>OZ010638.1:9781476-10396476 GCA_963932165.1 Pimpla rufipes
TGGTTCGTGCAGCAGGCTTAAGGCCGCCGACACAATGCCGCGCGAACTTTTTTATTTCGTTAGGTCGCGTTCGGAAATAGCGTAATAATTATTCCGATAGGAAGCAAAAGCGAATTCTGATTACCAAAGTTCGCGAACGCTCGGAATAATAATGACGCTAATAATAATCGCCTTTTTTGCTCCGTTGAATGAGCGGCTGATTGAATTTTTTTTATGGACTAAAAGTGAGCCGAAGTGGTGGAAAAAATGTCGTTCTTTTATTTTTCAGTTTCTTCTATTATCGATATAATTGTTAAATAAATAAGAAGGGAGGAAGCTAAAACGAGTCTCTAAAAGTGTAACAGCTTGGTGTACTCAACATAAGCGCCACGTTGACATTGACATTATTTGGTACACCAAATTGTGTCGACCAGTTTCTATTATCGCGTATGGAGTTAAGATTCGGAATCAGCATAACTAGCCCCCCCCCCCCCCCCCCTCCCCGTACAGTGTTTCATCTAAATCTGTGTGATAACCGCGTGTATGTTTCCCCGGTTTGGTCTAGTGATTAGCGTGCTCGTCTCTTGGTCGTTAGATATGTATAGGTAGATTCATAGGTCTCAAGTTCGAATCCCACAAGCTGTCACTTCTCTTGAAGAGCTGTAAGAAAGAGTG
The DNA here is from genome assembly GCA_963932165.1 of Pimpla rufipes. NCBI lineage: Eukaryota > Metazoa > Arthropoda > Insecta > Hymenoptera > Ichneumonidae > Pimpla > Pimpla rufipes. Next base: position 9,782,131 of record OZ010638.1, read on the forward strand.
TCGCACTTCTCGTCACGACATTCGTTCAGTTTACGGCCTTCTCGGAATAAAAACGCGGTACTCGAGCGTTTACGAACGAGGAAAAATCTTTATTCAGAGAGCTCGGACCAAATACGCCCGCTCTTCTTCAAACCGTCAAACTAATAACCTCTTGTTTATTTTATCAACAAGCCCATAGCAACGTAGAAACTATCGTCAGCTATCAATATTCGAATATGCCTCAAGAGTGGATATTTTTTCTTGTCGTCAAATGTTATGTAATAATATTTCAATTAACGCTTAGCAATAAAAGTAATGTTATATAATTTGTAAGTGATGTCTATATTACTTCATTGTATACTGCGAGCATTAGTTTATTCAGTTAAAGCATTGTTTTATTTGAATCAAAAGAATCATTTGTTGAATGGAAATGAAATATTTCATTCACCGAACTGTACAATCTCTTGACTACCGGTGACCGCCAGATTTAGTTGAGTCGACATAATTTCCGACAAGTCAACCATTTTCTTTTCTCAGTATCTCGACAGTTACATACTCGAGTGACTTCTGAGAAGCAGAGTGAGGAAAAGCCTGGTGACGTCGGCTTTGGATACGCCGAGCTGCTATATCGCCGTCAGTCGCTGCTCGCATCTTTAGCGATTCAGTACGACGATAACAAGAATAGCAGCAGCAACAGAAGCGTCATCTTCGCTAGCTGCACTGACTTGGAATTATCGCAGCAGCAGTCAGAGATTCGCGAGGCCGCTCGCCAACGAACATCTGCAAAATGGCAAGTGTTGCGTTTGCACTTGGCAATGTCGTTTTTCAGTGTTTTCTCTTGATAACAATTGACGCACAATACTTCGGGGGTAACCAGAACGCGAGGGACTGCAGGACGCCCAATGAAACCTCTGGCTACTGCGTCTCGATTCGTCAGTGTCCACTTCTATTGACTGTTCTACAGAGTCGTCCGCTGCCCCAATCGTCGGCCGACTTTCTTCGACGCTCGCAGTGCGGTTTTGTTAATGAGGATCCCAAGGTTTGCTGCCCGTACGAAAACAACGTAAGCTACACTAACAACGGAAACAACGGAAACGCGAGAAACAACGAAAACTTCGGGGGTAACCAAAACGTCGAGGGTTGCAGGACGCCCAATGACGCCTCTGGCTACTGCATCTCGATTGGTCAGTGTCCGTCCATATTGGCTGTTCTGCAGAGACGTCCGCTCCTTCAATCGTCGGTCGACTTTGTTCGACGCTCGCAGTGCGGTTTTGTTAACGAGGATCCCAAGGTTTGCTGCCCGTACGAAAACAACGTAAAGAGTAAAAACAACGGAAACAACGAAAACATCGGGGCTACCCAGAACATCGAAGATTGCAGGACGCCCAATGATGCCTCTGGTTACTGCATCTCGATTGATCAGTGTCCGCCCCTATTGGCTGTTCTGCAGAGTCGTCCGCTGCCCCAATCGTCGGTCGATTTTCTGCGACGCTCGCAGTGCGGTTTCGTTACCCAGGGTCCCAAGGTTTGCTGCCCGTACGAAAACGACGTAAGCTGCACTAACAACGGCAACAACGGAAATGCGAGAAACAACGGAACCACGGGAAACAACGGAAACAACGGAAACGCGGGAAACCACGGAACCACGGGAAACAACGGAAACAACGGAAACGCGGGAAACCACGGAAAGACGGGAAACAACAGGAACACGGGAAACAACGGAAACTTCGAGAATGATCAGAACATTCGGGACTGCAGGACGCCCAATGACGCCTCTGGTTACTGCATCTCGATTCGTCAGTGCCCGCCCCTATTGACTGTTCTGCAGAGTCGTCCGCTGCCCCAATCGTCGGTCGACTTTCTTCGACGCTCGCAGTGCGGCTTCGTTACCCAGGAACCCAAAGTTTGCTGCCCATACGAAAACAATGTAAGCTACACTAACAACGGAAACACGGGAAGCAACGGACCCACGGGAAACAACGGAACCACGGGAAACAACGGAACCACGGGAAACAACGGAACCACGGGAAACAACGGAACCACGGGAAACAACGGAACCACGGGAAACAACGGAACCACGGGAAACAACGGAACCACGGGAAACAACGGAACCACGGGAAACAACGGAACCACGGGAAACAACGGAACCGCGGGAAACAACGGAACCGCGGGAAACAAAGGAAACAACGGATACATGGAAAATCACGGAAACACGGATAACAACCGAACCACGGGATATAACGGAAACAACGGGAATGCGGGAAACAATGGAAACACGGAAGACAACGGAAACATGGGAAACAACGGAAACACGGAAAACAACGGAAACACGGGAAACAACGGAAACACGGAAAACAACGGAAACACGGGAAACAACGAAAACATCGAGGATGACCAGAACATTCGGGACTGCAGGACGCCAAATAACGCCTCTGGTTACTGCATCTCGATTCGTCAGTGTCCGTCCCTATTGGCTATTCTGCAGAGTCGTCCGTTGACCCAATCGTCGGTCGACTTTCTCCGACGCTCGTGGTGCGGTTTCGTTAATCACCATCTCAAGGTTTGCTGCCCGTACGAAAACAACGGAAGCAACATTAGCAACAGAAACAACGAAAACACAAAACATACGGGAAACAACGGCTCCATTTTGATTGCCGAAACAAAAAACACCTGCCTGACGCCCAATAAACGACCCGGAACGTGTGTGACTTTTCAGAATTGTCCTCGAGTTGTCAGAATACTCAATGGATCCAAACCTTTGGATCCTGTGGATCTGCAGTTTATCCGAAGTTCGCAATGTGGATTTGGGGGTGTATTCCAGAATTTCAGTGTGCCAAAAGTTTGCTGTGAAAGTCAGCCCATCAGCAGTGTCCCTCGTACGCCTACGAATGAAGCTACCAAGTTACCGTTATCAACGCCTCCGATGCCACCTGATGTGACCGAACATCCGAATCTTCGGCTGCTGGATCACAACATATGCGGTCCGATAAGCGAGGAAAGAATGTACGGAGGCAATAAGACCGGTGTTTTCGACTTTCCTTGGATGGCTCTGATCGCCTATAGAACCAACAAGGGAACGAAGTTTGGATGCGGAGGAACCGTGATCAACAAGAGATACATTTTAACGGCCGCTCACTGCGTCACAGAGTTGCCTTCTAATTTCCGTCTAGCCAGTGTGCGATTGGGTGAGCACGATATAAGCAAGGAGCGCGACTGCGACGAGGACGAGGAAGACGAGTACGAAGACGTGGAGGAGGTTTGTGCCGAGAGATACCAGGACTTCGGTATAGCTGGTGTCCACTATCATCCGCAGTATGACAAATCGACTTTCCAGAATGACATTGCTCTCATCCGATTGGACGATAATGCCAACTTCAAACCCGCGAATGTGCGGCCCATTTGCCTGCCGATCGGCACTGCCTCCACCATTGCACAGAAAAAGGTCACGGTGACCGGTTGGGGCTACACGCAGTTCGGTCGCCCAAGTGACGGTCTCCTTAAGGCGCTGATCAGCCCGGTGATGAACGATCGATGCGCGGAGATTTATAGGAAGAGAAAGGTCATCACGTATAAACAAATGTGCGCCGGTGGCACCAACAACACGGACACCTGCAAGGGCGACAGCGGCGGACCGCTGCAGTCGCCGGGTCGCTACAAGAACAACGTCAGGTACGTGCAGTATGGGATCACCAGTTTCGGCATGACACGCTGCGGCATCGAGGGTGTCCCCGGTGTCTACACGAGGCTCGACTACTTCCTCGACTGGGTGCTCGACACCATCAGAGAATAAATACTTCACAATTCTGTCGACTTTGAGGTCGATCTTTTGCGATTCATCGCTCTTAGACTTTGCACCTCAGCGCGAAACACAATAGAGGAGACCGGGGTAAAACGGACCCCCTAAGCAAAAAATGGGTCTATGACAAAACCCAAAGTGTTTTTTTTACTGCTTTTCACAAAAAAAAAAAAAAAAAAAAATTCGAAACCAATCATCAATTTTGAGCGTCGGCAAAAAAATGTCCGGGGTAAAACGGGCCCCCCTCAGAATCCGGCACAAATATGAATTACTACACAAAACGCTACCGATCGGTACGAGTGTTGATTATTTGCGTATGTTACTAAAATGTGACACAGAAGCACATTTTAGTCATGACAGATCGCCATACAGACAAGAATTAATGCAGAAAAAAAATGTTGCTGATGAAGCCCGCGAATAAACAAAAATCACAGAGGACGGCCGGAAAAAAAGTTTTGTCGAAGAAAGAAGCCTCAAAACATACGACGGAGACGGGAGCCCGTTTTACCCACATTTTTTTTCGATGATAAAAAGGGAGGCCCATTTTACCCCGGAGGCCCGTTTTACCCCGGTCTCCCCTATATGTTTTGTAAGATCGCGCGATGGTATAAATATTGGGATTGTGATATTAAATAAATAATATATTTAAAATTATTTTTCAACTTATATTTTGGTGGGAAATGAAATATTTTATTCACCGAACTGTACAATCTCTTCACAGCCGGTGACCGCCAGATATAGTTGAGTCGACATAATTCCCAACAAGTCAACAATTTTCTTTTCTCAGTGCCTCGACAGTTAAATACTCGCGTCATTTCTGAGAAGCAGAAAGCAGTGGGGAAATATCAGTTGACCCTGACTTCTGTTACGCTGAGTCGCTAATTTATCGCTATCAGTCACTGCTCGCATTTTCAGCAGTTTGGTACGACGATTACAAGAGCAGCAGAAAAAGCGTCATCTTCGCTAGCTGCACTGACTTGGAATTATCGCAGAGCCAGTCAGAGATTCGCGAGGCCACTCGTTAAGAAACGACTGCAAAATGGCAAGTGTTGTGTTTGCACTCGGCGCTCTCGTTCTTCAGTCTTTTCTCCTGATAACAGTTGACGAACAAAACTTCCGGAGTAATCAGAACGCCGGATGCAGGGCGCCCAATGACACCTTTGATTACTGCATCTTGATTCGTCAGTGTCCGGCACTATTGGCTGTACTGCTGAGTCGTCTCCTGCTCCAATCGGCGGTCGATTTTCTGCGATACTCGTGGTGCGGGTACGTTACCCAGGATCCCAACGTTTGCAGCCCGTACGAAAACAACGAAAGCTGCACTAGCAACAGAAACAACGAAAACAATGGAAACACGGGAAACAACGGTACCTTTTTATCGAAGTCGAAGCTGAAAACACCTACCAGACGCCCAACAGACTACCCGGAACGTGTGTGACTTTCTATAATTGTCCTCGAGTCGTCAGAATACTCAATGGGCCGAGACGTTTGGACCCTGTGGATCTACAGTTTATCCGAAGTTCGCAATGTGGATTTGGGGTTGTTTCCCAGAATGCCAGTGTGCCAAAAGTTTGCTGCGAAATTACGCCGGTCAGCAGTGTCCCACGTACGCCTACGATGGAAGCTACGAAGTCACCGTTATCAACAGCCTTCTGCCTTCGACGCCACCTGATGTGACCGAACATCCGAATCTTCGGCTGCTGGATCACAACATATGCGGTCCGATAAGCGGGCAAAAAACGCTTATGTACGGAGGCAATAAGACCGGTGTTTTCGACTTCCCTTGGATGGCTCTAATCGCCTATACAACCAAGAACGTAACGGGATTTGGATGCGGAGGAACCGTGATTAATAAGAGATATATTTTAACGACCGCTCACTGCGTCACTGAGTTGCCGTCTGATATCCGTCTAGCCAGTGTGCGATTGGGTGAGCACGATACAAGCAAGGAGCGCGATTGCGACTTGGACGAGGAGACTCTTGAGGTGGTTTGCGTCGAGAAACACCGGGACTTCGGTATAGCTGGTGTCCACTATCACCCGCAGTACGACAAAGCGTCTTTCCAGAATAACATCGCTCTCATCCGGTTGGACGACAATGTCGACTTTAGATTCACGTATGTGCGGCCCATTTGCCTGCCGATCGGCACTGCCTCGACAATTGCACAGAAAAAGGTCACGGTGATCGGTTGGGGCTACACGGAGTTCGGTCGCCGAAGTGAGGATCTCCTTAAGGTGCTGATCAGCCCGGTGCCGAACGATCGGTGCGCGGAGATTTATAGGAAGAAAAAGGTCATCACGTACAAACAAATGTGCGCCGGTGGCGCTGGCAATACGGACGCCTGCAAGGGCGACAGCGGCGGACCGCTCCAGTCGCCGGGTTTCTACAACAACGGATTCAGGTACGTGCAGTACGGGATCACCAGTTTCGGCATGACACGCTGCGGCACCGAGGGTGTCCCCGGTGTCTACACGAGGCTCGACTACTACCTCGACTGGGTGTTCTCTCTTTCTGGCAATTCTTTCTTTCTGTTCTGGCAATTCTTCGCAAATGGCCACGTGACGGAATAAATATTACGATTGTGATATTAAATAAATAGGAAAGTGAAAATCATTTTCCAAATTATATTTTGGTGAATAATGTTGTTTATTATTTTTTGTTTTTTTATTATCAAATTGATTATTAAATAAATAATACATTGAAAATGATTTTTGAATTATATTTTAGTGGAAAATGTTGGTTTTATTTTTCCATTTTTTGTCATCGAAGTAATTATTAAATAAATAATACATTTTTAATTATTTTTTGAACTAGCGATCGGGAGCTTCGCGTCCGACCGCTAGATTAGTTTCTGTTTATTTAACTTATTACTTCGTATCGAGTTTTTGCTGGGTGTTAGATATATTTTACTTATTACTATTAGGTTTATTTTATTTATTTGGCTGGATGTTCGGTTTATTTTACTTATTACTTCGTACCCAGTTTTTGACGTTTAATTCAGTTGAATGACTCCCATTTTATGAAATCAACAAAAAATGAACAAAGTAAATTTCTTTATTGTCAATAAAAATACCGTAAGATATTAATTAATGCTGGGAGTTTCAAAAATAGTTTCAGGGCCTTAGAAAAAATCCGGGGGGTGAGGCATTTATAGGGAGGAAAAATCAGGGCCTGGGGGGGTATTCATACTGGATCAAAATCCGAGCAATTTTGACAAAATGTCCCGGATTTTTACCCTGTAAACATAGCTGTGTATACACCGCCGCCGAAATCATTTTATAATATATAATTAATGAATCAAAAATATCGTTTTGATCCAGCCACAAAAGTGGACATGTCATTACTTCTCCAAACGCTCGTTGAGAGTGTTGACGAAAATACCCTACCTGCGCCGGTATAATTATGATATTCTTCGTTCGTGAGCTCGGGTACATTAACAAACGGCTAAAAAATTCGATTCAGACAAAAAAGGACATGTCATCACTTCTCCAAACGCACTCCATGTTGGAATTTGGACTGCATGTCATTACGTCATTACTTCTCCACGAAAAAATGACAAAAAACAAATCTATTTAGACTAAAAAAAGCGGTATCTCATCATTTCTCCAAACGTACTTTATGCTGCAATTTTTACAAAAATATCCAACCGGCGCCGGTATAATTGTGATATTCTTCGTTCGTGAGCTCGGGCACATCGAATAACGCAAAAAAATCGACTCAGACCAAAAAATGGACATGTCATCACTTCTCCAAACGCACTTTATGCTGGAATTTTTCCGAAAATATCCAACCGGCGCCGGTATAATTGTGATATTCTTCGTTCGTGAGCTCGAGCACATCGAATAAGGCAAAAAAAATTGATTCAGACCAAAAAATGGATACGTCATCACTTCTCCAAACGCACTTTATGCTGGAATTTTTCCGAAAATATCCAACCGGCGCCGGTATAATTGTGATATTCTTCGTTCGTGAGCTCGGGCACATTGAATAACGCAAAAAAAAATCGATTCAGACCAAAAAATGGGCATGTCATCACTTCTCCAAACGCACTTTATGCTGGAATTTTTCCGAAAATATTCAACCGGCGCCGGTATAATTGTGATATTCTTCGTTCATGAGCTCGGGTACATCGAACAACGCCAAAAAATCCCGCGAAATCGAAAAAAAAAAATTCGAGGATTATTATATATAATATTAAATAGATAATGAACAAAAAGAATTCTAGACAAAAAGGTGCCCTGCTGATATCGCAGAAGTTGTAAAAGTCTCGTGACTCATTTATCCAATGAAATATCATCGCGTTCGGAGTCCGCAGGAACAACTGGACGCTCGCAGCTCCCTAGGATTCCTGCGTCGTTCCAGCGCAAGATCCGAGATAACTCCGAAACACAATAAATTATTCCATTACACGAGATTCACCCTCGACGAGCGCGCGCCGCGCGCCGTACATATATCGCGCGGGCTCTCGGCTGTGACAAAACCGTCGTAATTTCGCAACTGGCATCAGGTCCTGCGGTTCCCGGTTATTGGCTACGGATGACATTATGATGCGGAAAAACGAGGCGTAACACGGCGGCGAATACGAGAATGGGCGTAGTTCCATCTGTCGTGCGTCTCAGCCGACTGCGGCCGGGCTCAGTGCGACGAGGGGTGCCGACTGCCTGTAGGCACGACTACCAGAACTCACAGAACTTGCGCGATCCACCGCCAGCTTTTTTTCTACACCCCTCGTAAGTTGATCCTATACTTGCGAGTGGTATATTTATTTGTTATCTCCGTAATAAAGTACACCTATTTATTTTTATATATATTTATTTATTTGTTTGTTTATTATAACTTTTTATGATAGATGGTCGTGCATATATATTTTTTCTTAAATAGACAATCATCTTTTTATCCGCAATTGCATATTTACGACAGGTTTTGCAAGTGGGGAAGTGGCACTGTGATTTAGTGCGCGGCTCATTATCTGTAGTGTTGAAGATTTTTTGTTGTTGTAATTTACTTTCTTCTTTCCATATCTCCCTAATAGTACGCAATTCCGTGTGTGTCAATAATGTATGCATCACGATCTATCACTACCTGCTATGTAATAATTTTATCAATCGATAATACTGTTGGCGATGAGAGTCCTTAAGCGCAAGGACAAGAGCATATGAACCTTCTATAATTTAAGGATAGTCTTTTTTTAACCTACTACTAAGGAATATTTACTACTACTTGAAATGAACGTGCTTAAAATAAAAAGTGCTCGGCTCATACGCTGTGGGTCCGGGTTTGATACCGGCCCGACACCAAAGGATTTTTTCTATGTATTTTTTTCTCGCTCTCCGGTGCCCCACCGCAGAAAATAGTAGGTCCAACTATTGGCGTGGGCCAATTCTGGTTAAGGTTTCGGGTTCGATTGCCGGTGTCGAACAGCGTGGCTGGAGGGAGAAATACAGGACATACGACCTACGACTCATTGTTTACAGTCAGCCAACGCTGAGACTCGCTCCGGTGCCGAATGAGAGAACTTGAGAACGTGTTACGAGAAAGAGAGATGGAACGTTTGAGGCACCTATAGCCCTGAGGGGTTCGGTGAACAAAAACATACATTCATAAATATCTGTTAATCGGCACAGCTTTTACCGATTTTGCATGATTTTATCCTACATTATCGTATTTTATCCATTCTTAACATTATGAAATCTTACAAATACCGACGGCCGGATTAGTCGCCAATATCCTTGACAAAGACAAACGCGAGTGACTCCCACTAGCCCCTTCTCGAGTGTTCCGCTTTGCTATTCGAAGGTTTAGCCTCAAAGTGTGTGCAAAAGGCACATCAAGAGAGCAAAGAAAATAATGCAGAAAATAGCTACAATAGTCAACAAAAATATTACCGCATTATTAATTAACATAAAATTAAATAATTTGCCAGACCGTCGACCGTTTCGCTTCTGGTCGCGAAAGCAGAGCGCCAGTCGCCCAATATTCCCGACAAAGACAAACAGAGTGATCCTCTCGTGCAATCCCCTCTCGAGTGCTCCGCTGTGCATTCGAAGTTTTAGCCTGGAAGTGTACGCAAAAGGCACATCGCGAGAGCCATATAGACGGCCGCATCGTTATGTGTATCGAAACGCAATGAATGGGGCTCGAGGCGACGACAACGAGCGTCGTGTGTGCTCAGCGCGCAGCGCGTGCAATATATATTCCGGCCCAACACACGCACGTCACCATGACTAATTTTCACGGTGTGCGCTCGTAGGGCGAGCAAAGTCGAGGAATGGAAAAGCAAGAGGGGGCCGGGGGGCCGCCGGCTGGATGTATAGCGTGTGCAGACTGCAGAGTCGAGAGCAGCAGCAGCATCCTCGGGAAAAGCAACTCGGAAACTCTGTGTCTGGCCACGCTTCAACACCACGCGCAGCGCGTAGCGCGCGGCTCTCGCATTTTGGCTGCGGGTGGTACTTCGGGCCGCGCGCACTGGTCACGCTTAAACGCGTTGACCCACCGTGGACGCTGCTGCCGCAGTCAACCTGACAAAAACCCAACAGCAACGCGCACGCGGATAGTTAGACACACAGAGATGCACGTGCACGTGCGCGTAAACATACATTTTCGAAACCCCCCTCCCACCTTCCCCCTTGCCCCTCGGCTGCCCCCCTTCGTGCGCCCCCCTCGCTGCGTCGAGTGACAGACGCAGTTCCCTCGGCTGCCTGACTGCCAGAATTTATGTCGCAGCCGTTTGCCGCGGCCGGAGCGCACGCGAAAATTCGTGAATTAACTTGACGGATTGAAATTGAAAAAAAAGGGGGTAAAACGCGCGGATGAACCGTATTTTTACAATGTTGCTAAACGCTTTAATGTTACGAGTTTTAATACGACGAGTTGTGTTTCATTGCGGTGGATCGTTGAGCGTACGTGGCTGACGCTTCACGTTCCTGTGGTGGTGATCGAAAAATGTGGGCGGCCTACAACGTTTTCGAGAAAATTGATTCGTTTGACTTTGATGTCTTATTGAATTATTTTTTCCATCTCCGGTGCATTCGATATGCTGCAGGGAGAGAGAGAGAGAGAGAGAGAGAGAGAGAGAGAGAGAGAGAGAGAGAGAGAGAGAGAAAGAGAGAGAGAGAGAGAAAAGATCTATATATTCTCTAAAATTATGACACGTGCCAAGTGGAGAGCAACCCGTAGGTGAAAATAATTATGACGTTGAAGTTTGCATCGTTGCAATGCAATGAAAGTAAAAACCATACAATTTGAATGAACCCAAATGATTATACCGGCTATGAAAGATTATTATAACAACTAAGAGCGTGACAAAACAAAATTATTTCACCCTATAATGGGGGTGAATTATTTCATTTTTCGTGGAATTAATATTTTGTTTTTAATTTCGTTGCATTGCAATGATGCAAGCTTCAACGTCATAAATAATTTCCATGTAATTCACGATATGTTTTTGAAAACATTCTCCAAATATTGTCCGAGGTTTAATACGACAAGTCGCGATTCATTTGCGTCCCTGTAAAACAGTGATCGAAACAAAAATTCTGTAAAAATTGATTTATCTGTCTATGACGTCATATTCAATTATTTCTTCAATCTCCGATATATCCGCGATGCCGTGCGGGAAGTGACGGAGAGAGCTGCTGTATCTTCTTAAAAATTACGGCACGTGCCAGGTGGAGGGCGACCCGAAGGTAAAAAGAATTTCCATGTAATTCACGATTTGTCTTGGAAAATATTCTCCAATAAGCCGGGGCAGGGGAGGAGAAACCAGAAAGACGTCGACGGCGGCGCGTCGAAGGTTCAGGATGCGAGCATGAGGCGCCCCCCGGGGATTCCCGCTTCATGCATTTTATATTTCATTCGACTTTGATTCTCCGACGGTAGTTGGTGGGTATCCTCATAGCCTCGGCGCTCTCCCTATCTTACGTTCCTCTCCCCCCCCCTCACCCCCCCCTGGGAGTAATCCTTAATCTTTGATCGTCGTTTGGTCATTGAACGTGGTTGTTCGCCGCTGCCAGTCGCCCCTTCGATCTCATTCTCCATCGCGGCAGCGGCTTTCCTCCCCTCTCCCCGGTGGCTTCTGCATCCGTTTCCCTCCCTCTCGCTTATCCTCGTTGTATCAACACTTTACCCAACCTCACCTCACCTTGCCGTCCGAACTATCTTCGGTCTCTCGCGCGACCCCACGAGAATTCCTCATAATCTTCTTGGCTGCAGTCGGACATCAACGGGATAAAGCGAACCGACGGATTCTATTGGATTTTCGATACGAAACCGTTGCCGGGTCTATCAAATACCGAAACTTCTTGCTACTCCCTTTTCATCCCCTACTTTTTTCCCTACGGCTTCTCATTGATGTAGGTGTTATTATTATTACTGTTATTATTATTATTATTATTATTATTATTATTATTATTATTTTTTTACACATCGTATTCTTTCCACGTTTCGCGCTTCTCTTGCCTCTCCCTTCGACGCCCTCAGGGTTCGAATGTCTCTGTCTCGCTTTCACTCGAGAGGGCGAGAAGCCCCGAAACCGGCTCACCATTCGATAGGCACCCACGTTCTCTTCTCCCCTTTGATATTCCTTCTGAGACGATGCGGAACTCGACGCCGCTATCACTGAGACTGCTCGGCGCGCCGCCCGAGACACCAGCGTCACCTGGGAATACCCCCACCGTTGACGAGCGTGCAGTTCTTTGATGTAAATGTAAAGCTTGCGCGCTTCGGGGGCCCGCGGAAAGTTCGCCCCGAAGTTTTCGTCTCGAGAATTCGTATTGACACGCCGCTTTGTGCTCAATGTCTCGGTGAATTATTAACCGCCGGGCCGGAGGAGTGAGAAGTAATTGCAATTGAACCCACTTCGCAGCCGGGCTAATTTAGAGTCAAATCATTTTTGTCGCAATCAACTTTGGGGGTCTTTCGAGTGGCCATAAGTCTTCATTCGCCTTCGAACAATCGAAGTAGAAAGAGGGAATAAAAACATTCTCAGTCGACTTTGTGGGTGACGTCATGAAAAAAATGTTTTTAGGTGTGAAGATTTGTTGACAATAAGACAAATAATTCTTCTTGTCGCCATGAATTTTGCTGATCTTTCGGGTGGTCATAAGTCTTCATTCGCCTCCGAAGAATCGAAGTAGAAAGAGGCAATAAAAACCTTAGCCGACTTTGTGACGACATGAAAACAAAAAAAAAATTGTGTGAAAATAAAAGAAAGGATTTTTTTTTCTTTCTTCAGCGACCAGATATCCGTGAACGTTATAATTCGATACGTCGACACAATTCGCAACGTTTCCTCGGTCGAGGCGGACTTCAAAGTAGTCGGAAAGACCGTAGACTTTCCCCTCTTTCCCTCGCTCGTTTCTTTACCTTCTTCTCTGTATATATACAGAGAGATCGTGCACGCATTTCAATGTACACAGGCGGCGCGATCCAACAAAGAATAAAGCCGACGCGATTTGCAGAAGCCCCGTAGACTCTGTGTACTCCTCCCCCTCCTTCCACCCCGTCCCCTCTCATCCCCATTAGTCCCACCGGGATTTCTTCGTCAGTTTGTTCATGCCAGAAATTCACTTATATCCGGCGGCTCTTCGAGGGAAATGAATAAGACTCGGAATCCATCAACCCCTGATGGCCGCCGACCGCCGCAAGCCTCGCGGAATGTGCGGTACACAAGCCGCGGGACTCGTGGCACGAACCACTCGACTTTTTGCCTCGCCCACAGCTCCGGCCGTCTCCGAGTGGTGAGGGAACAGCGCGAAGCACTGAAACGAGTCTTATCTCTGATATCCGAAAAGGTCGTCGAGACGGACCAAACGGAAACTTTCGTTGGCTGCACTTTTCTCTTCCCTCACACCCAAGTTTCGTTTTTTTTGCGTACCTTCAATATTACCGCCACAGGATCGACGCAATTCTGGGTCCTCACACACCCAGCATTTATCCTGACGTCTGTCCGATACGACATTTGCCAGTGGCGAGGATAGTTGATATCAGGAGGCCTTAATCTTTTCGTGAAAAAAGACTCGGCGTCGCCTGGCGACTGCGGTGGCTTCGGTGACTCAGAAAAAGCCGAGTTCGATGTGGGAAGACAGGACAGAGCACAACAAAAAATAGAAGCACTGTCGGTGCGGTAGGAAAATAGATATAGTGATAAGGGGGGAGGGAGGTGGGAGAGGGAGAGGGAGGAGGCTCGAGAAATCCTCGGGCGAGATCTCCTCTCGGCTTACAAAGTTGGCGCAATACTCGAGGCTAACGTCGTCTCTCCTCAGCCGCCTCCTCCTCCCTCACCTCATCCTCTCCCCGCTCCCTCGCGATTCACCGCGCGTTTTTATTCCCTCGCTCTCTCGCCACGCCCCGATCACGTGCGTGGGAAGAAAGAAAAGACTTTTCGTCTATACCTTCTGCTCACACCTCACCGCGAAGCCACAGTCCTCCTCCTCCTCCCTCCTCTCCCTCGCCTCCTTTTCCCTGGGCACCTTCGCGGCTCCCGCGCCTCAACCCGCTTTGGTCTTCCGCATTCGCGGCTTCCGCTTCTTTCCCATCTCTGTATACACTTTTCTCCTCGCCTTCGACTTCCCTGCATCTCCTCAACGGAGAAGGAAGATTCCCCTCCCTCATCCTTCCTCCCCGCGAACGTCCCGCGATTCTGTGGATAGCGGAAACGTGCCCGGATCTCACCGCACTGTACACACGCCACGAGCATCGATATTCCCGATGCCCTAAGCTGGATTTTTCCGCGAAACATCCACACACAGACGTGGCGAGAGCTAACTATATCAACTACACACGTCATGGTTACGCGAATACGAGGGACTCGGTGGATCGAGAAAATTCGCTCCTTCCCGGAGATTCAGCTCGCTACCGCGATGATGTTATATATTCAGGCGCAAATCCATAATACACTTTTCGCCGGGGGATCTGGACCGTGACGTTTGATTTGCCGGGCGGTGTTGGCTAATAATCGTCGGCTTCTTTTTTGCTTGAAGGTTTTCGGTTCTTCTTCCATCGCGACAGGCAAGCTAAGATCTTTTTTCTTTGCAAGCGGCAGAAATGTGGACGTCAGAGATGGAGTGAGTGTCTGTATTTGTTAGTTACATGGCGTTTCTTTCACGTACATGCGGTCTGCCTGATAGAAATCTGTTACGGCTCGTCTAAGCAGGATCAGACCTTGATCAGGCGATGACTTGGCCAGTCACTAAGGCAAGCTCCACTTGGCCTTGATCAGGGGATGTCATGAACTGCCATATTCAACTTGTTCAATAAATAAAAAAGAATATAACATAAATGCATGGCGTTTTATTCTTCTAACGTTTTTAAATAGAATCAATATATACATATGTATACAGAGCCCGTAAAAGAGATCAGGCACACGTAGGACGGCCCCAGAATGGCCTGATCATGCAACCTGATATGGCAGCCTAATCAGGGCCATGTGTGAAGCAACGTTACAAATCGACTTAGGGCGCTTTTAGGGTGTCCTAATAGTGTTTGAACAGGGCAGTCAGGCAACTTGATGGCGCCCTTACCGGGGCCCTAACGTAATTTTTATCCAGGTGGTACCTTGTAATATCGAGATATAATGACTGCGGCATATCGATATCAGTTTCACTGCGGCGTCTGTAGCTTCACAGTGGTTTATCGTGTCACATTCTTCAACGTCGTCGATAAGGAGGCCCTGGAGATTTTAACAATCATGGTCTATGATTGACAAATATCTCATTTGTAATGTTTACGTATGTACATCAGATACGAGGTTCCAATACGAACTACGTTCCTGCATATTCAGCTACTAATCCATAAGACACTTTTCGCCGGGCGATCTGGACCGTGAAGTTTGATTTGCCGGGCGTTGTCTGCTAATAATCGTCGGCTTTTTTCTTGCTCCAAGGTTTTCAGTCCTCTTTCCATCAATCCATCCCGACGGGCAAGACAAGATCGTTTTTTCTTTGAGAACTTTTCCCCCCTCCCGTCGTGCGCCATAATCCTTCGTTCGCCACTCCAGGTAAATACATATTTACATGAATATGTACCACCGGGCTGTGGCCGGGTTGGTCTGCTAACAAGGCGAAAAAAGTATATTAATTGCGAGCCCGTTGGGCAGCGTTGCGGTTTTTATTAAATTCTTATGGAAATGGCGACGAGGAGCGGGAGGGGGGAGGGGGGGGGGGAAGCGAGGGCGGTGGGAACGTGGGGGAGACCTTGGACGCGGAAGGGTATGAACGTGGGGTGTACCCGGGTACGAGACCCCGTGAGTCGTAAAGTTGGGTATTGTGTTATAAAATCTAAATAATTTCAGCTACTCCGTTAAAGCAGCTCAGCGAGAGAGCCAACCTGTTCTTCTCATCCCCTGGGCTGGTTGGTTGGCTGCTGCTGCTGCTTCTGCCGCTTCTGCTGGCCACGAACGCGAAAAAAGAATGAGAAATATCCACGGGGCAGGGTCAAAGAGCCTTCAAGATGCAGAAGCCGAGTGCCCCGTCTTAAGCCGGATTTTTCCTCAGTCATGCAAAATTTTTTTAAAGTATAGCCAATCAGATATTCAGATAATGTTTACGAAATCAGTGCATGAGGCGACGTCGCATTTTCCCGCACCCTCCTCCACCTCCTCCTCCTCCTTCTTCTTTATGTATATCAGATGGCCTCGCTTTCTCGTGTAACCTCTGTTCTTCCTCTTGTACTTTGTGTTGCAACGTTCTTCTCGCGGCAACGAAATCTTGGCCGCCTTTCTCCTCCTCCGGTTGCGCGGCTCTCCTGTCCCCGGCAACGCGCGCGCGTACCTTCCATCCGCTTCATCTCCTGCGGGGAGTTAACGGCCAAGTTTGCTTCTCTGCCCGTTGCCGGAGTTAACAATTCGGTTAGAAAGTTCAACCGACGTCTCTCTGCGTTCTCCTCCTCGTCCTACTCCCCCTCCTCCGCACTTTTTCCACTTTCGGTCGTGGCGCACTCTTTTGCCTCTTCTGAGGAGAGCGGAAAGACGCTTCTTCCCTCCTTCTCTCGGTGTTCTGGAAGTCCCGTTGGCGCACTCGTCGAACGATGGAGCGAGGGGGGAATGTTTCCTCTCTCGCCCCTCGAGGAGGAGGATGGAGGATCAACGCGAGAGCAACAGCAAACCTTTCTGATCCTCTTTTACTGTCCCGAAAAAAAAAGAAACGTGTCCTCGATTCAACCCTCTGCTCTGCTACAGCACGACACTTTCAGTCGCCGCCGATAAATTTCTAACGTCCGTGGAACAAATCTAATGATCGTCAAACTGGTGCCGACGTTTGTCTCTTTTACCTCGCTTTGTGGCTCTCACGGGCAATAAATCTCATCTGTTGTTCTCACCGAAAAATACATGGGACGCTGTGCAAGAGTCTAGAAAGCATATTTTTACGGCTGTTCTCGTCACAGTTAAAATCATAATCTTACATAATCCTCTGTCGGATTTAACTTCCTCCCGGGGGACAAAGACGATGGATACCTCGGCTGAGTTGAGACAGTTTGCTCCTTGTGTTTCCCGCGAAAAGTCCCGCTTATCTCGTTCGCCACACGAAGCGGCGCTTTCGCGCTCCCCGTGTAAGCCCTCGTTTTCTCCGCGAAACAAATCTAATTATCGCCTTGAAGTTTTTCTCTTCTTCCGCCTCTTCATTTCCCTTCATCGAGATAAAGAAACATAAGGTCGTGAAATGTTGAAATTAATGAGCGCAAAGACAAAAGTTGCTTCAATTGGTCCGTCGTGTTGAATGCACCGGGTATCTCGCCGACCGTTGATGAGAAATTCGAGTCAAGGTGGACTTAAAAGGGCGTTAGAAAAATGCGTAACGGGACATGATTCACACGTGCGACGCAATTCCACGATCCGGGAGGGGCGGTCTTTTCGTGTGCTTATTAGCAAAAATGCTCTTTTCATTATAATCCCTCATGTTCCGTCGTCGAGCCCCTCGAGCCGCTCGCGAGGGGAACCAATCCCCGCCCCACCCGACATGGCCGTTTATACACCCGGAAACTTATGGACCACTGGGGCGAGGGTCGCGCGCCCCACTGCTGCCGCTGCTTTCTCCGCCATCGACTGCTGAGGGACCTGTACACCGACTCTTTTGTTATGGGCTTTGCCCTGCGGGGATCCTGATCCTCGGCTGTTTTACAGGGTGAACCGACCGAAGAGGGTCCGGGTGGTGATACGACCATCGGTGTCTCCCAATAATGTACATCATTGATATACGGACGCGTTAAATGTTGTATGTCAAGTGACATTTGTCAATGTCGATTTAGCATGTGTACACCATTTTGGTATATCTCCTTGGAATTAAAAGGGTTCGAGTTTCGAGTTTCGCTGTACTTAATTCACGTACATAGTTTGACTGAATAAATCGAGTTACTTTGAATTCAGAAAAGAGTTTAGTTTTAAAGTGAAGTAAAATCTCTACAATGATTGTGATAATCTGTTGTCTGATTGGTCGTTCAGTGTCATGCGAGACGATCGCAATACTTATTGTCCTTCCCAGATTAACGGTATTATATACAAAGTGAGTGTAACGGTCCGCGTAGCATCACACAAAATATACGGTATAGCTCAAGACGGGCAGTTCTTCCCAAGACCCGGATGGGTCACGCTGTGTTTCACTCCGAAATGAAAAATTCAAGCATATATGTGAAATAAAATCAGAGTTAATATCTCCATCCTGACCACTCTTACATGATAAAAGGGTTTGGTAACATTTACCTCGCAGCTGTGGGTAAGGAAAATTTATATGAATCAAACAAAGCATATTTGAAACAACTATTTAAGTCAATTAAGCTGTTGAATCCGGCTGAGTAGTGAATAGACTTGAAATGCTCGAATCACGTAATTCTTTACTCTAAATATTGGTATGCCATAACTATAAAATATTCAACACGATCAAATAATGCAGACACTTTGTCCAAAATATTTAGTAAAAGCTACTTTGTATTGGACCGTGATTACGAGACAATTAGTAGATCGCCAATTTAAACCAATCCCAACCAATTTAACCACTCGCCAATTATGTCTACTAAACGATTCAACGTGGTAGGAGCTTTCGTTGTTTCTATTGACCTCAGGGGGAATATATCTTAGGCACCGGAGCACATATCGATATTAGCTTCACAGTTGTTTATCGTGTCATCCTTTTCAGCTGACGGCGTCGATGAGGAGGCCTTGGAACTTTTAACAATCGAGAATAAACTCGCACTGATCCCTGAAATGGGAATACGATGAAAATCCTTAGAAAAATGGATACCGGTATACGTCCTATATGATTGAGAAATATCTAATTTGTAATAACTTATGAATGTACATCAGATACGAGCGTTTAATACGAACTACGTTCCTGCATATTTCATTGCTTTTTATAATATTATCCTCAGCTCCTTAATATTCGATTGTAACGGTTCCAACTATTTATGCAGGATAGATAACCAGGAGTTATTTCGAATAAAAAAGTATTCAATCAATCCTCTATTAATGATATAAATATTTTATTCTGACAACGTTTTTGTTGGTCAAGTGAACCTTATTTTGTTTCACATTGAATTCATTTGTGTCCCTGGTAAACTATACTATGTTCTCTTTAAGGATACATTCGATCAATACAACCAAAGAATTTGGTTGCCAATGCCGTATTGAATACATTCGACCAAACGTACAATAAAAATAATGAAATATTCCATCGCCTAATCGCTAGGGTAAAAAATGTATTAAGTAGCAATAATGATATCCCGTTTTTAAAGTCGATGATCATTTTTAGACAAATGAACCAAACATTTCTTTCGCTATCCGTAACCGCCGGGTTTTGGTTAATCCAAACCAAATTATTTTAATGTTGCTGAACCGTTTTATCGATGTGCATATGCATGAGATTAATTGAGGCAATATGTGACACCGCGATGGTTCAATTGATTTGGAAAACCTCCTGGCGCATCCTCTGTAGTTAACCGTTGGGGAGGGGGATAAAAAATGACGTCGACGCGCACCGTCCTCACGGGACATCTCCCTGTTTAATTGGAATTACAAATAGAAAGAGCTCCTTGCGGAAAGAGCGCGTCCTGCAAGGTGTGAATACATAACCGTGGGGAGCGAGTGGGCGAGATACAATCCATATTCAGCGACAATTAAACGACGTCTGGCGACGCAACTATTCAGTCACTCGCTGCTGCACCGACGGCGTATTCTTATTTCACTTATTCATCTTTCGCTCTTCAGACCCGCCGAGACTTTGGCTGAGAGATTAAAACCAATTGTGGCGCGAATTTTGCTTCGAGGGTTCCTGTTGCTTTCATCACACAAAAATGCGGAGTGTCTGACAGGAGTTAGACACATTTAACATTCTCTTGTCTGACATTTTTTAATTTTCTTCACGACGATTGATCGAATTATTTAGCTTTGGAAAAGTGGATAAACGCTTCTGACGTTTTTCCATCTATTCTCGTGGCAGTCAAAAAAATCGTTTGTGTAATCAAAACGACTCCTTCGAGAAAATGAACATCGGATACCATCCGGCTTGCCATAAATTGCCCAATTTTGCATCTGACCTTTCCCTAATATATATTTTTTGTTTCTGAAGATTTGGCTCACCCTCCGGGTAAACGCGGGGCTTTTTCCTCGCACTGGAGGAAAGACCCCCGTCTGAGCTCGGCCGCGGGTTTGCACGGTTTGTCAGACGCACGTCTTGTGTATATACACCGACCGCATCGGCGGGATAAACATTTTTTCTCCGAGATCATCCCCGAGATCGTTCTTTCCCCCCGTAAGATAAAGAAAAATAATGGCATTTATCCCCCTTCGCGTGTATTCCTATATATGTGTATATATTCGAGATAAAAGAGTAAATCTCTCCGCCTGCTCTTACGCCCTCAACTCGTGCCGCATAAAAATAACCTTTGGGGAATAATTTGGATATCGAGATAAAACCTACTGGAATTACATATATACTTACATATGATATGGTGGGGCACAGACAGGTCGATGACGAATAGCTGATGCACGTGTCCGCCGCCGGGAGCGACGAGCGACGCGACGTCGGGTTGTCAAGGTTATCGTTCCGAGATTCCACGTTCGTACGTTTTCATTAAGACTAGGGTTAAGCAGCATAGGCGTTACAGCGCCCGTGTCCCTTTCTGTGAGTTTTGACATTTGACGTAAACAAAAAATGTCAATGCCCCCTTGGCCCCTTTCTGCGAGTTTTGACATTTCACATAAACAACAAATTTCAATACATGATCGGTGTGTCTGGCGACACTGCCGACCAATTATAGCACGAATAGAACGGCTTCACATGAACTTAGCTGATAGCCAATCTTTTGTTCCACCAAATTTTTATAAGAGGACCAACTTTTTATAAGAGGATTGAGTCCTACCTTGAGTTTCGGTTTGAGATTGATTTATTTATTCTCTCGCGTTCCGTCCAATCTAAAAATTAACCAGTCAATTGGTGCAGCAAACCAACCACTATTCCAATATTTCAACCTTTTAAAGGGTGACCTTGAATGTGTCTTTGAAAACCAACCTTAAGCTAAGCATTCTTCTAACAGACTAAAAAGTTGATTCATGGTTGCATATTATAAACCAACCTTAATTCCGACTTTAAACCGAGAGTAGCAAATGTTGACTTTAGGTCGATTCTTCAAAACCAACCATAAACCAACCGCTATTTGGTTCGTTGTCGGAGACAGTTGGTTCATGGTTGGTTCCGAAAAATGAACCATGAACCCTGCTAACACCGGATGGAAGTCATGTGTAGGTCTCATGTAGGATTCTAAAAGTACACTTTTGAATGAGCAGTCTAACTTTTGGAGGTGCAATGCTATGATTAGCACTTAACAATGAATGCTTTTTTGGTCATAATTATCCTGAAAAATGGAAACCCATGTAGTTGACTTTAGTGTACTAAATGCGCACAAATGGACCCTTTGGTATTGTCAGGGGAATCAATCATCGCTGTATTTGCTTGAAAATCGGATTGAGGATTGGTTTATTATATCCAACCGTGAGCCTACTTTTTATTCTGCCTGAAGAATGGTTGGTTTGGGTTGGTTTTCAAAAACCAACCCAAAGTCAATCGTAGAAGTTACGGTTGGAAGGTTCGCGAGGGTTTATTTATTTGTAACGAGATAACGATTCATTTCAAGTTGTTGGCAAAAAAATAATATATAACCGATGATAATTCACTGTTGCTATGTGAATTCGGAAAATCCAAATCCAACCAAACAGAACGCAACGCGATAGACTGGCGACAAGACCGGGTGGCGCGTTTCCGCGCTTGCAACCGTGCGAATTGATCCTGCATCTCTCGTTTCGCGCTTTCGTTGTACGGTGATACGAAACAGGTAGACGCGCGCAACAATTCGTAACGCTCGCGTGGCCTAATAGTGGATCAAATTAATTCGTGGGTCAGCGGTGAGGAGGGACGCGCGGCAGCGCGCTACACCGAAACCCCGAGAATTATAGTGTGCCGAGGTTGTAACGCGACAATGTATTTCAGTTATTTGCTCATTAGGCGTACCTGCTCCTCGTATCAGTTCGGACGAACGCGCGAATTCCACGTGCCGCGTGGGTGTTGGTTGCATTTACTGGCTCTTCGTAAATTTTCCGTAATCGTTGCTTCGAGTCTCGATGGTGAAGCGCTAATCTCGACGACCAAAAAATGGAAAATCAGTTTATTGTGCCATTCTAATGTTACATCTTGGATATATTTTTGCCTTTGTGTTTAATTATTGAAATATTAATAATCTGTCTTTCTGCTATTCTCACATTCCAAGATCGTTTCAATATACCCTGTAAATGATGCGATACGGAGTTTCCGTCCGCATCGGATATTCACTTTTATTTCTGCTCCTCAAGTTCCTCATTCGAATTATTGCAAAGACTTGTACCTTAAGGTTGTTTGTACAGTCCCATCAAACGTGAGTTTCAGAGAAAATTTCGAGCACTTCTCTACTGCATGAAAATCTGACAAACATCAAGCACTTTGAAGGTGCTGAAAAGATTGATTTTGCATACTACTAATTCCAAAATGTTACTAACAAATTGACGAAAAAATAAGTGTCACCCATCAATCTAACTTTTTTGTTCAAACGAAAAATTTGTTTTTTTCCGAACATACGAATTTTTTCAAATTTGTTTGTAATTTTTAAAAATCATGTTATAAATATTTCTTATTTTGAAAAATGTGTGGGAAGTCAAGAATGTTGGATATGTGTCTTACATATCCAATCCAGATGTGATCAGGTAGATTCGCAAATACAACGCAACCATTTAAAAAATGCGACGACATTCTGAAAAGAATCGTACATATTAAAAAAAAATGACCGCATCATTTTTATTTGAAATAAAGATCGATTCGTAACATCTAACAATGTAAAAATAAAACGACAAAAAGTTAAATTTCTTTTAAGAGGCCTTGGATTAATTTTACGGATGGATGCGGAAATCAGTCAGTAAATGGAAAAGCTTGGGCATCGCAGTCGCAGTCCAGCAGCGACGCGAGCCGAGCGCACGACTACGACAACGATTGCTGTTTACGCGACAAGTCGGGAGGCGAGACTTTTGTCTCTCCGTCCGGCAATCGGAGGGCCGAGAGAGAAACGAACGCACGGAGGGTCCGTTGAATGGGAAGCGGGCGAACCCGGAGCCAGAAGTTTCCACCAAGGCTTCCCCCCCCCCCCCCCCCCGTGTGCGGGGATATGGTTTGCGTCGAGGGCGTTGCGAGAAGAAAAAAAGAGGAAGAAAAAACAAAAGAAGAAAAAAAAAAGGCATCAGCGGAGAAGAAGCACGCGGCGCGGAACCCGAGAGCGGCGGCAACCGAGGGAATCGAAGGCGGGCGGATGGGCGAGCGAGTTGTGAAGAATTCGCGGAAGAGCGAGCGAAGGGGACCAGAAGGAAGAGGAGTGAGAGCCGAGAGCGGAGTGGATACAGAGCAAGTGTCGCGCGAGCCAGGAGAGCGCTTGAACCGAAATAGCTGGACATTCCGTGAGCTTAGCCGGCCCGGAGCGCGCGCGAATGCCCTGGAGAAAGAGGAGCCGCTGCTGTCGCTGCTCTCCAGCTCTGCGGAACTCGACACAGTCCGCCACTGGCGATGCGATATTGTAGCTATAAAATAAGACCAGACCGACGAGCGATTCTGAGCTCCGGGAAAGCCCTTTGATTTAAGGCTTGACTCGTGACACACGAGTATCGACTAAAGAGGACACGAGTATCCGTCGTTTATTTATTTGTTTATTTATTTACTATTTCATTGAATTGGACGTTAAGTCCTTGATTAAAAAGTGTCGCTTCGCGCGTTTTTGGTTCAGTAAATTGTTTGTGCAGAATAGATAACCAGGAGTTTAATTCGAATCAAGAAATTTGCAATCAATTAATGTCAATACTTTGTACTGACACTTTTATTAGTCAGTTAAACTTTTTTAGTTTCACATTGAATGAATTTATTTCCCCGGTAAACTATACTGTGGTCTCATCAAGAATACATACAATCGATGGAACCGAAAAATTTGGTTCCCAATCCCATATTGAATACACTCGACTAAACGTACAATCAAAGTCATGAAATATTCCATCGGTAGCAGCTCCGGGGAAGCCCTTTGATTGAGGGCTTGACTCGTGACACATGAGCATCGACTAAAGAGGACACAAAGATCCGCCGTTTATTTGTTTATTTATTTATTTATTTATTTATTTATGTATTAATTAAATAAATAATTATTTATTTATTTATTATTTCATTGATAGGGGCATTAGGTCTTTGATTAAAAAGTATCCTTTCGTGCAACCGAAATCAAAACAACGGAGTGTAAACAAATAAAAAATCTTAATTAGCAACGAGCGATTGTCAATGCTACCGAACAATCGCGAATAATTGTTAATTCGTTCGTTATAGCGCTCGACAATTGTTATTAATAATTCCGCGCTCTTTGTGCCGAGGCTTTTGAATACAACCCGCAAAATGACTAGCGTGCCGCGGATTCCCGGAAGCAAACGCAATTTACCCGCAGGGATCGACGAGCAGTCAAAAGAAAAACATTTATTACTAATTTAGCATAGAAAAAACTGAGGGGGGGGGGGGGGGCGTGAGGGGTTTGAAAAACACGCTGTATCTGAATGCGACGTGAAATTCGTTTGCTGAAGGTTGTTTTAAATAAACGCTACGTGAAAAGCGTCCGCTCCGCCCTCTCCCCCAATTATATTCGTAACTTTTGATCGCGCCCGCGGAGGCAGCAGACGCTGCACCGCTCAGAGCCAAACGGCTGCGTTGTTGCGCCGCTGCAGCAGCCGCGTTTTGACACATATTGAATTAATTATCGCGAAACCTGGGCTTACGCCCGGTTACCGCCACAATCGGATATATACGCGCTCGCACTCGGTTGCCCCGCGCGCTAAACACGAAACGCTTTATGACTTCACACGATAAAACGGATAATCCTCCAAGTATTACAAGCCGAATTAATAAGCGCTGTATATATTTTTCGAACGGTATCATTCCGTAGTCACCTCAGCGTGGGCGCGCGCGGAACGCATTCGGGGCAAAAAGACCGAGAGAACGCGCTGTGTATCCCGCAGCACCGATGGCGAAAACGAGGTCGCCTCGCGGGATATTTCCATAGCCCCGCACGCGCGGAGTTGCACGCGAAATGTATTCCAGTGTCGATTCGGGGAGACCCCCGTTCATTGGGCCAATTCCGCCGATCGTTTTATACGGCTGCTCGATATCTTTTCCCTTTTCATTTTTTTCCAATTTTTGTTTCAATTTTTTTTTTTTTTTTTCAATTAACGCTCCAATAGATAACGCGGTGTCGAGTTACATCTGCGATATGTCTTCCGCTATTATCCGGCAGTCGAGCGGCGTGGCTTGTAAACGCCCTATAAACTGGCTACAATTTCCTCGCTTTTTCTCTCTCTCTCTCTCTCTCTCCCTCTCTCCCCTTTTTTCAATATATTTTTTCATTAGCCTGGATCGATGAAGTGTTGAAAGGGACGATTGGGGTGAGGGTTTAGGTTGATTGGTGACCAACGAGTACAGGTGTGGTGGGCGAGAGATGAGGACGGAGCGAGAGGGAGGAGAGAGAGAGAGAGAGTGCAGCTCGGGGTTTTGCGGAGAACCCGAACAACAATGGCCACGGGGGTCCGTGTATACGTTTCCGGTCGGTGAGCACCTTCCGGTTGTGAATTACGCGGCTGAATAAATATACTAGCGAGGCGCGGGGGCGCGCGGAGTGCGCGCGGGAATATGGAGAATATTACGCCCGTGGAGATACAGAGGGCGCTGAGCGGAGGGGGCAGGAGGTGGCGATAGCGCCCCCCCCCCCCCCCTCCTTCACCCGACGCTGCTCCTGCGAAATAGAAGAGGAAGAGCTCTCTCTGCCGCTACCGCTGCGGGGTATAAGCCCAACTAATGAAATTGAAATGTACGCTAAAGGAAGGATTAGCCTCGTATGTACACGCGCGAATGAGAGTCGAGAGCGGTCTATGAGGTGTGCATTGAGCTACTCCGTCTGTATGTCTCTTGCTCTCCCGCTACTTCCGCACCACCAGTCCCGTCCGTTCTTTTACCAGGCCTGGTAGAAAATCTGTGGTCGTTCACGCTGCCCTGGTCAGGTCCTGATCAGAGCCACATTCGCCCTCCCGCGAAGAAAATGATTAGGGATGCCCTAAGATAACATAGCCCCCCGTCGGGCTTTGATTTACCTAATAAGGAAATTCTAGATTTTCATGCCGACATTTAATGAGGCCATGTTAGGTCAATTAATTAAGGGCTCAGTCAGAGTGAACCACGGTACCAGGTAAATAAATCAGTAATCATTTTGTCAGATAAGGTTCTCGTAATGCAATTCTAGGTTTCCTTGGCGACGTACTGTTGAGGATATTGTCTTTACCGACAGAAAAGAATAGCTCCTACGATTATCCGATGACTTAGACGAGTTCTTCTTTAAAACCGTTTTTAATATCATTCCTATTTCCCGTATTTCTGTGTGAAAATTTCTTCGCGCTATCAAAACTCAACAAGTACAATGAGGGGTTGAGAGGGGAATTATTTAAAGGCCCTGTCAGGCTCTTAAGGCGAGATGACACCTATTCAGTCGGTAATAAAAACTGTAAACAATTATTGTGACGATGCTTAACGTTTCCGAAAAAATGAAAAGCGTTAAATCATTCCTATTTCGTTTCTGAATTATGTAAAACCTTCATTTTTCCTGGCATGCGTCTAGTTTCCGTGTATTCTTGTTCCGAAAATTATTTTCTATCTCTCTAGCACACATGGCGGTTTCGCCTCGCCTTAATCACATTACCAGGTAAATAAATCAATAATAATTTTGCCAGATAAGGTTCACATGAGGCAATTCTAGGTTTCCATGACGAAATTCTATAAAGGCTTGACAGTAGTAGATTTTCTGCTGTAGATTTTCTACTAGGATGTGCAGCTGCCCTGACGGATTCCACCCTGACGGGCCGGCCTGACTTTTAACTTTAATACAGCGTATCGAATATCTTTCGTAGCTGCGCGGAGATGCGAAGCGAGCCGCCTCGTTAATTATGCCGACGTGGCTGATGGACAGTCCGGGAAAGTTTATATATTATCCAAACGCGTGCGATGATTCTCGTTCCTCGCGGGAAGATGAAAATGTTACGGGCCGACTTAACCAGCTCGCGTGGTTATTCGCGGCGCGCGGTAAAATGAGTGTTAAATTTTAACGCCTCGGGTCGACCAATTATTCTTCGACTTACTTTCCGATATTTGTGCGCCGGTGTCGAGCTGAAAATGTTCGGTTTATTGGAATGACGCGGAGATTTTTTTACCGCTGTTCGTTTGTTGTGATATTATTTTTTCGCGTCGCGCGCACAAAGCCCGCGTTATTATTATAGCCCTTTGAATATTTTCACTGGAATAAACACGAGGATTATGTTTTCCGGTGTGCGTCATCCCACCCGGGGTTCGGTTTTCACGGACGCGTGGGCTGTTTTCTCCAGGCGCTACTTGAAATAATTAAAGTGTGTCAAAGGGGAGCGAGGCTCGTGGAGAGAGAGAGAGAGAGAGAGAGAGAGAGAGAGAGAGAGAGAGAGAGAGAGAGCGCGCGCGCGCGAGCGAGTGCATCGCCCCCGTGTGTGTTGACATCCATACGCGCGGGGCGTTCCCTGTAGTCGCGCTATGCGACGTTACGATGGCGCAGGCCGATCTGAATGACCAAACTAATTATTCTAATGGGAGGCGCGTTGCACGTCGGGATACTATGTGTTTAGTCTTGGCGTCGGGCCGCGGTGATGCGCGCTCGAGTATTCAAAGGGACACGACGCTGCACGGCCCGGGGTGGTTAACGTCCTAGTCGCGCCGCAGCCGCTGCGCCGCTCGAGAGCCCGTCTGACGGGACTTCTGATCACATGCTACCTGGCGTACGCAGCGCCGGACGTCCATAACAGTTCACGGTGAAAAAATAAACTCGATACGCGGAAAAAAATGTCTGATGTGAAAACCGTTCGTTTGCGTTCTGCCAAAATCAAGCGATGTCAATTAAATTTTACTTCCAATTCCTAAAGTTCCGTATGAGATTGAAACGATAACTTTATAGTAGGGAAAATAATATTTTGTTGTCTCAATGTTAATGGGGTGAGACTTATGTTTGCATTATGTCGAACATATAACGAAAAAATGCATCAGGCAGAGTATTGTCACAAAAACGACGTTGATGGAGGTTTCGAGGAAACATGGGATTCTTGTGAGGTGAGCCTACCCGGTCACACTGTCGTGGAATTGCATGTTCAATTGCTGTGGTAAATCTCACCCAGGGAGACCGGAAAGCGATAATCAAAGCCGTAGATATGGGCTACTGAGTTGTAAAAATCGAGGAAATTTGGCAGTACAAGGTTGAACAGTACAACCAGACAACAAAAACGAGCGGTTTCTTTGGCGACTATATCAATCTTTGGTTGAAGATAAAGCAAGAGGTAAGCGGATGGCCCACACATAATGGAGCAGGATGCATACATCACGCAATGTCAATATTCTTTTCCCTACTTTAAAGTTATTGTTTCAGCATCATATGAAACTCTAGGAATTAGACTGAAGAAAGAAAAATTGAATTGACGACGGTTATTTTTGGCAGACCACAAACGATTTTTTTTAACAACATTTTTTTAGTGATGACACTTTCGTACTTCTGACCGAATGTTTTTGTCCGTACTTTCTCTTACTGTGCGTGGATAAAACTAACGAAAGTTTCGTCGAGGGCAGAACCCGCGGTGGAATTGAGAGGAAACGTTTGGTCTTACGAGCTGCTAATTGTCCGAAGACAGCGATCAATCAACAAGCCGTTGCAAATAGGTTAGAAATGAAATCCACAAAGCCCGGGCTTTCATTATAATTGCGTCGCACGGCAGTTTGTCAAGCTCGCACACAATTAGCGCGGAATATTTGGCGAGAGATTCCTTGTCCTCCGTTGTGACGAGGGGAGAAACCCTCGACACCACGCGCGATGTACACATCCTCTCTGCGTGCCGAAATAGATCCATCCACTTATAGACGGTGTTGGTGTGCATGAACGGAACCGAGTCGAGGTTGCTGAATTTTCGAAGGAGTTGCCGGTCGAGACTATAAGCGAACCGACCATCTTTCGGCTGGAAATCAACAATGCGTAGCAGTCTGCCAGTCGGTCCAAGTGCTGGTGAATCGGCTATTGTTGTGCTGAAAGTGTCTATCCGTTTTTAGACGTCGCATCCCAAATGCGCATATGGAACAAGGTCCCCACATTTTATCTCATGTCTGAACCATCAGTAATCACTACTGGATAACAAAGAAAAACCACTCGATATCCTCGCAGTTAAAAAAAATATATATATCTGATGTCTAAGTTTAATTCGAGATTTGTATTATTAGAAAACAGCGAATCAAATAAAACAGACGAAGGTCCTGAAACAGACACGACCTCCTTTCCTGGAGTAAAACGAAAAGCTCGGTCTCCAAATCGCAGCAAGTAATTTGCAAAATGCTGCCTTTCTTTATGGTGAAACAGCGAATCAAATGAAACAGACGAACATTCTGTAACAGACACGACCTCCTTTTCTGAAGCAGAACGAAAAGCTTGATCTCCAAGTTGCAGCATGCAACTTGCAAAATTCTCCGCTACATTTGCAAGCATACACGGTTATTCCTAAGCGAGATTCACGTCGTGGCGTTGTCCTCGAGCGGCTCCGAGACCCTGGGCTTGGCCGAACTAGCCGGTGTCCTGAGAAATTCGCAGTAGAGCCAAAGTAGAAAGAAACGCGGCAGAAGGGAGGGGTTGGAGGAAGACTAAGGAGAGACTGGGACGACTTTAATTCGCATCTCCAGACTTCCAATATCACGAGGTGTATAGAGGCGACGGAGCGCGAAGCGTTGTCGGGCAACAGCGGCAGAAGCAGCAGCAGCAGCAGCAGTAGCGGCGGCAGCAGCCAGAGGCAGCGCAAGAAATACCTAGCGCGCGATAAGGAGTGAGAAGCGAGGTTAGGGTCTGCTGGGTTGGATGCCAAGTAAAGGGGAGCGGGGAGAGAGTGGGGAGGAGGGGGTAAAGGAGCGGAGCAGAAGCGAAACGGAAGGAGGGGAAAGGGCATGGTAAGCATGAGATGGAGTGAAAGAGAGGAAAATGGATGAGAACGCGAACGACAAGAACGCGGAGAGGGGAGGAGGGAAGGAACGAAGAAGTCACCTCCCGCTCCCTCCTTCCGCGCTCTCCTAGCCCGGGCGCTCCCCGAGAAGGACTATTTCGTGACTGCTGCTTCGCCTCCTTCGTGTATTATCATATTTATAAGTTGGTGGCAGGTCGGGGGTCTCCGGACCCGCCGCTCGCTGCGCGGGTTTCCGCACCCGGAGATGGGGCAAAGTCGCGTCTGCCCCGTCCGCGTGCGAAGAGACAAGACTCTCGCCGAACATCCGGGGAAGAATGAGAACGGGGTGGAGGGGGAGGAGGTGGAGGACGATCCCCGGTTGGTTTACGTACGACTACGACGACGAGAACTCTCGAAGAATGCGGGATTCCCGCTGTAATCGGTGAGAGCTGCGAAACAAACGAGTCTCTGGTTATGACCGGTTAATAAATATTTGATTATTTTATGTTCACTGTCAGCGAATTTATTTTTACGGTGCGGCTGCTACAGAAATTAGTATCTTTCGCATCCGGACAGAGGAAGGTTTGTTTTTGAGCATTTTAAAAAAAGATTTTCATGCAAGGGTACTCCGAATCGTTCGAAACGTCGAGAAAAATTATTTAGAAAAAATGTGTGGGACCTGATTAATTTTTATCTCAATTTTGAATTTTTAGAAGAATGAGCTACTTGATTTTTTACAAATAATTATGTTAAAGAACGACTGGTATTGAATTTGGAATGAAAATGTACGTTTTGTGCTCATGCAAAATATTACCCAATCAATTGAAATTTTTTGCAGACGAAAAATAATACTCAGAGTTACTTTAACAGAGCTTCCTCTATGAGAAAGCCAACATACATACATCACAAACATAAATCCTCATAGAGTCAGCTTTGTAAACATTCAAACGTAATGAGGGAGCAATGTGAAAGCTCTACTTTGCATTATTTTTTTGTTTCCTAGTGTGGTATGTATTTTTTGTAACACGTGCACGAATCGCGGCACTTTCCATGGCAGTTTTGCGAGCCGAAAGTGGCCGTTTGCCTGTCAGTCGCGATTCTGTGGAGAAATGACAGAGTCGCGCATGCGCAGTTCGCATCAAGAGACGCGGTAGCGTCTCGAGACAAGTACATTTACGGCCGATTACCGACGGCGATCGATTTACCGACCGAACCGACCGATGACGACGAGACGCGACAAGACTCTTATACGCGAAACAACTCGTTTTCGGACACTCTCGAAAACTTTTCTTTTCTTTTTTTAATATTCAGTAAACGAATATGTTTTAGAGCAACACGTAAATTATGTTCTTTTTACGGTCTATCGATTGCAACCAAAATCGTATTTATAGAGAGGCGCACAAGATAGATATTCGAGCTTAATTTTCTCAGCCTCGCCAGAACTGATGTTCAGTGGTCGTCGTCATCGCACACAACATGGCGGCGTCCACAAGCGGACGCCGCCATGTTGTATGCGATTTTGTAAGCAGACGTCGCTATAGCAGATGACGTGCATCTAACTTCACGGCAGTCACGCTCCATCTCTGTCTCTCTCTTTCTCTATGTATATCTCTCAAATCTCTTCTCGCACATCAATTATCTTGTAATTGGTTCGAACGAATTTCGTGAAATTTTGTACTCGAGGGTTTTCGAGGTCACTGATTAAGAATCTGACCTCAAAATTCAAAAACTAAGAATGTCAATCCAGTATAGCACACCAAAATACAATAATTAACTAATTGATGCTCATACAAACTGGTATATGGGGGTTTTCGAGGTCGCTTTTAGAAATTCAAAGTCGCGGATCCAACATGGCGGATGGAAATTTAAAATTGATTTAACTGGAATGAAATTCGGCACTCGGGGGTTTATGACATCGCTGATTACGAATCTGTCCTTAAAATGAAAAAAAAATCGAAAATGGTGAATCAAATATGGCAGTTCAAAATTCAGAATTGATTGCATCCGGATGACAATTGGCAATCGAGGATTTCAAAGTCAAATTTGAATTTGATCCGCAATTTTGAATTTCTAAATTTTCAGTACAGATTTGTAATGAGCGACCCCGAACTACTGAGTGTCGGTTTTGATTTGAAGTAAATCACTTTTGAATTTTCATAAGCCATATTGGAACCTCCATTTTTAATTTCTGTATTTTGACCACAAATTCACAATCAGCAACCAAAAAAATTCTTAGATGGCATGTTTCATTCAAATCGGAATATTGGTTTTCCCGTGTTTTTGGCACAGATAGTGAAATTTGTCTTGCCGCTCAAGAGAATAATTCTAATCTTGCGGAAACCTATCAATATTAAGGGCTAGGTAATATTGTATTGATGATGTGAACTGGTATTAATGAACAATAAAAAATGTAAAGCCTCGAAAATGAATACTCGTACTTCGTGATTAACAATTTTGCGATAATATCGAAAAATATCTAGTATAAATCGCCAAGGAGAACTTTTGCAAAAAGTAGACAAATACCCCAAAAAAACACCTTGGGTGTAAAAATCTGAGACAAGTAAATTTACATCGGCAAATGTACCTATTCTTACAAAAAGTTGTGAAATAATGAATTTATAAAAGTAAAACCCCATACTATGCAAAAAGTCGACAAATAATTACCCGCCTCACAACGTCAAGTAAACCCGAAAATTAATAATGATAGTTTAATTAACTCAAAGTTGCATGGGTCAATTTATAAAAATTACTTGTCCGGCCTAAAGTATCGACTGTTGGTGTTGGCGGTCGACGAAACAGTTAATTGTGCGTATTTAGCTAATATACCAGTTGTCATGTTAATTTGATAAGTACAATGGCCGGACAAGCAATTTTTATAAATTGACCCATGCAACTTTGAGTTAATTAAACTATCATTATTAATTTTCGGGTTTACTTGACGTTGTGAGGCGGGTAATTATTTGTCGACTTTTTGCATAGTATGGGGTTTTACTTTTATAAATTCATTATTTCACAACTTTTTGTAAGAATAGGTACATTTGCCGATGTAAATTTACTTGTCTCAGATTTTTACACCCAAGGTGTTTTTTTGGGGTTTTCGTTCACTTTCGTCCCTTGAGGGTTTCTGTCGTTCACTTTCGTCCCTTGAGTCACAACCTCACTTTTCAGTGTTCGTCTCGCGCGACTGCCATTCCAAGTGCCGCAGATTCGTGCACTCGTTACAAAAAGTATGATGTGCAACACGGGTCGAATTGGCAATTGCGACTCGTGTGATTGCAGTCCTCGCTTCGCTCGGGCAGCAAACCTCACACTCGTCGCAATCGCCAACTTTCGACCCTTGTTGCGCAATATACTATTGTAGGTGCTGCGAATACCTTGACGCATTATGTGCACCGGATTTGTGTCTGGGCGTCGACGATTTTTCCCGCTGCTCTTTCAATTAACAACAAACGAGAGGGACCCAGTGATTGAAAGTAACTCGCCGCGTCTCTCGGCTCGTGGTCCACGGAGTGATCGATTTTTCCCGATCGAACCGGGCGCCCCGCGGATGTTACAATTATTTTTCCTCTTAATTCGATTCGCGAAACGGCTTCCGCGGCGCGCGCGGGTCGTGCGAGTTTTGACGAATAAAAAGTGGTAATATTTCGCGGGCCGGCGAGTCGCGCGCGCGGGAAATAATTCGGAATGGGATTATAGTGAAAACTGGTGAGAGAAAACGTGATTCACGGGCCAGGGGGCCGCAATTCGGGGATTTGGCTTGTATATCGTCGATGTTGCATCCGCTTGGGTATAAAGTATATACGACGTGCCGAATGCGACGCTTTATCGGTGCGCGCGGAAAACCAAGAGCTATTTTGTGCAGAACTCTTTCGTCACGCGCGCCCACCCGACTCGCCCGGCTGTATTTATTGTTTTAATTTACCGTGGTAGCGTTTAATTATAGTGAGTTAGTTTTGGACTGCGTGAAGCGAGCGAGAGGGAGAGAGAGGGAACTGCAACGGACACCATGGGTCGTGCGAGGCGAGTGCGGTGCAGCCAGGCTGCACGCAGTAGATACAGTGCCGCACGCACCGACACACTTTGCACCACAGTCACCGCTGGATACGCCCCGAGCAGCGCGCGCGACGCACGCTTCGCCCCTGTTTACACCGGGCAACCCGACGACGGCAAATTTCAACGTGGCAATGTACAATCAACGCGCCCCCGCGAGCCCATGAAATCCAAGACAACCAAGATAACGATAACACACGTCTCATTCAGCAGACGCAAATAGTCGAAAAGGCACTCTTAATATGTCCATACTAAAAGTGGTTTCTGGCCTATTTTATTTTTTTTAAATATGGGACCAACAGTAAGTAAGACAGTCAATTAAGTACACTTCCATCGGGAATTATTCATCTTGGTGCAAAGTCGACACTAAAACGGTGTTTGTGTAAGTCCACATCAATGGTTGTGATAACGAGTGGCGTAAAATGAATAGTGTTAAATGATGAATTTTGTAACACTAAAATTGGTGTTTATTTATCTATACTATCGTTTAGTGTCTGCAAATTTTGTTTTAAAGCGCCGTTTAAATGAATTTTGTAGCAAGAGTTATGTTAGAATTTGTTTTTATTAAAATTACATCGTACGTCAGTGATATACACATGTCACGAGAGATCCACTGAACGTTAGTTTTTATTATTCAATGCACTTAACCTCCAAATTTTACTTTCTTCATAGTCACATCAAGTACGGATAATATGTATAATGATACGTTCAACAGGAATCAGCAATATCCTTCAGATTGACTATTAACTGATTTCTTATGACGAACACATAATCGACACCAAGCGGTGTTCGTTCGACCCGAGCACGAGTTGATAGGCGAAGTTGCCATGAGAATACATTTAACGAAATCGTTAATGTCAACTTCACACCGCGAAAGGTGATAATATTAACACTTTATTGGGCAACAACACTATTAAAAAGTTCACACCAGCGGAATTTTACACCGTGGATTTTTAAGGGTGACGCATAGATATTTTCAGTTTTTTTACTACTCATGATTGTTCCAGCAATGGAGAAGAAAGAATAAAATAGGCACCTTCGCCCACGGGGTGAATGCCGAAAAATTGGCTTACGAGGAATTGGAACAAATGGGTCTGTGAAGTATGCGGGAACGAGGAAAAGCACGATGTGCTAAGCCCACGGGGAGATCATTCCGTGACCAACCAGCCCGTTAAAGCGGACGCTCATTTACATCGCGAACGTCCGGCACGTAGCGCTGGATATACATTGTAGGAATCGAGCGGGGGTATACATGTTGGAAAGCCCTCTATGCATATATATATGTAGGTATATTATATAGATATAGATAGGGTAGGCAATACAGGGTTGCGCTCTGTATCCTCGTGCGGACAATTCAAATCGTCACCTCTGGTGTAGGCGCGCGCGCGCGCGCCTCGGGTAGTCGGGCAGCCTCGGACGCGGCACGTATTGGATTCGTTCGGACCGACATCGATTCAATCGAACGATTCGGACGACTGAACGCCGCCGCGACAGCGATTTTATTACCTTTTCCAACGCGCGTTCTACCCGCCTCCCACACCTCTTTCGGGCGCTTTTATGCCTCGCTATGTTGGCACAGCTAAACTTTCCTCCGATCGGCAGCCCCGTGCAGCCCGCTGGGAGCCGCGTCGAACCGCCTCCGCGCACCTCGGAGCACCTCGGACCGTTATGCATCCGGAATGTCCGGCCCGGTACGTTGACTCGAGCGACAAAATCGTTGAAATATATTTTCGCCCATAGGCAACCCATAGTTATTCCGGAATGTCAGCCCAAGTGGTCCGAGCTCTTTGCCATTTCCTGCTATCG
This sequence comes from Pimpla rufipes, assembly GCA_963932165.1. Lineage (NCBI taxonomy): Eukaryota > Metazoa > Arthropoda > Insecta > Hymenoptera > Ichneumonidae > Pimpla > Pimpla rufipes. Next base: position 9,818,319 of record OZ010638.1, read on the forward strand.
GCAGCTCCTCCTCAGGTGGCTCAGCATCCTCGGATATACGCGCCGCATACCATTTGTATCCTCCCGTGTACGTCGCAGCCAGAGGCAACGCAACGTGCAGTGACGACGCGCCAACCGCAAATATTTACGCAAAGTCAATATCGTTTTTCGTGACTGCGCATAGATTATCAGCTGATCGGGTGCGTCGGATTCTCGTGTCAAAATTATTTAATTGTAAAATGTGTGTTTTTCGGTAAATGGTGAACGGAAAAATAATAACAATTATAATATTCATCGTAGAACTGATTTTATAAAGGAAACTGATTGCTGAAAGACCAAAGGGGAAAAAAATCATGTTTATGAATGTCTGAGAAAAAATGAAAAAAATGATTCTGCGGATGCAGCGACGTACGTGGCACTCGGCTTTCACGGGGGGTGCAAATTGATATCGTGAAAGGCAAAAGCCACGGGAGAACTCTTGGAGATCCTAGGTTACGCGTAGTCATTACTCCTAATGAGCGTCGGACAGGAGAAAGAGCTCGCCGTCAGGTGTATAACCGCCGGAAACCGTCTTTACACAAGCTATCGCGAAACGAAAAGGAAAATAAAAGCGAAAAGTGGAGGAAAAACGAGGATCGGCGGCGTTGCGCGTCGTGGCCTCCCGGTTTACAGATCTCTCGCGTGAATCCACCATTTGAAAGTTGAACCGGTCACCATTTTTTTTCATCCGCGCCGCGTCCTTAATTTTTCCGCGAAACACACGTCACACGCTTATTCGCCTCGTTTGATGTCGCAACTGACATTAAAAAATGCCTATTTTTTCATCTCCTTTTTTTCTTCAAAATCTCTTTAAAACGTTCAGATTTTGTTGTCCGAGGTACAATAAAAAACTTGAAAACGATGACGAAGGCAGAAAGATCAAATTAATTAAAATCGGTTAGAACATTTTTTAAAAATCGGTACATTTTAAAAACCTGACAGAAACATTGTTTTTCGTGATGCAAAAATATACGTTTGAGGCATTCCGACGCGGCGTTTGAGTTATTATTCCACCGCCGCAGCCCCATATAAATTCTACGCATAACAAAAAAAAGGTAAAAAAAGTACTAGCACAATACGAGCCGCGTCGGAGCGAATGTATCAGACGCACAGTGGTGCGACGTCATTTCCCTCGAAAGGCTGCATTTTCCATAGCGGGGCGATATATAACGAATATCCGATGCGGCAGGGCGATATGGGCCGGCACAAAGGCCGCTAATTTCGCGAGCCATCACCAGTTGGGACCGAACCTTCGATGGCAAAAGAGAGAAAGAAAAAAAAACCGAGGAAAAAAGATTGAGAAGAGTGCACATGACCATCGTGTGTCCCTCCATGCACATATCCATGCACACGATTCAGCGGGTGGTGTGGTGCGTTACCCGCACGATGACGCGACGAGCCAAAGTGTGTTAGGCAATGGGGAAAACGAAAGAGCAGAGAACTAAAGTACACAGAGGAATGGATGTGGAGTACATAGAGGAAGAGAGAGAGGGGCATTAGGGGGAGTGCGAGGCGGTGAGTGAATGAGTGCGTGTCGAGCGAGCGAACGCGAACGCGCAAAGAGGGTATGAACTCTCGCTCAGCTGAATCCATGTGGTCACTGTTTGTGATGATGAAGCCTCGGTGTCGCGCTGTCATGACACACGCATACGGGGACAGCGGTGAACGAGGTACTACCAGCATACTCGGGGCTCGGGGGTTAGTGCCTCGATGCTCGCCCCGAAACGACGTTATACCCGGAACGTGGACCATGTTTCGACCCTGAGAGAGCGAGCCAGCCTCGCCGGCACCGCCAACGGCAGGATCGGTCTTGCGCATAGGGCGCGCGCGCGCGCTACATGTCCATCGCCTACGACTATCGCTAGTCGATTAATAACATGTATGCGTACCGCAGCTCGCGGTCCTGCTGCGCCGGAATCGTAAACAGCCCAGGTGCGATAGGCCGCCATGCAGACTGGAAACGGACAATCGATGGATCAGCGTGGATTCGGTGTGGAGGATGACATTGGTTCTCAATGAAGGCTCGAATGAGAGACGGTCAGTAAAGGAGAGAGAATTAATCCGTAATTATCCAAGCCCAAATACCTGGAATATCTGCCGTTTGATCATTACTTTTTCGTAGACAATGAAATCCATCAGCGCAGGATCAGCGATCCTTTAAAGCAAATTTACGAGAATGTCAAAGCGAGATATGGATGCAGGAAGTCGTTGACCCGTCAGCTAATTGCTAAGCGGAGAAAGACGGATACTCAAGGCCTGCTACAGCAGCAGCAGGTAGAATAGTGCGAACACTATTCCACCTGCTGCAGCGGAGTCGTGAATAGCCCAGGTGTGAGAGGCGGCCAAGCGGGTTGAAGACGGACAATCTTTGATGGATCAGCGTGAATGTGGGTTCGGTGTGGAGGATGAGATTTGTTATCAATGAAGGCTCGAATGGTGGATGGTTAGGAAAGAGGAGAGAATTATTAATCCGCAATGATCCGAAAGGCCGAATACCTGGAACATCCGCCTTTTCATCATTACTTCTTCGTGTAGTGCGAATATCGATCCTTTCGAGCAAATTTCCAAAACGCCAAAGTGAGATATGTATGGCAGGAAGTAGTTGACCCGTCAGCAAATTGCGCGAGCCGCGATAACTGAAAGACGAATACCCACCGACAACAGCAGCCTTCGCACTATTCCACCTCGAATGCACCGCGAGTCCTCGGGCGAGCGGAATGGAAGGTTCGCCTGCGTTTCGGCGAAAATCGATCGCGTTATCTTCTCGGTAGGATGCATTAATGCGCGGTGCGGCCCTCGAGTTATCGGACAAAATGGTCAAGTGTGCGGGCGAAATGGCCATAGCGGGAGCGAGCGGCCCGCGAGTGAGTCGACGGTGCGCCCGATGTCCTCTCCCGGCCCGCTGGACGGGACCGCCGAGAGCGACAGAACCGACGAGACCCTCTACGGTTGATACTGGTTCGCGGCGTTGAGTGGTCGCCGCGCTCTGTCGTCCTCCACCTCCACCCCAGGCTGTGGACCACGTGTCCACCCTGCTCACCCGCTCTATCGAGGCGCAACCCACGAATATTCCAACCACTCTCACCTGTACTATACGCGCGCCCCCGCTGCCCGCGGCCCAGGCCGGGAGCCCGTGGAATCAGCCTGGAAACCGACTCGAGCTCCCGCGTCCACACTCGAGCCCTCGATGGCCGCGATGCGAAACTCCGCGTCGGGGATATCATCAGCGATATGGGGTAATTATTAATTGTCACCGCTGCCCGGTAATGGAAGTCCACTCGACGATTTGGCCTCACTCGCGCTCGCATCCATTGCCACGCAGTGGCCTCTCTATGCGTCTATATCCATATCTCGTTGCTAGTCATCCGCTGCAGCATGTGAAGTGACTTTCAGGTGTGTATCCATATCCTAGTCAGAGTCATTCGCTGCCGTCGCGTGTACAGCGACTGCTACGCGTGTATCCATATCCTAGTCACAGTCATTCGCTGCCGCCGCGTGTACAGTGACTTCTACGTGTGCATCGCGTATCTTACAGTCATCCGTATACTGCCGCGTGTAGAGTGATTTCTATCCGTGTATATCCATATGATCCATATCCTAGGCTGCTCCTATAAAGCAGCCACAATTGGCCACGAGCATCAATGCCATCGCGTGGTTCCCACCGAGGACGGTCGTATCGTCCGGCAATCTGGTGTCTCTTTCTGGTATCGCGAGCAACGCAACTTGCGGGAACCCCCTTTGGGCCGAGATGAACCGCAGTAAACGATTATAACCACATGTACGAATGCACGTACAGCCTGACACGCCGGACGCTGTATGGCTCGTACCAGGTTATTATTAATACGTTCGGTGCACGTGCGTTCAACAGCTGGACATGAACGTACATAATAGTATTATTCCAGCGCACGAGATAAAGCACACGCCCCCTTCCCTAGCCGTTACACACGAGGGCTGCTCGTAGCTGTTACGCGGTACAGCGTGTTTTGGTGATTTTAGTCCGCTGTATTGGCCACCCCGAACGGTTGACACTGATGTCGCTAATATTCACCGCTGAGCATGGCGACATCGGACTGAGTACGCTGGGTCTAATTGACAGTTTCCGTTTACAGACATGTCGAGCCGCTGTACGTCGGACGCAGTGACGATTGTAATGTGTACGGGGAAAAAATGCGGGATTTTGTGGTTAATGGAGGCGGCTACGTGTTAGTCGTCTTCAGGTGATACACGGAGAACATTTTCTAGTAATGATTACGTCACATTTGGTGTAGTAAACTCGGTCTACTCTGCCAGACTGGCGATTTTTCGAATACATCTGAAAAAAATTCGGCCGAGTGGCTACGGATGACATTGATATGTGTTACAAAAGTCGTCGTGATGGTCGAATGATAACTAAGTTTACACAAATATGGCATTTATTGCTAGATAGGCTGAACTAAGAGAAAAACATGTATTTTTTTCCTTTTCTTTTGTCACATCCTAAGACTATAGTTTGGATCCTAATATTAAACCTTATGAATGGAGCGTCACGGACAAAAATTTAAAGGTGCCGCATCGGCCTTGTGTATTTCCCATTTGCGTAAGACAGAAATAAAACGGACAGTGATTAGTGGAAGCGACCACGCCTATAGTGTAGGTGTAGCTGATTCCCCTAATCACAATTTTCAAAGGCCTCCAACACTTCCAACAATTAAAAATGCAGGATTGTCGCAACGAGGAATGACGGAGAACCAATGTTCGATGACCTGAGATAACGTGTAACAAATGGTCCCAGATTCTTCGAGGAATGCACCCAAATGTCTTCTACCAGATAGCGAGGGTCTTCGGCCATTACGGCTACGCACATATTCAGGGCGCATCGCGTCCTTCGTATGCATCAGGCTCGCAGTCAACACGGGGACGGGACCGCAACGTGAACCGAAGGTAATAGCGAACCCAAGAGGGCTCTGATGCGCGTCCCAATTACCCACCGAGGAGGCGAGCGAGCCGTGCATCGCGCGCGGCTCTGTGTGCTGGAACGACAACGAGACGCCGCGCGCGGTTGTCTAATGTCGCTTCGACGGTGCAAACCAACGGGCAAATTCATTATTATGCGCGCGTGGCCTTCGTCGCCGAGCGTCCACCCGTTCTAAGTGTAACCCAACTGACGTTTCTGTACACACGGCTCACGTTGCACGCGACGCCGCGTTACGTGCGCCCCGACTATAGCGGCACCCTTAAGGTTTATTCGGGCGCCGGTTGTTGGCTGCCTAAATATAGAAAAAAATGTAAAAAACGAGGAAAGGAGCAAATGTGACCCCATATCGCTGGGGCGCTAAGTGTGTATCAATTTAGCCTTAATACGGCAATAATGACAGAGCTCATTGATAATAATTCGCTGACTAGATAACGACCGACTGCTCGTTAATACAGAACTTAATGGCACATAAATTATAAAGCCCCCTCTACCCTCCCCCTCCACGGTGTACATCCTAATCGCGATAATGTTTAGCGCTCTTACACCGAGAGAAATACACGGCACTGGCGATATTTCCTTTAGTGCCAACGGGATTGAATAATATCGTAAATTATCGTGTATCACCGCTAAAACCGTTCTAAGCGCGGCCACGTTTACTCCCGCGCCATCTGATTACGCGACCAGTTAACCGGCGAGTGCCTGAATATTGAATTAACTCGACGGCCGCCTCGTTATTCACAAACGAAGTCAGCGGAACATCCGGCGCGCCGGTCGAAAGATGGATGACGCTCGCTGTTGGATTTCGGACAAATTCGCGGAAACGATAATATACATGGTTTAAAAAAAAAAAAAAAATATATATATATATATATATATATATCCCATATCCCTGAAACCACAAGAATCGGCGGGAAGGGGAAACCGCGCGGAGGGAAAAAGACACATCGCTCGGAGGACGTACAAATCGGGGCTGAAACAGAGAACAACGTCCCAAGTGAGTTTGGGGCGAAAGGAGGAGGGTCAGCGAGAAGGTTTCCAGTCCAAACGAGACCGCGAATGTAGCGATGGAGAAGCGATGAGGCAACCCGAGCGAGATGGAGGGGGAGCGAGAGATTGGTAGACGAGGACGGAGAGAGCCAGTCATTATCCAGACAATACCGCATTAATGGATTGAATCGAATTTAACGGGCTACGAAGCTCGATCCTCGGGCATGAGCCCGCAGTTCTATAGGAGAGCAGCGGTAGCATCGGCTCAACATGCAGCAGCAGCAGCAGCAGCAGCAGCAGCAGCAGCAGTAGCGGCGACGAGAGCGCGTACTCGGCAGACAGGAGGGCAAGCAGGAAGGCAGGAAGGCAACCCCTTCGAGGCTCGTCGTCGTATAGAGTCGGTGTTGGCTAGAGAGGAGCGCGAGAGAGAGGAGAGAGAGAGAGAGAGAGAGAGAGAGAGAGAGAGAGAGAGAGAGAGAGAGAGAGAGAGAGCGAGAGAAAGCTATCTCACACACGTACACAGAGAGGAGGGTCGGGTGTACCCCACGTGCAGCGCCCAGATACCGGGCCGAATTTGATTGCTTTACGGGTTACCCGTGATTAGGTAATCTGCCTTCGCCTCATTCGAGCCCTGTGGGCTAGTGGCAGAACCCACCACCACCACCACCATCACCGCCACTACCACCACCGCGAACAACCACGAGCGCCAGCGGCGATCCCTTCAGACCCTGCGGAAGGGGTCGCCTTCTATGCTAGACTACGACCTGTGTGTTATGGGTCTCCGTGTCGGTGTGTTTGTGTATGTGTAACACTTTCGTACGTGTATTATCCAATACAACTGGGATGTATAATAGTCTATAGCGGAAGACTGATGCCCTTGCTAGATATTGTGCACTAAAGACATCCAACACTAGAGGGGTCGAACTACGTGTACACCGTCGCCGTGCGGCCCTTACACTGTGCCCCCCCGCTTCCCTCGCTGCGCTACACGTGTCCACCCGTGGCTATGCACAGCAGCGTTTAGACGCCCCGAGATGCGGATACGGGATTTGCGAAGTTCAGGATTCGACTATGGAGGGCGGCGTTTCTCTTCGCTACAAGTTTGCGGACGCTGCGCTGCGCCGGGGCTGGTTTATGAGCAACGTGCTCGGGCGATTCTACCGGGCGGTGCTTCTAATGAGTCACGGAGGGTCTCTAATCAGTGTCCCGGCGTGGCTCGTCAGCCTCGAATCGGGACGCGAATTTTGCACGAGGTTATCCCCGGGTATGAATAATACACTTGGATTGGTTGACGACCAACGAAAGTATGGATGAGGTTGATCTCATCCGTATTTTCGCATCAGCTGGATCTGATTCCAGCTGTGGTGAAGTCACTTGTGAAGACACAGCCTCCAATTTCTTGTTGCGTTGGACTATTCCTACGTTATAGCCCTTCGCAAAAATATGGATGAGGTTGATGTCATTCGTATTTTCGCATCAGCTTTAATCAGCTCCAGAAGCGAAGTCACTTAAGACAGACTCCAATTTCCTGACGCGTTAGACTAGGCCTGTATGCATCTTAACAGCTTCACAGCTCCATCAGTTGACAGCTTCATCAGTGTCATCACTGATTAACTGGATATCCTGTGACTCGTGAAACTGGCAAGAGATATCTAGGTTCGTCAATGGGGGATACCTAATGCAAGTTACATTATTCTTCAATTGTTCCCCTCACTATGTAAGTTACACTATTCTTCCTTTGTCGTCTTCCCGTTTTAACGGACTAACTTCAAAGTGTCTGTTAAGGAAGGAGGTCGCAAGGTGCATTGGCCATTCACCAGCGACCATCAAAGAGTGTTTTGATGGTATCCGAAAAACCAGACCAAAAGCATCGCAACAGCACAGGCGACTCAGCCTGGCGCTGGGTATTAATAATACATTTGGATTGGTTGACGACCAGAGAAAATGTGGATGAGGTTGACCTCGTCCGTATTTTCGCATCAGCCGGAGCTGATTCCCGCCGAGTCAAAGTCACTTGTGAAGACATAGACTTCAATTTCCTCACGCGTTAGAATAAGCCTAGAAAGCCCTTGGCATCTTTATCAGTGTCATCGCTGATTTACCTGATACCCTGTAACTCGCGTAGCTGACACGTGATATCCCAGGTCGTCAATGGGATAGACAGGCAATGCAGGTTACACCATTCTTCAATTGTCTCGCTCAATCTCGTCCTCCCTCCGAAACAGACTTCCAGCAAGATCGTCCCCCAGCCCCAGCGATCGGCCATCCACCAGCGATCATCAACGAGTGTTTTGACGGCATCCGAGAAGCCAGACCAGAAGCGTCGCAACCCACAGCCACGACTCAGCCCGGCGCCCGGCTGACGACTGTCTCACCCAGCCGAGCAGTAATTGCGCTGTGAATATTCACGATACGACGTTATTCGTCACCCAGCAATGAGACGCCATTAATTATCAAAAGAGGCTAAATTGCGAGGGTTAACGGGCGACGCGGCCGAGGAGGAAGGAGACACCGCGAAGCCGGCACGACGCGAGGGAAAGTGAGAGACGCGGAACGAATGATCCTTCGGATTGTCCCCAACGATGCTTAACCGAGGTTCAAGAGGGGGCCCCCTGGGGAGGGAGAGGAAACAAGCCAACAACCTGCGACAATACGACAACGACTTATTCGCAAGGCCCTCGAACAATACGTCCTTGTTACGGCAGATAACAGCGGCAGCGCGCTCACCGCCTCGCACGGCCTTCCTTCCCATTCACTCGTAAATCTCGTTAATCCCATGCCACGAGTTTCGTATGGCGCGTAACGCGTTCGTTGCGCTGCGTCCTCCCTCGCCCGCGCACCTTCCTCATAACCCGGCGCGCCCTTACCACACCACGAGGAGCGCGTCGCTCGTCGACGCTGCTTGTCGCCCTCCCCCTATTTATAAATCATCCTTTTATATCACGTAGCGATGAGTTGTTTTACTCTCCGCGGCTTTCACGAAGAGGTGGGGGTGTCGTACACAATGGTGTGCGAGACCCAAACCCATAGACACAGGTTGCATGAATTAATGTGGCGTTTGGCTGCGCCTCGTCATTTCCAATAATCCGGCGTACGACGTAAACGACCAATATAATCTCCTGCCGCAGACTAATAACAGCCCGTCTGCGTCTGAGAATGAGACAGGGGAAAAGTGATGATGGTCTGGGGAGGGGGGAGAGGTGACCAGGGAGCAAAACGACACAAAGCCCCGGGACACGGTCGTCGAGTTGCGTCCGTTGTCTGTGACAAAATACACAAACACGGACTCGCGCGGTCTCCGAGTTCCCGTTGAGTGGAAGAGCAAACGGAATCGGCCACGAGCACAGCAACAACGCGGGGCATCCCGACAGCGCGTGGTTAGTCCGCATTCAGCGCGGACACAAATGCAAACCCCGTGTGTTGCGCGACGCGCGAGCTACGTCAAAATTCGGCGACCGCGAGATGAGAATGCGAAAACCCTTGCCCGGGGGTCGAATTCGAAACTGCTGGGCTGGGCTGATTAATCGGGACCCTCGGACTGTGCTCAACTCCGTAATTTCGTGTTGATTGAAAGTTCAATTGAGAATTCACGATACATGAAATTTCCGACGAACCATGGAAATTGGCTGTGATATTAGATCCATTTTCATGACAATGAAAAAAAATCATGCGTTCCGGTGGTGAAACTTCGGCTCGATTCTTCTGCCAGGAATACACGTCGTGATTTATGCACTGAGAAAAACATAATTCGACGTATATTAAATAATTTATTTGTAAACACATAATTGCTTTTCACTAAAATTTTATTTTATTATATTTCGGCACTTTGCTAAAATGCCGAAATATTTTAATCAACGGACTATAGTGGAAATAAATATCCTTAAATATCGTCCATTCAAAAAATATTCATTCGAAAATTGGCAACACAGTGATTTCATTGACTCAATCAGGATATTTAATAAATCCAATTATATTTTTTCTCAGTGTAAGAATGAAAAAACCCTTGCTCGAGGGTCGAATTCGAAACTGCTGGGCAGGGCTGATTAATCGGGACCCTCGGGCTGGGCTCAACTCCGTAAATTCGAATTAATTGAAAGTTCAATTGAGAATATACGCGATACACAACATTTCCGACGAACACCATGGAAATTGGCTGTGATATTAGATCAATTTTCGCGACAATCAAAATAAAAAATCCAAACGTCTCGGTAGTGAAACCTCGGCTCGATTCTTCTGCAAGAAATACACGTCGCGATTCATGTAAACAACCCTCACATGGATAACAAAAAATAAAACAAAAAATGTCGCAGCATTCGTATCGAATTTTCTTAACGCTGTCGTTTCGCTTCCATTACAATCTAGAACGCGGGTCACGCTGGTCATGGATGTGTCCGTATACGTGTCGGGCTGGTGCCCAGAGAACTAGAAGCAGCAGCAGCAGCCAGAAAGAGAGAGAGAGAGAGGAAGAGAGAGAGAGAGAGAGAGAGAGAGAGAGAGAGAGAGAGAGAGAGAGAGAGAGAGAGAGCTCGGAGAGCTCTGTATAGGTACGGAGATTTCGCCGCGGAATAATCCTATTACTCGCGATCTAACGAGGGGACCGGTAGGTCGGAAAGAGGAGGAGGCCGCGGAGGGGGAATAGATTTTCCACGGGCAGCAGCAGCAGCAGCAGCGCGTACCATGTAGCATTCGCGAAGGGAGCGCCAGGAGGCGCCAGGGGGCGCCAGGGGTCGTGCACACGACGGGACGAAACCTTTTATTCGTCGGAGAGCCGCGCTGTCGTACTGGAACATCCCAACATCCCGTTCCAAGCGGCGACGGTGGCGGCACGAAACAGCGGACAAGGCAGACAAAACCTAAAGCATTACACGAGCGCCCGTGGTACATGCGACTCTACAAACCGCATATCCGGGGCCCCCTTCACTCGCTCCACGTGTCCGTATACGTGCATTTCCATCTGTTACTACGTACAACTGCGCGGGTGGCTGTGCGGCGTATACGTATGTTGAACGTGGAGTACGTTTCCGTCTTACGTACGTGCGCTTTGGCCGATACGCAGCCGTACCCGTTACGTATATATGCAGGTACGACACAGAATATAGGTGTGTACAGGGTTGTGTAGTGAAACGTATGTATAACATACATATATCGCGTAAATATGGGCCATATAATATACCCAGGGGGTGGGGGGGGGGGGACGTTACCCCTTGGGAGAGAAGCCCGCAATGCATACTGAGTAGTCATTCCCCTTTCCCCATTACGTGGTCACCTAACGTACATAGACACGAGTTGCATATATAGTTATAATGGTTCGCGTGTTTGTGTTTGTGTATCTATGTATGTATGTATGAAATATCAGATTGGGAACGAGATGGTACACGGAAAAAAAAGTTTGGTTGTGGCAACTAACTGCTCACGTTGCTGTATATCGGTTTCTTGCGATTACTTGCAGCAACTAATACGTCAGTTGCTACAATCGCGTCGAATCGTTGTGGCAACTATTCGAATTTTTACGGTCACAATCGAGTTGCAACAAGTGCGCATTTCAATAAAAAGCTCATTATTAAAAAATTCAGCGACCATACAAGTAATTCTACATTACAATTAATAAGTAAGTAGACGTTTATTAATGTTAAAAATATTGCCAATGAGTTTCTCGTCTTCGATTTACAATCGAATGTAAACATGCCGGTATAACCTCACTTTCGCGGAGATTGCCGGTAATACAGATTGCGGCGATAATATGTGATGTAGGAATAATATTGTCTTTATTGTCGCAATTATTCATTGTCGCCTTAGTTTTTGCTTACATATTAGTTTTGTAAAGTCTGTGAGAAGTTCTTCAAATAGTTAGCGTAAAGTCAGTGTGAGAAATTCTTCAAATAGTTAGCGTAAAGTCTGTAAGGGACTGTTCTTCGAACAGTCAACGTAAAGTCTGTAAGGGGTTCTTCAAATAGTGAGCGTAAAGTCAGATCTCACAAACTTTACACTGTCTATTCGAAGAATCTCTTAGAGACTTTACGCTGACTATTTGTGAACTTCTAACACTGACTTTACGCTAACTATTTGAAGAACTTCTCACACTGATGGCTGAATGGCAGTTTTGTTATTTTTTACTTAATTTAGATTTCAGTTTTGTGCAGAATATATTTTCTATTTTTTATTTTTTATTAGGTTATGTACAAACATAACCTAATAACGGTACGATTAAAGCTGTAATTATGACGTACACCGAACGATTTGCGGTAATTTCCGATATTCATTCAACTAGCAGTGAAATTCTACTTCGAAAATGAATAATGCGATTGGTTGAGACAAGCATTCGAATACTTGAGCTCCTTACTCGAATAGTTGTGTCAACTATTCGGTTAGTTGCCGCAACTAATAGCTATTTACCAACGAAACTTGGTTCGTGCAACCATTCGTTTTGGTTGACACAACCAAACTGCTAGATGCAGGAAAATCAGAATAAACGAATGGTTGTGCCGACTAATTTCTTGGTTGTGCCAACCGATTATTTTTTTCCGTGTAATAACCAATCTAGCATCTGGAACTAATGCGCCGTGTCCGATTTTTTGTTACCGAGGTTTTTGGTAGGTGTGGGGTGAAATTGAAAGACAATGAATATGTTATTACGAATTGCAGAAATACACTGCAGTATCGATGACCGAGAGGAATTATCAGAAAGCAACCATTGGTAATAGATTCGCATGACTTCATGACGTTCAACTTGACATCAGACTGTTTGTTACTTTGCTCGGCAGAGTAACAAATAGTTTCGATCCAGACTTCGAATGAGAAATGCGTGACGTATTGAGCTAAGATACAACAGATTTATAATCGGAAAAATAAATGTTTCGCGTTTCCTTATTTTATACAACCGAGTCCTCATTCTGAGTCCTCAGAAAAATCGAATGGAAATAAGTGACATACCGGTATGTCATTATGGTTCAAAAGTTTAAAAAGCGATACACGGATGAGAAGGATCTGATACTTTTTACCATATTTCTAGTAAAAAGTATTGTAAATTTAGGGTAGAGGGGAGATGTAACGCCATCTATCGAGAAGTACGAGAAGGATGAGAATTTTTACCACGAAATATGCTAAAACATATTATATATATGTTAGAAATTCTCATAGTTCTCGTACTGTTCGTCAGGTGGCGGCTATGGCTTTTCAATACCAGGCGCGTTGGTAATTTTTACTATCGCGTCCGGTAAATTTTATCAGATCCTTCTCTCCGTGTACGTTCTCCCCCATGGAAAAAAAGTATGCAAGAAAAGTGTATTTTTCGATATATCGAAAAATATATAAATAATGTACGTGGTATAATAATCACATATTTTTTTGTATACTTTTTATATATTCGGCAATATCACATATTTCGCGCGAACGTATATCCGGACGAATATACGTGCAGTATACTTTTTTGTATATTCCTACGTATATCTGACGAACATACGTGCGTTAGATTTTTTGTATATTTTGTATATTTGTATACTTTAATATACATTTTTCATGCATAAATGCATGTATAAGGAGCATATCAAATATATATATGTACAAGTATATTGCCATATATGCTTATAAAGTATACTGAAAGTTATATCCCAAATATACCATTTTTCGCGCAAGTATACATGGTGTAAAAAAAATATACTTCTGAATATATTTTCGAATATACTTTTTTTCCATGGGGGCTACCTTTTCCTTTACTCATTTTCTACTTCCTACTTTTTATTGTACAACGCTACCTATTTATAATTTCTTTATGAAGTGTACTTAATACCAAATGTTATGTAAACACATGAAACCCAGCTTTTGACATAAATAACACATCTATCAACTGAGCTTTTCCCTCATAGTATGTTTTTTAGCCAACACGAAAAAAAAAAGTTTTTATGTTTTTGTGGCACTTTTTTATTTCGATGGATTCTTTTACAAGGCAACGCAAGCTCCAACATTGCGTAGGAACGCACACGGGGGGTGGGCGGAGGGGTGTATGGGAGGTTCGGGCGGGAGGTGTCGAGGTGCGAGGCCGAAGAGACCGGAAGCGAAAGTGCGCCGTGCACAATCTTCGACCGGTCGGTTCCAATTTGCATGATATTATACCTGCACCGACGAAGCGGATGAGAAGGGCGGATAGCTGGCGAACGAGGATACGAGGATGCAGGGTGGAGGGTCGAGTGGGGGCGGGAAGAGGGCTGAGGGCCGAGAGGGAGGACGGCACGAACGCCGAGAGACCATGGAAGCAAGAAAATATGGGAGTTAGCTTGCGCGTTAATAACGAGATTATTAACCGGAAACGCGGCCAGAGCCGAATAGAGATAACCAGCGTTCGGCCTCTGCGAGACAACGATAGGCGGGTTCGTCGCGTCATCCCCCCCGGATAGAGAAAAAGCATTTTGTCCTTTTCGTTATTACGCTCTGCCGGATGAACTTTTCCCATCCCCCTTTTTGTTTGCATTTTCGAATTAGCTCTCGTCGCTTTCTCGCGGTCGACTCGTTTTCCGTTGCTTGCGAACAAAAACGAAAACAAAAAGTCTTCGAAATCGTAATTTTTCGTTTCCACGAGACACGCAAATTTTCATTTTCCGTTTAACAGCCGACAATTAAGTGGGTGAATAAATAATTGCTTGCGCGTTGTAAATAGATCGTAATTTACCGGCCGAGACGAAAAATCGGTCACTCCGGAAGTTTGCAATTTCGGTGTTGAGTGGCGACGCACGGAAAATCCCCTTGCCTCGATTTATCCTGGCGGGAATCGTGTTATCAGTGTTTTACTCACCTAGAAACGAAAAATTGTTCGAATGTACCGAAGGTTTGCCGATTTTTTCTTAAAAAATATTGGAACGACAGAAATATTCTATAACGGACAAAACGTGCGCAAACGAACGACATAAATTTCGAAAAATATTGGAACGACGATAGCATTTTTTCCTTATTAGGCTCTAACGGGTCACCTTTTCCTAACCCCCTTTTTGTCTGCATTTTCAAATAAGCTCCCGTCGCTTCTTCGCGGACGACTCGTTTTCCGTTTCTGAAAAAAAGAAAAAATTCTGTTTTATAGCCGACAATTAAACAAGTAAATAAATAATTGCTTGCGCGTTGTAAATAGATCACAAATTATGGGAGAACACGAAAAATCGGTGTCATTCTAAAAGTTTGCACTTTCGATGTTGAGCGTCACCGCACGGAAAATCCCCGCGGCGGGAGGGGGCACATCACTCGCAGTCGTTTGCATTTATTTTTCACTCCGCGGCGGGCGGGGGGTGGTTTTATTACCGTATAAATGACGTGGCACAAAACCGCGAGGACAGGAATTACACAAGTTCGGTGCAACCGCACCGCGAGAGCCCGGATTTAATATATAAAAAAAAGTCGAAGTATCTTTACAGGGTTGTATAACGAGATCTCGTAAAACTCGACGAAACGACGGTGCCACAGCTTCTCGTGGGTAAGCCGCCCGTGTGCCGTGGTATATGGCACGCGGCTCGGCGCGGCGAGTTCTCGGTTCTTTCAATTCGCGAATTTTCCGCTCGTCTCGGCCGCGTGCGGCGCACGGCTATAGCGGAATGTCCGTCGTACGCCTGCCTCAAGCACAGCCACGTAATATCCCATATACGTGATGTGTGCGATGTGTACACGGAAATACCATAGCTTTCCATGCGCTGGTTGTGCTTGCGACAATACGCGTCGGTCGCCGCGTGACAATAATTGTCGCATCAAAAACTACTTTTATAGCGACAAAAAAAAAGAATCGTGACTATGGTGACGACAGGCGGCAGGGATGGTCCGAGGAGCGATCGCTCCGTGTGGGAGACCCTGCGGCCGCGTCGCACCCTCTTGGGGGGCGGGGGGGGGGGGGGGGGGGGGGGGGAGACGAGTACCAACTCTGGCGAACAAATAACATTTTTCGAACGCGAAACAACAAGCGCGATGTAACACATCGGTCGCGCACGAAAAGTCGAGACTTTTATTTTCGCCAAACGAAAATCTGCGCAATAATATCCCTCGCGCGCTCGAAAAGTTGGAGCAATAAGAATGAGAACCAAGCCATTGCGAAACTCGTGATCGAATTTTTTTACTGCTCCGAAGAAATAATCGAAAAACACTTTTTTTGCCTCGCATTAACAAATAAATTTGAGAATTAATTTTTTTTTTTAAGAAAGAAAAATGATAACCAGAACCGTATAAATTATAATATTGTCCGCGCGGCGATCGCAGACTGTGCACACTTCATTAATCTCCAAAAGATCTTACGGTGAAGCCCTCGCGTTTTCCTCATGCCTCCCTCCACCCCCCCCCCCCCCATCGTCGCCGCTGCGTCCGTCCTGATATTTTATTCATTCCCACGATAATTGAAGGTAAACTCGTGTACTCGATACAACGTTGCCGGGTATAACGGGGCAGCGGGCGAGCCCTGTGGTGGTCTGGCCGGGAACGAGCGAGCGAGGCGAGCGGGCGCGAGGCTGCTGCTCCAATGGCTAATGCCCGGACAGCTATAGCGACTCGCTGCGCGCCGCCGCCGCTGCTGCTGCTGCTGCTGCTAGTATCTCACAGTACGGCGGGGTGTACGTACGGTTGGCTCGACGTTTCCGAGGCCGGTGCGGCTCAGTCTGACGCGCCGCGTTTCCCGTATCGCGGACGCGGTCTCCCCCCCCCTCCTCCCCGCCCCCCGCTGCGCTTTACCCTCTCACTCGTTCCCCTCTCTCTGTGTGCGAGCTTCCACCTTGTTTGGAGAGCTTCTTACAAATTAGCCGTGAATATTCATGCGTCGGTGGGGCGAGGTAAAACCGCCTGATGCTGCTAACCTTTCGCGAGAAAGCGAGCGCGTATCTAGGCGCCCCACATAGTACCCGCGTTTCGTCCGGTATAATATAGGCGTTATGGCAGATATGGTTCGCGAGTCGCCGCTGGAGAACGCGCGGCCCGTCGACAGCCCTTGTACGGCTACTTCTAGTTAGCTGCCGGCTACCGATGTTAACACACTATTCCTGGCTTACATTTGCCTCGATTCGCCCTGGCGGGAATCTCGTGTTATCAGTATTCCACACACTGAGAGACGAAAAATCGTCTTAGCGTACCGAAGGTTTCGTTGGTGGTCGATTTTTCTTGCGTACCGAAAGTTTTGGAATGAAGAGAAGGAAACAATTCTCAACGCAGGCATCGATGTCGCGTTTTTTTTCTTCTAATTATCGAGGGTTTAATGTCAGGCTTTGGACGACTTTGAGTGGTCTGAAAATTCGGTCGACAAACAAACAAAAATGATACTTCTGTGTGCAAAATGAATGTATAAAATTGTCTGCCGAGGTTCAATTAATTTTAGTGGTTATTCATTTTGAGCACGTTCGCTCGATATAAAAGTGGATGCCATACACATCGATAGTAATAATAATAATAATAATAATAATAATAATATTGATAATGCTTTATATATAGTGTGCACGTTTCGTTCGTTGTAGTATAGGCGCTATGGTAAATATGGTTCAGATTAACTACCGGTGAACGCACGGCCTAAGCGTATGATCCGTTGATAGCTGCCTTGTACAGCTACTTCTTGTAAGCTGCTGGCTACCGATGTTAACACACTATTCCTGTCTTACATTTGCCTCGTTTCGCTCTGTCGAAAATCGTATTATCACTAATCGACTCACTGAGAAATGAAAAACTGTTTGAGTGTACCGAACGTCCCTGGTAGAAAATCTGTGACGTTATGTTCGGTCTTAATCAGGCCCCAGTCAGGCCAACGTGGCCCTGACCAAGGCCCGACAAAGACTGAATGTAACACTACAGACTTTCCACCGGGGGTCTGGTTGGCAGTCGATTTTTTCTTTATTCCAAAAATGTTTGTACGAAGAAAGAAAAAACATTCGATTCGTCCTCGCGGGAAACGTATTATCAGTGGTCCAAACTCCGAGAAACGAAAAATTGTTTGGGTGTACCGAAGCTCTGGTCGGCAGTCGATTTTTTCATTACTTCAAAAGTTTTTTAATGAACAAAAAGAAAAAAAAATCTCAGCGCAGACTTCGATGCCGTATTTTTGCTAATTATCGCGCGATTTATGCCAGATCTGGTACCGCTGTTTACCGAATTTACGAGCCGACACTCTAAGTGGTCTAAAAATTCGGTCGGGAAACAGTCGGGGAAAAATAATGATACTTTTGTGTGTACAATGAATGTATAACATTGTTTGCTCAGGATCAATTAATTTTGGTGGAAAATAATTTTGAGCACGGTCGCACGATACAAAAGCAGATGCTATACACACCGATGATAATAATAAAAATAATAATAATATTGATAACAACAACAGCCGGAATCCTCGTTATACAGCTCCTCCTGTGTATATAGCAAACCGAGGTACAGAGTTTTATTGTCCTTCCTCTGGTAATTAGCGCGACTGCGAGAAATTTTCTCGTTTCCCTCTTCTCGTCACCCTCGCTCGGTGCTCCGCGCTGCGCTGCTGCTGCTGCTGCTGCTGCTGTTTCGACGGGGCTGGTTTTCCCTCGCACAGCGCGCGCGCACTTCATATACTTTTATTTGCGGAACTCTTACCGCCGTTACGTAAACTCTTCGCTCTCTCGCTCCCCTCATCCTTACCTTTTCTTTTTCTTCCTCCTCCGCGTCGCAATGTTTAATTAAAAGAATATCTAACGAGACGAAGAGTATTTTTATATGAAACCCCACCGATTCCGGAAAAGAGCAACAGTCCATCTTGCGTGTTCGACTCGGCAATCGGATGTTTCGTTGTTGATGTTTATATCGCTCGTTTCGCGTCTCGAGATAAATCAATTAATTCGATTTTCTTTCTGGGTGGATACCAAAACGACTAAAGTGGTGAGAAATGAAGCAAACCAAAACAATACCCTTGAATACAAATTTGAGTCATGTACATTTACGCGTTTGGTATTCTCCCCAAAAAATAAATTTAGTTTATTAGTGGCAAAAATTGGTTTATTATTCTTCGTCGTTCTTCTTTCCCACGCGTAACTTGACTTTTTACACCAGTTTCAGGGTGATCGTCAGGATTATAAATTCTTATAACAATTCATTCATTGATCAATACTATAATTAATAACAAAATGTTGCTTCTGTTTTTTTCACGCTTATGGGAAAATAATTGATTCACAGACACGACATTTATTATGCACGGAAAAAAAAGTTTGGTTGTGCCAACTAATCATTCACATTGCTGTACCTCAGTCTTTTCGCGATTAGTTGCAGCAACTTACACATTTATTGCCGAAACCACTTCGAATGGTTGTGGTAACTATTCACGATTTGTTCTACATAACCTAAAAACGATATTATTAAAGTTACGATTGTGCCGCTCAAGGCGCGAGTCGCATCTGTACATAACCTAAAGACAATATTATTAAAGCTTTAATTGTGCCGTTCGTGAAGCGATTCGCGTTAATTTGTCATAAGGATAGTACAAGTAGTGCAATTCTATTTCGAAAAGCAATGACACGGATGGTATGGACAAGTAACCGGAACTTGTGCTCCTGCCTACTCGAATAGTTGTATCAACCATTCGTTTGGTTGCTGCAACTAACAGGGCATCTACCAACGAAATTTACACTGTCATTTTACACCGCCCGCTTACACCATGACAGTGTACTAGGTTTACACAATATTGATGGACCTATATAGACACGGTTGCGGTGGTGAAACGGTGTTAATATTAACACCGATTTCTTACAGTGTAGGGTTAAGTTAGGTAGGATTAAGATAGGTACGGTTAAGTTAATCAGGGTTAGGTTAGGTTGGTTTAACGCGTCGAGGGGGGGGGGGGGGGGGAGCGCGCAGAGGGCGAAGTTCCCGTAGTATATAATATATTTACCGACGGAAACCCCGTAAGAGGGAGTTACATATGTGCATGTGTGCTTGCAACAAGTTTACTGTAATTTTTATTTTTTCATAATATGGTTAATTAATTTACATTCAACGTTCACATTCACGGTGAATTACACAACACAATATTGAGATACCTGTTCACGGAAAAGTCCATTTACAGTTTCACAGAATTAATTAATCAAGAGCCGCGGTGACGGGTTGACACATTAATTGCTTGCTGCCCGCTTGACTATATCTCTCACGTCTAGCAGACTGACTACTGATCACTGACTAGCATTACGGCTTTTGCAGTAATTGGCATTACGGCATCACAGGGTTTGAGATTATGCGTCATAGTAATTGTCATAGGCGGGAAACACACAATGGTTGGCAGAGGCGACGAACGATGATGACGAAACGAGAAACATAATAAAATGACGATTTTCAGATCGTTAAAATCAAATATCTCAGATATCCGAATAGCTGCAGCATTCATTTTGGTCCCAATCACGATATTTTGAGCTAGTCGCATCTAACTGCCACACAAAATGTTGGCAAAACTCTCGAAATTTGTTTATATGACGATGTGAACGAGTGGGAATGTGGTTAAAATTGGTTGTTTGCAGTTGAAGAGGCTTGGAGCGTTTCGCCTCGGTCGGTATGGTAGAGATAAATGTACATTTTAGAAATTACACCGCGCCTCTTGAAAAGCAATCAGAATTCCTTATCAGTTAGAAGACGCTTAATTTTTATTTTTCACACATATTGTGTTAAAAATATTTTTATTTTTAACACAATATTTTCACCGTAAAACGTGCACATATAATTTTTCTAAGAGTAGTATTTTTCCCCGCGTCGCGTAAACTTTACCACCCATTTTGCTGAGCCAAGTATCTCAACGATAGTCCGAGAAGTACGAAATCTTGGGGAGTGAAGAGAATGCGACGCCACCCTCGGGCGGTGGCGACGGGGGTGGAGGAAATAATACAGAAAAGGAGTTGTAAAGGGGGAAATCGGTGCCCTCGTAAAATGGCCATTTTCGAGACGAGGATATGCCCGTCGCGGCTCGTTATTCAAAAGAGGAAGAGAAAAGGAGAGAACAAAAAAAAACGAGGCGAATGAAACGTGACGAGTGGTGGCGATGCTGCCGTTGGAAAGCGCGGGCATCGCGGTGGCGACGCAGTCGAGAGGTGAGGATGACGCGCGAGAGAAAGCAGCAGAAAGGGTATGTCTGTCGGTCGGCGGCGAACGACCGTACTAAAACGTTACTTATACCCGTGGAAACGGTGGGCAATATAGGAGGGAAGCGGCAAAGCTGCTGTGCGTAACCTCGGGAGAGAAAGAGAAACGGGGATTTACGTCAATTTGCAAAAAAATCGTCTTCCCCATCCTCCCCACTCCTCTCGCGCTCTCCCTGTCTCTCCTTCTCTCCGCCACTTCTCGTTCACGTCGCTTTCATCGTGAGTGCGGTAATCCCGGCTCGGCTTATTATCATCGTAAAAGCTGCTGCGCGCTGCGGGACGAGCGAATTATTATTGCAGAAAATTTGCAGCACGAGCGCGCGGCCGCGGCTGCAGCCCAGGCAGCGGCGGTATAGTCGCATTGTCCGCTCATATACGGACGTATATATTTAGATCGCTTCCTTCGGGATTGCGAAATTTCAACTTCAAAATGCACGACGGGATTTGATAATTAATTTCGCAAAGAAGGAGACATTTTTATGAATCGAATTATTTTTTGTTTTGCTGCAAAATATTTAATGTGATAAAAATAATAATGGTCCCCGTAATCAGACATTTTCGTCAAGTTACTTCGTATCGTTTACTGATAGGTGCTCCACAGTTGTCAGGGGGAACAATCGTCATCATGACGACATCATGATGTAGGCTAACCTATAATTTCTTATAAAATGTTTTTTATAGGTTTTTAAATATTTTTTCTATTTTCTATTTTTTATTTTTCTTATCTTGTGCTGTTATACTGTGTTTTTCTATTTTCTATTACGACTTCTCTTTTACGCCATCTGTTGTACGATTTTCAAAGGCTTGTCCCGTCCATTGTATAAAATAAATAAATAAATAAATAAATAAAATGATATAAGAAACAAATTGACATGCTTATTTTCGTAAACAATATCAGTAATATCTTATTTGTGTTGTAAAACCAATGTAGTTTGTACTCGCTCGAATACAGCGCCGCTCTGGTGCCGATTTAGTCGTACTTGCCGAAAAAGATTAATAGCCTTCTCTACGAGACAACAGGCATCACTCCAATGATACTTCTATCTAAACAACTGACCAGAAACTTTGCCTCGATGCAGCTTGAAAACATCCAGCCTCGGTGCACTCAATCGCAACAAAACATCACTCGCAATCGTAAATTCCCCAAATACACAACATACCAACTCTTAGAAATGTTAAACAACGACGACAACGAGTTAGTAAATACCAACCTAATACGAAAGAACACCTAGGCTTAAAGTCTACGGTCGATGGCCTGTTGGCAATATTGTGTTGCACGGTTAAGATCGAAATCTATGTAAATAACAATACGATGTACATTGACAATAAATATTCATTTACTATTACTACTACTAATAATTGTCACGAAGGATTCCACAAAAAAAGAAAATAGCGATGTTTATATTTCGCGGCGCAATTTTCAAACGGAATTATTCATGCGCGTTTAATCCCCGGTCGTAGGTTTCTTCCGACAATTCCGCCGCTACTCGCGGATGGTAATGGTTGTTACTTATAATAATCCCTTATAAAGCACATCGAACTCCCGCGGACTCCTCAACACCGCAGCCACCGACCCGGGAATGGAGCATCAGTTCGGCGAAACATGCATGGATGAGAAAGTTCATAATTTCGCAACTTTCCGTCTGATGGAAACAATGAGGCCGGGATGAAGGTTGTAGTTTAAAATAGAATTGGGAATTAATTTCGCGAGTTTGTGAGCGCGGCGAAAAGTTTGGGTGAACGGCCCGACGTTGCAGCCGCTCATCAATGGAGGACGCGCGCTAATCTATCATAAGTTTTATAAATCGTCGACACATTCGCGTATCGTTCGTACAACGGAAAAAAGTTCAAACTTCCGGCAATTACAGATGAACGACCCTCAAATTCGTGACACCATAATTGTTATGTATCGGTGTTGATATCTTCACATTTACGAGCCACTAACTGTTTGCCAAGAAGTTGAAAAAAGATAATCGTCGAATCTGTGTGAAAACACGAGAGTAGGATGCAGCAACACAGTCGAATCTCTCGTAACTACCTGCCGAATCTTCGGCCCATTGAAAGCCGACAGTTTTTTGGTTTTGTCCATGTGCAAAAGAACGTTATCAAGAAGGTATCGAATTTTTCGGTAGCTTTTTGATCAATGCACCATGCGCACTAATCTATCACAAGTTTTGTAAATCGTCGACACACTCGCGTATTTTTCGTACAACAAGAAAAGTAAAAACTTCCGGCAATTACAGACAAACGACCCTCAAATTCGTGACATCATAATTGTTATGTATCGGTGATGATATCTTCACATTTACGAGCCACTAACTGTGTGCCAAGGGGTTAAAAAAGATAATCATCGAATCAGTGTGAAAACACGAGTGTAGGGTGCAGCGACACAGTAGAATCTCTGGTAACTATACCTGCCCGATCTTCGGTCCACTGAAAATGGGCAATTGTTTGGCTTCGTCCGTGTGCAAAAAAAAATTATCAAACTATATCGAATTTTGTGGTATCTCTTTGATCGATGCACGATGCGCACTAATCTATCACAAGTTTTGTAAATCGTCGACACACTCGCATATCGTTCGTACAACAAGAAAAGTAAAAACTTCCGCCAATTACCGATAAACGACCCTCAAATTCGTAACACCATAATTGTTATGTATCGGTGCTGATAATTTCACATTTACGAGCCACTAACTGTGTGCCAAGGGGTTAAAAAATAATCGTCGAATCAGTGTGAAAACACGAGTGTAGGGTGCAGCGATACAGTAGAATCTCTCGTAACTCCCTGCGCGATCTTCGACCCATTGGAAGCCAGCAATCTTTTGGCTTTCTCCGCACGAAAAAGTTGATATAAAAAGAATATCGAAATTCATCCTGCGAAAAATGTTTGTCGTACGACATTTTTATTAACGTGATTAGTTTTTATTTCATGTGTGCTCGACGCGCGTGGGAGTTTCGACTGTAATGCGACCGCAGGAATAGCGTGTCAACGAGCGTTTTATTTTCGAGCCTCGGTGGCAGTGTTACACCGGCGGCGACCATAACGCGTGTTGAAAAAAGGTCAGTACTCACCGCGTGGCCCATCCACGGATCGTTAGCCAACCGATCGTTTATCATTCCGCCTATTGTTCTCGCGAGCGCAAATCCCCCCCTCCACCCGCCTCTCCCTCTCCTTGGCCTTTCATCGAGGGGCCTATTATGCTTGTTACTCTCTTTCGTTCGCACAAAAGTACACAATAGTCGATAGTCCAACCGATACGGTTTTGACCAACAGTTCAAGCGTCGATACATACGGACGAATAGGTGGGTCGGGTCGCCACTCAGTTTTATAGTTGAATATAAAAATATCTGTGGGGGGATAGAAAAAAATAGTGTATAAATAACGATACAAGTGTGGTACAACTTCGTCTGACGAGTGTGAGTTTGAAGCACGAGCCGATGGCGAGTGAAGAAAAAGTTTTTGCGACGAGTATAGTATAACATTTCCGTCACAAGGTACGAAAATGGGGGTTTTACGCGCGAGAAATAAAAATAGGAACGGAAAATTGAAATCAGTGCACTGTTACAAATATTTAGTATGAGCTTCCATTACTGGCAAAGGGAGCACTTTTTAAAAAATTCGAATAAAAAATTGAATACACAAGTGAGATATAAAATTATACCAATTTTGACTAAATCCTATGAAAATTAGGAAGTGTGATATAAAAATTTGTAATTTCACTACACTCGTGTATTAAATGTACTACATATTAGCTGACTAATGACATTCCGGATTATGTTAATTTGCAAACTTTTTGTTTGTGAAATTAAAAATGACGACAAAATCTAATTTTACTTTAAAAAATAAATGATAACATTTCTTATTGTAGAAATCAACCAACAAATACGGACGTTGGTGGACGCGAATTTTTTGTTCAAAGTGCAAAAATGTCAGTGCTCGTTTTTGCTAGCTGACCGAACGAACCGAGCGGTTCGATTTTCGCCATCAGTGCAATTGATGCGTGCGGACGAATGCGTGGTCGGTGCCCCGCTGCTGTGTTCCTAAATACACAAATATCACATACGCGCGAGGGGGGGGGGGGGGGATAAAAAAATAGGAACGACAGAGAAAAAACCGGACGCTACGAGGTTGTCCATGCGCTGCAATCTGTAACCGGCGCTGGCGATGCTGCGATACATTCGAACGCACCCTACGCGTGCGATTGTGACGTCCGGGCCTTTGGCGCGGGCGGCAGTGACCGACATAGTTTCCGGCGGCGCCCTTGTTATCACGCGTCCGTTGACGACTCGAATCATTACGAACGATCGGCTTTTGCCTTTTGCTACAAAATAATGACTTTTCGTTTGTTTGCATTTTTTTTTCTCCCTGCCAATAAAATTGATCAAGATTGTAAATCAACGATGAGAAAAGAGAACCAGTCGGGAGTAAAAAATCATCAGGCTCTCGACCTAGGAAAAGTATGTCAAACATATTTTCGTAAAGTTCTGAAAATGCGTCATTTTTCCACGAATTTTATCGAATCGCCAGTCGTCTCGACGAGACATCGAGGATTTTCGTGACTCCCAATCGGAAAACCCCCTTTTTCTTTCCATCCCTCTGGGCGGTTTTTAACGCCTCGCGTCAACACAAAAAAAACGATCTCGCTCCAACCGCGGTATTGTGTCGTCGTCGGGCCGCAGTGTCCCGTGACTTATTTCGCCGAGTGAATCTGCGACCAGAAGGAGAAAGAAGAGGAGAAGGAGGCAAAGAGAGTGAGAAAGTGGGAAAGTGAGAAAGTGAGAGAAAGCAGCAGAAATGCAGTAGCAGCGAAGCCAAAGGAGAGGATAATGTGAAAAGCGCGATTGTCACGCTTGGCTCCTGCCTGGCACTCGCTCGCGTTTCCCCACACCCGCGAATACGAGGCGCGCCCGAGCCTCCTGTTCAGCCCTCATTTTCCCGTTGAGCCTCAACCGTTTTCCCATTCCGCTTTCGCTCTATTCCCTCTCTCTCTCTCTCTCTCTCTCTCTCTCTCTCTCTCTCTCTCTCTTTCCACGCACCAGCGCTCCGCTCTCTCCCGGGCCCGTGTTGTATCGGTGTATAAACGCTCCCGTGTCCGCGGAGAGCTCGGGCTCTCTCGTACAGCGCGTGGGCCGTCCTCGTATGGACGAGATTTACGAGCTATGCGCGCAGTAGCAGCAGCAGCAGCAGCGGCGAACTCGTCGTTCGCGGGGGCGCAACACGCGGACAGTGGAAACTCGCACTCTTCGCACACGGGGGACAAGTGCGCGATGAATAGTCTTGTACACGGATTACCTTGTACCATTATGTACAGGTTGCGGGCTACAGGTTCCTTCATAACATCATCTTTGGAATACGTCGTATTTAATCTCATTTTTTTAGGGTCGTCACACGGAAAAATATTAACGGAGGGAGGGGAAAAGTTTCGCTGTGGTAGTCAAAAATATTTTGCCGCGACAGCAAAAAGTTCGTTAATACAGTAATCGATTAGTTGTCACTCCTTGATTATTTGTCTGCGTGGTGTAACACGAGGATAAATAATTAGATGGTCCAACCGATTAATTGGTTGACGGAAATTAAATATTTTGATAAGTGAATTTTTTCAACAATTGTTATTAGTACAAAATATAAATAAATAGTGAGTACATCTGCGTGCACTCACGAGTATTATGTGAAAACATCTTTAGCGGTTCAGTGGCCAGATTCACTTTTACCCTCGAGTGGCCGTAGCTCTCTGAGGATATTTTGTCCAAATTCCCTTTTTCCTCCGAGTGGCCGTAGCTTTCTGAGGACGTACTGTCCCAATTCACTTCTTTTCCGAGTTTCCGTAACGCTTTTTTGAGGACATTTTTTCCGGAAAACCCTCCCCAAAGATGTTTTAACATAAAAAATGTAGGCTAACTCGGCTTTTTAAATTAAGCTTCTCGACCGTTTTCAAGACTCAAACATTTCTATTCGAATTTCGAGTAAATGAATTTTCCACAAACTTTTCTTGGCCCACACAGTCGGACGAACCCCGTGACGTGAGTTGTGAATCAGCCTGTGCGCAATTGTCGCCGCACAGAGGAGCGAGAGATGCGTCTGTTGGCCACAGGCGAAAGCCATTGGCAGCGGTGAATCGAATTGGCCAGAAAGAGCCAGAAATATGCCAGTAACCATCCCCTTAATGCTCGGTGCACAGCGGCAGCGGCGACGGTGGCGGTGTGAATGCATATTCGCGTGTATACAAAACCCCGTTGTGTACTCGCGGAGCGGCAGAGGGTGGGGGGCACTCGCGGTGCTGTGGCGTGACCCACCCTTTGCGGAAGCGGTGGCGACAGTGGTGGCGACCGCTCTCACCCCATCCCCTCATCCCCTCCTCTCAAGTAGGCACCGCTTGTATTTCCTATAGTTCGGTGATTAAACTGTTTAATAACGCGAATACCGAAGGGATGGGAGAACAGACGAGGGTCGAGAACGCTATAGCGCGATACACTGCTATATACACCTACGTACAACAGCTTCACCCCCTCTGGCTGTCCTTCGCTTTTTCCATCCTCTTTAATCGCTATCTCCTTTCTACACTTTTACTCTGCATTCATAACTCACCCGCGATAATAGTAATAATAATAATAATAATAATAATAATAATAATTTTTGGTTTCTCATAGACGAAGCTTTGTTTACATGAAGAATATTTTTTTCGAGATGTTCAATTCAGCATACTCAGATTCACACAAAACGTTAGAAAAAGTGGTCTACAAAAAATGTCAGTGACCCTAGTAGAAAATCTGTGACGGTACATTCGACCATGGTCAGGCCCTGGTTAGGCCCTGATCAGGCCACGTCAGCCCTGCCGGAGCCTGCGTGGGGCCGGAAGTAACGCTGCCGATTTTCAACTAGGAGATGCGTGTGTGTATTTATATTCGCAGCGCCGAAAATTCAATCGCCCATAACTCCTGAATAGTACGATGGATCGTGCTTAAATTCTGCACACAAGTAAAATAGTACGTCCTCGTTTGTTACTGTGATTTGTTTTACATAAGCTGACATTTTACGCATAAGTGGAGTATTAAATTCGCTGCAATTGCTGTGATTACTTACAAAAAGTATCCACACATACTGATTTCATGGTATTTTTGGATTTCCATAAAAGCATGTGGGCGCGCTTACTTTTGGTGGTTTCGCACCCCTAGTTACCAAAAATAGACAGGTAACAACTTAAAGCTTATTTATTCACAATCCAAGTGAACAAATAAGCTTCCTCGTAGAGATGGCTTTATGAAAAATGGAAATTAATGAGGAAGCAATGTGCAAAGTTCTACTTAGCAACTTTTTTTTATTACCCAAAAATATTTTTCACGTCTGATTGAAAAAAGGGTGAAGAAATTTTACAACAATTTAGCGATACATAGATAGGTGTTGACTGCGATCCCTGGGGGAAAGTTTCCTAAGTGCACCGTGCGAAATACATACAAAGCGTACAATAGTCAATCGCGCAAAGACTAATCAGGCTTAAGAAAAATGCAAAAGAAAGGACAAAGACACCATGCGAAAATAAAAAGGATAAAGTTCAAGTGAGCGAGAGAGAAAGTACGAGAGAGACACGAATCGACTCGGTCAGCGAGTTAACGACGAGTTGGTTCTCGACGCAACGTGCGAGGGACCCGCAAGGATACCCAACCCGACGTGGCGGACGCGTCTCGGCGCAAGACGGAAGGAAGCCGTGATTAGCAGTATACGTGCCGGCGGCGGAGCCGGCTCGACGCGGGTGCGCGATTCTATGGGGGATCGTTAATTCCTTCGTCGAGCCGGGCTTAACTAGCCCTGGCCTGCGCTGAGTGATTCTCGTTATGTGTCCACGTAACGATGCGAGCGAGTTTCTCCGGGGGGTTTCGCTTCTGGACCGAGAGAGAGAGAGAGAGACGGTGGGTGCGAGGTGCGCGCGATACAGCCACGCGTCGTGCGACGTGAGAGAGCAGCCGTCCACGGTTGCCCGGGAAAAGGGCTTTCACCCAAAAGCTCACCGCAAACTCGTCACACTACAATTAACTCAATTTATATTCAAATATCGCGCCGAGGCAACGGGAATCCCTTTGATAGTGTTTTTTTTTCGAAAGTAACGTGTAAACTTCGGTGCACTCCGGCTGGACCGGTGAAAACATCTCTTGAAGCAGTTTTAGGATGGGCGAGAATTTACTTTAAAAACATATTCTTACGGAAGGAAAATATTTTTTTCCCGCCGTTTCCGATAAAATTATTTTTATTCTATTTTTGCTTCCTTGTAGAGGAAGCTTTGTATTCGTGAACATTTTTTTCGCATTTTTGACATCAGGGCAGTCAGAATGATCCGAATCATCGAAGTGATTTAGGAAAAATGTATGTATACTTTTATACCTCAAGAACGGCTTTGTCAGTCGAGCTGAAATTTGGCCCACACGTGGGGCAGGTAGGCACCTTAGTAGATGGCAAGTAGGCAGCTTCGTTTGTGATAATTTTCAAAAAAATCCTAACACCATTTGTTTTTAAACAAATGTCTAGTTGTTCTCTAGTGGCCGTAAGATTGTGGCTATCGAGATAAATAATTGTGTACAAGCAAACATATGTTAAAGGACGTCTGGTATTGAATTTGGGATGAATCTATAAATAAGTTCGAAGTTCACATGCAATATCATCAAATAAATTGAAATTTTCTACAGACGAAAAATAATACTCAGAGCTGCTTTAACAAGACTTCCTCTATGAGGACGCCAACACAGATAAAAATACTTCCTCAAACAGTTAGCTTCATAAACATACGAACGTATAATGAAACAATGCGCCAAGTTCTATCCTGTTTTTATTAATCGCTCCAACAATAATTTCCCCTCCCAACAATTTTCCATCCTTCAATAATTTCCCCTCTTCTAATCTGACCCGCCGGCATTTCAATCGACCGATATTTCCCCACGTGCCAGCGTGTGTGACGTCCGCCGAAATACGTTGCGCCGAGTGCTATTTCAGTGCGGCGACGTTCGTTGAGCGTCCATCAAGTGGCAAAACAGCGTCCATCGAACGGGCAATTAGTCGAATGACCGCGAGAGTCCATTAATAATTCAGAAATTAAGTTTCTCCGGACGTTAACCGCCATCGCGGCGACTTAATCTGTCATTCAAGTTTGAGGACAAATACATAGCAGCAGCCCAGCGTCACCCAGCCTCACCGACGGAACGAGACTCGCCGCACGCGCTGCGGGAGAACGTAAATTCGCCACCGAGTTAGGGCGGCGACTCTCCCGACGGGCCGCGATTGCCGAGACGAGAGTAAAGGGCGACGTGGTCGTGGGCCAGGAGGGGTCGGAGGGTGCGAGAGGGCGATAACGAGTGAACGCTCAGGAGCCGCCGGTGCGGGAGAGCGAGAGACGCGACGGACGTCCCCGCCGAATGACCAGTTCCAATCAGCCACTATTGCCAGGCGAATCGATTTTCGTAATGAATTGTGGCCCGGTAACTCTCACCGGGCCGAGCCAATATTGCTTCTTCGGGGCTTACAAGTTCGCCTTACGCGACTACGGTGGTGGTGGTCACTACTGAAACCGGAATTTCGGTCAACTGGAATGTACAGCTGTGTATATACATATATATGTGTGAATGATGTATATACAGTTACTTTTCTGTGGCTGTGTGTAGGGTGGACGTTGGACGTTGGAAGCCGAACTGGTGCAGAGATTCCAACACTGCGTCGGCACGACAAATAATTAATCGCAACTGAAAGAGACTACTTTGGTACACTTTGGGAGTTGAGACTTCGGAGAATCCAATGTCTTGCCAACGCGAAACTATCCGGGAATCGAGGTGTCCCCCGGCCGTCGTGATCATCGATTGGAAAATGTTGCTCGGTTGTTTTGCCTGACCTCGGTGGATCGAGACACGCGAAAACTCGAGCGTGGTTGCTGCTCCTCCAGCAGCTGTGACGCGTTTTCTTCACGGAAGTATAAGATTAGTTGCCTACCCAACAAATGAGTTGATACAACGAATCGATGATTCCATTTCTGATACAAATCAAATAGTAGTGCCAACGATTCAAATGGTAGCCCCAACGATTCGAATGGTGGTCCCAATGATTCGAATGGTAGTCCAAACGAATCGAATGGTTATGCTTGTCAATCTCGCGAGAACTAATCGTGAATAGTTGAGGTTCCTATTCGAAATGTTTGGGGCAACTAAATGTATAGATATCGTGTACAGCAAATTAAAAACGTAATTGTCACAATCATAAAAACGTAGTTGTCACAATCATAAAAACGTAGTTGTCACAATCATAAAAACTTAGTTGTCACAGTCTCTTTCCGTGTTCGACTGTTACAGTTTTGCACGACTATTTTTGACATTTTCTAACCTGACATTTTGTACACTTCGGGAGTTCAGTCTTCGGAGAATTCGATATCTTGTCCTGAGAAACTATCTGGACTTCAAGGTGTCTGTCTGCCGCCGGGATCATTGATTGAAAAATGTTGTTCGGTTGTTTTGCCTGCACGTAGAAAAACAACCAGGAACCGATAGCCAAACGATTGTTATAGTGACGAACTTTTGGCTTTCGTAGCAAAACGTTAAGACATCGCGGCAAATTTTTAGCTACTGCAGCAAACACTCTGTCAATATTTTCCTCCGGTAACCTCCGGGATCGAAAGACGCGGAAACTCGAGCGCGGTCGTCGCTCCTCAAGCACCTGAGCCGCATTTTCTTCAACCATTACAGTTCCGCAGGACTAATTTTGACACTAACCTGATTCTTTCCGCGAAATGCATTCTGAAAATCAATTTTCGTGGCTGTCACGCGAGCCAGAAGCTCAGGGAGACCTAATTCCACGAAGATTAAATTATATCAGCCGGGGCAAAGTTGACGAATAATAACTCTGTCCGCAAACGACCGGCCGAAATAAACTTCGGACAGGATGAGGTCACGAGAGCCAACGAGTAAATCCCACTGCCGCACAGCGGCATTTTTCGCGCATTATTTAACCCACCGCGTATTTTTTTCGCTCTCCTCTCTCATTCCGTTTGCGGTCACTGCGACTGATTCTTCTTTTTCCCCCCGTTCGTGCCTTGAACATCCCGAAGCCTTTTCAGGAGGTGTCGGGCGGGTTCGCTCTTCGAAATTTGTCGCCGAATCGGTGCGCGACTCGTCGGGCTGTGACATCTATGCGGGGGGTGCGAACGAAGGGGCTGCCTGCCGGGGTTGCATAGAATCGAATCGAATCGAATCGGACAAGCGGGTAACGAATTCGCGCGAGTTCCTCGTGGGAGACGATTTGACAAACGACAGAGCGAGAGCGGACGGTGTGCGCGCCGTCCGTCCGGTGAATCCGTCGTTCACTTTTATCAGGCGTTTTCTGGCTGCTTCCAGGAGCCTTCAGAGTTTTCGTCGTTTGGACCCCAGTATATAGCCGGACGCTTGGACGGTCCGAGCTGCCCCCGCATTGGCTTCTCGTCCTCGGCACGAAATTCTCGGTGTCCGCGTGGAAAGACGCTACGTTTTTTTCTCGGCTGCCCTCGCGCGATCGTGACGGAAAAGGTGGCGGCTGCTGTGCTCTGCTCTCTCCTATCTCTTCGCCCGACCGCGACCACCACCGCCGTCCTGGCTGGCCTTTTCGTGCTGGTAGACTGATGAAGTAAAAACAGGCGCCGGTCCGGGCGGCTCCTAGATATCCCTGATAAACCTCTCGACACTTCTTGCCTACCATCACCAATCCGCTCGTCCCGCACTCTCGTCGATGAAAGATTGATGGCCGCACCCAGGGGGGCCTGCTGAGACCGCCACGACTCCCATTAGAGTTAACTAACTGTGAGACATGTATTATGCAATGTGTGGCTCAATCTTCACGCGGATCCCGTTGAGTTCGCTTTGTCGGCGGCTGAAAGTCAATCAAGGGCACATGACACATGTTTTTGGGCACCATTGATACGGTTACACGTCTAAATATCACAACGTCGACTCAACACAAGTAAATTCAACACTACACCAACGAAAGAGCTAGTTAACCCAATACAACACTGAGGGAAAGGTCGGGGATAACACGAATATACATCAAAGTTTGATCCAACCGAATATGTTTGGGTCAATGAAAATTTCGTTGGCTCAACCACCAAGGTTTAGTTAACTACATGAGATTAACCTCAACCGCTGGGTGAGGTTATATACGACGAAACTGATGATGAACTTGGATCAGCCAAATTCAGTGAGGTTGAGCTAATCTCACTTTGAATCAATCTCAACCTCACTGCCGTTGAGCCAATCTGACTTTTAATCAATCTCAACCTCACTGAGCTTGGCTTAACCTCAATGAGGTCAATTGATTCAAGTTCATCCAGCGTCATCTAGTTAACTCAACCTCTCGGTGATTGAGCCAACGGAATTTTCATTGAGCCAACCACATCCGATTGGTTCAACGAAAGTTGGGTGGCTGGTCGTGATGACTTTCCATGTTGAAATTGCAAGTGATATCATTTCCCTGAGATATTTAGAGGTGTCACCCATTGATACGATCCCGGCTCGACGAGCTCGGCAGTTGTCTCAACGGTTCATCAACCGATGCCTTCTAAGACTCAACGACCGCCGCGTTAATCAGTAGTGACTCAGTTGCGCCTAGAACATACGGCCAAAAGTTAGCATCTCCGTCTCCCGCGTATCTCCGATCAGCGTCGCCAGACTCGACTATCGCAATTCCATTCGCAGTTTATTCCGTCACAAAGCGGCGAAGCCCCGGGCGAACGGGGGAGATGAGAGCGGGCGGCGCTAGCCGGGAATGTTCTCGGTTTGATAATGCCCGAAATTGGCCGATGGGAAAGACGCCCGAGTCCTTTTATCGAGAGTCGTGATCTCTCGCCGGGATACCACGGTCTCTCTGCTCCCTTTCTCTCTGCCCTCTCTTCGTTCTCTCGTTTTCCGTCAGACACGTTACATACACGCACCGTTATTGGAGAGTGTGCCGATGCCTCGGCGGCGCCTCTTCCACCTCCCTCGGCCTCCCATCCCCTCCCGTCCTCCTTCGTCTCCTTCCGCCTCTCGCAGCCGCCCAGACTTCTTCTCATTTTCTGCCTTATCGGGTTGGATCTCATAAATTTCTTCGAAAGCGTGATTAAGCTACCCCCTCCCCTTCCCTCGCCCCCTCCGCCCTGTTCCCTACCCTGTTCCGCCTGGCTCTTATTCTTGCCCTCTTTCTTGCCCTCGACGCAACCCCCCGCACCCCTGGCCCCTCCGCAACAGCCCCGAGCGTCATCCCCTCCACACTCGCCCCATCCGCTCGAACCGTCCAATCTAAGTATTCAAATGAGCGAACCGACTTGTGTGAACCCCCCGTTCCCCTTTCTTCTCGTTTCCTCCCTTCGCCCCCACTCTGCAACCCGTTTCGCTATACGTTTTTGTACAATCATACCCTCGTCCGTTTTGCCGTGCGAACACGGGGAAAGTCGCGCTGTGAAATGTGCACAATCGCGGATTAATACGCGAAACTCCCGTAATAACGCGCGATCCGCCGCACGAGGTTGACACTTATTGAAACCTATTTTTCCCCTCCGGACCATCAGCAGCTTTTTTCCCCCGTTCGGGTTAACCCGGGGCCACTTGTTGTGAGTCGTAATTTCGGGGAATGGGAAAAGCGGAACCTTCCACGTAAATGTCTGATACTATTATATTTATTTGTAAATCAATTATTTATTAGGTGGATGCGATTTTTAAATATTATCCTTTCTAACGTCAGGTATTCCCTAATATGAATAAAAAATAAACACGAATAAAAATTTAGTATGTACTAAGGTGGCTTCGCCGCTTGCGCGCTTTGCCAGCTCCCCCCTTGCCCAACTTAGCCCTACCTAAGTAAACCTTACCTAACTTAACGCGACCTAACCTAACCCTACCTAACTGAACCCTACCTAACTTAATCTTACCTAACTTAACCCTACCCAAATTAACAATACCTAACAGAACCCTACCTATCTTAAACCTACATAACTTCACCCCCTCCCGCCTCCCGGTGCACTTCGCGCCCTTCTCCTCTCGCCACCGTTTATATACCTCCAATATAAAGATTTCTATATAATGATTATGTGGCTCGCGCGCTCGCATTCAGAAGTCCCTTGGGGATTTGGAATAATTCCGGTGTCGATGTGTAATTTTATCCCGGCTAGCTTGGGCCGGCAGGTCTCATAGCGGGACTTAGAAAAATGCCGCCCCAAGTCCCTTGGGGACTTAGAAAAATGCTGGCTTCGGTGTGTCATTTGATCCCGGCCAGCTTGATTATCCTACACAACGGCGGCGGCAAGATCTTTTTATAATATAGAGCGATTACAATATTATCTTATCAAAATATCGTTCGATTTCATCGAACAAAGTTTGCGATTTTCAAAATTTACACCGATTTGTATGTCTCCTTTTAGGTTAGGATAGGATAATCAAACGGTCGTATCTTTTTAACAACTAATACTATAAAAAATCTGGTAGGTCGATCGATCAAGAATCTTCCGATAATAAAAATGAGCCATTGCTTGTCATAATTGATCTATTATTAACGTTTATTCTTTTAAAAAACGGCACAAAAAACCATGACATCGGAAGTTTACATATATCAGTTGATTTTCTATTCGAATCACGGATGCGAATGTATTTAAACAACTAATGCTACTAGGCCAGTAACACCTCGGAACAATTTATTAAACAACCGGGAATTGTGAAAACGCCTTTGAAAATTTAGCACTAATTTGACTAGTGTGAAGCGCATGAGCTACCTTAAGGTCTCAAAGTCATTTGCCGAGATTTTATTTTCGCTGCTGATACGAAGCACGAAGTTGTACAATTATTTCTCCACCGTTAATTCAATAGAACGTCAATGGAAAAATATTTTCTAAAGACTCGAGACGGTGATTGAGGCTAATTTCTCTCGCCGGGTGAGACGAATCCGGGAGCAAAGATGTCGAGCGATAATAGGGCGTACAGGAGGAAACATCGGGACGATGCGCTCTGTCCCCTCCTGGCTTTTACATCGTCGTAAAAGTCCTCGGGGATCGGAGGAGGCGGAGGAAGACGTTGCGAAGCGGGACGCGAGGGGGATGAGGAAGGTCAGCCGGAGATTCGCACTTCGTCGTGAGAAAAGTCGAGAGAGATCGGGCGAGGCTTTGCGACGAGTGCTTTTCGGTCCGTTGATGGGGAAAAGAACACCCGATATCTTTGAAGACGGATCAAAGGATTCGCGCCCGTGAATAAAGGTGCCAAGTGAATTTTATCTGAGCACTCTCACTTACGTGCGTCGATATCAGCCTCTGTAGCTCCTTCTTTTCTCTCTCTCGGCTCTCCTTCTTCCACTCGCTCGCATCTCTCGACCGTTGTTTTCTTCCATTTTTGTTCCCAACTTTCGTCCGTCCTTTAGCCTCGTGCTTCCTCCATGCAGCCCTTTCAGAACGACGATTTGTTCAACAAATTATCCCTCCTCGTGCTGGCGTCTCAAGGCGGGGTTGGAAATAACATTTTCTCCCACATAAAATAGCCTCTTCACCGCGATACTTTTATTCTCAGCTCAATTGTGTGTTATTTTTCGCAACCGAATCTGCAGAATAATCGAATTTTTTGTTCCAATTTTTGACATAATTAGCTTGGAAAAAATTCCAAAATTCCAAAGAGTCGAATTTCCTGCTCCCCTTTGGAGTCGCAAAATGTTTCGCCCTCCTCTTGCTGGCGTCTCAAGGCGGGACTGGAAATAACATTTACCCTCATAAAATAGTTTCTTCACCAGGATATTTATATTCTCAGCGCAATTATATGTTGTGTCGCTTGCAACCGAATCTGCACAATAGGGTAGAAGTATCGTTTTTGCCCACCTTTGGTCTAATTGCAGCCACCAAGTTCAAAAGGAGTTAATTGTATATGTTGTTAAATAATCAAGCCCATTTTCATACAAATTGACAATTTTCAACTTCAATGACAATTGTCCATTTTTTGCATAATTAGGTTGAAAAAAAATCGACACGAATTTCCAAGAATCAAATTTCCTTCTCTCCTTTCGAGCCACAAGATTTTTATGCCCGTAAAATCACAACATTTCCCACGATGAAATCATCTTGCGTGTGTGTGTCTCCGCGCGGTACTCTCCACAGGCTCCGGACTCCCCGTTTCCGTGTCTCTTTTTACGATATCCCCGCTCGACTGTGCCGCGCGAGATAGGACACATTTATTTATTCCGACGTGGCGCGGGTAATGTACACGCGGGAGACACGACATCTTGGGCTATCGAATTTACGAGGCGCACTCAGCACCTGCTCCAGCCGAGGTGGTGTGGAACGTCTCCCCCTCATCCTCCCCCTGCCCCTTCTTCACCACTTCCGGAAGAGTGAAACTCGCGGGACCTCGCATTTCTCCGTCTCCCGTCCGGCAGTTTGGCTTGTCACGTCCATCCAGCTATTTCCCTTTGTTCTTTCGCGGCGTACGCAGCGCCTCCTTTGTACATCGCGAAGAAAAATCCCTTTATTTCCCTTCGTTGGTTGTAACTCACTCTACTCGGGAGCGGGTTACAGTCAAGTAGACATCAGACAGCCCGGCGGGGGAAGAGGTCGTGGGCGGCGGGGTCGAAGGAGGAGGACGAGAAGGAGAAGGAGGAGGAGGTGGAGGAAGAAAGCCGCGCGAATGTAGCAGCGAGAGCGGCGTAGAGCGCATCACCCGGCGCGTTGCACGTCTCGCGAGATGCTTTCAACTCACGTATAGTAACAGTGGAAGGAAAGTCAGTTTTCTCCGGACCGGATCTCTTTCGCCATTCTCAGCCACATCTTCGCACACACCTCCTTCGCACTCTCCTTTTTCCGCGGCAGCCTCACTTGACTCGCAACCCTTCTTCGCGCCTCTGCTCAACCTCTCAGCTCGTCAGTGGCTCAACCCTCACTCGTCCCTCCTCGCGCTCTTTTCTCACGGTTTAC
This sequence comes from Pimpla rufipes, assembly GCA_963932165.1. Classification (NCBI taxonomy): domain Eukaryota; kingdom Metazoa; phylum Arthropoda; class Insecta; order Hymenoptera; family Ichneumonidae; genus Pimpla; species Pimpla rufipes. The sequence continues at coordinate 9,856,268 of OZ010638.1, forward strand.
ACACCTCGTCCCTTTCCTTCTCTCCCGCGTTCACGACTCGCACACACGTTCCCTCCTCGTTTTCCCTGATCGTTTTTTTTTTTTTTTCAGGACTTTTATTTCAACCCCCGTTCGAGCTTCTGATCGGGAGCGTAAAGCGAGCTTTCTGATTTCAGGGAGCGTTGCTCGCGAAATGACCGCACTTGGGCTTCATTGGGATCGGACAAAAGACCTGGAAATATCCGTCTTTTCAGGGGGCCGCCGAGGAGGCGAAGAGCTGCGCGGGGAGGTCGAGTCGTGTTAATCGACGTCGAGGGTCAACCGGGCTGCCGCTGGGCTCCGTGACCGCGCGCTCGGTGCGTGTGCACCGGAAGCCCGGATGGTCCATTTCGGTGGACAGTCAATTCGCAATTATATCTCAGGACTATAAGGTCGACATAATCCCGGGAGTTACTGTTGTCCACCCGAAGCTTTGACTATCATTTCGAGAGGCTGAATAACGGCCCAGGAGTGGTATTCATAGTCGGACGAACGGCCCGACTGCAGCGCGTTTAATCGATTTCAATTTCCTCAATGCGTCGCAGGCGGGTTTACGGTCGAAAATTGTTGTTATCGCACTGTGGGGTCTTTATCGCGTTAGGAATCGGTTCGCAGCCTGGTCCTCGCATTGGCTCAGTTCACTTTCCGCTTAACCTGGACGAGCAAAGCTGTCCGAGCGACAGGTGGCGTGTTGGGTGTGTTCCCGATCACCTATGGCCACTCAGGGTCATCGCCCGTGGAACGTTCGATAACACATATCGCTGACAAGGAACTGGAATGGTTTCATACCAGGTGGACTAGTTGGTTCAATGGAATGACGAAATAAAATCTCACACTTTGCGATTATTGTGATACCTGAGGGTCGATGATTTAGGCAGCCAGAATCCAGGAATCCAAGAGCTAAAGCGTTTGAAATAAGAAATCGAAACCACCAATGTTTCCTAATCGTTGAACGGTTGGATTACTGATCCTTTGGATAACGATGACACAGTTCAAAAATTGCCCAATGCGCTGGTATATTGCATTGTCCACAGCAGGAATCGGTCCGCAACATGGTCCGCTTACTGGGTCAGTTCATGTTTCGCTCAACCTGGAAATGTGAAGCTGTCCGAGCGACAGGTGGCGTACAGGGTCAATTCCCGACCGCCTATGACCACTTAGGGTCACCGTCCGTAGAACATTTGACGACGAATATCGTTGACAAGAAATTGGAATAGAATCATACCAGGTGGACTAGATGGTCGAATGGAATGACTACATAAAATACCCCATTTTATGGTTATCCTGATACCTGAGTGTCAATGATTCAAGCAGCCAGAATCCAAGAATTCATGAGCTGAAGCGTTTGAAAGAAGAACAAAAAATCCGCCAATGTTTCCTGATCGTTGAACCGTTGGATTACTAATCCTTTGGAGAACAATGGCACAGTTCGAAAACTGACCAACACGTCGATGTGTTGCATTGTCCACAACGGTTGCAGCCATTCGACGCTGTGGATAAAAAGAGCAAAGTGGGCGCGGGACCGGATCGAAGTGGCGGAAGACAAGGAGCAAAACAGCACCGATGGTCACGTACGTCCTCGCGGAACTTTTGGCCGTCGGCCACCAGAGCTGAAATTACTTTGGTCTCTCTCCGGCGAGAGGAAGCGAGGGAGTGTCCCGCGGTACGTTCCCCGTTGTTGATCTCCGTCCATCGTTCCCTCTCCGTCTCTGTCTCTCTCTCTCTCTCTCTCTCTCTTTCTCTCTCGTGCAGATCCACGATTGCCGAAACCTTGTGGGACCCAAGGCAGAGCGACTGACGGCGAGGCGGACACGACGATGAGGAACGAGCGAAATGGACAGCAGCACAACTGAGGTACAACACAAGCTGACCCCCCGGCCGTGCGCGCAGTCCCGCGGGTAATGCGACAAAGGGTGGAAAGCACTCGACGAGAAATCAATAGCCTCGAATATATTGCGAATGCATGGGAAAAACCACAGCGCCCGGTGGACCGACGATTTCACGCAAATGAAAACAGTCCCTCGTCGTGCGGCGACGTGCGCGACTCCTCGACGACGGGAGCCGGCACAAAACCTTCCTTGTTTTGACCTCTTTGCAGTCGCAGTCAAGGACGCATTACTATAAAATAGGGACCGATGTAACGCAAAAGAGTAAAACGATGAAAGGAAAACGGGATGTACGGAGTCGTACGACGCACGCACGATCGTCGGGAAGTCGGCAAAAGTGGTGTCAGGCGGTGGTGGGAGTAGACGGGGCTGCTTGAGGTATAGGGGGGAAGAAAAAAAATGAATGGTCGACATTAAATTCCGTAACGGCCCCCGGTGAAATTCTCGCGCGCACGTTGACGCGTGCCGTGCGCCGTGCGCGCCAACGCGGTGTCATTCGGAGAATTACGATCGCTCGTATAAACCGGAATTGCCGGTGCATTTATTGGAACTTGTCGCGCTGGCTTCCTCGTGAACATCACTCGTGTACTCTGTCTGTCCCGCGTCGCTCGCTGGCTGCCCGTGTGGCGCTCCCGGCTTCTGTCTTCCCTCCCGCAATGGACGAGATACGCGCGCGGCGTATCAGGATTGTTCGTAAGTTTAAGTTGCGCGTCGAAAGTGGCTCGTAAAATTTGTGCGTTGTTTTCGGGACGCGGAATTCGCCTCGATAGACGTTATTCTCATTCGTATGTGCGAATGTTGATTGCGTTGAGGCTTCAATGTGGATGCAAAAGTTTGTTACCATTTTTTATGGTCTTGGTTGCTACATTTATGAAGGGGTTAAGACACTCCTAGTTTTGGAAAGAATGTAAGAGAAGACAGATGAAAACTGAAGAGACTCCCATGTGTTTAAAGGCAAAAACTTGATGTTGGTACGATCAACCCCTTCGGGAATTCTCGAATACCACGTGCAGCGATCCCGTGTCAAGACGACCGACGTCAGACCCTTAAGACTCGAAACTCCGGCCCGGCTTACCTACTTCACGATTCGTCCCTCTGTTTCGTTTGGTTCGCCTTCACCCTTGTCTTATTTTTTTTCTCATATGGTGCGTGGCCAGCATTTATGACCAACCCTGTGGAGATGGTTCGCTGCTCTGCAAACAGGAGGGGATGACGAGCGAAGGGAGACGAGGAAAAAGAGCGAAAGGGAGAGACGAAACGAGCAGGCTTTTGGATTTCTCTCTCGGCGCGTTTTGCACACTTTTCTCCGTCTCCCTCGACGCCGGGGAACAGACAGACACAAATGAATAGAGCAACCGCGCGCGTGGCTGCAGGGACTCCGGGTACTTTACAAATATGTGACCGGAAAACAAAGTGCGGGAGCGTCGCCTCTGAAATACACGGCAATACTTCTCACTATTTCAACCTCCGCCCGTTCCCTAACCCCTAACCCCGTGACTGTGGGTTGTACGCTGGTCTACGGTGTCTTTTTTCTTCGACATTCCCACGGCAAGTAATTAAGACACCAACGTCCAACCAGATTCTGGCCACGCAGTGTATTGCAAATACTCGGGAGGCAGCTTCCTCCAACACCCGGAAATTTGTAAAACCTATTTTTTCCGAAATGGTTCCGCAGACCGGGCCCGTATTTTCAGGTCATACGTGGAAGTTCGGTAAAAACCGGCTAAGCTTATGGGTCCTTAATAAGTTAAGCCGTTTTTATTTTGTTGGGGAGCCAGAGAGGCAAATTCAAGATTGGGCGTGGAGAAAACAATTCTATAGGCGTTTAGCCTATAGGCTACGAAGGTTTCACGCCAGATCTGGACCTAATATGGAATACGTTATCAGGTTTGCCTTACGTTTATCCGATCAGGCCCTGAATATGGTATACCACATCAGGTGTGTCTTACGTTTGCCAGATCTGGTCCCGAATATAGTATACCGTATCAGGTGTGCTTTATGTTTGCTAGATCTAGCCTTGAATAAGGGATACTTCATCAGGTATACTTATCATGCCAGGTCTGGACCTGATAAGGTACATCTCATGAGGTCCAGGTCAAGCTTCCCTATGTTTGATCTGGTTCTAATAAGATACACCTCATCAGGTCAACCTTCCCTATGCCTCATCAGGTCAACCTTCCCTATGCCTCATCTGATCCTGATTAGGCACAGCTCATCAGGTCAACCTTCCCTATGCCTTGACTGGTCCTGATAAGATACACAACTTACCAGGTTAATCTTTTCTATACCTAATCTGGTCCTGATAAGGTACACCTTACCAGGTCAACCTTCTCTGTACCTGACTGATCCTAATAAGGTACACCCTATCAGCGACCTTACAACCTGATCTGTGCCAGATCAGGCCCACATGTGTTGGCAGGGCTGGCCCACGAGATGTCTAGAGTTGGGTATACATTGCCTCTGAAATAAGGAGGGAGGATCTGAAAAAAAGATTACCACCAACATTTAAAAAACTGATGAAGCCACAGTACAAATACAAACAAAATGTGATGAGACAGAAACAATATAGAACTTCTCACGTCGAAATTGCATTTGCCAAGTAGTTCGTCCGTACAGCGAAGCAATCGACATTCGCAGTGTGTGTGAACGTTGCTCCGGATTCAAGGGAGATAAATCGGGAATTGCCATCGGCGAGCTGGATACATCGAAAATGAAGTGCTTCGGCGTACACATCGCGCCGAGTATATGCGCGAGTATCGTACGATGGGGGGGGGGGGTTGATGGGGGGATGTGGGGGTGGTATCGTATCAGGGATAACAAGGTGCGTATACGTGACGACACAGAGCACGTCGCGCAGGCCGTGAGACGTGGGCACCGCGAAGCCCCGCGCGCCGGGCCAGGGCCCACACGGTCATTCCAATTTGCGACAAACTAATCTATATTCAAATTGCCTCGCACAAAACTAATGTAGTGGTCAGTCACCCCCGTCGGTTTGGCCGTTGGCTCTCACTTCGAGCGAATCCGTACAGTCTCTCGCCGAGCGAGCGTCACGCTGCGCCTCGTATACCCCAGACGAATTATTCGCTCCCATGTGCGCGGCCAAGCTCGAAACTTTCACGCGGCGTCCCAGACCGGCCCGATATGATTTCAGTCGAGTTACTCGAGAGCATCGCTCTCTCTGCCGTATCTCTCTCTCTCTCTCTCTCTCTCTCTCTCTGTATATCGACTGTCTCCCTCTCTGGAACCGACATACGCTGCCGCACGGTCGCTTTGCACCTCACCGAATTCCTGACGTTTTCACGTAGTTGCTCGATTCACGTCATTCCAACGCCGGTTTTTTGACACGCAGGTTTCCAGTGGTGGATCGAAAAATGAGGTCTCTTCGAAGACATCCGAGTCGTGAAAGAAATCGAAAAGAGGCGCTATGCACGACTTAGGGACGACAGCCCGAAATAATCTCGACTGAGATTATTTACGTTTTTGTTACGCTTTCTTATTTTTTGTTGGTATAGTTTGTATTGTGGAGCGTAGGCATTGAATTATTTATGGATTCACATCAGCCGGTCGTCGGTTTTTCGACACAAAGGTTTCCAGAGGGAGAACTAATTTGTCGTTGATACAACTCACAGTTAGTTGATTGAATCCATCTGTCTATAGTGTCACATACGACGCAATTCTCGATATTCTTTTTTACTTTTAACCTGATGTGCTTAATGTTGCCTCTTTCACTGCACAAGCGATACTGCCGGTCCTGTTAACACCACTGACCGATCAACCAGTAAAAGCACATCACGTTGAAACATAAGCTCCACCCATTACCGTTTAAGTCCACGCCGACATCAAAAACGGGGACATCGATTCTGCACGTGGTATAGAATAGAAACCCCGGAAATAGAGCATTCTTTTGTGGTTTCAAGCAGATCCATTTTCAACATTCTTTCCACGTGCAAACGATGGACCTCCCGCATTGTTGATGTCCATAAAACACGAAATAAGCAATATCGCCGAAAAGGGCACAAGTGTATCCCTGTAAACAAGTGTAATCTGAGTAGCTCTCAGCCGCCTCTACGGCGCTAGCAGCAGCGCACTGTCTAGGACTACGAACTGTCAGCGCGTTTTTTCAGATGGTTTTGTGAAAACCATCTCCTGCTCTGCGAATTTTCCAGTATAAAAACCCGGGGAACCAAGCCTCAGAGAGTTCAGTCTCCGGGAGAGTCAGTCTACGATTAGATCTGCGGATCTACACGTCGGAGATCTTCGTTTGGTCTACATATCGCGACGCACGGCTTCACCGTTAGCTGAGTGCGAGTAGAACCATCCTATTTTTTTCACGACCAGCGAAACCTACGAATAATTTCAAAGTACTAAAAAGTCGAATTGTAATAATCAAAGTATAACTGCCGCGAAACAGTAAACGCGACGAAAAAGACATTGTAACCGCGAGTCTCAAGTGTGAGACCTCCTCGTGCTACCGAAAGCACCAAACACTTAAGAGGTATTTATCATTACTTATGTTATGTACTATTGCATCAAGTATTCATTTATAATAAATTACAAGTGCATCAAAGATCACTTAACTTACTTAACCAACCAGTCACGAAACAAGATCTCTCGAGATCTTCAGCGTTCCCCACTACCCCTTTACCTCGGTCCACTACCTCATCCTTGGTAATAATAGAATCGCGTTAACCGCTCGGCGCGATTCGCTCTTTCTTCCTAACGTCTCCGGACGTTACATTAGATAGCATTTGTGCTAACTCACTGTTAGCTCTCCCAACTCATAATTTTTTTAGAGTGGAGGATTGAAAACTGAAATCTCATCAACAGTTTTTCGATACGCACGTTTCCAGTGGTAGATCGAAAAATAAGGTCTGTTCAACGACGTCCAAGTCCTGAAAAAAATAAAAAAAGAGACGCAATCTACGACTTGTGAACGACAGCCTCAAACAATTACCACTGATTTTATTTACATTTTTATTTTTCTATCTTTTTTGTACAGTCCGTGTTGTATGAGCATTGAAAAATTGCTGGATTCATGTCAGTCGGTCGCCGGTTTTTCGACACACAAGTCTTCAGTGGTGGATTAAAAAATGGGGACTCATCAACAGTTTTTTGACACACAAGTTTCCAGCGATGGTGCTAAAAATAAGGTCTCTTCAACAGGGTCTTTAGAAAGTCTTTTATTTCAAAAATAAAGAAATAAAAAAATAAATCAGAAAGAGGCACAACGTACGATTTGAGCCCAGCGTAAAACAATCTCCACCGATTTCATTGACGTTAATTTATTTTCCCTTCCCCCCCCCCCCCCCCCCCCCCCATACGTGCAGTCCGCATTGTGTGGCAGTCGTTGGCATTGAAAAATCCGCATCCGCGCGGAGATGCGCGCGGGGTTCGCGCCGGATTCGCGGCCCTAGACACGTGCCCATTCGCACGATCCCGAAGTGCATTCCCCGGCTCGAGTTTCCCGCAGTGTGGAAATAAAAATAAAAAAACGAGCGGCTGGAAACGAGAGGTCGGGGCGCGAGTGGAAGGGAGACAAAACGTCGTGGGGTTTGGGGTGCGAAAAGAGGTGAAAAGCATATAGAAGCCGATGAAGAGGAGCGAGCGCGTGGGTCCTGAGCGAGAGGCGAAGCTGCTGCTGCTGCTGCTGCTGCCGCGCCGGATACATCGACGAGAAGTATATACACTCGCAGCGGGTAATCCAGATAAAGTCTATATACCCGAGGACGCGAATGTACGCGCGGGGCTCTCGCGTAAACTCCCCTCTCGGTGCGAGCCGCCTTATCTAGGATTTCGTTCCAACTCTCCACGGGTTGACTCGAGCGGAGACGTCGCCGGGAGCAGCGGCGGCGACGGCGGCAGCGTCGGCGTCGGCGCGTTCAACAGACCTTTCCGGTTTCCGAGTTGCCGCGTCGAGCACCACCCGTACGTACCGCACCTACTCCATGCACCAAAGTCCATGCATTTCTGATGAACGCGCGAACGAGGAAGCGAAAGAGGAAGCGAGATAACGCGATGTGGGGGGAGAGAAAAGGAAAAAGGAACAAAAAAAAGAGATATATATATATATATATATATAAAATAAAATAGAATAAAAAGAGAGTTCGGTTTCTCGTGCCAGGGACGTCGATAGCGATCACGATTTAATGAAAAAGGCGGCGAGAAACAATTCTCGGGCGTTCTGCCACACGCCCACGCGAATTCTCGGCTACCGGTGTGGAGAAACGCGGGTTCTCGTCTGAGAGCTACGAGAATCTTCTCTGGTTTCGCGGGAGTCTCCGCTCTTCCCTGAATCTCCGTCTCCCTGGCTCCCTCTCTCTCGACTGTGGTATGTAATGTACATAAAAGCGGCGTTTTCGAGATTTTCAATTTCCACTGAGATCGCGCGGATAACCCGGCGGCGCGATCACTTCCGGTTAGAATTTTCTGCGAATAGTCGTATAAATGTCGGGGGATATCGTGTCTCGTTGTTTTGCCTTTTATGAGATGTTATGTGCGTTTGGCCTGCGCTGTTGTCTGCCGGGGCTTTGCCAAGTGCGGTTGAACGTGAAGACGATATGTTCTATCATCTGTATGGTATCTTTCGGCAATCGTTGTTCTTTTAATCATACAGTAGAAAAAAATGTCTGATTTAAAAACAAATCGCTTGCGGGCTGCCAGGAAGAAGGTAATTCTTAATTAATTGTTAGTGGTGACTGCGACCTCTGGTAAATAATATGATAGGAGGTAGCGGCAATGAGAGATCATTGGAAACTATATTTGTCTCGACGTTTTGACCCCAATCGGAGTTCCCTTCAGGAAAGCTTTATTATAAATCAACCCAGCTGTAAAAATCTATTTCTCATTCTTACAATCCCATTTACCATAGAAACAATGAAATATTCTTTTGCCTATTTTTGAGTTATTTCAATTCCATGTGGAGAGTTGTAAATCCTCTTGTTTTGTACGGTTGATTTAGCAATAATAACTTGCGATTATTATAAAATGATGTGTGAACTTTTGAATAGCTGCACAGATAGCACATTTTCAATAACAAAATACTGAGTAATTATAACAAAAATTGAAGAGCACGAATTTCCATTACTTGCATAATACATTAAACATATTTCTCCATTTTTTTAGGAAAATGACCATGGAATTGTATTCAGAACAAATATTCTTTGCAGCCATAAAAATGTACACATTGGATTATAATTACTCCATGTTACTATTATCAATTAATAATTACAAAATCAACTATACCGTCAACTTTATTTTTAAAAGATGTAGAGATTTACAACTCTGCTCATATGAAATTGTAGGAATTAAACGCAAAACTGCATTGACAACACTCGTTTTTGATAGCCCATAAACGTTCATTGAATCAGCGTACCAACTTAACTTTTTCACTTAAATTTTAACGTTACACTTTTTCAGTGTAACAACTGAATGGACCAAGTAAACCACTTTTTTCTATTACACACAGAGTGTCCCAAAAGTATTGAAATTCCGAGTAACTACCTGCAAGGACAAGGAGACCCTTAACAATTTTTTGTAAAGCGTCTGTCAATCTTGAAATAATCCAGTTACGAGAGCGTCAAGAGTTTTGTATTTTCGTGCAGGATGTCCCGCACAGTTTCCTTAGGTAGCGAGCCGACGTTAAAGGGTAAATATCGTCGTAGCTTGGAGGATTGATCACTGGGCGGCTTTGGGAATATCGTTGAATAGCGGCGGATGATTGATTGACAGGTTCGCGGAGTGGCAGGAAGCGTCGCGCGCGACCAGGACAGGCGACGCGCGGTAACAACGCGCGTGTACACAGAGACGACGTGAAACCTCGCCGCGCGTTATTTGATTCCTCGGGCCTCGGTCGCCCCTCGACGGTGGCAGCGACCCAAAGAGAATTCGCTAGTAGCTTAGGCCCGTTTCCTTGCCAAACGAGGCAGAGTCACTTCGATTCGCTTGAAAAGTCACCCGTACAGCTCGTCGTCGACTCGGGCCCTCGTTGCGCCGGTGTGGCTCCTGGCGGTTGGGTTACTCTCTCGCCGCTCTTCCTCTCCTCTGGTGACTCGACGAGAAAGGAATTCTCGGCGACTTGGCCCGAGCTTTGTGTGCCACAACCGTATAAAGAGTACATTGCTCCACCGTGCACTTCGTGTACCAGGCATTCTTCATCAATTGGGCCATTTTTTTCGGGGCAGTGGATCCTTTTTTATTCGCCAGTTTGTGGGTCTGGTTGGAAGGAACTTTGGTGACTTCTTTTTAGTTTTTGATCTAGGTAATAAAAATTGAAAAAAATGTATCTCCTAGAGCGTGGGTGAAGAAGAAAATCCACCAAAAGTTTGATCAACGGGAACTGTAAATTGCAAAGAGAAAAAAAAAAGTTGGTCCAAAAAGTGGCCCTATTGATGAGGTATGGCGAATATTTGGAAATCAGGAAATCACAGAGGGGATTGTTTTTTTATTTGCGGTTTTGGAATTTCTGTTGGGAGGAGCTTTGGTGATTTCTTCCTAATTTTCTAAACAACCTACATAACAAAAACTGAAAAATATGTGTTTCCTTGAAGCATGGACCAAAACATTCACCAAAGATTTGCCCGACGAAAGCTATTAGTGGCAAAAGAGAATAAAAAACGACTCCAAACAAGTGGCTCCGTTTATGATAAATACCGAATACTTGGAAAGGCATGATCATGTATGTGTCGTATACATATTATTTCAAGTTACATAGAGAAGATTGTTGTTTATTTGTTAGTTTCTAGTTCTAGTTGCAAGAAGCTTTGGTGATTTCTGTTCTTAGTTTTTTAAACTCAACTTAAGTAGCGCAAAAAATCATGTACAAAAAAGTCCACCAAAGTCGCCCAATAGATGTTATAAACTTGCATAATAAAGCTAGAAAAAAGGCACTGTACAGAAAAAAAACTGCTGCAAAAAAGTGGTCCTGGTGATGAAGAACACCGAATACATCGAAGTACAGTAGAACTCCGATTAACCGGGTCGGATTAACCCGGCATTGACCGGGTCTCAAGCATCCTGGTTAATCGGGGTTCTACTGTACATGTAACACGTACATCTATATGTATATATTTCAAAGTACACAGTGTATTTATATACAACTTACCGAGCGAGCTGTGTACACTAGTTGCATCTTCGAGTGTTTCTCGACGTTCTCGACTCGCTGTTTTCTGCCCGTCTTTCATTCCCTCGGTGCATTCCGTGCCAAACGTACACACTTCTCTCCCGAACGTATGTGCGCCGTACGGCGTGGCTGCTGTGTATAGATAAAAGCGTTTGCGGATAGTGGTGAAAAGCAAAGATTCGATCTGTTTTGGACCATTAACTGATGGTTTACATCCAACAATGGCGGAGAGAGCGACGGCGTTGTCCGATAGATGAACTGTCACGTCGACTGTCCAATCGAAATAGCAGTCAAGCTGCAGTCATCCGTTTCACCCCCCCCCCCCCCCCCCCCCCCCCCGACGGCCTTATCGATCGATATCCACCCTATGCATACCGCATTGTGCACTCTGTATTTTTCTAATTGAATTTCATACGACTTTTGCATTCAGCTATCATCGATGATTTGCTCGATTTTAATGACTCAGCTTTGTTCTCGGGTCGGCGGAAAACCTTCGATTTTTAATGTTACGTTACATCAAGTGTACTACATGATAATACATACACGGAGAACACCAGAGTCTAATACTGTAGCAATTAGTACCAGAATTCGTGTGCTGAATGCGAGCCAACATAAGAATTTGAAACCTGTTCGGATTTTTTTCGTAATTATTACAATACCGCATACTAAAATGTATCATATTTTTTGTAGTTATTCGCGTATGCGTAGGAAAAATTGTTATCATTTCGATACGTATTTCCATAAGAATACCATATTTCAAATAAATATAGTATTTACTACTTATCACCCGAGCCCCGTTTTTTCAGTGTATTAATGTTTAAGATGGTCTAAGAGGAAAAGCAACAAAATTCAAAGATGAGAAAAATCTAGGTATAAAAAACCATGCAAGATTTCGGCAGTTTGTAATGTATTTGATGCTATATTTATATTAAAATCGATTATTTATTAGGTGGATCCCATTTTTAAAATATGATCGATTTGAAGGTCAGCTATTCTATAATATAAATAATAAATTAACACAAACATATTATATGAATCGGAGTAGAAATTGCTTGTTACCAACATCACAAAGATTAGGTACTTAATGCAATATAATATTACCAACATTTCTTACGATTTTGTCAATATATATTTAAATAAATAATATCAAAAATATTTTCTCTTTATTTTCTCTCTAAAATTTCAGTATTTTTATTTTTTAAATTTTTATTTTTTAAATTTTTAAAATTTTTTATTATTATTATTTTTTTATTGATATCCCTCAGTACGCCACTTGGCTTTTACAATCCCCCACCCATTCCAACCTTATATCCCCACTCCCATGCGGCCGCAGCCGACTTCCCCCTCTATATCGTATTCACCATAGCATTTCTGCTACGGGCATAGGGAAACTGCGGAAAACCTATCCCGATATAGTCGGTCTCGAGTTCACCTCACGGTACCGGAGCTACGTCACGTTTCGTCGAGAATGTAAACACAGACTACAGCTGTATACATGTGACCCCCGCAGGTAGAAATACCTATGTGCGTCCCACGTATACATCTGGAGCTTCATCGCGCCCGTATTTACATTTTTCGACGAAAATCGACGGCACAGGGATTCGAACGCGCGACCCATCGGTGCTCTGGTCTGCAGGCCAGTACACTGACCACTAGACCACCTCTCTAAAATTTTAGTATTTAACAATTAATTTGACAATCAGTTACCGGTGTACTTAACTTGAGAAAATATGCTCTGGATTTTTTAAGAATCAACTTTAAAAAATCGCTACAATGCAATCCATCAGAAATGTGATTGCGCCCTAGGGAAAGCCAATCCTATGATTGGTTTTATCTGGACTGTGTACAGAATGAAAACTCTATACTTCCGGTGACAAAACGATCCTTATCTGCAATTGTAAAGGAATAGAATTATTTCAAATTTTGTTTTCGGCATTGAGAAAAGTAACCCTTATAATAGAAAACCTGCAAAGTAGAACCTTGCAAATTACTTCCTCAGTCATTTGAGATAATTCTGCAAACACTTTGTACCCTTTTTTTTCGTGATGTCTTTTTTTATTTTTCATGCGGCAAAATCGAAATTTACCGACATAATGACCGTTTCCTTGTCGAAATTCATTATTGATAATCAGTAAACGTTATGAACGTTGCTGTAAAATTTGAATTACCTAACTAGTTTCCGTCAACTACATACAATCTCAAACGGTATTCTATGATAGCTAACGGGCGTGCCAAATTTGAAGAACATTCTTCGAAAATTACTGCAGTATCGTGTAAATAAAGAAATCTGCACACACACACCACCACACACGCACACTCACACACGTACAGACATTTCGTACAAACCACTGTTCTCGATGTTTTGGACCATTCTGAGTGTACTGACATGAAAATCTCGAATTTTTTTTTTTTTACGAAAACAAAGCTTCCTCAATGAGGAAGCAAAATAAACTTTTTTGACTAACTCAGTCCCCTTAATTTGCGCTGGTGGTAATAAAATTCGACCTTGTACTATGTGTACTACACGTTTATCCTAATTGCGGTCGAGATATCAAGAATCCCGGTAAAAATACCCATGGAAAAAATACCCCCCCAGCTAATGCGGAAATAATACCCCCGGAAATGTACAGGGGGTATTTTCTCCGGTGGGTATTTTTTCCGCCTACCAGATGTCACGCATTGACAGCTCTCAAATTACAAGGCGATTTAATCATTCGAATTTAACCACATCGATCATTCTAACATCAGTCGGTGTGAGAATTAGCGGACTCCTAATTTCCGTCTTTGTTTCAGTGAGCACAGTCCCGGATCCGGAGTTCGTGGATGAGATTGGGAACATAACGGTGCCAGCGGGGCGCAACGTGAGGCTCGCGTGCAGTGTCAAGGATCTGGGCTCTTACAAGGTAAGTTTTTCGAGTGCGAGTGATGAGGGAATACAGAGGCTCGGATGTCGAGCGATTAATAGAAGGTATACCGGGACGTGGGTCTTAAGCACGAAAGACGAAGGAGGGAATCGAACGAACGAACGGAGAAACCGGAGAGAAGCGTAAGAGCCAAGAACGTTGCGGAACTGCGGATCGAGGAGACGTGTAGAGTCGAAGTGCGGACGCTCCGCTCCTCATCCACGATGATCTCGTTCCTCGCGGAGCTTCGTTGCACTTACCACTCCTCGGCGCTCGAGGATCTTCAGAGCTTCCTCTATCTCGCCATTTCTCTCTCTCTCTCTCTCTCTCTCTCTCTCTCTCTCTCTCTCTCTCTCTCTCTCTCTCTCTCTCTCTCTCTCTATCTCGGTCTCTCGATGAGCCCATAAGTACGAGCGGAATCCTAGCGAGATCGCAAACTTAACGAAGCTCGTTTCTCGATTCGATCGACGAAGATAAAGCGGGTGAAGTGGCGGGACAGATTGGGGGCCTGCGGAACGTCGGCGAGTGAATCGAGGAGACTCTCGGCCGAATCGAGGTGGTGCGGTGCACCGTTGTTGAAATTACGAGGCTTCCACCTTCAGCCCGAATGCCATCGCGGCCGAGGAGAGCGGGGCTATTTGGATCGGGGGCAAATTTCGACCGCAAAATCACGGTCGACCGATTCCACATTGGTTTGATTATTTTTGTAAACTCCATTTTTCCCTACACAACAATATTTATTTTCATGATTTAATTTTTTTATTTTTGTTCGCAATATTCTGAATCGAGCTATAATTTACCGAGAATAATTGAACCGTTTTCTTTTTATTTTTCAGATTCACTGGCAATTCTTTTATTGAGATTTTCTTGTATTGAGAAATGGTTTTACCGCGCAACCACTCAGTCCACTCGTGCTGGAATTTGTCGAAACCGCTGGCAGCGCGAAATTTCATGTTCGTAAATTTTCGATAATCACATCGAATTTTTGCGATACGAAAATCAGTTCAATTTTACAACCATCAATCCGAGCCAATCAATGGCTCGGGTCGGACTCGTCCGAAAGCCGCTGTAGTTTATCGTTCACTCTGTTAGCCCGCCAATTTATTTACTTCGTTAACGAAAATTCGTTTTGTTCGCGACCCGTTCCAACCCTTAATCCGGTATCGAATCCCAAAGATCTTTAAATCGTCCTCTCTTAGCTCGAATCCGATCCATCGTTGTAAATCTCTAAATCTTTTATAAATAAACCTGATAGTACAATTAGTTTTGTAATTATGATTTAATAATAGTCAATAACCATATGGAGTAATTATAATGTAATGTGTACATTCTTTAACTTCTTAATTTGCAAGGAATTTTTCTGAAAAAATGGAGAAATGCGATGAATGCATTTCGAAAGGACTGGAGGTCGTTCACTTCAATGTTTTTCACAATTGCTCACCATTTTTTAAATCGAAAATGAGGTATCTATGCTATTACAAAATTCACACATCATTTCATAATCGCCGCAGATTATTATTATTGAATCACGCCTACATAACAAACCGTCCCAAGTGAAAAAATGCATAGTTTATTTAAAATGATGTACTGGAATTGGGCATACATATTCATTATTATATTATATTATAATCTATATTAAATTCGTAAACAGATTTGTATTTGTATACGGTCTGTATGTAATGATTGAATATTTGAATCATTACAGCGCATAACACATAATTAATTCCATATATGTATATATAATTTATAAAATTCTTATATCTTCTAGACATAAATTAATCATCAGTATGTTCATTAAAAACAAATTTAATATGGAATATATATATATACCCAATTCCATATCTGATCGCTGTACATAATTTATATTGTATAAACAACATTCTTATTTATTTATTTGGGCGTGCTGTAATAGTATATTATGCCACAAGTGCGTAAAATACGATTTTACGCACGTGTGGCATACCATATTTTTTGACGCACTGTGCGTAAAAATACATAAATAAAAATAAAAATACATTTTACGTAAAATGTATTTTTACGCACCGAAGGCAATGCGTAAAATCGAGTTTTATGCATACTACGTAAAAAAATTAATTTGAGTCGTAAAGCCCCGGTGTGACATCTCGGTCGCCGCTTCGATTTGGCTCTCCCGGAAAATAGCGAAGACGGGTCAAAGCGGTCCGTTTGAGGAGACTCGCCGGCTCGAGTCTCGGTGGTTATCGAGGAGCCTCGCGCGCGCGGACTCGCCGCGCGCGGCGTCGGAACCTCTGGGTGGAGTCTTCGAGCCGCTGCACCCTCGAGCGACGCCGAGTTCGTCGAGTGGGATGCTTGAATGGCTCGTCACCGGCATTCTTGCCGATACACGACGCCCGCTGCTCCTCCCCACCACCGGGCCACAAGAGCCGTTCGCGAGGTTCGCGCTGGCTGCGTCGCGGCGCTCGCGACAACGAGTGAAAAGTCTTTCTACCTACGCTGCAGGTATTTCGCTCCATCCCCGTTTTCGCTCCCTCTCGCCGTCTCTTTTTCCTGCTCTCTGCGTCCCAGCGCGAGATTTTTTCTCTCGCTCCTCGTCATCCCCCTCGACGACCACCTCGTGGTTTGATGAATGCGATTCAAAGAAGGACCTCATTAAAAACCGGGATGAAGAATGCGTCGGTTCGAGCGAGGGATGCTCGTACAGCCGGAGCCCCGGAGAGCTCAAGAGCGCGCGCGATATAATTTCGAAGCTCCTTGAAAGAAAGTCACGGGATTATACCGAGGGGGTCGTGTGTTAAGCATACAGAGGGATAGACGACAGAGGAGACGACGAGCTTTCTGACTCTCTGACTCTCTGACTCTCGGTGAGTGCGTGCGCGACACAAGGAGACATTATTAATACACGAGATTTCTCCCGCTTTCTCTCTATACTCCATATAATATTACCGCGTTCCTTTAACAACGAGACTTCTGCATCAACCACCATCACCTTATACGTTATTTCTCTGTAATTACATTATTACATTATACCTCACCGACGGTGTAATGCAAAGCTCGGGAGATCCGTGCGAATACGCAAAACTGACGCTCACAGTGCAAATATTAAATTCTCGTGCCCCGTGTCGCGTTGCTTTCGTTCATTTCGTAACTCCAAATGCGTTACATTTTTTGTGCGCTTTTCTGCACGGCATTTTTGCACTTTTCTGTATTTTTATGATTGTGGGAGGCAACCGTGAGTTTCAGGGACAATTTCGAATAATTCTCGATGGGAGGAAAATATAAAGAAAATCGAACACGTTAGTGCTGAAATGATTGATTTTGGGTAATAATAATTCCGCACTTCATAGCGCGTATGGCAGGGTGTTTGAATCCCTTGAAATAAATGAAATAAGTATAATTTTGCAAAGATTAAAAGGCTCCCGACTGAAACAGAAAATTAGTTAATAAACAAATTGGGTAAATAAAAAACTGCGAAATAATTAAACAACTATTCGCACATCATAGTCAGACGATTCGCACACCTAAAGACGAACAGATCTCCTGACTATGATATGCGACTGGTTATTCAATTATTTAACCATTTTTTTATTACCAATTTTTGCGCCACGAAAAATATTTTTTCGCGTACATTTTTTCCACAGGGGGCGACGAACGAACGAGGAAGGAGAGAGAAATATCGAAATGAAGATTTTAAGGAGAATCGATGAAGTCGTAAATTTAGAGGAAGTAGATGGAGCGAGTGAGGAAAGTGATCGACGAATCTATACACATAGCGGCTATAAAAGGAGGGATGGAAACGGCGAGTAAAAGATGCAGAAGAAGCTGTGAGAAGAGAGGAGGCGGGGTTCTTTGGGGGGGGGGGGGGGGGGGGTAAGAGGTAAAATCCCGCAGTCCCCGCCACGGAGTGACTCCGCAGTGCAACGAATGAACTGTACGAGCGGACGAACGAGAGTTCCGGAAGTCGAAAGATCGCCGGGGCCCGGCGGAGAAATTCCAGGGAGCCGTGGCGCGAGCGCGAGAGGAAGATTGAATTGGCATCGTCTGGATTCTGGCCAACCAACCCCCGAGTCGCATCTACGAGAGGCAAAAAGTAGTTGCATCCTCGTTCGCTCGTCCTCGACTTGACTCTCGTTTCCGAATTTCAAATTGAAGACGACGACCCGTAAGTTGCCCGGCGGAAGCCTCGGTCATCTTTTTCTTCTTTTTTTTTTCTTCTCCGCTTCACGAGACGTTTCGGAAAACGTGAGGAACCGAAGGTCTTCCCTCTGTAACCAACGGAAATTAGTCGACGGTTGACGAATTTCCAGGAGTCAATCGTGCGGAAAGGCTGATTGCGCGCCGAATTCTGTGTGTGATACACTGCGACGTCCTTAATATCGCTGATGCCGAGAGCACCGAGTCTCGAGTGCGTCTGACCAGTGACTACTCTTACTACTTCCACTCGGCGCCGGTCGACCGTTCGCTTCGAGGGGCCCCCGCGTACCCATGGTCTCGAGTGGCCACTCAACTATGAGCAGTCGTGGCTGTTGCGCCGCTACTTCCTTTGATGCAATTCACTCTCGACCGAGTTGCCAATGAGATTCTCTCGTTTCTGCTTTGGAATGTAAACTTTTGTTATTCCGGGAAAAAAACCTTTGCTCATTTATATATCTGTTTACTCGATTGTTCAGACCACGAAAATTTGTTTTTTTATTTGTTTCGTGTGTTCCTAACGCAGATAAAAATGACTTACAAATGTCAACACAAAAATATTCTTTTTTCATGAAAAAAACATTATTTTACCTCTTTGGGGTTAAAAACAGATAGTGAAAAAAAAACCAACCATTTTTTTTTCTGGATCGAGTTGCCATCATCTGGTTTCCACTTTGGGATGTAAATTTTTTTCGATGTTGCGGGTAAAAAACGCTCATTTATTTATCTATTTATTAGATTGTTCAGACCACGAAAATTGTATTTCTTCACTTATTTCATATTTCAAAGTTAACGTCTATTAAAATAATGATGTTAGTTACTATTATACAAATTACACAATTTTGAGAAAAAAATGTCTCGTTACATTATACTTAGCATTTTTTTCAATCTTGTCAAATTTTTATTTTACTTGGACTGTAAAAACTAATAGCGAAATGAATCAACGATTTTTTTTTGCAGAATCGATGTTACGTCGCGAAGCCCAGACGGGCGTTTATCCCGCCATTAATAGAAACTCTAGTTGCTCGGGGAAATACGAACTACGGTTATATATCCTCGAAGATACGAGGTGCAGCAGCAGTCGAGGAGGCCATCAAAAACGAGCTGGGCGGGAGGACTGCAACGAATGTAGATAAATTTCACGACAACTTAACGTTTGTCAAATCGGATCTCGGTACTTTTCGCGCCCGGGACGTGCGAAAGTGGATTCCCACTCGGCGGGAAGCGCAAGTGGGTAGCGCGCGGCGGACACGCGAAGGATATTTCGAAGTTAGTGTCCAGGGATTTCTTGGGTCAATACATTTCGCCGCCGGTGCCCGGGTACACGGCTCGAGGGGATAATTTTATATCGCGGCACCCCGGAGCGTTTGGAATACCTCTTACTACCCCATATCGTCGTCCCTTACTGCCCCTCAGCGGGCGCGCGGCACAAGCGAAGCGCCGAAAGACCCACGCAACCCCAGCGACTACATCACTACCCGCTAAACACCTACTTCAGTGTCTGCTCTTACGCCCCTCGCAGGAGATCAGCGTTATTACCCTACGATCATCTACTCCCTCTGTGTCTCTCTCTTCCTCTTTCTCTGATGTTTCAGATTCGCCACCCGCGTAATACAACAAAAAAATACAAGAACGAAGATTTAACCCGCAGGTTCGTTGAATGGGACACGTGAAAAATCTCGTGAGAAATAATCATGCCAATTAGACGATAAAAATAAATATAATGGTCAAATTTTCATTGAAATAAAAATATATCTATCATCGCCTGTAAAGCAAAACTTGTGACAGTGAGACTTCAAAAATGTCATGAGAAATAATTGTTCGCATTGGACAATTAGAATAATGAATCCCTTCAATTTAAAAAAAAAAATAGAAAATATCTTTCTTCACCCAAAAAACCAATAAAAATTGGGAAACACACGGATCAGTCGCAATGTGCATTTTTATGCAAGTACGTGGCGTATCTTGCCAACTTCTCGTGGGACACGACGAGAAAAGTAAACATTGTTATTACAATATTTCGTCCAGTCAGCATGGAGGATTTTTCGACGTTGCACAAAGAGGCCAAAACCATAAAGGCCGCGCGCGATAGTTCGGAGCTTGCGAAGGGGCTCGCCGTGAGCGCGGTGCATCGGTGGTTTTCCATTGCGAGGAGGAGAAACGCGCGGCGTGCCGGAGAGAAGCACGGAACCGGGTGGAAATTCGATGGCCCCGAGGGCCGGGGCGACCGCTTCACGAAAATGTAAATTTCGCGTCGTCGAGTCGCGAGCCCCGCGTCACCGGTCGAGATTCGCGGGTCGCGCGCGCTTTAAGACCCTCGCCGGCTTCGCCTTTGTTCGCCGGTAACTGGATTGGTATACGCCGGACTTTAAGAGGGGATTTCTCGATTTACCGGTATTATTTCGATACCCCCGCGACTCGATGCCCTGCGTTAAGGCCGACCACCCTCCTCCCGATATAGCCCGTTCGCCGACGCTTCTGGAGGAGATTGGCTGCCTCCGCCGCCGCTGCTACCCCTCGATGTGGGGTGGATACGACTACGAGCAGAGATTCCAGATAAGAAAATGTATTTCTGCCCTGGGATTTCGATCTCCGCGCTTTTATCTCGGCGAACCTCTCAGCGTGTCCATCTGCGTTGAATTTATGTACCTGTATACTTGTTGTTTTGGCGGCAGTGACATGTCCAAATGTCACAGGGAAATTATGTCATTAGCAATTTTAACGTAGAAAGTCATGAGGACCAAAATTAAAACAACACCATGTCAGCACATACTGAGTCAATACAATTCAAGCACAGGACATGCAAAATCAACACAGTTCAAGGGCAACACATGTAACATCAACACAATTCAAGAACAACATATCCAACATCATCACAATTAAAAAACAACACATGTAACATCAACATAATTTAAGAACAACACAGGCAGAATCAACACTAGTAAAACACAACATGTTCCGTCGCATGGAACAGAATCCATGATGCAGATCGTCGCGTTCGTGCTACGCGAAACTCTTAGTTAAGACGCATCATTTATTTCGATTATATTTTTGTATAGATAACGAGAAAAGGTCATTAGCGTCACCCAAACTCGGTTCGTCAGACAAGAGCAGCTCTCTTTTACCTGAGGCCGTAAAAAAGGGTCTGCAAGCCCCGGCGCGGGGTGTCCAGCGTCTCGCATGCTCGACCCACGCGCAAGGCTGTTTTTAACATCTGGCTAGCAGACATTATAATCTTTATTTTTAAACCCGCATACTGTCGCATAGAAATTGAAATAACCCGTTGGACAATAAAGTCATCGGCGACTGGAAGTACGTGACATTTCACAAGTATCAACGCGTCATAAAGAGATTAGGTGCACACCCGCTCGACTCTCGAGACCACCGCGGAAATCTTTTTATTGCACCTAAGGACTACGGTGCGTCACGCGGAAAATCCCATTGGTCAAGCCGAATGTTTGGCAACATTGTCCAGAAATTTCTTCCGATCCCTTTCGTGATTGGTGACAAGACAAATCCGCCCACCTCCTACCTTTCACATATTTGACCAATAACTTTTCTCGTCATATCGCCACTAAGGAGCGACATCGCGCTACCCTTGGAGAGGAAGCTCTCGTCACCAACAACGAATTTTAGTCTAAGACTCTTCGTCAGCGAGGACACATCGGTAGCAACTAACCCCTCTGGTTCAGATTGCAATAACACGCGAAAATCAGTGTAACTTCTAATTCATATTTAATTTGTTGTAACTTGGAAATTTAAAAAGTGTTGTTTGATTTTAAATAAATATTGTGAAGTTTTTCAAGCCAGTGTTCAACACCCTGTGATTCCCTCCAGACAAAAATAATAGTCGTTGGCGATTAATTTCTCTAACGACGCGTCGTACCAGTGAGACTTCGTCACCGCACGCGTGAGATCAGGCCTTACAACCCTGATCGGTCGAAGTACCGCGCGGTCTCCCGCAGTACGATACACAACATAATGATTATTCAACAACGGATCAAATCAGCTTAATAAAAATCAACACGTCAAATAAATACTTTACTTTACTTTAACGTTGTGTAATGTTGTGACTACGGTGCACTCTAAAAACCGATCGTGTTGCAAACGTGTTGTTTCTTCTATCTTTTACATTGTGACGAGTTTTTACACACTTTAATCGTGTTAGTTTTCACGTGCATAAACTCGTCACAATGAAAAAGGTAGGAGAAACAGCACACTTGCTGCGACACGCTTGGTTTTGCAGAGTGTAACGTTGTGTTTGTTAACTTGTGTTGTAGTTAACGTTTCGTCGAATTAACTTGTGTTCAGTTCAGTAGTATTGAGGTTACTTGTGTTGAGTTCAGTAGTATTGAGTTTACTTGTGTGGAGTTCGCTTGTGTTGAGTTCACATGTATTGAGTTTACTTGTGTGGAGTTCACTTGTGTTGAGTTCACATGTATTGAGTTGGCTTGTATTGAGTTGGCTTGTGTTGAGTTGATTTGTGATATTTAGACCTGTATGCTTTCGCCCCAACAAAAGACACAAAAATATGCAAGAGCCGATTTGACGCGACGAAAGGCGATATTCCGATTTCTAGGGGGTTAAAATTCATGTTGGCAAAGTGCACGATGAGCACTATAGATGCGCCAGAAGCTTTGGAAATTATTAAGTTTTCTGCGTTATTAGCACCATGTGAACGTGCAATCGGCTTAACGAGGATTCTGCTGATGGTCTATGGCTGAGCATGTATGAAACTCTGATCGACCGACGCGCGCGCGGCGAAAAAACTTTGCCTACTTAGCAGCGCTCAGGGCTTATCTGTTCCAGCCCGTCCCGCTCGCATTATTCCAAATCAGTTGGCAATTTACATCCGCAAAAGTCTCGCGCCGGTCGGTTGAACCGCGATCCAAGAAAACACGACTTTGGCCGGTGTGAACCGCGGAGACACAAACACGAGACAAAAAATGTAACACGATAAAACGAAAAAGAATAAGTTCTCTTAAACCTTTTTTATCAGACGTCAACAGAGTTGTAAATCCTCATTGTTTTAGGAAATAAATTTGACAGTAAAGTCTGTCTTGTAGATGTGATTTAATGTCACATTTGAATAGCTGCATAAATACTTTCGTAATGCATCAACTGCATTTCTCCATTTTTCCAAGAGAATTTTTACCATGAACTTTTATTGAGAATAAATATTCTTCGCAGCGATTGAAAAATGTACACGTTTTATGATAATATCACTGCATGTTATTAAGTAATAATTAGAAAACCAATTATACCATCAATTTTGCTTTCCAAAAAATTTAGGGATTCATAACTCGAGTTCATCGAGTTGTTTCGTTATGTCGATTAATCCAAACGGCCGTTATGACGAGAAGTGCAAAACTGCAATTTCAGGCACATCGAAGTCCAAGTGAAAACAAAAGGTGGTGTTTTCTCCAAGACAGGGAGCAACTTTGTTGATCAGACGATAATGAAAGTGCCCGGTGGACGGAGAGAGAGTGAGTTTCCAGATAAAAGTATCGCGCCGGTACTGCTGCAAAGTGGTGCTGTTGCCCCGACAGTCAATGCATATTCTCGTCGGGCACTCGGCGGTTCGGTTGTGGCCCATTCATCGTTATCGCTCCCGCAGTTTTCATCTGCGTCGCTCCCCCCGTCGTCGTTGACTTCCCCGGGGTTCGTTATCCTCGATTTACGCTCTGGACCCCAGGCAGGAGTGGGTAATGAAACTCCGGGTAGTCGGTAGCAGGTTGTATTATTAAGATGTTACCTGTTGTGGAGTCAAACAGTATGGCCACGAGTAGCGATGGCTTCGAGCAGCCGCGTGTTCGCCGAATCAATTCCGCGATACGAAAATAAATGAGTGTCCTAAAAAAACACCCTAGGAATGAAACTACCTCTATTTACCCGGTGAAGCTGCAGCTGGGGGTTTTATGAAACCCTGAAACCGCATAGACGAATTTTTCTCCTCCCACCTGCGACGAAAAAGATGCCTTTGGCTTAACGACGCGAGGTGGTCTGTCAACTGTTGCAAAACGCAGCGGGCGAAATTTCGTAATACGCGGGGCGCATTAACGAGGATGTTTACCAATGGGACTGTCGTGCCGTTCCCCAGGTCGCCACCGCTTAACATCGTTTGAACGAACTCCGAGGAAGCTTCTATCTGTTGCCTGGCGGGGCGGAAGGAGGAGGGAGAGGAGGGCGGAGGAGAAGCGGCAGTAGGAGGAGGAGGAAGAGGGTTCGGGTGGTAGCAGCAGCAACAGCAGCGGCAGTGCAAGTATATACACAGATATAGGGGAGTCTATAGAGTTTACGCCAGAGTCCCGACAGCAAAACCGCAAACACGCGGCTTGGCGCGGCCAAACTCCAAACCAAAGCCAACAGTATGGTTTTGGAATGGGGGGAGGGGGCCTCTGAGAAGCGGAGTGAGAACGAGAGTAAGAGCCGCTGGAAGGGAAACCCAGGGTGGCCAGGGAGTGAGTGAGTGAGTGACTCAGAAGGAGCGAGGAAGGGGGAGGTGGAGGAGGAAGAGGCGAAGAAGTAGCGTTGCCTGGCAGCTTATGTAGTTCAATTGCCGAGGCGAAGAACCCAAAGGAAACGGAGTCGAGTAGTCGAAGCGGGGATTCGAAAATTCCTATTGCGTTTGAAGAGGCCGGTCGTCTTCCTCCCCCTCCCCCCGCAGTCCCCACCGCACCCAGTTCCATCTCCTTGGATTCTTCTTTTTACCACGCTTTCCGCACGGCGAGTTGAGTTAACATTGAGGCACTCAGAGCCGGGGTAAAAGAAAGAGGAGCACGGTGAAAAGGGAACCGCGAGACAGGAGCACGGGGAAGCATTTTCAATGTTAATTGTAATCTTATTAAATTTACTGTGATCCCTTGCTTTATTATTGTCGGCCCTTGGCGTCGTAATTGAGTTTACAATCGTCTATCCCCGTCCCTTGCCGTCTCCTTCCTCATTTCCACCTTCTCATCTACCTCCACCTCCTCTCCCTCCTCCTTGTCCCTCGCGCCGCATCGAGACACTGCGATAATGGAACAGCAACAGCGTTTATATTAACTCTCCACCGTCGCCGCGTTCCACCCGGCTTGAAATTGAATTCCTCGAAGATTCCCCGAGCGTTCAGTCATCTCTTAATACCACTTCGCAGCGTATAAACATACTCGCAGAATGGATTAGACCAAGTGACGATTGGAATTCGCCATTTGGAAACAATCATCAACTCGCCAGTTTTTCTTTTGTTCCCGCTTTCTCGCGCCGGCGAGGAGGTAGCGGAAGGAACGAGGACGCAGAAGCGAAAGATTAGGAGGTTGACGCGCCACGGTAATGGAACGAGAAGAGCTCGTCTTCGGTCTACGGGGGGTTAAAGCCGCGACCAGGTTTTACCGACACTTACCATCGCAAACATTATTTTATCATTTTAATTGTCGATGAGGGGTCAGACCTCCCCCTACTAACCGGAAGCAGAGAAGGGGCCGCCAGGAAGGAAGAGAGGCGAACGGTGGTGAGGGATTTTCAACAAGACATTGGGGCAGCTCTGGAGTTACCATAGCGGGTGTCCTAAAAGCAAGGATGTTCTAGTAGCCTTGCAGGTAGCCGCGATGACCACTTGGATACACTCACCAAGTTTGAGCGTCCAATTCACAGTAGTTTGGGAGTGGGAAGCGATTGAAGTTCGACCAATCAGGACGCTCGATTCTCCCGCGCACCTCACTCGCCCCAGAATGGAGCCCTCTGATTGGCCGACTTCGATCGCCTCTCATTCACAAACTACCACGAATTAGACGCTCAAACTTCGCGAGCGTCTGCGGGTGGTCACTGGCCATTAGCTGCCACCCGTTTTTACTGGAAACTTCCTTACTTTTGAGACATCCTGTACACCGTGTGGGGCGGCGTTGCACACTCCGCCACCTCTGGTTCTGAGGTCAACTCCGGGAGTCCTGTCCCCTGAGCCACTCGGTTGACCCCCTTACCACCATAGTTCTTCGTTCTCGGTCTCTTTCCCTTTTCCTCTCGCTCTGCCACTGTCGTCTTATATAAATTACGCTTGTTACGAGACTACGAGGAGAACACGGACGACGTCGACGACGACGCTCTTCGAGGGAAGCTGCCTCATCCATCCACCGAGGGCGTGTTGACTTCGTTAGGCCAGGACGAACCTTAATTCACTTCTGGCTTCCCGGAGCATCGGCAACGTCCTCCGCATCCCCGAAGCCTCCAACAGCAAACTCTCGTCTAGCTCTCTCTCTCTCTCTTTCTCTCCGCCTCTTTCGGTCTCCAGATACCTCGATCAGGCCCATGTGGCTATTCCGTTTTAGCCAAACCTCAACACCCGTTATTGCCTCGCTTCTCTCACCTGGATTGCCCTTCTTCTGGCTTTATGAACGCGTAAGGAGATATTTCCTTCTCTCCGGGTGAAGTGTCCTAATCCCTGCACGTGTATCATTCTGTCACGTGGAAGTTGAATTAATTTTCTTCTTTGCGCATTGTTACGACCTGGCCATTTTTTCGTCTTTATATTTAATTATTTAAATACTAATAATCTGCCTTTCTGCTATTCCCACATTTCAATCCCCGTCCGATATCCTCTATAAATCATCCGACACGGGAATTCCGACCGCATCGGACAATCATCTTTATTTCTGCTTATCAAGTTCTTCACTCAAATTATTGCAAAGACTTCAGTCATATAATAAATATAAAGCTCAGCCATATAATAAATATAAATAACTCGCGAGATAGTTCGAAATTTCAGTTTCTTCTCTGAATCGAATCAAATCGCGAAAATAAATATTTTTATGACGTTTCGGTATCTCGGTTCCTAACACGCGTAGTAGATAGTTTTTAGTAAGGTATACTTTTTCTGCATTATTATTCGTCACTTTCTGACGTTCGTCTTTGCCTGTCTCTAACATTCTTGCCATTCTTCGTTGCCCAGTGAGCGAGTTCTAACTTCAACGAGCCGCCCAATTTTCTCCTTTCACAGCCCGCACATTCGCCGACTGGTCCGCTCGTCTCTTCCCTTCTCTTTCTCTCAAGATTTAAAAATCTCGGCGTCAGCCGCGAGAGGCTGCTTCGTCGGCTGACAAAGATATCCATCAGCCTTCAACGTGAATTTTTAATAAAACTTCGGCCATGCCGAGCTTAATATTTCATTTCGGCCGTGATTATCCACGCCCCGATGATTTGTCTCGAGTGCGACGAGCAGCCGGGGCCTCGTTTTATAACCGGGCTACCCGCTTACCCGTGCTACATA
Source organism: Pimpla rufipes (assembly GCA_963932165.1). Taxonomy (NCBI): domain Eukaryota; kingdom Metazoa; phylum Arthropoda; class Insecta; order Hymenoptera; family Ichneumonidae; genus Pimpla; species Pimpla rufipes. The sequence continues at coordinate 9,883,601 of OZ010638.1, forward strand.
TACATTTACACTACACGACGCGAATACATATATTCAGTCGCAGGGTCGGTATATATCGTCGCACAGGTCCGATCGATAGCACAAAGGTATTGTTACCCGATCCTCTCTCTCTCTCTCCCTCTCGCTCACACTCGTCGGTTTCGCGATTTCCAATTCTGACGCGAGGCCAAATTTCCCGCATCGTTGCTTATACAATTCCATAGGAATTTGTCACTGAACATTCTGTCTAGCCGCCGGGAAACCGGTGTTCGACTATAAATCACTTTCCTACGGGAATTTTGACGGAGTACTTTATCCTGTTGTGCACATGAAATCTCCTCAATTGAATGTAAACCGATCGCCGTATAATCCCTCGTGCAAACACAAATAAACCCGATACACCGGCTTAGAGCATGACGCAAAACTACGAAAAATCATTGGACGATCTGGAAAAAAAAATTTGAGACGGAATCTTCCGCACTGTTAATGTTTTACAAAATGATATAAAAAAATACTGGTAACTGTTACGTTCTGGTCATTTTTCCTGCTACATAAAATATTCATGAATCTTTACTAAAATTCTTGCATTCAAATTCCTTTAACTACCTGCAATTTCCGGTTGTCCGGGAACCAGACGATAGTCTCATATTTCTGTCTATCTATTTCTGCTCGTTTCTATGATTCTAATAAAATCGCGTTAAATACGCTTTTTCGCTGGCCGTGCGTACGACGCATCGTCTTCACCTCTTACACTCGCTACAGTCGTCTTTAATCCGCTTCACGAGATTCTAATTAGTTCTGTTTCCGATTTCGTCCGATTTGTACCTACATTTTCGTTCACCTCTGAATAAGTCTTTTCCTAACTGTAGTCCTGCGTGGCTTTGACAGCGTATATCACCATGCGGTGATAATTGATATAATTGAACAATTGCCTTTTGTCCTTTGGAAAATCATAAATTTTATGGATTTATTGTTATGTCAAATAAATTAAATTCTTGATTTGGAATATTCATTCTAATGATTAATCGAGCAACGATCCCGAACACGATAAATTATTTCTTATAAAAAAAATAATACGTAACAGTAACACTTGAAAATTATGGAATCGTTTCTGTCTCGACTGACGTCGATGTCAGAGGAGTTCCTCGCGATTTGCTTGCAATAAGAAAATGTTATCTCCCCCCAAGTTGAGGCATCCGAATGAGATTAGATTTTTCCAAAATTCCTCAGCCGATTCGCCCGCGCTTGTCACGTGTTTGCGCATTCTTGCATTCGCAGGAGGAGCTTGATCATCGGGTGCGTGTTCCGGAAGAGATGACACTCATTTTCCTGGCCGTTGGCCCCGGACGGGGTGAGAACGTACCACGGAGCTCTTTCGTTCTCTCACAATTTCCCCATTCTCTGGGGCAACGAAGGACGCGACGACTACGACGCGCCAAGAGCGCCGGGCGAGGCACGCGCGCCCGACCATCAGCCGAAATTGCTCGGTGTAGTCGTGAAATTTTAGTGCAGACAATTCACGACTGACATTGACTGCTCCCCATGAAACTACCAATCGTGAAGATATTCTCGGTTGATACACCGTCAACGATTACGAAACCGAGGTCGAACGCTGTACAAAATGTCCGAGCCGAATGGCCTATTCCCATGGATGTGATACAACTTTTTTTTTTCACTTTCGTTTCCTCAAAGAGGAAGTTTTGTTTCCGTGAATTTTTCTTTTTATGAGATTTTCATGCCAGGACAATCAAAATGATCCGAAGCGTCATGCAAAATTGAAACTTCGATAACTCAAGAATGGCTTTGTTGTACCGTCGGTGCCACAATCCGCGTTAAATCTACGGGGTTATAAGTCCCGATACTCTTGACTTGAGGTGGTGCCGTTGGTACACACTACACGCCAACTTTATCTTGTGCAGCTGTTGAAATGAATTATGTGCACTGATTCTGAATTGAATATAATATATATATTTCACTAAGAAATCAATAACAAGATATACACTTTCGTTAACACTAAGATAGAATTGTTCGTTACAAAATAGGTAGCGCGTGTTTCGCGAGGTGAAGTTAGAAACGTGAAAATTAGTTGCAATCTGAACTTTGAATAGTCAGTTGCTGCTGATCTTACGATGCTGGCGTTAAGTCTTAGACTGACATTCGTGACCGTTGACAAGAGCGTCTACACCAAAAAAAGGGAGGGGAGCTCGACACCACTTTTCGCTTGCATATAACGACGAATATTATTGGCTAAAAATGCCAAGTGGGCGAATTTTTCTTGTCACCAATCACGAAGACGATGGGAAGGACGATTGATGAAAAAACCCATGATGCACGCTAAGTTTTGACCAGCGGGAAATTGTGCCTGACGCACTCGTTACCGACATAAAAAAATTTTCGCGGGATGGCTCGAGAGTTGAGCGGTTGCTTGGTTAATCTCTTTATAGGCGCAAGCATGCTGGTAATTCGCGTTCGTACGTGATTTTCCTTAAATTGTAGGTCTATTGTTTACAAGGCTCTATGAGAAAAAATATTGAACCTTAAAAATAAAGAAATTCGTGTCTGGTCGCCAAATGTTGGAAAGTTCGGCGTACGTGCGGAACGTCGCGAGCTCGTCCATCGGCTTATGTCCCTTTTTTTATGGCCATCCGGCTAAAGGGTGATTCTTTGGCCTGACAAGTCGTCTCAGGGCGACTCGAGTGAATAGTTTAAGGTAGTCGGCCTACTAGAGCCTATATTAGATGAAGCATCAGATTCACAATATTATGTTATAATATGCCATCAGCTATGCACTCGATTTTTTGTGCGGCTTCTTACCGACCATTTAGACGAGAAAATCGATCACAAGAATCGTACATTTTGTACGGGTGTATATGGAAAATCAACAAAAAATGCCTCCGTTACAGTTTCAGTCGAAAAATTGATGCACTTTTCGATTAGATACAGCTGAAAAAAACATACCGTCTTGTAGATCAGATTTCAATGATTCTAACGCGGCCATAAAACATATTGACAACCGGCAATCTCATTTAGAATTCTTTAGTTAAAAGTCTTGAAAATGAGGCGGCTGAGCAGACATGTTTATCGTCGAGACCCAATCGGATATGCTTGACAACCCCGCTGCTTTATAGGTTATTCGGTACAATTTTCGTGACTGGACAAAGACAACGATTACATTATTTTCTCCCCTTTCTGGATTAATGGGCGACATCAGATAATTTGCTTATAATTTTCCAAGTCCTTTTTATACCCATAACCCCTACTGTGAACTCGTATTGACAGCTGATAAAAACCGAGTCAAATGCAATATATAATAGAAATATTTTTTACATTAAAAAGTGAAATGTTATTTATTCGCTAAAACTCTGAAACCTTTTTCAATAAAACTATTTTTCACATTGTGAAAATTATCATAAGTGCTTTCCTAAAGGTGATTACCAACAAGCAGTCATATGACCAGCACGTAGCAGAGCGACTACCTTGATCATTAAAATGTACACGTTTAAAAAACTAGATATTTGTTTGATATTAACTATTAAATCTACACTCTACTGCGTGGTATGCACGCTACAGGCTTTGTCGATCTAGCTAAAATTTAGCACACACGTGGGGCAGGTAAAAACCTTGGTTTGTGATCAACTTCAAATAAAATTCAAGCCCCAGATTAATTTTTATTCAATTCTGAAGTTTTAGAAAAAGGCCTGTGTAATCTCTAGTGACTGCGAATTTGTAGCTTTGAAGCTAAATATTTATTTATAAATAAAACTATTTTAATGTACGACTGTTTTAATTGCACAAATTTTTCAGAAAATTCAGTTTCGAACTCACATTAAATATCACCAAAAGAATTGAAATTTTCTACAGACGAAAAATAACACTTAGAACTACTTTAACAATACTTCTACTATGAGGAAAGTATAACACAGATAAATGTAACTTTCTCTAGAGTCAGCTTTGTAAACATTAAAATGTAATTATAAAGCAACGTGCAAAGCTCTGCTTTGAATCCTTTTTTCTCGCTCTCTCGTCACGCGACCTTTTTGCAATTTATCTTGTTCGCCGAGTGAGTCAACGACTGATTCGACATTATAAACTTAGCCCGGTGTTGGCTTGACAAATAATCGATTCAAATCAGTTTAGAGGAGCTACCGGCGAATGGTCAATGACGCGCGATCATAAATCCCGAGATGTACGAGCAATCTAGGCGAGTAACGTAGACGCGGAGCGAGGAGGAGCGGGCCGTGCAATTTATTACGCCGGCGAGCGCGACGATTTCCCGCTCGCCTTTATTTCACTCCAGTCGCGCGATATCTGGGTGAAACTGTACACAGAGAAGCGAGTCGCGCAGTCGGACAATCGAATGACGCGTCCAACTAGGCGATATCTCTCGGCGCGCAACACACTCTACTTCACTGTTGTGCGGAGCGGTAACAGGCTCCGAGGGTCCCCTCGCAGATGACCAAACGGGAGACATATTGGTACTCGAGTTATGAGACGATATTGTCTATAGTTGCGCGCGCTGCGGTATGATTGATATAGGGGGAGACGTGGAGACGGACGCGAGGTGCTCCTATCACTGATTGATCTTACCTTATGAGCCCAAATGAAGCCAGCTTCTTCGTCGATCACTTACATCGCGAGCTCTGGTTCGCGACTCGTTGACTCTTCGATGAAAGATTTCGTGGATGGGCATTGCAAATGGATTTTCCCGGGAAAATATTGCACAATAGTTTAAACCCATGGCATTGTCTCTCTATATTTCGCCGTCGCAGCCGCCGAGGCTCTGTAGGACATACAGGGCATTCTATATCAAAAGGGCCGTCAAGTCTGAATTAACCCTAACTAACTTAACCCTACATAACTTAAACCTACCTAACTTAACCCTAACTAACTTAACCCTACATAACTTAAACCTACCTAACTTAACCCTACATAACTTAACCCTATGTAACTTAAACCTACCTAACTAAACTTCATCTAACTAAACCTCACCTAACTAAACCTCACCTAACTAAATCCTACCTAACTTAACCTTTTCTAACTAAACCGCACCTTACTAAACCGCATCTAACTAAAGCGCACCTGACGAAACCGCATCTAACTAAAGCGTACCTGACTAAACCGCACCTTACCTAACTTAGGTAAAAGTTAGGTAAGGTGCCGCCGGTAAGGAGCTTCTTTGCCGATCACTTGCATCGCGAGCTCTGGATCGCGACTCGTTGACCCTTCGATGGAACGTTTCGTGAATGGGCACATGCGAATGGATTTTCACGGGAAAATATTGCACTTCATTTTGAACTCGGGGCATTGTATTCATTTATTTATTGAACGGGAAAAGCCCTTCAGGAAAGATATAGTAGCGACGGCCGAGTGGAGACAATAAAAAAGCAATGAAATATGTAGGGCTATAAAAATCCGCTAATATTTTCGCATCGTCGAGAGTTCGCGTAAACGAGCGCTATCAGTGGTAAATATTATGTTGAAGGGCAACATTGGTTCAGGTGTTACGAACTGAATTATTATCAGATCAGGTTTGTTCGATGTTTACTGAAACTGAGAGCTGTTTATTGGTAGATGAATCAAGTATAAAGCGGGCAAAGAAAGATAATTAGTTACAAAGGAACTTACGGGGAATAACTTACGACTATAATAAGACACTTAAAATACTATGAATATTAGTTATTCACAGTTTGAATAATGAGTTAAAACTATTTTAGCTACATAAAGTTATTTAATACTAGAGAATTATTATTAGATGTATTTTGTTCAAGAAATGATTAAGAAGTGCGAGAGTTTCTCCTTCTTCTTTCCATTTGCTTACCCGGAGAAGGAGAGATTCTTCTTCTTCTTTCCATTTGCTTGCCATGGGCCAAGTATCGGGGAGTGTGTAGTTAGACTGAAAAGGTGCATCAAATAAACTTTGATGGGCAGAAAGTGGGTGTCGCAGGTAATCGCATGGACGCCCAGAAATGCTGATGCGCGGCCAATGAACTCATTGCGAAACGCAACGAGAATGCACAGGTGAATGATTGATGCGCTGAGATTGATTCTTAAAACGCACTGAGGTTCTGCTACGAATTACTGAGAATTAATATTTGCAGATATTCACCTCTCTGGCATCGAATGACTTCCGGTGTCATTTTACAGTCATTATCCGAGAAATAGATTAAATTATAAAGTAGGGAACATGACCAAGACGTAACAGCAGTTGACCTGTGTGAACCTGGAACCTAATTTAGAGAAAATGAATTTTTTCTTAATGCATACGTTTCTACTTATTATGTACTTGTTTGTATGTACCGACTATTTTTCGTTTGTACCTTAAGGATTTCAGAGATACAGAGTATTTTAAGGGGGACTTTTACCCTGGAGCACCGGTTTCTCATTTTGTTCTTTTATGGGAAAACGAATAATAGTAGACGACTGCTGTTTTTTTCTACTTGTTACTTACGTTTTAAAGTATATAACGAATTTTTCTTTTTCTTTTAAGTTAAACATTTTCGGCGTCTCAGGTCCTCAAACACGGTTATCCAAAGTAAATGGCTACCACTCTCCTGACCACTGTAATTATGCGATCGGCCTGAAATTGTGCATACATACTCAGGAAACATGTCTTCATGGAATGACAGAGGTTTTTTTCGATAACTTCATTTTTCGATTTTTTATTAATATTTTTATACGAAAAACATAGGGGAAAAATATTTTAAACGCCGCCATTTTCTTAATTTTGCAGTAATCGAAAAAAAACCTCCATCATTGCATGACGACATGTTTCTCGAGTATGTATGCACAATTTCAGGCCGATCGCATAATTACAGTGGTCAGGAGAGTGGTAGCCATTTATTTTGAATGATCGCTTTTGAGGATATGAAACGCCGACAGTTTTTATTTAAAAAAAAAATGTCATTGTATAGTTTAAAACGTAAGTAACAAGTAGAAAAAAAACCGCAGTCGTCTACATTTATTCGTTTCCCCATAAAAAATATAATGAAAAACGGCGCTCCAGGGTAGAAGTACCCCTTAAACTACTCAGAACCCGACTCTAAATTAGGTTCCAGGTTCACACAGATCGCCAGTTTACGTTGAAATAAAAATTAATCCGCTCACAAGTGACAAATTCAACTGTCCTTGTCAACTTCAACGTTTATCTCTCTATTTATATAATTTCCACTCGACATAAAAAAGCGTGAACAATTTTATCTCGACGTTTTTCATGCACCTAATTATTTTCGTCGCTTTGCGCGAAAGTTGGAGACAAAAGTGCGGTTCATAAACGCAAAAGTGTCCCCCGTCGGTCGTCCGCGAGAAGCCCCCAGCGGCGGAAGATCCGACTATCATCGTCGTTTTATCCAAAGTTTTATTCAACATTTGTGGAACGAACAACACAATGTCCGGGAGAATCCAATTTTATACCTCGCTAAATAAAAAAGTGCATGAGACCGGCTCCACTCGCAATCGCGGAAATTCCGTGAAAAACAGGAATGTGTCGACACGTGCGGCGGGGACGAGGGGGGAGGAAACGAACTGCGCGATGCCGATGAAAACTTTCCGGCTTTCGCCCTCGGGAGATTAACGTACGGTGGCTCGCGTCGCGCGCTCGGCTTGAAATCCGCGGTGAAACACTCTTCGGCACTTTGGCACGCGGCGCGGGCCAGTTCGTTTCCCGCTTCCTCTTTATCTGTCAGCTCGGCCCAGCGCCCTCGTATCTTATGCCTTTTATCGCCCGAGCATTGATGATAATTCACGCGGGCAGAGCTTTTCGCGCGAACTTTTAAAAATATTTTTCAAATAATTACAGTCACCGATTGTATTGCGAAAAATATTAACGATCACGTCTCTCTCCGATTCGCATTTTTTTGGCAGCGTTGAAAGTGACATCGATTAAAAAATCTTGAAAATGTCGTCCCTACAGAATTTCACGTAGTTTAACGAGTAAAAGTCACCTCCATGGATCCACGTGCGATAAAAATTAAGAGAAAATTAAGACACATACCTTCAGGGCCATAAAAAAAGGATAAAGCAATTTCACCAAATTCTGCGAAAAGAATACACTGTCAGAAATGTACGGTGTCAAACGCTGCTGGTGTGGCCTTTTTTGTAGTGTTACTTATTATAGTGTTAACAGTAAAACTTTTTTCGGTGTAAAATTAGCACCAGCCGATTCGTTAAATTTATTCCTGTGCAAAGTGACGATACATTGTAAGACTTTTCGCTTAAAACCACTCGGTATCACCGTGATTGGTGTGGACTTATACATATAGACACCATCTTGAAATAGTTTTTGACACCATATTTTTAGCAGTGTATTTTCTAAATAATTAGAGCATCATTTGCAATGGGGAAAAAAATCAACGGCCACGACTCTCCACTTTACACCGTTCGGTGGCTCAGTCATCTAAAAAGTAGAAAATTGACGAAGCAACTTCACCAATCCCTACGAAAAAATATTTTTCAAACAATTAAAGACACAATTGGACGACAAAAGATAAACGTCACACTGCAAGAGCGGCAACCGCGGTTCGTAATTTCGCGCCGTTCAGCCGGTAATTCTCGTTTGATTCGTTGAAAAAGAAGTGCGCAGAAGGCGGACAAAGGAAACAGGATAAAAAGGTGAAAATAAACAGGTGGAATAAAGCGAGTACAGCACAAGTCGTAGCAGGGAGACAGGAGGAGACGGCGCGGAGATTCCATACTCGCGGCAGCAGCCCCGCGTATGGAATCGGGTATCGCTGTTCCGGACTCGGGTCTTTTGTTTTTTTATTCTACCGGCCTGGAGGGGGCGTCACTATTATGCGTCGCGACAGGGACTGCATTTTTCCTGTCTTCCGCCGCAGCTTTCCTGTCGTTTTCGTGTTTGCAATCGCGCGCGACATCTGCGCCAGTCACTCATCTATTCGCCTCTATCCGCGCCTACCGCGCGTCTCCGTTGCATCGGAAAACCACAAAGGTAATATGAAAAGGAAGAACGAAACGGCAGGAAGAAAAGCGGTTGGTTTGGCTGCGCTGTGTTAGCCGGCTGTATATAGTAGAACGAGTTGGAAGCACCCGAGGTGGATGCCGAAGCATCCATGGGGACGTCTTTCAGTGTCGCGTTCTCGTCTTCCACGACTTCGCGTCATTCCCTCGTCGTCACTGAGAAATCCAACAGCAGCAGGAGCAGCAGCAGAGGCGCCTGAGTCTGGCGACGAAGTCTTATTCCGACTGACAACGAATCCCATTACCATCGAACAAGGTGAACCAATAATACGCCTTTCTGGGTTCCTTTAAGACCGGGGCGACGCTTCATCCCGATTCCCTCTCCCCCCCCCCCCTTACTCCCTCCCTCCCTTCACGGGTTACTACGACACGAATAGAGAGTTTTCTCTCCTATCAGCCCCGCAAGCTCAGTGACTACCAAGTGAGAACGGGGTGACAGGAATTCGCACCCTTGTTTTGGCTCGCCTTTTTTTCAATATTCGACCCGCGAATTTCGGTAAATTCGGTTTCGTCGCCCAATATGAGCGGAGCTTCTCGACATTTTATTTGCGGCGTTGTAAACATTTTTTTTAATACAAATCTGTTGTATCGGTTCCGGATACCTTGTGGAAAATGTGCAGCGTTACATTAGGCCCAAGCCGGGCCAACGTGGCCTTGACCAGGGCCAGACCACGGTCGAATAGGTAACGCAACAGATTTTCTATCACGCCATATGGCGTATTTGTTTGTAAAGATGCAATGTAAACTTAGTTACGTCGACGATGAGTGCAACTTTTTATTTTAATTCTATTTGCACTGTTACGCATTATTCAATACACGTTTCGTCTGTTCCGGATGTTTTAATTCATAAACCGGCGAGATAAATTTACCGTGCAAATGTGCGAAAGTATTTTTCGCTTGTAAAAAAAACTCTTTGTAAAATATCAGCGCACACCGCGGCAGTTTTGTCGCGATGTCGTCCCGCGTGAGCCGCGAGCGTTCGCGAGAATCATTTTTCACCGCGTTACGTTTTATTCTGTGTTTTGCGCATTTATATGATCGCGAATTTAATGCGCAAAAGGAAATTGTACACCCACTGAATATAATTTCATTTTGTGCGTATGAATTCCGTGTAATCGGGTTGACTCTTCGAAACGGATGAGTGTTTTCGTTAAAGCACGAAGTTCCATTCATTTCACGAATCATTTCATTTTGCTGATAACCGGTCGAGGCCCCGTCCCGGCCCCCCTCGGCCGCGCATGAGGATTTTCAATCGCTCGCCGGGAATTCGAGGGCTTAGGGATTTCCTGTTTTTTTATTTCCTTTTTGTACTGTATTTTTTATTTTATTTATTTAGATCCATTTGCAATCGATATACAGCAAAACGGTTTTTAGACAATCTGCCGAGCGGCGCGCTAAGCCCCGGACGCCCGGTGTATGTAGGACGAAAAAATTGTGTATATAGGGGAGAGTATTTTGCGTGGGAACCGTAGGCGAGCTTTCCGATTTTACGGATAAACGTTTTCGCCCCCCCCCCCCCTGACCACACCTCGCTCGTTCCTACCAACGGGCGGAGGGCTTTCAGTTCCAGCGCCCCCCCTCCCCCCCCCCCCCCCCCCCCCGAAATCGTTGGGTCCACTGTTTTATCGGGTTTTTCGGATGCCTCTGTCGCTCTCTCGCGCGGCTATATCGACGAGGCGACGGGGGGCTTGGCAATGCCACCGGGCCGCTGGGCGCCGGGTGCCGGCTGGTCGAAGGGAAAGCTTCGCCCAGCCGGGATGAGCTTTAACGCCTCGATTAGTCCAAACACATCGAGGCACTTTTCGGCACTTTGCTCGCGCCAAATCCGGCCAAGTCCATCTCCGCACACATTCGTTTCGGATCTGTCCCGCGTCGCGTCACCTGTACCCCCTGCTCTTCCCGAACCCTTCGCTCGCTAATCTAATATATCACAGCAGCATTATTATTGTTGTTATTTATTATTATTACTATCGTTATTTGTTTATTATTATTATCGTTATTTATTTATTATTATTATCGTTATTTATTATTATTATTATCGTTATTTGTTTATTATTATCATCGTTATCCCTCTATATTATAAATAGATCTCGCCGTCGCCAGCGCTGTGTAGGATAATCAAACTGACTGGGGTAAACTGACACACTGAAGCCAGTATTTTTCTAAGTCCCCCAAGGGACTTGGAGCAGAATTTTTCTAAGTCTCGTTATTAGATCTCCCGGCCCAAGCTGACCGGGGTCAAATGACACGCCCACGCCGGAATTATGCAAAATCCCCATGGGACCTTTGAATAGGAGCGAGCCACGTTATTATATAGAGATTACTGTATTAGAGGTATATAGACGGCGGCGAGGGGGAAGTGGGGGGGGGGTCGAAGTTAGGTAGGGTTAACATGGGTACGGTTAAGTTAGGTGAGGTTTACTCAGGTAGGGTAAGTTGGATAGGGAGTGCGCTCCCCCCTAGTTATTATTATTATTATTATTATTATTATTATTAGTATTCCTGTTATTATTACTATTACTGTTGCCGTTGTCGGTGTAATTGTTGTTGCTTTTTCTTGTTGCATCCAGGCCATTTTTCCGTTCATATATTTAATTATTGAGATACTAATATAATTTGTCTCTCCATTATTCCCACATTCCAATCCCGATTCTGCTTATCAAGTTCCTGATTCAGATTATCTCGTTCGGGGATGTCACCGTAATCCTATACACGTCACCATCGTGGAACGAAGTCTTGAATGTGGCAGCGACGGATGCAGGAACTATATTTAAATGCTTTGAAGAGGATAAACTTACAGTTATAACGAGGAAAAAACCTACTGCCTATCATTCGAACGTCACTCACATAGCATACCGAACATCGAACACCGAATATTTTGTCGCGTTACATCCGGCGAGAGTTTGACCCCGATCAGGGCTACGTTAGCCATGCCAGGATCGGATCAGGCTCTGATGTAACGCTACAGATTTTCTTCTACAGTCATGACGCCATGACCCTTGTCAACGAAATTGCAGGAGTATGAAACGAACGACGCAAGTAGACCCACATGGAAATATTTATATGTGAAATATATGTCACCGAACAGTTCTATATGCCGAATATATGTTGCATATATTTTTATATGCGACATATATGTTGCATATAGAACATTTTGGCGACATATATTTAGATATAAATATTTTCATGTGGAGAATACCTGGGATTAACTTATTTATCTAAATCTTTAAATTTTCTTAAACAATAATAATAAATCAATTCTAAATTGCAGAAAATATCAGTAGCCATGACTTCAGAGTTACCGGGACCACCATGATTTTCCGCCCGCATTGACGAAAGAGATGGCTGCAGGAGTCGAGAATCCGCAATTAAGAGAGAAAAAAAGCGTTCTGGAAAGCAACCAAAGAGAAGGAGCGGACGAATGTGCGTGCCGGAAAGTGGATGCGAGGCTCGCGTGGAGAGAAAGGGGCTATAAGGTGTGCGAGGAAGAGAGCCAGTTTTATAGCGATCGGTCGTTCGGCGAGAGAAATAGGAACAGGAGGAGGGAAAAGGGGCGATAATACAGAGAATGAAGAGCGCGAGGGGGCCCGAACGGAGGGGTGGCTGGAATACGGGGCTCATTAAACCGGGAATGCTGATTGCATTAACCCTGAGCGAGCCACCCCATTTCGCCCGCTAAACAGCCAGGCGCTTCCGGCGGCTGCTGGTGGCCATATACATATATATATGTATATATATTCCTCCATATTATATATGTATATAGTATATATATATCGCACACGCCCGTCCATTGGTCCCGAGTTCCGAGCTCCGCACGTTCATGCGGTGGCAGAGCGCAGCCCGCGTCTCCCCGCATATGCGAATCGAAACTCGGTCACTGCCGACTGAATTTCTCGCCTGCGCGTCGCGCGCAAAGCCGCGCGCGCCGCGACCGAATACCGCGACCGTGCTGGCTTCTCGTCGTTTGCTTAATTAGGGGCGCGCGAGCCCGCGTTCCTTTTAGCGAGTAAATCTTTTCCGGTCAGTCGGGCCGCCCGGTGGAATTACACCGACGACGCCGCCGACGTGGGAGCAGCGTTCAATTTCACGGGGACCGTCGCTCGTTTCGCATTCAATTTAACGCGGGAGACGCGCGATATTTTTTGGAGGTACGCGGTATCGGCGGCCATCTTGAGTGTCATTGGATTTTTTTATCCGAGCAGCTGTTAAAAAAAAAAAAAAGTTCCAGACTCCACACTGTCAACAATGCGGTGTTACAATTAGCGTTTTTGTCAAGTGCGAAAAGATTTCCACTAGGGCGGAGCTGTTTTCGAAGGGGTACAACCAACATTGTTTTTGCAACAAAAATAAGACATTACTGATATTATCTACGAAAATAAACATGGCAATTTGTTTCTTACGTTGTTTGTTTCGATTTAATATCCGACAAACATACATTTTATAAGAAATTATAGGTTAGCCTATATCGCGATGACGTCACAAGGTTTGTACCCCCTCACAACAGTGGAGCACGTAGCGGTAAAGGATACGAAGTAACTTGAAGAAAATGACCAAACTTAACAGTGTCTACTATATAAATCCACACCAATAGTAGTGATAACGAGCGGCGTAAAACAAATAGTGTTAAATGATGCTGACACTGAACACTACTGTCAACACTATTGGTGTCAATTTTGTAATACTAAAATTGTTATTCATTTTGTATCTCTATACCAACGTTTAGTGTCTAACCATCTTGTCTTAAACCCCCGTTGAAATGAATTTTGCGTCAACAATTATGTAAAAATCTGTTTTTATTAAAATTGTAGCATACTTCAGTACAAACCACGAGAGATCCAATGAGCATTATTTTGTATTATCCAATCCTTGTAACCTTCACATTTTACGTTCTTCTCAGCCACATCAAGAACGGGTAATACACTGATACGTTTTGGAATATCTAGACACGCGATCAGATTCCGTTTTCAATATATCTATGAATAAACCACCGAGATCGCACACGAACTATGAGATAGAGCCGGAACATTCAACGCGAATCGGCAATCCTCCAGATTGACGATCAACTGATTTCCTACGACGTACAGTAGAACTCCGATTAATCGAGGTTGAATTTACCGGGAAGAGGATTAACCGGGCATCACGAAAAGCGATGAAAGTGCAAGAAACAAACGAAAGTCACTGAGGACTTCGAAAAAAGAGTATAGTACACTTAACGTTATTTAAAAAAAAAACTACTGAAAGCTTTATATACTTGTTTATGCTAACCAACAATTAAGTATAACTTATACCAAATCTTATCGTAACTAGTAAAAATAAAGTTATATCGTTAGTCCTTTCAGTTAATCGGAGTTCTACTGTACAAGTAATCGAAACAGTGTTCGTTCGAACAGGTGAAGTTGACACGAGAATAAATTTAACGGAATCCTTCTTGTGATTTTCACACCCCGAAAAGTTTTAATACTAACACTAAAAGTCCACACCAGCCGAGTTTTACACCGTGGATTTTTAAAGGCGCACTGATCCAATTGGCCCCGGTTTCCTCTGAATCGTGAACCCGCCGCTTGAGCCGGCGCTTTATTCCTCGATAATTTAGGGTCCATCGTGGGGTCTATTCTTCCCATGTCGAAGCATAAAGCGCCGAAAGTTCCGGCCCGGAGGAATTTCGGCGATCGCGCTCCTGTCGCACGCAATTTCGCGCGCGTTACTGCGGCGAACACGAGAGGCGCGCGAGTAGTTCGTGCGGCGACGATGACGATGGTTGCGGCGCGGACGGGAAAAGCGCTCGAGGGTGGCCGACGCCTCGACTACACCGGGTAGTGACCTTGCTGGTGTGCGCGGCGAAAAGTTATTCCCGCTGTATCGGGTCCAATCAATGTCCCGTCCATCAACGCCGATTTTCCAGGAAATGGGGTTCTCCGCGATCACAGAGCGCGCGCAACGCGCGCGCCCCGCGCGTCCTCTCGACACTCGCAAATCTTCGCGGACGCGAGGAAAACTCGCGCCGCGTTTTCTATACACACGGCGGGAATTGCACAGCGGGCTCGCAGCGCTGCCGAATAAACTCCACGCTCGCGAACGCCGTGGCGGTCAGTGTTTTGCGCTGTCACGGCGGCTAACGGTTTATTTTTCTCCGCGTCGGAATTGTTTTTTCTCGTAACGTTCACGCAGCTCGACTTGCTGGGTGTTACTTTCTGGCCGTTTTTCGAGCTACAGAAAATATTCATAAATCTTTACGAAAATTCTTGCATTCAAATTCCTTCAACTATTTGCGATTTCCGGTCGTCCAACAACCGGACGACGATCGCATATTTCACACAGCTCAACTTGCTGGGTGTTACATTCTGGCCGGTTTTACCGCTACAGAAAATATTCATAAATCTTTACGAAAATTCTTGCATTCAAATTTCTTCAACTATTTGCGATTTCCGGTCGTTCGGGGACCGGACGACGATCTCGTATTTCTGCCTATCCATTTCCGCTCGATCCCTTGATTCTAATAAAATCGCGTTAAGCGCGATTTTCTCCGATCTTATTTTTTTATTATTTTATGAAGTGTATTTGATTTAAATTAGATTTAAATTAAATTATAAGATGAGGTGTTACAATTAGGTATTAATAGAAAGGGTAAACGAATAAATAAATAGACAAGGATAGAGTTTTAGGGTCCGGAGTTCTTCTAGTGTTGTTTTTTGCGGGTGCTTGTAGTGTGTTATTCTTCCTGTTGTTCTGGATAGGCTGAGTTTGCTGATAATATCAGTGTTGTTTTGTACGATATCTTTTATGAGTTTTTCGAGTTTTAGGTTCAGTACTTCATTAAGCTGATTGTGTAGAGCGTTGTTGAGGTGGCTCACCGATTTATTATTTCATGTCAAATAAATATAATTCGTGACTCCAAATATACATTCCAATGATTAATCGAGCATTGATCTCCAACGCGGTAAATAGTTTCTTATTCTAAAACAATAGTCGCCAGGTAACGCTGGACATCTTTCGTCGCGGAAAAACTGCCGGGCTCTGCGCACGCGCGCCGGGAGTCTTGACGCCTCTTTCGATCATTCATTTTCTCATGAATATCAAACAGCGTGGAGACAATGAAAAATCGTTAACGCCTGACAATCGCGCGGTAGTGATCTACTGCTGAAAAAAGGGAGTTAGCATTTTTTTTCAGTAGTAGATACGACAGTGGCGATAACTCTTTCTCGTCCGCGTCGTATCTTCTCTTTCGATGACGACTCTTTTTCGTTTTCTCTTCTCTTTCCCTCGCTCCCCCTCTCGTTCTTTTTCCCGTCCTTTTTACTTGATTTTCAAGCTCGCGCTCGACCGAAATCAATCAGAGTTCTTGATTGTTGCCGGACGGTGTTTATACAGAGAAAGGCGAGCGAGCGAGGAGGAGCGGAAGAACGAAAGCCCCGCGCGGACCGAACAGAAGAACACGAGCGGAGTGGAGGGACGATTCTCGTAGTTTGCCGTTCGAGTGTATGTTTTGCGCGAACGCGCTCGACGGACCCCGCGAGCCGCTACGACCGACCGACCGACTCGCAGCGCACGACCGATCGGGTTGGCTCTTTTGCGCTCGGGGAGACGGAGGATGGAACCACCGAGGATGAGTAACAGAGGCGGACAAAGAAGGGACGATATATGCGAAGCCGACGGGAAGATGTCGATTTGGCTTTGGCGCGCGGAATCCACTTTCCGGCGGTGCTTGACGAGTAATCGAAATCCGGAAAGAAAATACACGGGACAAACGGATAAATTACAGCGCGACTGTCATCATTAACGTTAAACGGGCGAGTTTGTGTGCGACGTCGGTGGACGGGATTTTCATGTTTCACTTGGTTCATCCCCCTTCCCCCAACTGTTTTTCATTCCTTTCTTTCTACCGTGCAATCGATTGGTTGTTTGTGACGCTGAAACTGGGATCAATATTAGAGCGATCGGATATTCAAAGTCATCATGTCATCACCTGTGATCCACTATTCGGGGAATCGTAACCTGCGGAATTGCAGCGATATGTGATAGATACATAGAAACTTATTAGGCCCTAGGGTAAATCACTTTAGGGCCACAGTATATAGTAGGCAATACAAAGCAACTTAAGGACGACTTTATAGTCCCAAGCTTGAACTTAAGTTTGCACTCAAGTTCCAACTTTTCATTCTTTTAACGTCTACCTGAAGCCCCAACTTAAGTTCACATTTAAGTTCGAACTTAAGCGAGGAATATGCTGGGTATATGCTCAAATTCCAACTTAAGTTTGAACTTCTATGGGGACTTAAATGAAAAGTTGGAACATAAGTTGGAACTTGAGTTCAAATTTGGGACTATAAATTCGACCCTTAAACCTAATTAGAATTATAATAGAATTAAAAACAATCGCAAAACAAAGTATATGAAAAATGACAATAAGAGAAGGGAAAAGAAAAAGAAAAGCTAAAAGATAAAGAAGTTGATAAGTAAATACAAAATAAGGTTTAGCACGCCGATGGCAATTATATCGCGTCATCCCCTCTCTCGAGGGATACGAGGTTGTGCAAAGAGTGGTCGGTAACCCATTCCAAAAATACGTCCCGGTAACCGAGAATGATTTCCTATAATTCGAAGTCAGCACGGCCGGCGAGCTAAGAGAGTCAGTCCATCCCCCATCACGTCGCAGATCCACTTGGTCACGAGAGGCAAGAGAATCGGGAAGGTAGGGGGGGGGGGGGGGGGAGGAGGAGGGGGAGTTGGTACCTGGGGAAGTAGAAAATGTAGCCATAATGAAAAAAAGTCTTCTATTAGCGACAGTCAGCCAGCCGAGCGAACATCGGTACGCTGAGATACGCTCACCCTGCCTTATATTAAGAACATATCTAGTAGCAGCGTTACAGGCTGCGTTATATGTGAAGCGTTATATGTCTCAGCAATCCATTTTTTCCGAGCTAACAATGCGACCAGACGCCTGGAGTTGTTTTATATATACTACTATCTACATTCTCAACGGTCTATTTAGAGAAATAAGTATCTTTCGAAAAATCCATATCTCGAAGAAAAAACACGTTGCGAGGTCGGTTTCGGTCGTTCGGACTCGAGCCGGAGGAATTTAATATAAATATAAATAAGGCCAAGTACGACTGTAGCGCATGGCTATGATAAGAATGGCAAAAGTGTCTAATGAATAGCTAATATACCGGGGCGTTCCGGATGTTTCATTCACCGTCCCAAATCCTCCCGGAAGCAGGATAAATGTGGTAGCGCACTTTTCATCAAGAATTCCAAACTCGAGTCCTCGTCGCGATCGACTTCCGCGCCGCGCTCTCTCCGTCGTTTTTCACGGAATCGCCTCTCTTCCGTTCTTCTCCTCCATCATCATCGATTTTCGACTTTATCTCGCCACCTTCCGTGACATCTACTACGAGACGCTCGTCTCGTTCCCCGGGAATGAAAGCCTTCTGGTTGGCAGCGCGCACGTCGGCGATGGAAGCGTCTGAGCAGAATAGACGAGGAACCGCTCTCCGCGCGCCGTGCCACGCGGGCTCCGTGAAACATTTTTCTTCCGCCTCTTACGTGTCGACGCGTAATATCCGAGACTAACGCCCGTCTGACGAATTTGTTTATTTCGACACACTCCGCACGATGCATCCGCAAACATGAACGGAACCTGAACAACGTAAAAAAAACGGTCTCAGTACGTCGCAAAAAAAATTCACTGTTTGTTAGAAATGAACAATTCACCTTGTGGCAGTGCTATTGAACATATTTATTCCAACACAGAAAATATGAAAGTTTTTACATTTGAACGGATTCGTCGGATGAAGGGATATAATTCAAAGGATTATGTATACGATGTGTGTAATGAACTGTAAACGTCATATTAGATCCGTACGGTAAAGTGTAGGAGCTATCGGTAATAAAATCATTCTGCTTTACCGTGCTGATGTAATACGTCGCGTCTTTAGTTGAGTCTGTGCCCAGTTGAGCCGAAGCTCGTTGTTCAACTGCCGAATCTGCAGTTGGGCCTGTGTTCAGTTGAGCCACGATTCAGTCTAGCCGTATCGAGTTGCGTCTTGGAAGGGTTTCACTGTGAAGAGTTGGTGATGCAACGAGTCTTGCCATGTCAAGTTGGTGATGTGTCCAGTTTTACCGTGTCAAGCTAGTAATGTGTCGAATTTTTCTATGTCCAGTTGCTTGCGTCGAGTTGGGTCTGTGTTCAGTAGAAATCTGTAGAAACGTCGCACTGCCAATAACATTTCGTTCTGGACTGCTTATGTACGAACTCGGTTTCATGACGCTTGCAAGACGGGCCCAATCTGTTCGCCATCTATCGACCAAGTTGGAACTAAAGTGGAGCTTTCTCCGCGACAACGCCGAAGTCCTATGATTTGTCTTTTGGTGGATCATTACAATTATTCATCGCTATATCTACAATTAATAAAAGCTCGTAACTACACGGAAAAAAAGGCTTGGTTAGATCAATCAAGCGCTTGGTTGATCTACATATATGCTTGACACATATGCTCCAGCCGATTAATTGGTTACACCAAGAAAGTTGTTACTTGGCACCACCAAGTTCATTTTCATATAACCAATAACTTGGTTGGCGTAACCAACAACTTCATTGATGTAACCAAGTAATCGGCTGGCGCATATATAACCAAGTATTTTTTTCCGTGTAGGAGGTAAAAAGGTGCACGTGTGCGTGCAACATGTTTGCTTGCGGAAAGATCGATTCGTCGTAGGGAGCGAGTAAAATAGCCCATGAACAATTCGCGAGTGCCGTTTGTGAAGCCCAATTGGCGCGGCAAATACTTTTAATTACTACGCCGCGAATTTTCTGGTCTACCACAGCGCGCTAGTCGGATCGCTCGCGCGGCTTCCGGGGCGATACGTATGCGGCTGGGATTTCGATAATGGGCGACAATCGCGCCGCGCGGCTCGCCGGGTACTTTTAGAACGCCCCTTATCGACAGTCCCATCGAGGGGGCATTCGGTGCGCGGCGGCCGGCAGCGGCGTCGGCCACCGATTAGCGTGGCGCCCACCACTTTTACCGCAAAATAATATGAGTACGTGGAAGTACCTCACCGGTCCCTATCACGCGGCGCATTGTCAGTGCCGCGCGTATCTGTAGCCACGCAAATTTGCCCCTGGATTGCAGTGCGTCGACGCGGAATTCCAGCGCTGTTGGCGAACGGCGCGCCTAAAGCCCGACCGTGCGGCCAACCCGAACCCAACTATTACACCCATCGAGCGCGGCACACGTGCTCGAACCAGGAATTTTCAAACTCGTTATCGTTATCCCACGTCCGATCTCTCGCGACCGCCACCGCCATCGTCGTTGTGCATATTCCCCTGCGTGAAATCGTTTTAACACGCAACTAAAGCGCGACCGCTGTGCATACAGGTGTCGAGGGGCCGCGGACGCCCGACCGACCGACCGGTTTGCCCTGATTGTCCCCGCTGTAAAATTTCCCGCAATTTGCGGGTGATCGAGTCGTACCGAAAAAATTGAACAAGTTCGCTAACGGGATACGACTGAACGAAAAAAAAAACTGGTACCATGAAGATTACAAACCAATTTTGTTGGTTCGTCAACTATCGGACACACCTCAAACTTTGGTGCTGCCAGCATTAATAATCGCGATGATGATTTGCAGCAACGGACGTCATCCTCCAATTCTGCGACTGTTTGTCATTGTTACGTACTAGCTATTTTTCCATCTTTGTTTTATTGAAGTATTAATAATTTGTGCTTCTGCTTTTCCACGGTCCAATCACGGTTCAATACCCTCTATAAATCATCCGATGAGAAGTTTGTGACCGCATCGGATGTTCATGTGCAATAGTCAGCATTTTTGGGCCTGACGACAACCGCTTGTGACTCTCCCAACTTACACCCAAGCCTTCCTGATTACCTCCATCAGACCAATTAATCAGTCTTCAATCAACTACAGACTAATCATGTCTTGAATATATGTACATTCAATTATTTAATTTTAGAGTTTAAGTATAAGTTAGATTCTACAATTATTAATTGCCATAACTGGTGACAAATATGAAGTCCTACTCTGTTTTACTGTATTTTTACCATCGTTAAGTTCGGTCATTTTACAAATATAAAAAAACCCACGAGATAGTTCGAAATCTTGATTTCAATCATTAATCACACATTACGGTAAATCGATTCGTAACAGTCATCCACTTCCATAACACTAATTATGAAAAATGACACTGAAAAACAAACGCGACGAACATCCCACGGCATTGGAATCGCAATGCTGCACGATCGGTTTGTCCTGATTGTCCCCGTAGTAAAATTTCCCGCAATTAGCGGGTGATCGAATCGTGCCGGAAAAATTGAACAAGTTCGCCAGCAGGACACGGCTGAACGAAAAATAACTGATACCAAAGATTACAATCGAATTGGCTACAATTTCGTTCGTTCGTCAACTTTCGGACGTATCAAACTTTGGTGCTGCCTTCATTAATTATCCAGCTGATAATTCGCCGCAACCGACGTCATGCACCAGGACCGCGTGCGTTCGTCATCCACTCTCAAAATCCTAATTATGAGGATGACACTGAGAAAAAGAACGCGACGAACGCTCGATGGCATTGCGATCGCTTCACAGTCACCCGCCCATCTAGGCTGCGAGCCGTAGGGGGCGCCGCGTGCCGCGAATTCCTCCGGGCGAGAAGTAGCGCTGGAAGGAACGCCGCCGCCTCCGTGGCGTTAGTCAAGCAGGAGGGGGCGGACGTGAAGCCGGCCGGGTTCCCGGGGTGAGGGCACGAATGTTGGCGTGGAAGGGGTATTTTTATAACCGCGTGACCAGGGATACTTGGGCGAATAGTGGCCGCGCGGTCCGGGAATGGAAATTCGGTATCGAGGCCACGTGTCAGCCGGGCTTCAAGGGAGCGAAAGACACGAGGAAAGAGCGAAAGCAAGAGAGAAACGAACGGGAACCACGAGACTAGGGCACGAGAAAGGCACCCGAGGACTTCGGGAATGGGCGTTTCACGAGAAACCGAACCGTGTTGTTACGCGCTACATACACCCGTAGGAGGGTCCGGCGACCGCGAGGCGAGTCGAGGTTTGAGGGTTGCCAACGCTGCATCCACGAGGAACAAAACAGTGGGATGAGGAGAGCTGCTGTTGCTGCTTCTGCTGCTGCTGCTGCTGCTGCTGCTGCTTCTGATCCTGCCGCTGCTGCTACCGCTACTGCTGGACACATTTCGATGCGGTCGTGTAAACGCCCCAAAGTGTGTAGTACAACAGAGAAGAAGGGTGAGGAAGAGAAACGCAGGGAGCAGAAGGTGAGAGGGAAAACAAGTGAGGAAGGGAGACAGGAAGGGAGAAAGACAGAGAGAGACAGAGAGTCGGAGGCACGTTCGAGCTGGAATAACGGGTGGTGATGCTAGCGTGGATGCGATGAACAGGGGATGAGTTGCTGCTACGACTGGCACTGCTCTATCCTGGCGGTGGCAGCCAGCCGATCGCTGGTATTCCGGGGGTGCTGCTGTGCCGCGTGCGCCGGAGCCGGGGGGTGTCGATCCGCAACGACGGACCAAGAGGGAACGTCCTCCCCCCACAAGAGTAACAGGGAGGGGGAGGGGGACGGCCTCGAATCTCCGTTCTACGCCGTATTCTCTCGTACAACATCTACTATATACTGCTAACAAGTATCGTACCGCCAGACTGATACCGCCGCACACAGCGCACTCTGTGGCACTCGTGTCATCCTATATACACCTTCATGTTGGATATTGGTAAAGTTGTAGGCGACATCCTGCGCGAGCTAACCCGACGGTGGCGGCGGCCGCCGCCGCCGCCGCCACCGCCGCCACCGTCACCGTGTCACACCGCACCGCAGCCACCACCTATGGCCAGTGTTTTACTCTGTATCACGCGACCGCGTTATCCCTCCAACCGGACAACAGTGGCTGCGGCAAGGAGCCCATCCCGCTGGGAAACAAGAATGCCTTCCCCCTCCCCCCAAATTCCCTCACTCCGCGGGACCCCAGGACGAGCCCGCGGGTCCCGTCGACCGACCACTCCTCATTCTCATCCTGGCGCTCCCTCCTCCTCCTCCTCCCCGGGATCCTTCGCCTCTCCTTTCCCTTCCTTTTCCTCCTCCCCCGACGCCCGACCGAGCCGCTGCACTCCTTGCCACTTGGGGGGCGCCAGCTCGCGCCCATAACCTCGATGCGGTCTCTCAACTTTCCCGCACGAACTTGCCCCAAGTCTTGGGGAGTAAAATAAAGCGAGGATGCGCGCGTAGGAGGCGGGGAAACTGCGGGGAGTTGCGAAACGCTGGGGACGAGGAAGGAGGAGGGTGGAGGGAGGAAGTGACGAAGGATGGGGAGAAGGAAAAGTCGCGAGCGAATTCCAACACACTGCTCTTGTGTTAAACTGATATTATGATTGCTTGTACTTGCGCGGGTGACAAACGCTTCCTGCAGCGATTCGAAGGGGGTCGTATTGCCTCTCCCCGGTTCGCCCGCACTACTGTCCCTTCCTTACCGCCGCGTCGCACAAGTTTCTCGATCCACCCGCGAATTCCGGGGTTCGCTCCCCGTGCGGAAAACAATTGCGGACGACTCCGAACCTGCTTTCGGCAATTCGATCCGGTTTTTCCAGAGTGTCCCGAAGAATAAGTTTGGTAATTGTCGAGGGAAAGTATCCGCGTTACGCCCGAAACAGCGTTTCGTTTCACAGTTTTATGGAGACAAAACGCTGGGCAGGCGGCCGTGATTCCGACGACGACACGATGGATGTGGGCGCGTAAAAAATAATAATTATTTGTCAATCGTGCGCATGCAATGGTCTAATAACTTTGTGCAACGCTGCGACACGATGTGCCGAGTTGTCGATTTGGGAGTCTATCAAGGTCGAGCGGATCAAAGTAAACAGTCGTATCGAATGAAACGGGAGATTACGACTTAAATACAACTTTCGCTTTTTTTATAATTCGTGCAACCTTCTTATTGTCTCTGCAATGACCATTTTACACTTGATCAATTGTTATCAACGAATATCTGTTATACTTACAGTGACGTTTCTTACGCATATGGTAACTCACAAAACGCTTGTCATGTTACGCGAAAATGTGAAAACAATACAATTTGTTAGGACAGCTATTATTTATTAATTCTATCGAACATACATATAGTAATGAAACGGCTTACCCCCGACAATTAGTAAAGACTACGGACTGAAATAAAAATAGAAAATATAGAGATATCTCTATATATTATAAAAATATTTAGCCGTACTTAACCTTATCCTACTTAACTTAACCCTATCTAACCTAACACTGCTTAAGTTAACCCTCTCTGAATTGTTCTAACACAGAGAGATACTTTTTGAACATGGCTGAGGTCATATAAACATATACATATAAATGTCTAGTTAGCTAAATAGCTAGTTAGTTAAATAAGTTAGCACTTCCTTTTTTTCTTAGTGTGGAATTTAGGCTGCAGATCACATTGCCGGGACAGACAAACCGAAAAATAATGATAATCTGTATCGATGCTTCGAAGGATGAAAGGCTGAACATTGCGAAGGGACAACTGTCCCCATTGTTTGTTTTATTAGGTCGAGACACGTTCGAAGGTTCGGTCGTCAGCACGACACATGGATGTGGGGTGTAAGATGCAGAAACACGAGGGTACGGGAGAGAGCGGAAAAAAGGGAAGAGCGGGGTTGGACAGAGGATGGAATTTCCACTAGATCACTGTCTACCAGCGAGAAGCCAATATAAATACCTAGACGCCTCGGTCGTGAGGCTCCACTGGTGTTTTCTATTGCCAACAGCTAGCCATACAGTGTGTAACCAGCTTCCCTCTGTCTCTACACTCTGACTGTCCGTTTTGTTTTGTTTCCTCCTCCTTTTTTTCGTTGTTTCATCGCCGAAGCGCAGGAACTTCTATAACCTTTCCACTTTCCACCTCGGCGTTTTCCATACTTTCGCAGACTCCATTTCTCGCTCACTCCCTTGCGTATATTTATCGCGTGCCACTTTCCGACTATCCATTCGTCTCCCGTTCTCCCGTGTCTCTTCCGCTGCCTCGATCATTCACGTCCTATGTCCGCTTCCTGCGCGCGTCGTGCGTCCTTGCACTGTTAAAAGGGCGGAGTTATAATCGTCACCAAAACGGTGTCTATGTGAATCCACATTAATGGTCGTGATAACGAGCGGCGTAAAGCAAATAGTGTTAAATGGCGATGATATTGTTATAACACTATTATATCATTGCCATGTTGGTGTCAATAGTGTAACACTAAAATTGGTGTTAATTTTCTATACTGCTGTAATAACGTTTATTATCTGCACACTTTGGAAAAAAAACCCGATTAAATTAATTTTGCAGCAACAATTGTTATAATTTGCTTTTAATAAAATTATAGCGTACTTCAGCACAATACACATGTCGCGGAAGATCCACTGAGCATTACTCGTATGGAAATTTGTTTATTTATTTATTTATTTATTGTATATTCACGAGCTTAACCCTAATAATTAATTAAATAAAGTATATATAAGATATACATATAAGTTATTTACAAATATACGTATACAGGATATCCCAATTTAATCTTACACCCGATTTATCTTGAAAAATAGGGCTCCGATCGAAAAATGAGTTCTATGAAAGTTGTAGGATTTGAAGGGGGACGTCAGAAAAAAATTAGTTGTTCAATCGAAATTTTTAAATGGCGGCTTTAAGGAGGCTGACATGTTTTTTTTTCCAATAGAAATATGTTTTTTTTTTCAGATCAAAAAAATTGTTAGATCGAAATTAACAACTTTCGTAGGAACATTTTTTTCGATAGACGCCATATTTCAATTTTTATTTTAATTTTTTTTTGCCTTCACCGAATTGTTTCGTCATAGGATGTTAAAGTCTTTAACATGACGAATGGTGGAATCTTTGATCTATTTGACAAGAGTTCAAAGTACACTTACAAGGAGGGTTTGGAGTCATAAAATACACACACACAAATGGAATGTTAAAGGCTTTACCTCCTCGTGGCACATCCTGGGTGACGCTAAAAAAGTAAAAAATCATAAAAATATGGCCTCTATCGAAAAAAATGTTCCTACAAAAGTTGTTAGTTTCGAACTAACAAATTTTTTGGTAAAAAAAAACATATTTCCATTGAAAAAAAAACATGTCAGCCTCCTTAACGCCGCCATTTTGAAATTTCGATTGAACAACTAATTTTTTTAGACGTCCCCCTTCAAACCCTACAACTTTCATACGACTCATTTTTCGATCGGAGCCCTATTTTTCGAGATAAATCGGGTGTAAGATTAAAATGGGACAACCTATATATCGGCCATATATATTCACCTGACATATTTTAATGAGATGTATCTGAGGTATATCAAACAGACAAACATATGTTTACTATATATATTTTCCGCCAAAAGATCTCCATCTCTTATATATTTTCAAAATATACTTTATTTTCATGGAGGTTGTTACGTACTGGCTATTTTTCCGCCATTATATTTAATTATTTAAATATTAATAATTGGTCTTTCTGCGATTTCCAAGTTCCAATCCCGGTTTAATATCCTTTAATAGAAAACATCCGATTTCACAGTAAGTTCGAAGACCGCGCGCGCCGCGCGTTTCCGCATTTTCGGTCTTGACAACGACCGCCAATTGCCCCCTACTTTACACTCACCTAAGCCTTCCTGGTTACCTTCATTAAATTGACTAATCAGACTTCAATTAACCATAAACCAATTATGTCTTAATTATATTAAAATCGTTTAAATTTAGAGTTTAAGTATAAGTTAGATTCAGGAATAAATTTAACGAAACGGCTGGTGCTAATTACACCATAAAAAGTGTTACTATATTAACACTGTAATCTATAACACTAGGAAAAAATCCACACCAGCAACGTTTGACACCGTATATTTCTAACAGTGTACATACGTTTAGGAATATCTAGACACGCGATCAGCTTCCGTTTTCAATTTATTTACGAATAATCCCCCGAGTTTGCACACAAGCTACTGATAGAGCCGAGACATACAACGCGAATCGGCAATTCTCGAGATTGACGATCAACAGCAAAGATTGACGGCACGAAGCAATGTTCGTTCGATTCGAGCGCGTGTTGACCGATGAAGTTGGTACAAGAATAAATGTATAACGAAATCGTAAGCGTCCATTTCATACGACGAAAAGTGTTAGTCTCAACACTTAATTGGGTAACGCCACGAAAAGTCCACACTAGCGGAGTTTTCCACCATGGATTTTTATCCGTGCGACGTCGCTGACGTTGCGCCGCTTCCGAGTCAGGTTTTCATCCCGGCTAATCGACGTTGGAGCTTCAATCGTCGCGTGACACTTTTTCTCAGTA
The DNA here is from genome assembly GCA_963932165.1 of Pimpla rufipes. Classification (NCBI taxonomy): domain Eukaryota; kingdom Metazoa; phylum Arthropoda; class Insecta; order Hymenoptera; family Ichneumonidae; genus Pimpla; species Pimpla rufipes. The sequence continues at coordinate 9,910,909 of OZ010638.1, forward strand.
ACAGTCGCATCCAGGGTGGCGAATGGATTTGTCGTCCGTCGTGATTCCTCCGTCACTCGCCAGGTATGAAACGGACGTCCAATTTTTGTCAAGACGGCTCCCCAGAAACGTGGAGACTGACTGAATGTTTGTTTTTACCGTCGCTCCGGAGGGGAGTTTTGCTATTTGCGGAAGGGAACAAGTTTGCGGTGCAAAGCTGCAAGGATACCGACTCACGGGGACCGCCACTTCCGCGTGATGTCGTCTGATAGCCGCGATAAAGGCGGACAGCTTGCGTTTTCCTCTCTCGCCTCTTCACTCTTCTTCCACGCGAAATCATACGTGGCGGGCTGAATTATTCGCGCTTGTCGCCCGAGGCTCACCTTGCCGGGTCAACCGCGCGCTTGTATCTTTCTCCCTGTTTGTCCCTCTGTGCCGCGCCGAGTCGTTTGTCACTTGTCAACATTACTTTTTCCCCCGGTCGCCTGCGACGTCGACGATCGGCGACAGCTTCAGCATCCAACACGGCGGACACGTTCGCGCAGGGTGAAAAGGTTCTCCTTTCGGCTCTGTGGAATAAGCCGGATATCAAAGTCACGAAACACACTTAGGATTCGCCTCTCGCCTTGCACGATATACTAATTCAAACGAAGGACAGCCGAGGGACACGTTGTTGTTTTTTCTTCCCGCTATTCCATTTGGTCCGGCGTGCTGGTTTAGTGGTTTACGTGATTCCCAAATAACCAACTAACGACTAAATCAGCAACAGATATTCCTCACCTTCCCGGCACCTGGCTGCAATCCTCGTGTCGCACCCTCGACCCCATAACAGAATAGGCGGGCATTGCCGTGTGTCCAGCGTATTATACGATTATCACGTTGATGATCGGGCGGGTGGGTCGGCCTGGGGAATCCTCGTTTTATTGCCGATCCTGTATGCGGTGTGGGTATTCGGGCCCGGTTTAATGAGCCGACCTCCCTCGCGCACCGTCGGTGTCTCCCTCGCTCCCGCCTCCCTCGTCCGACATCGAGTCTCTCTCTTTCTCTCTCTCTCTCTCTCTCTCTCTCCCTCTCTCTCTCTCTCTCTCTATCCCCCCGCAGCTCTGTCCGACCCTCCGACCCCTCGCAACCTTCTCCCTCCTCCCTCACAATTACGTCGCGCGTGTCCTGACTGGGAAACACATACCGCAGCCAGTACCCTCGGCAGCCCTCTGTTTTAGCTTCTGGCTCTTCCCTCGGAAACCCCCATTGCAACCAGAGTTCCACGACGCCACCCACGTCTTACCGGCTTCTCAAACCCCGGAATATTTACCCCTTCCATCTCCCCGCCGCTCCTTCGTGCAGTGCTACACCGGCCCTACAACCTTTGCACTCCTTTCCCTCGTTTCTCTGCCTCAATTCCGAGGCTGCGTCTCCTTTTCTTGGCACCTTTTCCTCGGTCCGATGCGACACCACGTTCCGCGAGCTGCGCGCGCCAGATGTTCGCGGGAACTTCGCCTAAACAAAAACAGCGAACTCGCGGAGTCGTCAGACGCTCGTGAACGTCACCCGACACCCTAAAACCGCTGGGTGCATCATGCGCACAGCGCGAATGAATATTTTGCGCGAAAAATCAGACTCCGTTTCGGTGGGCGAAATAAAATCGCAGAGTCGTTTCAGGAGTCGTTAAATTCCGCCGGCGTTATGAATAAACTTTTCGGAAAGCTGACTCTGATGGTAATAAATCAAAATATTCTTTTACCTTTCACCGGTTTCACCAGTATGCGGAGCTGATCACAGAAAGTAAAGACAAGTCGGACACAATCTTGATCACAATCCCATGGAAAAGTCTTATGTGAACCGGATAAGGTCGGATGGCTAGTCTGTATAAATAACTGCATCGTATCTAAGCCTGACATGGGCCTGATCAAGTGAAGAGACGGTATTTTTTATAAGAATGCCGTATCTCGGCCTTTCGTGGACCTGAGATCAGGTGAATTTACGGCGCCCCCCAAATAAGGTTGCCGTATCTAACCACCGATTTCACCGTATCTAAGCCTGACATGGGCCTGATCCGGTGCAACAACGGTATTTTAAAGTTAGAATGCCATATCTCGACCTTGAACGGACATGATCAGGGAAATTTACGGCGGTTCCCAAATAGGTTAACCGTATCTAAAACTGATCCGGTCTCGGGTCTCTTCTACTCGGGTTGTTTCGCACGGTACATTTTGTGTTAATGTATGTTACTCTTGGTTATGCTGAGACGACGAGATGGTCAATGCTCACGCATTCCGATTTCGGGGCCCTTCAACCTTTACATTATTCTGAATATCTGCGAGATATTGTCGCCTCGTACGACGATTGATTTTCCTCGCCGGAGATTTGACGTCACAACATTTCACTACATGATGTGCGCCGTGATGCAGCGGCAATTCCGTGCCTATGCTCTATATGCGTCTGTGGATTGGCATCGACTTTGGCTTTTCTTAATAACCGTTGCGAATATAACGAGTTGTAAGTAACGAGAGCTAACACGTTTATTCCACTTAACAGCAGATGTGGGTTGCGCGCATGGTTTACGTAATTGTCTGAAATACCGGCTGTGTGTCCTACCAGTTCGTTTGCCCGACATTGATAAAGTGACATCAGATTACAGCGGATCTTTAATGCAACACACATAGCCACAGGGCTGTCCGCATTTAACACGTGCAACGTGTTCCACGCGATCCCGAGACTGAAAATAAACTTTTTGCGAAATCAACCCACGCTCGACTCGCGAGGAAATGTGACGGACATTTGGACCGGTCCGCGGATTCCTCTCGTGCCCCAGTGACAGATCCGGGGATTCATGAATATTTCCCGTGGATGAAGGTCTCTAAATGGAAATCAGCCGGCGAAAGGAAGATGTGAATTTAACTTTTGCGGTCTCACGGGTGATGCATCCCCCCTCCCTTCCTCCACCTCGCCGTTACAACCGAAGACTCAAAGAAGGTTATGTAATTAAAACTCGTCGGTATTCTTAGCGTGGGGGAGGGGGGGGGGGGTGATTCATTCGCGTGGTTAACGCATTGAGGAAAGGAGGAACGAGTCGAAAAAACAACAACGTAGAATGAGAGATGGGAAAGTCAAACAGTGAAAAGTCCGTCAGTCGATGTGTTGGGGCGGCGAAGCAGGATAGAAATTAAAAAGACAACAGAAGGAAAAGAAAGACCGTGCGCGCGCCCGCCGAGAGAGCACTTAGCGAATCATTTTTTAATTGAATCACTAGCATTTCGGGAGATGCGCCGCGGAGCGAGAAAGTGGGGCGAGCAGAACGAGAGGAAGAGCGAAAAGCGCGGGCGACAGAGGCCAGAGGGGGAAAAACGTGTTGACAGGCTTGGACGATAACGCAGAGAGCGAGAAGAGAAACCGCGGGAGGCCGACTGGGAAAACGGGCTATCGGTGAGCCAGACCGGAACAAGGATTGCACCGCGCTCGGTTGCACTCGCCGAACACGAGCGTCGCTCCCTTCAACAATATCATTAATTTCTTGTGGCGCGCTACGCCGCAACCTAACCCTGCAGTGTCTGCTCGTTCCCGCAAGACTGCAGACTTTTTTTTGCAGGATCTCTCGCCCCGCGTTCTCGTTGCTCGCAGGAGCAACCGCAAACGCGTCGATGCATTGCGAGTTTCAAGTGCATCACCGAGAGCTACGTGTCATACAGTAAAATACACGTGTTGGAAAAATCGCCAGAATGGCAATCGAGTTTACTGCACCAAAGGTGACAGTTACCAACGTTAAAGGTTTCGGCAATGATACATGCACTGATACATTCAAAACTTTTCTATGTGCAAGGTTAGAAATCCTCCATATTTTTGGTTGGTTATTTTTGTTGATGATAAGTGGTTGGTTACTTGTGGAAAAATCCAGATGTTGGGTGTTTTACCATTTTATCGACGGCGAAGGAGAAATTTCAATCGTTGATGTAATCGTAGTTCTCGTTCGCTGAGCTTTTTCCAATTCTTGAAGGCGATGTCACAACCTTCTCCAAGCGAATGACAATTATCCAATCGTAAGCAGTGTACGCGGCCATTTTAGTGGAACGACTGTGCAAGATCTATCCTTCACGTTTTTGTTGCTCGAAGGAGCAGCCGCAAACGCGTCGATGCATTGCGAGTTTCAAGTGCACCACCGAGAGCTACGAGTCGTACAGTAACGTACACGTGTTGGAAAAATCGCCAGAATGGCAATTGAGTTTCCTGCACCAAAGGTGACAATTAGGTATCGACGTTGAAGGTTTCGGCACCGATATTTTCACTGATACGTTAAAGACTTTTCGACGTGTAAGTTTAAAGATCCTCCTCAGTTTAGCTTGGTTATCTTTGTTGATAACAATTGGTTGGTTACTTGTGGAAAAATGCAGGTTTTTGGGTGCTGAACCATCTTGTCGATAGCCAAGGAGAAATTTCAAGTGTTCATGTAGTCGTAGTTCTCTTTCGCTGAGCTTTTTCCAATACTTGAAGGCGATGTCACTACCTTCCCCCACCGAGTGGCAATTATCCAATTGCAAGTAGTGTATAGGCGGCCGTTATAGTGGAACAACAGTGTGGAAGTATGCGGCTACGGCTAGTTTTTACAGAGAATTGGGAAAAGTAAAATACATTTTTTTCCCCAAATTTTGATGTTTCGATCACTATGTGCAGACCTTCCTTAGATCTTATATTTATTGACGCTGTGTGCATAAGAGAAAGAACCCCAGTTTGTGGCTGGTTATCATAAAAAATTGCAAATATTTCCCAGTGATCCAAATAACATGAAACCTCACAATATAAATCATGTCCCCAGACCATACCTAAAAATATCACACGTTATATTTTTGACTGTTTTACATTACTTTTTGGAATTAAAAGCGATTACCTTACATATCACAAAATGTCTTTTTGAATTATTTTTAAACAATTATGGTTACGTTTTGTTGTTGAGACAGAGCAATACTCACTCGCATGTACCTTCATATCACCTCACGTGCTCCTAGGATTCCTTCCATCAAAATCACGGGAGAACAAAATACAAAAACACTGTCAGAATCATCGGCCAAAAAACAATACCTGGCGGAGTCCCCGGCAGTTTTGTACGGGAATAGCAATACGATTAAATCGACACTGAGGACAATTATCACCGGATCATTCGCTGCGTGCAGGTTCATCAAGGCAAACACCAACGAGGTCCGGAAAGGTTAACCACGGTCATGACTGGGCAATCCGCGACGGTGTAATTCGACAAGTTTCACGACCTCCGCGTCGCTCCCTCTGCGCGTCAAAAGTGATAACCAGTCGGGTTCTCTCATTGACCGGAGCGCGAAGTTTCCAAACTGAGGATCGATGGGCCGGGCAGCAAACGCAGCGGGAGGCGTTTGCCACCGACGTCCTCGCTCTCTCGCTCTCCCGTTCGAGCTCAGCAACTCGCGGTGTGACGGTTAATACGGCATCGTCGTGTACCAATTAAGAGGACGTCTAGGCACGAAGTGGACTCGTGAGGGGCAGGGGGGAGGGAGTTGCACGAGGCTAGCACGAGGGGGAGGTAGGGCAAGGGGGAGGGTGGGGGAAGAGGCTAAGTGGTCGTAATACGTTTAGCCTGAATGTCCTCCAACTTGCCCATATGAGAGAGGGTTGAGGCGACGAGGGTGGCCGAGCTGCGAAAGAGGAAGTTCCTTGGCATTGGGCAGGGGACGGTGGAAGCAGTCGCCGGGTGCTGCGGCCGGTCCCTCGCTTCCCAACTGCTTGTTTGTTCGTGTACTCGGTCCTCGGCGACCACTCGCACTTTCCCCATTCGCCGTATATAGTATACACGCCGAGCCGTCCTGCGAGGGCACCGATCCGGAGCTGTTTCGCGGCTTGTTCACATATTGCGCCGCACCCCCCGAGTTTCCGTCCATTTGCGAATTGTCCGAAAATCCGGGCCGGCTATTGTCAACCGTTTGACCCGTCGTCGACGTCTATGGTCTATCAGCGCGTGTTTCAAACAAACCGGTGGAATGGGGGGGAGGGGGAGGTGAACAATGTCCGCGGCGTCGGAAAAGTTGACCGCGGGATTTCGGGATTTACGGCCATTTAAACGAAAGCATAAAACAATGATTTGCCATTCACCACGCGCGGTACAAATATTTTGCGGCCCCCGCGCGCGCCGCAGCAGCGAGTGGATTAGATTTACTCGTGACGACGGAAATACGGATGTTCCCGAAATCCGGGACAGCGCCGGCGACGCGCACGTGTGTCAAACGAAACTTTGCCGTATTTACATCCCCCGAAATGTGTGTTCCGCAGTTGTGCGAGTTCGGCCGGGGCGAGGAAGAAAGAGGAGAGCGCGGGAAGGAGGACGAGGAGGATCACCGCGCGGAAGGAGCGAAGGACGGCGGACGGCGAAATTAGAACGTGGCCGCGAGGAGAGGACGGCGGGTGGGAGGACTCGAGTGAGCTGGGTGGACAGAACGAAAAGAGGGCAAAAGAGGGAAAAACCGAGGAGATAGGTACGAGCGGGAGAGCGGTAGAGAGGGTTGCAGCTGCGGTGGAAGCGGCGCGGAGAGTTACTACCACTGGGCCACGAGGAGAGGGCGGGAGGAAGCCATACCCCGTGTACACGTTGATATACCAGGCAAGCCGGAGGAGCATCGCACAGTCTAGCGGAAAACGGGCACATCGTGGGAGAAAGAGACCGAGAGCGCGAGAGAAAGCAGTAGATACGCGGGCCAGAGCTGCACAGACAGAAGTTCAGGGGGCGAGCAGACTGGACGGCGCTGAGCTCGTCGCCCTCGTAGTAAACAAAGCTGTAACTCTCCTAGCGCCAAAGAATCAATGCGCTCTCGGGCCGCGCTACGCTGTACGTTTAGCACGGTATACACAGAGCCATCCAGCACGTATCTTACGTACAGATACATCGTACGGTTAGCCTCTTCCGAAAGGGGTTCGTACTCCTCTCCCCCGCCCTCGTGGTTTTGCTGTTTCTGCCTTAAACTCCCCCCGTAAGCATCCCCGGAAAGAAACTCCAGACGTCGAAAGCAAAGGGGGCGCCTGTACGCATCGATCTTACTTCAGGAAACTGCAGCTTGCATACTGATGCATCGGTCCGGGAGAGCCGAGAGTGGAAGGTGACTGAGCTGCTGGGAGAGACGACGACGTAGGCTCCGCTGGGACGAGGGCCGCGGGATGATGAGACACCTGGATATGCGTCTTCCGATGTCGCGATCCCCGGGTCTTCGAGACTCGAGTTTGGGTGATTCGCTCGTCGATGGAGCGAAATCCGTGAATGCTTCCGTATTCATCTTCATCTGGTCTCCCTACCTCTGTCCCTGCGTTTCTGGGTAAAGACAAAAGATCGGTTATCACGATACGGCTGTTTGCAGGAGAAAAAACAAAGGGAGAAATAATTTTCCACCAGGACAAACTAGGTTCCCCCGTTTTTCCTTCAAGATCCTTTATTGCAGTACATGAGACGGAAATCGCTGCCGCTGCTGCCGGTAGCCGCACCGTCTCTTCATCTTTACCCGCCCTTTTCCCTCCTTCACGGTAAACAGATTCCTTCGAATATCACTTTTTACGACTCCCTGGGCTCATACACCGATTGAACTCTCGGGGCTCGCGCATATAATCCTGTTTACAAGAGACGCGCTCCCGGGGATGACGATGTTGATCATCGAGTATGTATCCCGGTGGACGCGACGGGTAAGGAGAGACGTACAGCTTCGCCCGGCGTCGGTACCCCCCGACAATTTCGTGTCCGCCAACCTCCTCGCTCTTTCCTAGCCTCAATTTTCGGTGTTATTATCAGCGAAATCCGAGAACACGGTCCCTCCCCACTACCGTTCTGGTACACAGCGGTTAAACACTTCCGAAAGGCGCAGTTGCTTATCATTCCCGCGGAGTAATTGCAGCACGACGGTGGTTTTAACGAGAGCGCATAACTCTTTGACTGTTCTTTTTTTCCTGTCTCTCGCTCGCTCCCTCTTTTTGCTTTGTTCACCCGCGAATACACAGCGGCTGGCACGCACCTCTAAACTCACGGGGAAGGGAAGTTATATGCATAGCCAGCGGGGCCAGCGAGCGAGCGGCGCGAAAACTCTGGAATATAAAGTGGCGAGGGAGGTGCGGAAGGAGGGAGGAGGTTCGGGGGAGTGCGGAGAGGTATATGGACCGGTAGTAAGAGCTTTTCCGTTCGTCTCCCACCCGCGGCGGACCGCGAGGAGATGAAGGGTGTGATCCACCTTCGAATCTTTCACGCGGGGTTGCACCTCGTTCGGCCAACCGTTCCTACACCGAAAATCCTGCCCCGCTCGTCGTGGGATACGTCGAGCGCGCGGCCAAAGGGGAGCGCCACGGACGAAAGTGGAGAGAAACTACGCAAATCTTTTTCCGAGGATTCCAGGCGGTAAACCGAACGCTCGAGCCCCGATCGTACCGACAACGTTCGACCTTTTATCACGGGAACCATCGTAATAACTCTTTCCTGGCTGGCCGGAGGAAGCTTCTCCCCCCGGTCTATGCACGAAGTGCGCCAAAGCTCTTCGCTCGTCTTTGAATTCCTAAGTTGGGGCACTATCTTCGAGCGCTTCTGTTCGCGGGAGTATCTTCCGGGTAAGTATATGCGGGGTCCAGTGCTTAGCAGCGTCGGGAAAACCGAGTTAGGACTACGCCGGACTTGTCCAAATTACATCATGTTCTGGACAAATTCAACTTCGTCAAACAGGGACTGTGAGAATATCGATTTTGACTGCCCTATTTTCATCACCTATCAACTTCAAACAAGTATCCAGCGTACAAATGTGTTCCACGTTGAATTTGCGTTATTCGCATAATTGCTCGCATGATCCTAACTCTAAGCCTGAGTCAGGATCATTGGACTACTCCGGGCTTGTCCGAATTGCATCACTTTCCGGGCAACGTCACCTTCGCCAAAAAATAACATCCAAAAGGTTTATTATGACTGCCTATTTCATCAACCAACAACTTTGAACATGTACCCAGCGTAAAATTGTGCACCACATCGAACCTGTGTCACTCGCATGGTATTATTGCATGATCCTAACTGTAAGCCTGAGTTAGGATCGTTGGACCACTCCGGATTTGTTCGAACTGCATCACTTACTGGGCAAATTCACCATTGCCAAACAGGAACGCCCAAAAGGTTTATTATAACAGCCTATATCATGGACCAACATCTTCCAACAAGTACCCGGCGTAAAATTGTGCTACACAGCGAATCTGCATCGCACGGCAACGATATCTGCGGCGAAGGAACGCGCAGTGTCCGGATAACTCAAGGCGGATGGCTACTACCGAAGCTTTTACTCAGCTTCCTGCCGCCTTTCTTATTTCTCCCGGGACTTTTACAGGCTGCATCACGCGTGTATATCCATATCCGTGGTACACGTACGATCGTGCCCGAAGCAACGAGCACGTGTAATCCCCGACGGACGCGGCGCACGACTTACAGCGAGCGGCAAAAACCAGATCGGAACTCACTTCGCGCTTTTCTTTCATTCAGAGCGTCTTATATGGCTGCCCGCGCGATACGGCGAAGGGCATAAATATTTCATGGCCGCGCGTAGCCCGCGATCGTAGCCTACACACAGGAACGTACGAACGAGCTCGAACCGGTTCCGGGCCGGTCTCGCACTTGTGCCGCACGGGTTGTTTTTTCCCCCCACTAAAATCAAGTGTACTCGTGTAACTCGCACACACGCACGTACGCCAGGCGTGGGTGTAGGTCGGGGATCGCGCACGCACGCAGCGCGCGTCGACTTTCACGAGTCTTTTGCGAGGACGAATTTTTCGCCGAAGGGTTTGGGGCGAAAGTTTCGAGGAAAACACTCGCGGGGCCGCGCACAGCAACAACCCCTGCTGAGAAGGATTGATACTTATTGTTGGACGGGCATGGCAAGATTTATGTCCCGGGTGTCCACCGCTTCCACGTTTGTCCTCGTGCAGGGCCGCATAACTGCGCTGTAATACACAAAGTACTCGGTGTGTGCGGCTGCTGCATGCTGATAGTTTACAGGCGAACGGAGATCGCGAGTGTATTCCGCGAAGTCGTCGTCGATGTCGTCGTTGCCGTGTATGCGATGCACGAGGCGCGCGGTTCGGGAAACGATCTCTCGAAAGTTTCGCAACCGTATAAGCGTCGCGGCTCCCGGTCTCCGGGAAAACCGAAAAGATATACCGTAATCGAAATGGAACGACGTTCCTGTTGTCTGCATATTTTTGCGAATACCTTTTGACGCCGCCCCCACACCGAGAATCGATGGAAAGTTTTGCATTTTTGCGAAACAGATATCGCTGAATGTGTGAGGAGTTTTTGTGCATTGAATCGCGATGACATATATGAGACTGGTTTGCTGATTTATCTTTACTAATTTCACTCTCCTGATAAATTCATGACTGTCCTTTTCATCATCTAACAACTTCGAAGAAGTACCCAACGAAAAATTGTGTTCCCCATCGATTCTGCGTTATTCGCATAGTTACATCGCATAATTGTAACTGGAAACCTGAGTTAGTATCAATGGGCTAGTCCGGACTTGTCCGAACTGCATCACTTTCTGGAGAATCTCACCTTCGCCAACCAGCACTGAGAAAAATTAACAGCTCCGGCATTATAGCCATGTATATAGTTGCATGAGAATATTATATATTATAGCCATGAATATAGTTGCATGAGAAATTTCGGTAATCGTGCAGTAAGAATCCCAGTATAGCTGTGGGAGCTATACATGACACGACATCGCAACATTGTTTTCGGAAGTGACATCCTACGATTAATAAGCGAATTTTACGTTATTAATGGATGAGTGGGTGAAGCGTAAACTGCAGGCATAGGGTTTGCAATACTGGCAAAGTTGTTTTTATCAGCCATACATTATTTACAAATTAATGAACTGCGATTGACACTAGTTATCTTTTCTAACCTTAAAATTTTCTGTATCGCAAAACCGCTCTTCTTCCGTTTGCAGTTAGGCATCGTTCAGTTCCCACAGCTATACCGATTCGCTCCTGCAAGCGGACAACGTAAAGCGGAAGGGTTCAGCTGTTGGAACTAGAAAGTAATACCGTTGTGCTTGCAGACTCCAATATAATTCTAGCAGTCTGATATTTTTTTTTGGCATAGCCGCTCTTTTTTCTCAGTCAGGGACTGTCAAAAGGTCTGTCTTGACGGACCTTTTCATAAACTTTCCAACTTCCAACAAGTACCCAGATTAAAATTGTGTTCCACATCGAACCTGTGTTACTCGCATGACTATGTCGCATAATCCTAACTCGAAACGAGATAGGATCATTGCACTAGTCCGCACTCGTCCAAACTGCGTCACATTCCGGACAAACTCACCTTTGCGAATCAGGGACTGTCAAAAGGTCTGTCTTTTCATCATTTAACAACTTAACAACGAACAAGTACCCAGCGTAAAATTGTGTTCCACATCGAATCTGCGTTACTCGCATGATTATTCGCATGATCTGAACTCGAAGCCTTAATTAGGGCCATTGGTACAACTCCGGACTTGATTCCCGATTTGAGAAACGAAACCCGAAAAGATATACCGTAATCGAAATAGAATGATGTTACTGTTGTCTGCATATTTTTGTGAATACACTTTGACGTACGCTACCCCCACATCGAGAATCGATGGAAAGTTTTGCAATTTGGCGAAACACATATCGCCGTATGTCTCAAGAGTTTTCGTGCATTGAATCGCGATGACATAAGTGAGATTGGTTTACTAATTTTTCTCGTGCTTGTTTTTGATTCCAGGTCGCCTGGATGCTCTTCGACAAGAGCGCAATTCTCACCGTACACACTCACGTGATAACGAGGAATCCGCGGATATCCGTGAGTCATGACAAGCACAGAACCTGGTATCTACATATCAATAACGTGCAGGAGGACGACAAGGGAAAATACATGTGCCAGATAAACACCGCAACCGCGAAGACGCACTATGGATATCTGCACGTTGTCGGTAAGAGGAATTTCCAGCGTCGAAATGCCGTGTACATAAAAAAAGGCTTGTTTGGAACAACCATGTGTTTGGTTAAATACGCATCAGCCCATTAACCGGTTAAATCAATCAAGATGTTGCGCAGGCTAACCAATTTAATGGTTGCATTACAATGAACTTGTTGGTTAGGATTTTAACAAAAAATAACTTTTCTTTTAAATGCTTCTCCCTTTCACTAAACGTGTAGGATTCGACCTTTAAGTAAACCTAGTAAAAGGGGGCTCGAGAACTACTGGAGAAAAATGTTAAGAGGTGCCACATTCGACGTTTATACCCAAAGAAATGCAGCTCCTCCAAAACTTAATTGTAAGCGAACCCCTTTCCCCTTCTTTCTCGAGGTTGTTTTCGTACCCGTTTTCACGAGGTTTACTTAAAGCTCAAAACCAACAATTTTAGAGTATGGAAGAAGCATAAAAAATATTTTTTTGCCTACCTTATTAAAAAGAAAAACAGAACAATCTTTTCGAGTACTTAAAATAAGGAAAAAAGTACCCAAAATAAATAAAAAATGTTTTCAGGTTTTAGGTAAAATTGTTGTTTTCAATGTACAAAAACACATCGCAAAAGGGGGACGCTGACAAATGCGTTTTACAGGTGTCACATTTTTTAGCTACAAACCTCCCCTTCGGTACCTCTTAGAATTTTTTGTCAGTGTGGCCCTTTTGCAAGGTTTATTTCAAGATCGAAATCTACACTTTGACGTGTTAGGAGGACCATTTAAACAATATATTTTTGTTGAAACACGATATTATTGGTGCTAACTAATAACTTGGTTGGTGAAACCAATAAAAATCGGCAGGCGCATATTTAACCAACCCTCTTTCAAGTGTGGACGCGAGGAGAAAAATCAAGGGCTGTCAATCAAAGTTTAGATACCCCCCCCCCCCCCCCCCGCTGCTTCTTTATTGGCTTCGCCAATTTCGAGCTCTCGAATTATGAGAGAAAAACAAGTCCTCATATCAATTTCCCGCTTTATTGAATCGCCTCTCGAGATCAAGATGCATCACCAGACCATCCTTTGACGATTCCTCGCATTTCAATTACAACCCCCCCCCCCCCTCTCTTCGGTGTCGACGCGACCAGCAGACGCGAGGCGAACAGTCTCCCCGTCCCCCGAGTTCGTATTAATTCCCGCGGACAATAAAATCCAAGAGGTACGTGTCACGTTGCGCAGTGACTCCACGGCTGTTATAACGGTTATTATCAATTACGCTGGTTATATTACTCGCATAAAGGAGGCAGCGAAAACTGGCGCGCTTCTCCCGCTCCCTATATTGTTCTCGCCGCGCTGGACGGTCGGGCGCACTAGTGTTACTGTATCATTCCTCTCACCCGGGCGTGGAGGATCGCGCGAGCCGCGCGAGAAGGACCGAAAGAGGGACAACCCCGGGGGGTCAAAACCCCCGACGGGACTTTCATTTCGCCGTGAAAGCCGAGAAAGCGAGAACTAACAAGAGGGAAGAGCTAGTCCCAAGTGATATAGCAGTCGTCCTCCTCCTGCTCCGCCCTCGACCGCCTCCCTTTCGTCCTCCCCTTGACACGTTGCCCACGACAAAGGCCAAGTTTCTCTGTTTGGTGGTCGAAAGCCCGACTCGTTCAGTCCGGAAAGCCCCGCGCGCTCTGGTATTGCCGAGACAATAATAATTTAATCGGAAGAGGGTTCCCACCCTGTGGCTATATGGTCCCTTCACTCCCTTCCACGCGGAAAGGGACCGAGGGAAGGGATGGTGTCAGCTATTCCAGTCGTTCAACCCGCCTGGCAATCCTTCCAGGTTGAACCGAGGAAGGAGGAAGGGAGGAAGAGCCCAACCCCGCATCCTGCCATCTCGCAGAACATATTAATACCTCGAGTTTTGACATCTGCTCGCGGCTCTCGCGCGCGCTTGAACGTTCGGGCGGGCGGGGGACGAGCAAAGAGCGCCGGGCGAGAGACGACGTCCGCGGGAGGCGGTGGAGGAGTAATCAGAGGGCTAGATTAATTGTTTCCACGGGTCGAGGACTCTTGGGCCCGCTTGTTCACTTTCCGTCTTCGTTCCCCCGCCAACCGGGCTGTTCGCAATGGTTTTCCTACGGGGCCACCTTGTTTGTATGGATCTCCTTGTATCCCCGAGCGACTCCCCGCGATGCTCGCGGAGACGATGAGGAATTCTTCAGCTTCTTCGGCGGGCGCGCGGGAACAAACGAAGGTCGGGACGTGGGACTCGCCGGGAATACCGGGCGTCTCTCTGGCCCTTTGCGATCCTCACCTTCTCTTTACATTCAGACCACGCAGAGGCTGGTCGAGATAAAACTGTGATGATTCAATTATTATTTGTTTTATGTTTTTCAAAAAATTATTAGAAAACATATGTGTTTTCATTTTGCTTAAGAGGATGCACAAGTTACGTTACAATTATTGGTTCAAGGATGATTTTTAACTATATTAAAGAACATAATCAAAAAAATAAAATAAACATAAGACATATGGGTCATTCCATATGAAATCAACCGATAAAAAAAGAAAAAAATGCATGTAGGTCATGGATATTCTTCATAATTTACGTAAAGACAGCGGGCAGGGTATAGAAAAAGTTGGCATGGTTCATTAGACCGAACAAATTTTTCTTTGTTAATACCGCCATGATAAAATGTACTATCAATTTCGATTATGAAAATTACGCTGATGGTTTTTCTGCTCCCACGGGCTTCCCTGTTTATGGATTTCGATGGGTCTGGTATCAAATTAAAGGTATTGAAAATACGCTTTTATTCAACTGTGGCAATTTAAAATCGAATTTATACATAGCGAGTTATCGCATTTTACCTGTATTTTTTTCATTATTTTTTTTCTCAAAAAGCTATTTTTTTTCTTTTTTGAAATTTACAGCAAACATTGTACGAACTGAGACCTTTAAACACAAAAATTGGCGAAGAGTTTTTCGCAATTTTGAAATTATTAATTGATGATTTTGGTAAATTCAAGTCAATAAGGGATAAATACCGTTGCTCTTCATAGCCAATCGGTGAGCGATTACAGCTCATCGACATCGCTCGTCTCACATTCTTCATCAGCACATTCTGGAATACAAAACGAAACTTATCGTTAACGTTATTGTGAAATTATAAAAATAAGAACATTTCATATTGTTTGCTTATAAAAAAAATCGGATTTTTTAAATTAATTTACCGGCATTTCTGTCCTCCAGTTTCCGCGATGTTAAGGAAGCTATTTTCTTCGCGATCCTGTACACCTTTTTCTTCGTTATTGTAGGTTCAACCACTCCTAACACATCCGAAAAAGAAATCTCCTCTTCCATCTATGGAAGAAGAAATCTCCTATGGAAAAAGAAATTTCCTCTTCCATCTATGAGGAAGGAGATTTCTTTTTCGGATGTGTTAGGAGTGGTTGAACCTACAATAACGAAGAAAAAGGTATACAGGATCGCGAAGAAAATAGCTTCCTTGACATCGCGGAAACTGGAGGACAGAATTGCCGGTAAATTAATTTAAAAAATCCGATTTTTTTAATAAGCTAACAATATAAAATGTTCTTATTTTTATAATTTCACAATAACATTAACGATAAGTTTCGTTTTGTATTCCAGAATGT
Source organism: Pimpla rufipes (assembly GCA_963932165.1). Taxonomy (NCBI): domain Eukaryota; kingdom Metazoa; phylum Arthropoda; class Insecta; order Hymenoptera; family Ichneumonidae; genus Pimpla; species Pimpla rufipes. Next base: position 9,926,485 of record OZ010638.1, read on the forward strand.
GCTGATGAAGAATGTGAGACGAGCGATGTCGACGAGCTGTAATCGCTCACCGATTGGCTATGAAGAGCAACGGTATTTATCCCTTATTGATTTGAATTTACCAAAATCATCAATTAATAATTTCAAAATTGCGAAAAACTCTTCGCCAATTTTTGTGTTTAAAGGTCTCAGTTCGTACAATGTTTGCTGTAAATTTCAAAAAAGAAAAAAAATAGCTTTTTGAGAAAAAAAATAATGAAAAAAATACAGGTAAAATGCGATAACTCGCTATATATAAATTCGATTTTAAATTGCCACAGTTGAATAAAAGCGTATTTTCAATACCTTTAATTTGATACCAGACCCATCGAAATCCATAAACAGGGAAGCCCGTGGGAGCAAAAAAACCATCAGCGTAATTTTCATAATCGAAATTGATAGTACATTTTATCATGGCGGTATTAACAAAGAAAAATTTGTTGGGTCTAATGAACCATGCCAACTTTTTCTATACCCTGCCCGCTGTCTTTACGTAAATTATGAAAAATATCCATGACCTACATGCATTTTTTTCTTTTTTTATCGGTTGATTTCATATGGAATGACCCATATAACACAAGGAATTGTAATATTAATCATTGTTCTAATGTTTCATATTGAAATTTCATACATCACAGATTTTTAACAGGGTGAATCGGCCAGTGAATGGACACTTAAGCAGGCGATAAACCCACTGAATGGACGTTTTTTCGGCACGTGATCTTGTGGAATGTGTCCATCTACTGGTCATTGTCAATTCACTGGTCGATCACCCTGTTACTTTTCATTCGTTTCAAAGCGTCCTATTATACTAATTCATTTATCATTCGTTCATTCTTTTCTTACCAACCACATTTAGCTTTCAGCAAATTATTATTAAAATTGTCCTGCATTTATTAATTCCATTAATTTTATTTATACTCAACTTTAGTTTCATAGCTGACTGTTCACGATGTCACATAAAATCCTATTGACATATGAACCCTCTTCTAAAAAGTTCATGAGTAACGGAAAACATTGTTAGGAAACTATTCGAACTGTGATTGGTTGTCAGGAAAGCCCGTTGTAAACAAAATTAGTTTAATATCAAATTTGACATAAGACGACGGGCGCGGCAGCGCTCGTAAACTTTTATTAGAGCGCAAAAGTTTTTCAGGTGTGATTAACCTATTTATATATAAAAACATAGTGCGGTTTTTTATATTATGATCACTTGGCAATTTTTTTTTGTAAACTTAGAGGTGAGAAAAGAATTTATAAAATTTACAACATTTCTTTTTCGTTTGACAACAAAGACTTTTTTAAGTCGAAAAATATCGTTTTAGCTCGCTATTGTGTAGCTCAACATCCCCCGTGTGTCTTTGTGTTCAATATTCTTGGTGTGTGTTACGTTTATGACGTCGTATTGGGACAATTTAGCGAAGCGTGGCACGTGAAAAGCTAATAGATTGCCTCCCACCTGGGGCTCGCGCCGTGGAAGGCACTGAGTCACTCTTTAACTCCTTCCTTTCCGTTCGGTCTATTTATGTCGCGCCGTAAATAAAGTGAAATCGTGAGGGGTGTTGGTAGCGGACTTTTATTCGATTTAAAGCCGCGGGAGGGAGACGGAGAGGGAAAGGCTGAATCGGCAGGAGCGAAGGAACGACGGAATCCCCGAAGCCCCTTTCGCCTCCACTTCGCGGGGCGGTCGACCACGCTCCGGCTGTTCGCGCGGGTTGAGTGGCCCGGCAACGAACTGAGCTCTTATCCTGATCTCGACGCTTCGTCCACTCTCGACTTTCGATACTTATCGAAGATCTGTCGACGGCCCGTAAACGGTGAAGTTCGGGCCGTGAAGTTCGGGCAGCTCTAATAGTTGCCACCCCTATTGCGTTCAAAGGACTATTCAAATGTGTGAATTGTCGTATTCATTGTTAGTAATTGTTCCACATGAAAAATCTCGAAGAAAAATTGAAATGAAAATTCAAATTATTTTCGCTTTTCCTTGTAAAATTTCGCAACTTTACAAAAATTGTGTTTATATCTTTTGGGATGGTCCGCCACTGGAATTTCTTTTTCTGTTCGAAAGAAAACTCAGAAACGAAGGAAATGCTCCAAGAACTCGATATCTCCCCTTGTATAATTTTTAGAAATTTTGAAACTTTATTTTAAGATTGATCGACAATCGATGAAAGGTGAAGTTGCCGTGAAGTTGGAGCAGGTCCTACAGGTCCAGGTATAACCTACTTCCTTAGTAATACTTCCTCAAGCAAAATCTTGGAGAAAAATAGAAAAAAGAAGAACAAAATTCAAAGCATTTTCACATTCTTGCAAAATTTCGCAACTTCACTGAAATTACGGTTACATTTTACTTTTTTTTTTAATGGTCCGACCCAGGAATATCTTTTTCCGTTCGAAAAAAAAATCCAAAACGACGAGAATGCCCTAAGGTAGACCTCGATATGTCGATTTTCAATTGTCTCTGCAGGTTTTTAAGCTTCACCTTCCGAAGACTGAAACAAATCGTTAATCAATCGATAATTCAGTGCAGTAAAATCAATCGACGCGTGCAAACAAGTGAAAATAGTGCGGTCACCGGAGCGAGTCCTATCCCGGGCAAAGCAGCGAGACAGGAGGCGCCAAGAAATTTTTACGAATTCCCAACGAGCTACGAGGCGGTAGGAGGGGGAACGAGAGAAGGAAGCAAAAATATCGCGACCATAGGTAATTTTTCATCGCGGTTCGACGATCCGAATCATTTTCGGCGTTGGCGTGGTGTAGGTGCGCGACGGTGGCCCCCGAGCGTTGAGCTCCTCGCGTCGCGGGGAACGATCGCGGCGACCCGCTTCTCGTAAACATCATCTACGACTCTGCCGAACGGTTATATTCTTATTTCCGGCGTCGACGGATGCGTAGCTTTTCGCCCCATCCACCGGACGACCGAGAGCGAGCGTCTCGCGTTTCGCGTTCCAGCGAACGGAGCTCCGCTCGCTTTACAACGGCTCTTCTGGCGAGGAGGGGCGAGGGGCAGTGAGAGGCAGAGGCCAGAGGGAAGCGAGCGTCACGAGCTTCATGAACGCGACGAAACTAAAAGGAAAAGCCAACCAAAACTTTCCTCCTCTCTGTCTCTCTCTCTCTCTCTCTCTCTCCCTCTCCCTCTTCCTCCGACTTTCTTCTTCCCTTACGTTTGACGACCTGCGAGGGCTTCACCCTCGTCCTCCGCGAAAGAGACACCGAAGGACTCTAAACATTGCGCAGGGCTTCCACTTTCCTCTTTATTTCCTCTCATCCCCGAAGCTCGTGTTCGCTCGCGAAATTTAGCCAAACGTGGCGTGAGACGTTTTTAACAAACCGCGCGCGCCCAGGAAGTCTTAAGGAAGTTCTGAATTTCACTGAATTATCACCTAATTAAATTGCACAACCACCACCAACCAACGTTTTGTTAATTTTAGTGGTGTTTTTGTACTCATTTTTCGTTTCTTGTCTAAAATATATTGAGATGCCAAAGTGTATAATAAGCAGAGGGAAGTGAAGTAAGCTGACAAGAAGTCCCGAATTTCGCCCTCAAACGAAAACATTTTTTGAGGAAAAGTTCTTGAGAAACTATAAGTAATAATAATTGAACATAAAAATCTGTTAGAAAAAATTAATTAATTCGTTTTGATGGTATCACATTGCCCATTCCGAGTGAAATAAAAATTTGGTTGATTTTATCAGCATTACCTTGTCTTCTCGTTTTTCTTTTTTCGTCAAAAAATATATTGACACACCAAAGTGCATAATTAGCAGAAGAGGAGTGATGTAAGCTCACAGGAAGTTCCGAATTTTGCTCTCAACCGAAAAAAATCCATTGTACAAGCTCATTGATACTCGGAGAGGGTGGATGATTCGCGTTCTCGTAATAACTCGCAGCATAGGCTGCCTGGTGGCTTCTTAAGAGATCTCGCTATAGAGCGAGATCTCTTTCACGCTCACAAAGACGCTTTACACGAAAAAAAGAAGAAAAATTCGTTCTAGAGAATCAATGGAATAAACGATCTTCTTGAAATATGAACCGAGTGCGCCGATTCTATAGGGACGTTTAAGAGGCCAATTACGTCCCGAGGCTATGTACTATTTTTATTCTTTATACTCTCGCGACTATATCGGGCGCGCCGCGCACGCCGGGGCCAGATGGATCAATTCTCATGATTTTCTCAGCGGATGAGTTTTACTCGCCTGTTTCATTCTATCTTGGGACAGAGATTATTCCGAACCGGAGCAAAACCGACGTCTGGAAAATATTCCAGGCTCCATTCCGCGCCTGAAACCTAATAAGATTCGATCTCTTCCCGCTTTACACATGTCACAGATCGTAGCAACGCGGAGCTCTGAATCGAGACGAGAATTTTTCTCCTCCCTTCCTCGTCCCTCCCCGCGACTCGTTCGTATGTACATAAAAATACGAAAACCTGGCGGAGTGATCTCCAAGTCTCAATACAATTTTCCACCCTGTATACTTTCTTTGTCTTCCCCCCTTTCTTTTTCGTTTCTTTTTCTCCTTCTTCTTATTCTTCTTCTTCCTCCTCGCTGTCTGTGCCGCCGCCTCGTGTTGCCATTCTCGTTCCACCATGGCGCGTCATCCACACGCCGACGCAGCTTTTCCTTTCCGCCGCGTTACAACGCGCTTCTTCCCACATCCTTCATTGCCCCGTTGAATACGTTGCCGGAGGCGCGGAACAGCCGTTCCGACCTTTCGGGCTTGTATACCCGAGTTTAAGGCGAGTTAACGCAACACACAACTGAGCACAACACGTGGCGGCGGTCGGTCTGAATAATGCATCGACAGTTCGTGCTCCTGGCTGCCGCCGCTGCTGCTGCCGCTGCTGCTGCTATGCTGGTCTTGTATCTACAACGCAGACCTGTAGGGCTAGACAGCCCGGTCGAGCTCCAACTCGTCTTTCTCTCTCTCTCTCTCTCTCTCTCTCTCTCTTTTAGACGCTATATACATACCGCGGTTATACATATATACACGTACATATGCTCGTAAATACAGTTCAATAGTAGGAGTGCTCAATCTGTGCCTGCTAAACAATTCGGTAACAAGCCGCATTAGCTTTAATGTGGAATATCGCGCGCGCGCCCCGAACCGACACCAATAATTCATGGAATTGATGGACGAGCTCGCGCGATCAACACACAAACACCCGAGTTGCCTATCCCTCTCCGCTCCCTTGTTCGACGTCACTCGCTCGTATTAAGCCAGAAGTGCCTACTTGGCTCTACCAACAAGCGCGAACGGCATCACTCGTGATTTTACACGTCGACGCCTCTCGTCATTCCGCAATCACTTTTTCGTTGGTTTCCGTGCATCGAGTTTTATACTGATTTTAGATGAGGGTAAACTGAACATAGCCTGATGTATAAAAAAAATAATATTATCCGGTCTACCTTGACTAGGCTCAATCAGAACCTGAAGGAGGAAAATCTGACTAGGTCTGCCTTATGTATTCCAGATCTGGACCTAAACATGGAATACGTTAACAGGTTGGCCTTACGTTTACCTGAACTGACCCAGAATAAGGGATAACTTATCAGGTCTACCGTAGATTCGCCAGATCTGACCCTTAATACGGAATACTTTTTCAGGTGTACCTTAGATTCGCCAGACCCGTAATAAGGAATGTCTTATCAGATCTACCTTAGATTCGCCGGATCCTGACCTGAGGAATACCTGGCCTGAGGAATATCTTATGAAGTCTACTTGACATATCCCATATGTGAAACTTAATGAGGTTGTGAGATCTATCATACATATGACAGATCCAGCCCTCAATAAGGTTATTAGATCTACCTTACATATGACAGATCTGGCCCTCAATAAGGTTGTCAGGTCTACTTTACACATGCCAGATTTGGACCTCAATAAGGTTATTAGGTCTACCACCTTACATATGCCAGATCTGGACCTGAATAAGGTTAAGAGGTCTATTTTATATGCCAGACTTGAACCTCAACAAGTTTACCAGGTCTTTTTTACACATGCCTCATCTGGACCTCAATAAGGTTATCAGGTCTACCTTACATATGCCAGATCTGGACCAGACATTGTTCACCTTGTCAGGCCAATCTTCCCTATGCCTGATCATACCGTGATAAGGTAGAATCTTATAAGGTCAACCCAATCTATGCCAAATCAGGCTCGTATGTGGCGACAAGTCTACGTTACCAGATTTGTAGTTGGACAACTAATAAGCAGTATTTTTCGGCTATTCGACAGTAGCCAATTAAACTTTTAACATTTTTTTGCGTGAAACGTTCATAATCGTGTAGTAAACTTCGTTTTTCTGTTGTTTAGAATTTTTTCGCGCCCGTCATGTATCTTATCGCCTCGAGGATTTGCGATTACCAATTTTCGCCGGGATTTTCTTGGTGTCTTATCTGCACGAATGCGCCTCGTGGATATAGAAGAGATACCTTACAGTAATGCTCACAGCCGTTTCCAACGCTTCCACGAGGCTGTAAAGGAATCCCGCGGCACCGAGCGACGACACTCATTCTCTCCCCCTTTACGGTTTTTGCGCCTTTTCTCTCTTTTCCACGTCTCTCGACGCAGATCTATCTTGTCTCCTCGTGGCGTTACACACGCCGGAGCACAGCGCGGCTACACCGGCGGCAGCATCGGCCCAGAATCGATTTGCGTGTGAAAGAATGCCAGCAGCGTGCCTATCGAAACTCTCACTGTTCGCTTCTTTTTCCTCTCTCATCCTCGCCTGTAAATGCCTGACTATATCTCGACACCCCCTCGTTCTCTCCCCCACCATCCACAGTCAAGCGCCCTTGTATTTTTAAGTAATTCACCTTTAAATCATACGACTGTACGCGTCGAATTCCTGGGAATCGCAGCGCGGAATAAAAATCAGAGCAAGGGGAAAGAGAAGAAAATAACAAATTTGCTCCTGAGGAACTAAAAATAGAAATAGTTGAAAATAAAAAATGGACAAAAAAATTACTGAATTTGTTTTCGATGGTACTTTAATGTCCATTTTTAATGGAAACAGACTTGAATCCTTAGAATCGTAGTTCAGAAAAAATCAGAAAAAGGTGATGAAGAAAAAATTAAATAGCAATTTTCTTGTTCTTGAAGAATTAAAGATAATAATAGTTGAAAATAAAAAAATTGGTTCAAAAAATTTAATTTAACAGAATAGTTTGGAAACAAACTTTTGTTTCCAAACCACTGTGAAACACCCCACTGTATGCGTCGAACTCCTGCGAATCGTAGTTCAGAACAAAATTCAGAAAAAGGGGGACGAGGAACAACTTATGCAATAACTTCCTTGCTCTTGAGTTATTAGACATAATAATAACTGAAAATAAAAAACGATTAAAAATATGAATTTATTTATCCTTGGTGGTATTTTGTCGTCCATTCCGATAGAAACAAACTTTTGATTCCAAACCCATGTGAAACATCCTCGACGAAAAAAAAAAAAAAAATGTTTTACGTCCCTTCGTTGTCCCGCGAGATTCGCTCGGCGAGGTTCGCACTTTGACATGCAAATTCGCATCGCGTTGTCCCTTTTTTCCGCTTGCACCGGATCCGCCCTGTAATACGTATTCCACGCGTGCGATCCAATCGGCTCTCGCGCGCGCATGTAAACCGTTTCTCGCGTCGCGTTTCCCATTACGTGCATCACAAAAGCGCAACAAGATTGACACGCTACATCGGGACGCCTTTTACTGTTTCCAGTGCCACCCGACATCGACGACGTCCTGAGCTCCTCCGACGCAATAGTCCGCGAGAACGCTAACGTCACGCTCAAGTGCAAAGCGACCGGAAGTCCGCCGCCCACGATCCGCTGGAAGAGGGACGACAACGCGAAGATCGCAATCAACAAGTCACTCGAAGGTAAGAGACTTTGAGTATATCGATAAAAAGAAGTACAACAAAAAGGAGGGAAAACAAATATAAAAAAGAGCAAAAAAAAACAGACAATACAAAGCAAACTTAGAGAGAGGGAGAGAGAGAGTGAGAAAGAAAGAAAGAAAGAAAGAGAGGGAGAGACAGAGTGAAAGAGAGGTGATGGGAGGGGTAAAAAAGAGGGAGAGAAAAGGAGAAAAAAACCAACACGAAAGAACGAGAAATCTTCACAAAGTCAGGTGTTAAAGTTTTACGACGAGTGAGAATGGAAGTGAGAAAAAGGCGAGCGGGAGTCGAGAGAAATCGAATTTCTCGTGTTTCACTGCGACGAAAGCTCTCGGGCTCCCTCTGACCTTTTCTCGCTTTCACTCGCAGCTCCCGGTATTACGCGTTTCTACTTCCGCGCTCGCCGCTAGAGCTTCCAGTTATTTCGAGTGGTGTATAGCTGTGTGTATATATATATATATCTATACTTCTATATACATGTATATATATGTACATATATATACTACGGACCGGGGATTGAGAGCACGCGCGCTCGCGCACCCCGCGAATCGTTCAGCTAATTCGAGGCAGTAGCGGCGCACGCCAACTCGAAACAATCTACGGAGGCCAATTCAAGTTAAACTCGTGTTTAATGATCCGAGACTCTGCGCGATCGACAAAGGGACCGCCACACCGTCTTCCGCCCCCTCCCCCTATCTCGTCGCACCTCCTCACGGCTCGTCGAATCGAGTGAAGATTTCTCGACTTCGGCGAGTGGCCATTCACGACTATGTATTTCCAATCAGACGACAGATTGACGAAGTTAATAGTCGAGCGATAAGTACTGAAGTGCGATGGACCTAATGAGAATTTTCAATCGACGAGAATCTCGCGTGAAGGCGAATTATATTATGCATTATCGTGACATACTTAATTTTGTGGTTTTTTTTCAGTTCTGGAGTGGGAAGGCGAGACCCTGGAGATGGTGAAGATCTCGAGGCTGGGAATGGGCGCGTATTTGTGCATAGCCAGCAACGGAATTCCTCCGACAGTGAGCAAGCAGATCAGAGTCTCGGTCGACTGTGAGTATCAATCGTAAAGTAGAAGGCAATATGAACGCGACAAGGCGACACGAGGCGAACCTTGTCGCACTTCTGTGTATTCATGAATAAACGAACACTGCGCGTTACCGGATATCCCAACCAGGGTAGCGAACTAAGACAAGGGGTTTTGTCTTACCAAGCTGATTTCACCAAAGGTCGATTGGTCCTCCATCGATCGAGCGATCCACGGACATTCTTAGTCGATACCTTGACGAGAGCAGTTGCACTCTTATAACCGAACATTTTATACATTTATATGGGTCAACCCAAACCAACAAAATAAGAGCTGCATTCTTATTTTTATAAGAGCGCAGTAGCGCAAAAGTTTTTACGCTGCGCGGCAGCACCCATGATATCGAGTTTGATATCAAACTGATTTAGTTTACCACGGACTTTCCTGGCAACCAATCACATCTCGAATAATTTGCTAACAATGTTTTCCGTTACTCACAAACTTTTTAGAAGAGGGATTAAAAAAATTGCGTTTTTTGTTTAGCTTCAAAAGTTAATAATAAAAAAGTTGATTAAAAATCTGAAAAAATGATCACATATATTTTTTTATGGAAGAATAACATAAAAAAGTAGAACTTTGCACATTGCTTCCTCATTACTTTTCGTTTTTCACAAAGCCACCTCTATGAAGAAGCTTGTTTATTTAACATTCTGGCTTCCTCATAGAGGAAGCTTTGTGAAAAACGAAAATTAATGTGGAAGCAATGTGCAAAGTTCTACTTTGCAACTTTTTTTATTTGAACAAAAGAAAACTCCGTCACAAACACCGTTACATCTCATTTTCATTAGATACAAAGTTTTGTCTTACTTTCTTAACTTTTGCGGAAGTTATCGCGAAAATCTAAATTTTTTGAAAAATTGAAAATGGTGTAAAATCCGAACGACTTTACCGATCATCACCAAATTTCGTACGTAGCAGGGCTGTATGTTGTTTTTCCACTATGGAACATTTCGGTTCCTTTGTTAAGATTCGATCTGATTTAGAGCGAAATTTATTTTTACCGAAAAATTCAAAATTCAGTAAAATCCGAACCGCTTTACCGATTTCGTAGAAATTCAATACCATACAACATTGAACGTATCTTCCATTATGAAGAACTATTTAGCCAAATCGTCGAACTTTTACGAAAGTTAGAGCGACCACGCCCTTTTTTCAACAAATTAAAAACTACATAAAATCTTAATGACTGTATATATGTTATCAAAAATCTCGCCATTGGAAGAGGGGCAACTACTCTACTTGCGTGCCAAATTTGAGCCAGATCGCTCGAACGGTTTCTGAGTGAGAGGCGATTGAATTTTCGAGGCCCAGCACACACACACACACACACACACATACATACGGACATTTTTTCTAAACCACTTTTCTCGACATTTTAGGTGATTCTAAGCATACTGGCATGAAAATCTCGAAAAAAAATTTTTTCATGAAAACAAAGCTTCCTCTATGAGGAAGCAAAATCGCGAGCCAGATTGGGGAAGATGAGGTTTTGCCGTTGATACAGTTGGTATGGATTGCCCCATATATTTTATAATATCACAAGACATATAACATGTATTTTTAATATATTCACACAGAGAATATTTATCAAATAGAACATCCTTTAAACTGTAACGACAAATTGACGACATGAGAAAAAGTGTGTCCAATCAGGACGAGTCACCTCGAGAAAGGGCATCGGATTTTTTCCCCATCGCTCGTTCCACCGTCGCTTCTGAGAGATTTTTAATTGTTAATTTTCGCGGCAATGTGTTTCGCAAAAATTCTCTTTACCCTCGCGAGTAACGGCGTCCTTGGGGCCCCCGAGGGCGGTGGTAAAACGGCCGCGGCGCGGGGGCCGCTCGAAAAACAATGAAAATATCGTAAAATACGTTAACACCCTGGCCGTGAGTGCGTAGTAAGCGGAGCGTTGCGACACCCGCCGCACCCCCGCGGTGGAAGGGCGCCGCGCGAGCGAGCGGCGCTTGTTGTACGTGGTGCGCGCGAGTCAAACGAGCCCGAAGAGCCAACGTTCCGGTTTCACAAAGCGAGTGCGGAGTCGCCGGGACAGGCGCGGAAGAGCCGAGCGCGCGCATTTTCCCCGTGCTTTACTCATGGGCGAGCAAACCGGCAGCTAGTAGTATTCTCACACGTACCCACCCGCGCTTTTGTCTGACGTCAATTTGTCCTGCGCCGCTGCTCTCACGTTAGCCTCGGTGTGCTGGTTGGGAGCAGCCTCACTCACGACCTTACCTACGTACGCTTTCAGCGACGACGACGACAACGACAACGACGACGACCGAGACGACGAGGGCAAATGAAAAGAGGTCAAAGAGCTGAACGCCGCCTCGTTGCGCTGCTCCTTTAACCACACGCAATGCTCCCTTTTCCATCCGCCACTCCGATTCCGCTACCTATATGTACTACACAGTGTGAATCATGTTTTGTCGGTCTTTACCTTGTCCCGCCAAAGGGGCACTTTCATTAAGAGCTTCGAATTTCTTCGATATTACATCTGACATGTGTCAATTGTAATATACCATTGCAATACATCATTGCAATTGTAGTTCTCGCGTATAAATGATCGTTTAATTGTTTTTGTGCATCAAAAAAATGGGTGGAAAAAAGGGACATAAAAAAATGTAATGTAATGTGAAGAACTCGTCAGCCCTTGTTTTAAGTACCCCTGATAGAAATTCTATGGTGTTTCATTCGGGCCTGGTCAGGCCCCGATCAGAGCCAAGCAGGCCCTGCTAAGGCCCTAGTCGGGCCTGATTTGGGCCGGATGTAATGCTACAGACTTTCTACTATAGGAATTTTAATGGACGCTCCTTTTCTTCTCCTTTTTCTGCTCTCAAATCGTACCTAAGATACATCACGGAAAAATAGAAAGAGAAAATATAAATTAAAAAAATGTTAAAACGATGATCGACAACTCAACAAATTAGTGCAATATCCCCCTACACATTCGAGAGGTAAAGAGCCAGTAAGCCGCAACGAGAATAATCTCGTTGAACATTTTCAATATTCGTCGAGATCTGTTTAACAACCTCTCTGGTTGAAGGTGCTGCCGCCTTTATAGGTCTCGGCGAGCGTCGCGGGCGCGGTGAGGCGGACGTCCGCGTAGTCGACGATAAAGTACAGATTAACAAATTGCAGCGGATTATTTCGGTCGGGTCGCGAAAGCGTCATCCGCGTGGGCTCTTTTATGTGCCCCCCCCCCCTTCCCTGCTCGCCCCTTCACCCCCACTCAGCCCCCGACGGCCCAACCCGTACACGCGAAGATTAATTAAACGCATGGACAGATTACACGTATCCACTTTAGCCTCGACGATGTTGCCTGTGTTGCCTGCAGCTCTCGTTCTCCCCGCGTTATATCCGGCGAGCCCTCACGGTCTGATGACGTTACGAAGTTTACGACCTGAAAAACTGCTGTCGCTCGCTATGGCGGGTGGCGCGCAGTTCGTCGCGCGTTTACCGAGACGATGTTATAGTGAGGCAATTATTATATAGCCCCGTTCTCGTTTCCCCCCTTTGCCCCTTCAACCGCTTTTGCCCCCCCCCCCCTCCACCCCTCCCTCGTTCGTTGAATCTATATCTGTATTCACTGGGGGGGAGGGGGGTAGTTAGCTCGTAAAGCGTGAATTCACATCCGACAACAAATTTTTCGGAAACGCGTGTACAACCGACCACCACCACCACCACCACCACCACCACCGAACTCGGCTCGTCCACGTCTGTGTCGTCGTGAAGCGCACGAGAAACCGCGGGCGCGCGACTCGTACCATTCTTGTCTCATCCACCGATAAAAATCGTTGAATTATTATTTATCGTCGGTACGCTCCCGCGTGGCTTCTCTCTTTCGCCGACTCGTTCGAATAAAAGTCCGACACAATAACGCGCCCGTGCGCCCTCCGCCTTCTGCCCTCCGGCTTTTCCGTTTCTTTTTGTCGCCTACAGTCGAGTCTCGCTGAAGTTCGCGTCTATTTTTTTTTTTTTGGCTGACGAAATTAGTCACTTGATTTTCCGTTAGTTCTCAACGTAAATAATACTGGTAAATAAAGTATCGACTTTTTTAATGAATTAGAAGAAGGTTGCAAAGTAGAGCTTTTGGCTTCCGCATAGAGAAAGTTTTGTTAAAGGAGCTCTAAGTATTATTTTTCGTCTGCAGACAATTTCAATTGATTTTGCTGATATTTTATGTGAGTAAGATCAGAACATACCTTTTTTTAAAAATTATGGTTCCCATGAAAATTGAACCGATTTATAGATTCATCCGAAATTCAATGCTAGTAGTTCTTTAACACAGGTTTATCTGCGAAAAGTTATTTAACTCGATAACTACAAATTTGCGGTAACTAGAGAAAATACAGACTCTTTTCTAAAAATGCACAATTATATCTAGCATAAATTATATCTAAATTATAATAGAAATTAATCTGATGCATGCAGTTTTTAATGATCACAAAAAAACAAAAACCAATTTTTTTAGTGATCACAAACAAACAAAAACCTACTTTTTTAAAGATCACAAACAAACAAAAACCTGTTGCACGTGTGTGCCAAATTTCAGCTCAATTGACAAAACCGACCTTGAGGTATCGAAGTTTGAATTTTGCATGCCGGTCACATACATATATTTATTCTAAACTACTGTTCTCGCCGTTTCGGATAATTCTGACTGCCACACACGAAAAAAAACAATGCTTCCTCTACGAAGAAGCGAAACGAGACCAACCAAAACTTAACAAACCATCGACTGTAGATTCGCAATCGTGATTTTTGTTCCTCTCCGTCGTACATATCCCCCGGGGAGCCACATCGGTGAGGGGGAGGGGGGCCTCGATTTTCTCGCAAGCTTTCGGCGCGAGCTTTTCGCAGACGTAATAAAGATTTATCTGCCTATCACTCAATTTATCGATCCATCTCTCGTTCCCTCTAAACTGTACCGCGCGCCGCGTAGATACAGAGTACATCGTGCGGGAGGACCGAGGAGGGGGGGGGGGGGGAGGGCGCGGGCGCAGGTAGTATCAAAAGTCCCGACTGAAGAAGAGTTGCTTCTGTGGAGGAGCTGCGAGGAGGGGAGGGGTGGCCAGGGGAGTGAAGGGGTCTAATTTATTCGAACGAGAGAGCGGAGAGTCTGCGGGCGTCGTAGTCGGGCAGGCGATATCGGTAGTGCGAAGAGAAGGAAACAAGTCTGGTCGAGGGAGGAGTAGGAGGAGGGGTGAGGGAGCAGGAGGAGGCGGGGAGAGGAGGGGTGTGCGCACATAGTGGGTACATTGCGCTGCGGGATCGCCGAGAGCAACTCGAGTCACGTATAGGCGGTGATTCAACCCCTATACCGGCCGGGGAGGAGGAGGGACAGGGGAGGTGGCTGCCGCCGTCCCTCTCCCTCGCTCCCTCCGCAGCCTCTCGCAACCTTCTCCGGGCCTTCGCCCGTAGAGCAATCTGTTATTAAAATCAGCAACGAGAAAAATCCGTGCCGTATCTCCGGGTGCCTGGCCTGTACATCCCCACCTCCTCCCTTCCTCCTTCCTCCTCCTCCCCGCCTCCTCCCTAACGCCTGCTTGCCTGATGCTGGCCCGACAGACGTGTTACAGCAAAAATTAAGCCACCTGCAAACTCGAAACGAAATTACCGAGCACCGCACACCAGTCGACCTCTCCCCGGGATCGGAGCTTTCGTGAAGCGGGGAGGAGGGAGCTGCGAGGCTGTAGAGCGCGCTGCTTGCGCCACGCTGCTGCCGCGAGTGACGATTTTTTGCTAATCTTCGCTCTCGACGACGAACGTTCGCCCCCGCCGCGGATCCGTAATCTTTACCGCCTCCTTCACCTTCTTCTTTTTCTTCCACTTCTTCTTCTTCTTCTTCTTCGTGCTCTTTACTCTCACTCTAGTTTTTTTGTTGTTGTTGTTGTCGAGTGTTACTTTCTGTTTTTCCTTTCATAGTTTCCTTTTACCTCACTTTCCATCGCCAGTCACTTCTCACGGTCTTTCATCTCGACGCTCTTATCTCTATTTCGAGTCGTCGATGGAAGTTGGAGCGGATATCTGAATATTTGATCCCGCGATGGGCGGAACTGGTTACATCTTTCATTTATTTGTTTTTAGTGCTTTGAAGTTTCATGCATTTTTTTGTGTTATTTTTATTATCTTACTTGCGATCTTGGGAGAGAGAAAAAGAAAATATTTTTGCTAAATTTTTAATTTAGTGAACTAAAATATACTGAAGTAAAATTTATTTGATTTACCCGCTAATTTTCAGTGAAGTCCGATGGAAAGAAGTTTGGCTTGAAAAAATGGTTGATTAGATAGAAATTGATGAAAATTCATAATTGATCGAAACTGGTTACATCTTTTATTTATCCATTTTTAATGCTTTGAAGTTTTATGCATTTCTTGTGTCTTATTTTTATTATCATATTGAGATCGACCCTGCGAGAGAGCAAACACATTTTAGTAAATTTTAATTTTAGTGAACCAGTGAAGTAAAATTTAGTTGAGTTTACCGCTAATTTTCATTGTAGTCCGATGAAAAGAAATTTGTTTTGAAAAAATGGCCAATTAGATAGAAATGAATGACAATCCGTAATTGCCTGGAACTGACTGCATCTTGTATTTATTCGTTTTTAATGCTTTGAATTTTTATGCTTTTTTGTGTCTCATTTTTATTGTCTTATTGAGATCGATCCTGCGAGAGAAAAAACATATTAGTCAATTTTCATTTTAGTGAACTTCGGTCCAGTGAAGTAAAATTTATTTGAGTTCACTGCTAATTTTCATTGAAGTCCGATGGAATGAAGTTCGGCCTGAAAAAATGGCCGATTAAATAGAAATTAATAAAAATCCGTAATTGACCGTTGCGGATTGATTGATATTGGAGGTTTCCTGTCGATACTCGGCGGAAAAACATTTCCACGGGCCAGCGGCGTGCAATCTCTTTTTCCGAACACACCACGCGCGCGGCGCATAACAGCGTTTTCGCCGGTGCCGCCGCCGCCGCCGCCACAGTGATTATTTAAATCGTTGAGTCGCGCTCGTGCCAGTTTACCCCCCGCCCACAACGCCCGTAACGACTTTCCAGATGAACGCACGTGTCGACGATCCCCCCGGGCAGATTGTAATTTAATTGATAAATTCGAAGGAAATTGAAGTTCGGCCTGCACCGAGGGCTCCGCGCGCGCAGAGAGCTTCAATGAAATTGATATTATACCGCACTCGGCCTGCTCGATATTCATCCTCTGTCCGTCCTATATATTTCCCGAAAGATGGTAAACGGATTTCAACGTCAATCGGCTTGAGCGAACACGAAATAATTAATTGTCACGCAATCAATCCTCCTTCCCGCGCGAGATGCTTTCACCGAGCCCCGCGAGGAGGACGTAGTTTCGGTTTCTACTTCGGTCGGTCCGAGTC
The DNA here is from genome assembly GCA_963932165.1 of Pimpla rufipes. Classification (NCBI taxonomy): domain Eukaryota; kingdom Metazoa; phylum Arthropoda; class Insecta; order Hymenoptera; family Ichneumonidae; genus Pimpla; species Pimpla rufipes. The sequence goes on from OZ010638.1 coordinate 9,942,878, forward strand.
CAAATTCGGTCGGAGGTCCTGCAAAATTCATTCGGTCGCATCGTATTGAAAAGCGTAAACCATCCGGCGCGCATTAACAACAAATTGCATTTTTAGCTTTCCGCTAATTATTTATAATAATTGTAATATTATTATATAGATCCAGATCTTGTACCCTATCAACATCATGTTGGTGTGTCAATTTTGTAACACTAAAATTAGTGTTAATTTTTTTTATCTGTATATTAGCGTTTAGTATCTGCACATTTTGTTTTAAAACCCCATTTAAATGAATTTTGCGGCAACAATTAATTTAGAATGTTTTTATTAAAATTATAGTTAGTAATTATAGTATACCTTATTTATAGTAAATTATAGTATACTTCAGTACAATACACACGTTACGAGAGACTCACCGAGCGTTGTATTTTTTAATTATCCAATTATGCTTTATCCATTTATTCAATTATTTTTTTAAATTAAGCGCCAAATCTTATTTTCTTCATAGTCACATAGAGAACGGGTAATATATACACTAATATGCTTTAGAATATCTAGAGGAGTTTAGGAATATTGAATAGCGAACTGGATGAAAAACAGATTTTTTATCTTTAACCTTGAATAATACAACTTGACTGCTCAGACTGACTTTAGACTGCTCAGAAGATTTTGGAAAAACATACATTATTTAGAGAATTACAAACTGAAGAAATGTTGTCTGAATCATTTTTCGATAGGATTCTAAATTTCAAAGATATTCAAAGTTAAAAAATGAAGTTATCAAAAATTGAATTTTGTAAATAAAAATCATACTGATAACAACATGGGTCGTAGCCCGTAACGGCAAAATGCCTGTCTTCTCATTTTACGAAAAAAAAAATCCCTTAATTATTGACGGGGGTCAGGGTCAGAGCATGAAAATTTCAACGGGAATCCACCTAATATTATTACTTATTTGGGCAACACCATTAAAAAGTCCACACCGGTGGAGTTTTTCACCATGGATTTTTGACAGTATACAGCCCATCATCATCATCGATAAAATCGGAGAAGGATGAAAATAGTCACTTCAATCTCGATCCATAAATCCCCGAGTGCCAATCGCCCAGCGAAACCGAGTCACATGTTTGTTTTATCAGCTCGCAATTACCTATTTCACACCGACGTTCGAACGCGAAGCCGGGCGCGAAACGGGCGATATTGAGATTTGTGATTGCGACGAAGATTGCCTCATGCCGTCTCCCTCGCTCGTTCCCCGAATCTTATCGGTTACGTGGTAGGCGTTTATTTAAATTTAAAACCGTCTAAACCCCCGTGTCGCCGGTCCCGTCCCCATCGCTCTCGCCGTTGTCCTTCCGCAGCTCCCCGCTGCTCCCCGCGCGTTTTCCACCTCCCCACGCACTCCCGGCGAACGCAGACCGATCCATCCGCGGGCCGCGATTCGTCTTCGCTCCTTTCCCCGTCGCTTTTACGCTTTTCAGCGTTTTCCCTCGCCCAACTACTTCGACGGGCGTGTAGCTCTCCTCACTGAACCTCCTCCCCGCAGCTCCCCGCGAGCCCCTCCACGACTCGACTCTCTAATTCCGGGCTCTTGTCGATCGTCCTCCTTGGCACGTCCCCCGAAAAACTCATTAACGTGTCTCTCGGCTTTCTCCAACGCGCTATCCCTCCTCCCTCCTCCCCATCTCCCTCTCCACCCACGCGGTCCCACTCCCCGGCACCCCCGACGGGAAGCGTGGGCGGTCGGTAGTGGTGTTCCTCTTTCAACGGGAAAAGCGAAGTCTCGCAGCGATTCTCTCGGGCTTCTCTCTTCTCAAGGCGCTGCACGCTCGACGGAAAAGCTGGCAAAGCGTACGAGAGCTTCGGATAGAGACGGAGCGCCGAGGAGTGGGCGAGGCCGGAGGAGCAAGTGAAAAAGCGACGAACCGTGGCCGCGGCGGTTCGCTGCAGTGTGACTGCGAGAAAACGTGAATCGCGTCCGTTCTCTCCTTTCGTCTCGTGTTCATGCTCGCCGAGGACGAGGAATCGGGTGGTAAAGGGCGAGAGTCGGGAGAGAGAGAGAGAGAGAGAGAAAAAGGCGGGCAAAAAGGAGGAACGTCGGATCACAGAGGTGATAAAGTTATGTACAGGGCGCGCCAAAATACGGAATTTAAGAGTAGCCGCACACTTCAAAGTAGGTACTGTGTGCATTTTTTGCGCTAATCCTTCAGTGACGCGTTTTACTGTCAGAAAATTTTAATGCAGGGGAGATCGGGATAAATCGGATACGGGGTGGGGCGATTTAAATGCTGTTAAAAATCGACGCTTCGATGTGATTTTTTTTGTTTTTTTTCGCTACTCGGAGATACGTCTCATAGTGAATTTGCAGATTGATTCCATCGAATTTCTAAAAACAACTAATTTAGGGTTGCAAAAGTAAACTTTTGTCCCCCATGAAAACGAAGTATATACGAAAATGTATCTAGAATTTACAACTTTCCGGACGATACAACATGATAAAAATACATTTTGGATGTATCTTAGTGCATTTTTTTCTCGCATAGTTTTCGTATACATCTTAAAATAGATCCGACATATACAATTTTTCAGAAAAATAGATCTTGTATCTATTATACATCTCGCATATAGTTTATTTCCGTATGGGTCGTTGTAGTTAAAAAGATTCTACGCAGCGAACTTTGAAACCTTTTCAACTTTGAAGCTTATTGTGTTACCTACAATTCAAGCGTGATTGGAAGTCACTTGGTGCTTCCCGCACCAACAGGCTACGCATTGAATCAAATACTGTACGCTGAGGCACGATGGAACACTCGAGGACGTGGCAGGCTGGAACATAAAAAAGGCCTATCTTATGGTATTCTGTGATGTAATTTTGAACAGTATTCTGGAGCTGTGTAACTATTTATCGCCAACATTTTCCCGTGATCCAGTTCCTATACTCCCACCGCATTGCGAGAAACACCATGAGAACAGGTGAAGGCGCTGATTTTGACGCATGAGATTCGACCTCATCTTAAGACACTCCAAGGACACTAGACATATTATTCTCCTTATGTTTTTATGGATTTTTACATCGCTCAAATTTTCACCAAGGCCGTTCCAACTTGCCCCGTTGTAGGGCAAGTCAGGACACATTGCAGACTTTTGTATCATTCGATACCACGATGAGCCGGGGCGATACAGAACGTTCAAAATTGCACAGGATATACCCAATTGATCAAGCAACACAGCCTCCTTAACAATATTATAAATAATCAACGCAAAAAGTTAATTTAAAAAGTGCCAAACAAGAAATGTTTCGACATGCCCCGGTCTCCCCTACCGACTGTTTCAGGGAGAAATCTTGAACTGGGAATAAGGAAACAATTTTTCCCCGTTAAACGACGGTGTAAAAAACCCCCTATAACTAATTTTTTCATATTCTGATAATGTGGAAAGAAAGAATTTTGAAAAAAAAAAAACAGAACGGCCTGTAGGTATATTTATTGGTGGCGGAGAAGCGAAAACGTGAGTTACCGCGTCTCCTCTTCGCTCCCGCGAGAAGGAAGCATCGGTTGTGGGGTGGAGAGTCGGCGAGTGGTGAGAGGAAGAGCGAATAGTGACTCGCCAAGAAGTCCTTTGGTAAAATGAAACGCGCGCACGGCTATTCCCTTCCGCTTTCTCTTTCTATCTGTATTCCCCGCGCATACCGAGGCAAAGTTCGCGACCTCGCAATTAAACTCGGTAATACAGACGGTTTCCTTGGTTTCGAAGTTATACTTGCCGCCCGGGAAAACTATTCGTGGCTGCGCCGCGCACCGCCGCCGACGCCGCTGTTCCTTCCGCTGCTCCGAGTCATATTTTGTTTGAGAGTAGCATAATAGTACCTCAAGCTTGTTATATGTTTGCGAATCCGTAGCAACGCCGGCAAAAACACCGAGATTGCGACTTAACTCAAACAATATTATGGCGCACCGTAGTATATAAAAATGTTGACGAGAAAAACAAATTTCGTCAAACGCCGTTATTGGCAAGTTGACCGAATTTTAGTCGCATGTATTTATGGATGTAGGGGAAATGAGGAAGAAACCAGCACCTCGACAAAAAAATAGGAGTTGGGGCAAGACGGCCACCGACTTCACTTTATAAAAAACGACTTGTAGTTTTTTATATTTCTTATACAAGGAAAGTCGGTAAAATAAGTCGAATTGTTCATCAAAAAGATCGATAATTCGAATCGAATTAGAATTTTTTTACACATTCGTTAAAAACTTTTTTCACAGTTTTTTCATCAAATCACTCTCCTCAAACACGTTTTTATGAAATCGATTTTGTTAGCAATTTGTAATTAAATTAACTTGTTGGAAAAATCCCGACTTGGTGGCCCTTTTGGCATAAAACGCCGTACACATCCTACACAGCACCGGCGGCGAAATATTTGTATAATATAGACGGGTTATTGCGTATCATGGATACACAGTAACTTCTACACCAACGAGTTTATATCGCTATAATTCTATTCACACAAAATGCTCATATTAATAGTATATTAAAATAATGCAAAACAAAATTACTTCCCCCTCTTAAGGTAGTCGTCCTTGGTACAGTCCCATCAAATGTGAGTTTCGAGAGAAGTTTCGAAAACTTCTCGATGAGATAATAATTTGAAAAAATCAAGCATGTAGAAGGTGCTGAAAAGAATGATTTTGCGTAATAATACTTCCTAACAGTTATTAACAAATTAATGAAAAAATGAATTTTTCAACAATTTACTCGATAACCCAACTTTTTTTCTCATGAAAATGATTCATTCGTTTTTCTGCATACGAATGAATTTTTCCCGAATATTGTCTAATTTTTTTTTATTTCGTTTTTTTTTATCAAAATGAGGGGCAAAAACAATTTTTCAAAATGAGACAAAATTCCGAAAAAATGTATACGTACTCAGAAAAATGAGTGAATCATTTTCACCAGAAAAAGAGTTGGGTTGCCGGGTGTACTCGGCAATTTTGTTGAGCAATTAATTTTTTCATTAATTTGTTAATAACACTTTGGAATTATTATTATGCAAAATCAATCTTTTCAGTATCTTCAACATGCTCGATTTTTTCACATTGTTATCTCATCAGGAAATTTTACCCGAAACTCACATTTGACGGGACTGCATAGCGACGAGTACCTTAATTGTAAGCAATCAGTTTATCACTGTTACATATAGATAAGACATGGGGGTCCTCAGAATCGCCGAGAATCATGCGACGAGAGTGCAGGAAAGACGCATCGACTGCGCCGCTCGCGATGAGCGCGACGACGGCGGCCGCGTTTGCCCGGCTACACGCCATGAAAGTTTCATAAACGAGTGTCGCGCCTTAAGGTGAAATATTGGCTCTAGCTCCTTTTCCCTCGCCACGTCTTGGTCGTCGTCGCGAGAACGTGGAGCATGTTTATAAACCTCGGGGAAAACCCTCGGCTGGCTGTGAAAAGGAAAAGAAAGGAGCGGGACACGCGGAGTAAATCCTCGATGCGACCGCAATGTCTTGCGGCGGTTACAGCCCATAAGTTAGCGAGTGCCGCTCTCCCTCTCGCGTCCGAAGCGCTACGATCCCCTCGCTCTTTTGCACTCTACATCTCCGTTACCCGCTACGGCGATATCGCGCTCCTCCAGCGCGCGACGATAGCGCTCGCCGAGGCTCTGCCGAGAGTGCGAGTCGTGCATAAGTGACGAGCGGCGCATACACGTAGCGCCAGACGAACGGGAGACCCGGCCGCGCGCACCGCCAACGAAATATTCGAGGCCGCCCGCTTCTCGCGTTAAAATACTTCGTTGGTAATGGCCCCGTGCGCGCGTGCCGAGCCCCCGTGACACGTGCGACTCACCGCGCTCTGAATCTTCGTGACTCGCGGCGCGCGCCACTAGAGCCCTGTGAATTCATCAAAATCGCGGGATCGCAAAGCCGTGAAAGCGACATTTTTTCACTGTTAAAAATGTCGCATTTTCTTTTATACGTAATTTTTGTTATTAAAGTTCAAAATCAAGGTTGGTAATTAAATGTGTATCATACTTTAATCTGTCAATACTGAATAGTGTGCAAAACCCTAAAATGAAAGGTAAAAAAATATTCGACTCGTCTCGCAAAAGAATGCCATCTTTTTTTCTCCCGCGGCAATCCGAAAGCCGCTCTGAATCTTCGCGATTCGCGCAACTCGAGCCGCGTGAATTCATCAAAGTCGCGGGATCGCAAAGCCGTGAAAGCGACATTTTTCGGTGTAAAAAATATCGCTTTCACTTTCTTTTATACCTACATTTTTTGACAAAGTTCAAAATTAAAGTTTTTAATTAAATTTGTCTCATACTTTAATCTCTCAACACTCAACAGTATGCAAAACACTGAAATGAAAGGAAAAAAATTCGACTCACCAAACAATACGATATTTTTTTCTACCTCGGCGTTCCGAAAGCCGCTCGGAATCTCCGTGGTTCGTGCGACTCAAGCCGCGAAAATTCATAAACCTCGAGGCGACAGAGTTGCGAAAGCGAATTTTCTAATTGTACACAAACGTTCATTTTAATTATTATTACACTCAAATTCGAAAAGAAACGTCAAACGTTAAATTGAAATAAAATAGAGAACCCGTTGAATTTTCCATACAATACAAATTTTTCAATACAATTAGTTCACGAAACACCAATATGAAATGCAAAAAAATATTCAGCTCGTCTCGCAAGACAATGCGAAGGATCTTTATTCTCCCCCGGCATTCCGAAAGCCCGAGGAGCGATAAGAGGCGACGATGTTCGCGCTTCGGATGCGCGAATATCGTGGCTCCTCGCCGGGAGCCGTTAAATATAGAACTGACGCGCGAGAGAAAGGGGTATACGAAAGGCAAATGACGCAGGGGTGATATCTCGTGGCGGGAGAGGCACGCGCGAATACCGACATTCCTGGCATACGCTGAGTCGCACGGAGGGAAAGCCAGAGCGCCGCGACAGGCGAGGCGGCGCGGCGCGGCAGTAGTTACGGTACGTAGCGGATCAGACGTGCGCAGTGGATGGAGCCGCGCGCGAGCGAGCAGCGCCTCGAGCTCCGTAAGTGCCAGCTGGCCAGGCAGTAGTAGCGGCAGCGCTCCGGTCGGCCGGGCGGGCCGCGCGCTCGTCTTGCGCGCATTTTGCCGCATGTGCGCTGCCGTCACCACTGCCGCACGAACCAGTCACCGCTACAGCGTCAACAGCGTAGTAGTAGTTGTGACGCCTCGTCGCTGTTGCCGCTGCTGCTGGCGCTGCTGCTGCTTTTGTTTTCCGTTTTTAAATGCGGACGCGGCCGTCGACGTGTATGAATTCCAAGAGGGCGTTGAATTTTTATGAGCTCGCGTACCGCGAATTAGCCGACGTTGGTATGTACCGAGGCGAGTGGGGCGAGTTGGCACGCCGCGTGTCGAAATTTCTTCGAATCGCAAAGTTGGATTCAATGAAATCTCGAATTTCAGAATTGTCAATGCGAGAAAACGATTAGTTATTCGAAATGTGTGACTAGAGTTAATTCGAAAAAATATAAAGACGTAGTTTAGAAATTTCAGATTACCTGCAGTTTATCGGCGGTCCGAAATGCCAAGCATTTCAACTGAACATTTTTATTTGCTGTGAAGTTACCGATTGTATCGAACCTCCGATTTTGTTTTACTGTCCGCGTACCAACTAGCCCCGGCCACCTCTGCGTATATGGATACACAAAGTCGCGGGGCGTTATACGCGAAAAAGGTGTGCGGTGTATATGGATCCGCTCGTATATACCCCGTGGCCTTTGCCCTCCGTCTATTCTCACTCACTCACCGCATCACCTTCATAATCCAAACACCTATACGCGTAGCTCTCTCGCTTTTGTGGCGACCGTTTGCTTACCGCGGCTATACGCGTCCTTTGTTTCCTCGTTTCATTTAACACAATGCGCTCATCTCGCGGCGAGACAACGCGCGCAATTGGCTACCTTCGATGAATTCCAGTATGGATTGGTCCTTTTGACCTTTTTATTAATTTATTAATTTATTTAATCATTTATTTATTAATTTATTCAATCATTTATTTATTCATTTATTTAATCATTTATTTATTCATTTATTTAATCATTTATTTAATCATTTATTTATTCATTTATTTAATCATTTATTTATTTATTTAATCATTTATTTATTTATTTAATCATTTATTTATTTATTTAATCATTTATTTATTTATGTAATCATTTATTTATTTATTTATTTAATCATTAAAAATGAATATTCCAAGTTAAGAGTTTAACTTATTTTACGTGAAGTAATAAATCGATAAAATGTACGTTTTTCCAGAGTTAAAGCCACGCAGGGCCATAGTTACGAAAAGGTTCACTCAGAGCAGAACAAAAAAGCGTATTTAACGCGATTTTATTAGAATCAATAGAAGGAATATGAATGCAGGAATTTAGTAAAGATTTATGAATATTTTATATGGATGAAAACAGGGTCACAATGTAACATACTTATTTATTTATCTATCTATTTATTTATTTATTATCCTTGAAAAAAAGTAGAATGTCACGTCTCATGGGGATTTGACAGGTACATGTGCGAGCATGAAAAATTCGCACGAAGGAATTTATAAGTTTTAGCTCGGAATGTGCCGAGCAAGGATTAGAAGGGACGAAGCTATCGAAACATGGAGGGAATAGGTCGACTGATTAGCTAAATTGATGATTTTTATGATGAATCAACATTTATAAAATCTATTGTAGCGTGTTAGGGCGAGCATTGGGCATATTCGGTGTTGGTGTCGATGAATTATGAGCGTGCAATCAATATGGCACCGTTCTTAATATTAATTTACGTAGGATGTGATTGAGCAGTCTGGGTTGCCCCTTTCTCACTTAGAAATAATTTTGTATGTATTTAAAGTAAAAGTGTTGTGAATATCAGCATTGAGTGAGTTTAAAAGAAAAATACTCGTCTGTTTAACATTAATAAAAGTAAGCAAACTTATTCAATGAAAAGGATAGTTGGAGAACTCAGACGAAAAATTGAAGTGCATGAACGCGTATAGCAAAATTAGGTGTGCGTTATGTGTAGTTATAATTAAATAAAATTATTAACGCTAACGAGTGTTGCGTAGCCTCAGTAAAAAATCTTGTCAAGAAAAAATGCGTCTTCGCGCTCGGAAAGAAGTATCTAGTCGCAGTGCTGAGCCTGTATCTCGTGACTGTCTTGGAACGGGATCTTGCCGTGTTTGTGACAGCGAGTGGACTCGACTACTTGGCGTTTTTGACATGATGTTCCAGCCGGGAGACTGAAGACTAGTTGACTGCGCCTCGGGGCCTCATATTTATACTAAAGATTTGGCAAACGCCAACAGAAAACAATCGGTGTTGCGAGTCAACTAAATGTTAACGGCTAAGATTAAGTGTGAGAGACAGGCGCAAAAGATGTGGAGGTTTTGTATAAATGAAAATGTAAATGTGTGAAAAATGTATGTGATTATAAGAGTGTATATGTTGAATGTATGAATTCGCCTGATAAAATACGTCGTAGTATAAATGTAATGTTTCAATCTATTTCATTTAAAGAAATATTGATGGCAACGTTCGACGGTAGACGGTACGCTATAGTTTGGCGATTTTTGTGACATTAGTAATTTACCTCGGAAAGGCCGAATTAATACAGGAAACTCGGTAATGTATTAGGACAGCAGTTAGTCGAGGAGCTCTAAGTTTTATATATTCCCATCAGAGGAACTGAGAAAACCAAACGCATAAGTGTAATACTCAGGTATGATATAAGTGCCGTTGTGGTTCACGCGGCGAGCGTTGAGAGATTAGTTTTTGTGTATCCGCGGATAATCCTCGCCTATACATGTATTGTTACCGCGACCCGGGTTACGAGCCATACCCGGGGGGTTCCAAAATCCCACCCTCAGCTGGCTTCTATTCTTAAAAAAATTATCCGGGGCGCCAGCCACGCGCAAAGCGTGACCCAGCTGGGAAAAGATGTTAAACGGAAAAGGTGGGAGGGGGTGTTGGCCGGCTAGCTGCAGCCACCACACGGGTAGAGGGGCGGTTCGGGGGACCTTGGACGATGCTTCGGATACGGCTCGATTTACCGAATAAAAAAACAAAACAAAAATTGAGGTCATCCAACAAAAACTTTAATTTATCCGCGCGATTTTACAAGCATTTACCCTACTAAAATCGGGAAGCGGTTACTCAGTTCGCCGCCTCCGATTTCCTAAACGCGTCGGTTCACCAAAAATAATTACAATAAAAAAAACAAGTTACTCGCGACCGCGAACTACAAGATAACCGGGAACAAATCCCGCGCTGTGGAGACCCTACTAGCAGTCGCACGCCGCGACCGGCCAAGCGCCCGCAAGACGACAATAATAATAAAAAAAAACAAATACGCCACACAACAAAACATACGCAACTATAACTAACGCACGCACCGGGGAAATGGCCCATCGAAAATCGACGAGCGAGCACGCGGGACCGATCACCGGTCATATCACAAGGCGGGTCGGCTGAAGGCCACCCGCGAACTTTCCAACGTACCGGAGAGCGGTCACGCGCACGTTATTTCCCGGGGATTGTGTTGGCCACGGCGTTCCTAAACCAAAACGGTGGTTCCCGGCGACGTCGGGAACCGATCGCGCCTGGACCGAGGGCACCCTTCACCGCGATCTCGGAGGTTGGCCTCCCGCACGAGTCCACGAACAACGGGAAGCAGATACCGTCCGCACTCCGGGAGGACACCAACACGGCCATGGATCGATCGCAAAAAACGGACGCACGAGCTCACCCGGATACTTGTCACCAAAAACCCCACCGGAGGGATTCTACCTTTCTCCGCGTATCTCAAAATTCCTCAAAGGCCGGGAATGCGCCGCCTTCGTTCCCCGCGACAGCAGCCACCAACCTCACGCGACACCGCGCCAACGAACAATGACGAGAAGGCGTTACGATTACGCGCGTCTCGTCCACCGGTCCTTTCTCCCACTTTCCCTCAAACTGCCGAAATCGGCAGGGCGCGGACAGGTAATTGGCCCGCCCCCCGTAGACTATCGTTTTGCGCGACGCGCGGACGGCAAGACGCGGCCAACGGATTTGAATGTCCCAGGAACGCGCTCGCCCGCTCTTCGATATCACGATTGCGAACGATACAATTTCCGTTACGGCCGGCGAAGGACAACGGACCGGGAAATCGAATAATTCCGGCGGCTCTAACATCTGCGTCACGGGTATTATTTTCGGCTGAAACGGGTACGGCGCGAAACAGGCGGAAAAATCGAGACGGGGAAAACAGAGTAATCGACGCGAGAAACATTAGCGAAAATCATAGCGCTCGGTCGCTATGCACGCCGAGGCGCTCGGATACGCGCGATGACGAGTCGATGTTCGCTCGCCCGCTATTGTCGCTGTGTCTCTCTCTTCGTCGCGGCGACATCGTCCGTCTCTCTCGTGCGTGTGCTCTGCCTCACTGGCTCCCTGGAAACGAGAATTCGGCGAGCGGAGACGGAATTATTCGGCCACGCCGCGCTCTCTGCAGGATCTCGGGCTCGGCGACGAATTACATAAAAAAACAAAAATAGAAGACTAATTAGTCGTCTTCGCGTTATAAAATTAGGAGAGTGCCCCACGGAATCGCTCTAACAAAAGGTGGAGCGAGGCTGGCGGCCACAGCACCGAAAACAAAGCGGCTATCCGAGCCTGTTTGTAACGCTCATCAAAAATGGGCGTTACAGTATATGTGTGTACGCTGCCGAATTCGAACGATGGTTATGCCGAGACGCTCTCTCGTCAGTTCGACCCGATCGCGCGTAGCGAGCACCACGCACAATTTAAATAAAGACGACGACGATCGACAAATGAGTTTTCGCATTAAACCTGAGTTTTATTAAACCTGACGTCTCCATCTACCAAAGTGTACTACGTCTAACATAAGATAGAGAAGAACAGGTAGCTATCGGGTAGCGAGAGTCGTGAGAGTTGATAAGAAGATGAGCCGTGTTGCGGCGAGTCTACTAAGTGGCATGCGGTACTGTTTTGTATGTTTAAAGTGAATTATAGCTAAGGTAGTCAAATATTCGCAGGTTTAATCAAGATCGAGGATTTTTTTTATTTATAATGAAAATAATGAATAATTGGGGACATAAATATGGCGTCGAGACGCTACCGCGTCTCTTGATTAAGCCTAAGTCGGCACCGGACGTGACAATATTAATTACCAAATTGTGTTCCAAGTAGCTGCCATTTTTTTCTACAGGTGTAGTTATGACAAGCTACACTGGACTACACGCTGCACATATGTATGAAACAAGAGTGTAAGGCGAAGCTCGTAAGTATCGACTGTTCGGCACCGCGTATCAAGGGACATAACCTTGCGAAGGAAAAGAGGCAACCGACGACTTGGGACACGTTATATCTCCGATGGCGACGAGCGTGCCTGGCCTCGCTCCCCGCAGCTGCTGGGAGCGCTCCCTCTGGCGGACACGGGCTGGTACTACCGATCAAGAGTATCGCACGGACGGGAAACGGCTTCGCTGGCTCGTGGCCAACGCCACACCAAGCGGCTGAGCCCGCGGAGTCACGATGCTGCAGCGCGAAAGTTCATCCAACGCCAAAGATTACGGAAGTCGATGATCCTTCGGGCGTCAAAGCGCGCGCAGTGGCAACAACGACTTTTGCCACAGTCTCGCCACATGGATATTTCGCTGTCACATAGTGGAATTTCGGGGAATATGGACCAGTGCGTGTCGAGCCCCACGAGAAAACGAAAAGATTGGCAAATGCATACGCTAACTTGTGTCGATGTCAGTGAGGTAGTTTAAAGGTCAAACCGTACTCAATATAAAATTCAAAAACGTTACACGAGTTTCCCCGTTTTCCGATTGTAACGTGTATTTATAGACCATTAATCTATAAAGTATAAAAATCTGCTTTATAGATTAATAATAACCGCTAGTTGCAGTTGTTGGTTTGCGGCAGCCAAAACAATCTTGAAATGATGGACCACCCGACATTCGGTAATACGGATCATAATTTTGCAGTGCAATTTCGTTGCAACAATTCAATTGAATTGATTCCTATTATCCTTGGAAAGCCTGCCAATGAACCAATAATGTAGAACGAAATGTTCAAATTGAATATGGCTTCGCGCATCCATATTGGGGCTTCAAAATCTCTTATTTTTTCTTGAAGTGTACTAAGGTCGCAGAACGTATCGGATCAGCAATTTTTAGATTAGTGGACTTTAATGTGGTCCATATTACAACATTTCGAAAAACGTGCAGATGTAGTGCACCACCGCGCAACAGCCGTGAAAAAGACTCTTATAAATATTTCAATGTCAGTCCTTTTTAGTGTGAATTCCCATCACCATAGTAAGATTCATATTTAGAAATAGGAGGTATAAGCAAGAACATTTTAGTGGCCTATTCCCCGGAATTACATACACGAATTCCTTATGAAATTCTTACCCACTCTTTTCGCACTGACGAAATTCACATAAAATTATGTGAATATACAACACATCCACCAAAATTGTTTTTAACAGTCTGAGAAGTAAAAGCTAAGTCCAAGGATCACAATCGGGGAAAACATGGGCATTACCATCTCTCTAAGAAATCTCAGGACATGGTACATACCAAGCCAGACTGAGACTCGGGCGGGATACAAGAGGAGTAAAACCTAAGTGCATCGCTAAAAGAGCTTCTAAATTCTAACCTAACCTAATCCAATCTAAGATCAACCTAAGACCAGAAGCTTAAAAAAATCAACCATAAATTCCGGATCATTCCAGTGGATTGACTGTCTCCACCTGACCACCTGACTCTTCAACAGTCGATAAACCAAACAACTATTTTGTTCCTTAACCAAAAAAGCGAAATCCCCACCAGCAGTACACCCAAAGCGTGCCACAGAAGCCCGCGAGGAGATTTGCGCGACGTTAGCAATAAGAACAATAAGGCTAATGGTGATGTCTGCGCCGAGATGTGTGGAAGCGTTGCACAGCCCTCCAGCATCCTGGGGGGCGAGGAGCACTGAAGGAGGCGGAGGTAGTCGTCGTTTCTGGAACGCGTTAGATGAGCATCGCGGGGTTGCTGCTGCTGTCTCACCCCTTTCTCCTTCGGTTGCAAGCACAGCACAGCGCGAGTACTCGAGAGCCAGCGGAGTACGTAGTACGTACTCCGTTGAGTCGCTTCAGGATTAACGGGGAATTAGCGGCAGGGTGGGACGAGGCCGGGATGGGGGGGGGGGGGGGGGGGTTGGTTTTCTCTCGCGCAGTCGAGGGCTGCCGCTGCGCTTGGCTGCGGTGGCGAGCCGAGGGCGAGAAACGGGTACAGCGAGAGTCGCGAGGCCGACGACGGCGAGCGAGGGAGACGCGAGACAGAAGAGCCCGAGCTGCAGCTCGCCCCCTGAGCAGTGTTAGCCTCGCGGGCCAGCTCGACGCGGGGCTATGAGGACCATAAAGGCCCCTTCGGGTCATAATCACGCGAGAACTCCTGGCCGCAGGTTCCACGGCTGAGAGTGAACTGCGTGTACGTGTATACCGCGCACCCACATGCGCGAACCCACAGCCAGTGGGACGCATTGAGTGGTTTCCGGGGTTGGTGTAAACGCGGTGGGAAAACCCGGCGCGTATCGTGTTGTGACATGATTATTACGCGGGCGGCGCGCGCGAGACTCCGGGGCCTGGAAGCGTTGTAACCGGTCCGAGGGTTACAATACACTCGAGCTTGCGGGCAATGCGTCATCGGAGGGAGCAACGTGTGTCCACTCCATACCGGGCGAGCGACAAAGAGAGAGAGGGGGAGAGAGAGAGAGGGGGTGAGGGGGGGATTCTCGCTCTGTGCGCGTTGTACGTTGGCTCGGCTCTCGCGATGTTCAATGGCTGCTGTTGGCCGCATACCGGACTCCGAGTATAACGTGCATAAACACGAGTAGGACCGAGGGACAAGATACCGAAGTGTCGGGCGCGATGATACGGCCGCGCGCGAGCTATGAATGAGCTCAGAGAGCTCCGACGGAAAGGGCGGGGAAGGAGGGAGCGAATTATTCCTACTCCGAAAGCCGGGTGTATTCCGGGATCGGGGCATGTTAGCACTATGGAAATTGGGAGGGGGGCAAGGGAGGGGATTGAGTGGGATGTTACAGAATCTGTGCAGCGGTTGCGAAACTCGATGTGGGATGGTTATTGGATTGGTCGCACTCGTGAGGAGCGAGAAAAATGAGAAAGGGCTGAAAAGTACATGAGGGGTCAGTTAAATAATGCGGCGACCTCCTTAAACACACTGGACCGTCGTGAATTCAGAGTTGCTCTATTTTTACTTTCGCGCTGCACGTAAAAATACTGTACCGCGTCATTAATCAGTTTTGCGATAAACGCGAATGACGTCAGTAACTCACCGGGGTTGAGTTACTTTCGAGCACCTTTAATTTCCGCCGCATATCCCGAGCGTTGTGTCATCTACTGTTACAAAGGTGGAATACGCGTGAGTCCTCTGTATGCGCGTCTACGTAAATACAACGACGTACGTATGTCAACGTGAAATTATTTCGCCGAGCGTGCAACGTCGTCGCAACGGTGGATTCAGCGAAAACGATGCCGCCTCGCATCGCGGGGCCAACACGCGAAGCTGCGGCAGCAGCAAAAGCCAAAGTGCGCGTTGGAACTTTCGGAATGTCGTCGCTGTAACTCGGTCTATCTTCCTATCTATTTCTCGCTTCGTCCTGCGCGCCGCCCGCTCGCTCCCGACGACCGTAATTCCCGAAGCGCGACACGTACGTCCGCACAGTAAACCAGCGAGTGGCGACGTCGACGGCCACGCTTTTATTTATTCTCACGGAATCGTGGTTACTTCAACGGGCGGCGACGATGAGGGGGACGAGCGCTCGAGAAACTGGAAACTGTTCTTCGGCAGTCATTTGGCTCGACCTGATCAACGTTCACGTAATTCGGGACGTGCAAAAATGTGTCTTGGTGGATAAAAAATTAATTCACCCCGCAGGCGTTTATTTATTTTGTTGCGTGACGGCTGTTATTTTTGTATAATAATTTAATGTAATTATCGTAAAATAATTGATCGCGTTGCTCCATTAAGCATCAAAATGAATACCCCGAGTAAGCAATTGAATTTATTCAACGTAAAATATGAAACGATAAGATATATGATTTCTCAAAAAGGTGAAACACGATAGGCAAAAGTAAATAAATTATCACCGTGGTGATATATATAAGCGGGTAAACGCAGAGCTAACATGACGATGAGGCTAATTCAGAGCAGAATGAAACTGTAGACACAAATCAGACGAAATCAGAAACAGAACTGAATTAGGGATTTATGAAGTGAATTAAATAAACAGCGTGGAGTTTGACGACATCAAGACGGTCGTCAGGTGCTGAGGACGTGTCGTACGCGCGGTTACCGAAAAAGCGTATTTAACGAGATTTTTGTTAGAATCAAGGGTACAAGCAGATGAGGATGGGCCGGGCGACAGTTTCATAAAAACATGAGATTGAAGGAAAGCATTTTAGTAAATAGATATTTCATATAGCAGAGAAAAATGGTCAGAACATAAGATATTTATTTTGAACATTCGACCCCTTAATAACCAAAAATCAAAAGATAGAAAAAAGCCAGAAAAAATAGCGCGAAAATATAAAAAATAATGCTATTGTAGAAATAATAGCTACAATTTACGCTTCAAAAAAAAGGTAAGTCTGTTAAATCATGCAAGATCGTCCATCTAGAACCGCGTCGTTGCAGCGCGCGAGGCGCCACTTGGCTCACGGCTCGCGGCGAAAACTCTCGCGGCGAGCACATTTTTGTGGCAAAGAAAGAAGAAAGATGAGGTTCGGGCTTGCCAGAATGTTAACTGGGAAAACGTCCCGGTGGATGACGCCACCGACGCGCCCTGTGGCCCCGGGGCATTCCTCACTTTCCATCTTCGCCGTTCCTCTTTCTCGTTTCCCGCGCGTATTTCACCCTTTCGCTCCGAGTGTACAGCGCTTTTTGCTCCCTCCCACCCTTCCCTCCTCCGGGCGGGCAAAGAGGAACATCGGTTAACCCGAGGCAAAGCGCGTGGAAGACCGAGCACCGCGGAAAATTACCATGTTCCATGGGAGGCTTGAAGTACACAACGCGCGCGTGCACCGCTGGCGATTCTACCCGAGAGCTCATCGTGCGACTGCGAAAAGGTTATTATACGAAGAAGCGTCGTGGGAAGCTCTCTACTCGTGTACCGAGCGTTTCTCACCGCACTCCTGGCCGTACATTCGTCGCATCCGTCCTCGCCTCTAATTTACCGTTTTCCTTTTTTTGTTATCTACGATTTTTATCTTTTTTGCTTCCTCGTGGAGGAAGCTTTGTTTTCGTTGAAAAATGGTTTTTCGAGATTTTCATATTAGGTCAGTTACAATGATTCGAAACGTCGAGAAAAGTGAAATGTAGGATAAAGTTACCAGTAAATAAATAGTTAAGCAGAACAATTTGATTATCATGGGTTTCTACAAAATGTAATATTTTCAGACTGTTCTCGAAAATGTTAACGTTCGACCAAAGCTTGAATTATGTGATGCAGTTGAAAAAATATCGTATTTTTATCGCGGAATGTATAAAAACAAATACTAAAAGCCAATCACCCAAAAATATCTGAAAATGAACGAGCCAATCTAACCTACACTTTTAGTCGAAAATAGACGGCTGCAACAAAATAATCGCAGTAGATAGCTAAATAACAGACACATTAAGAATTTAATGTTCATCCAAGACGTAATTTCTCATGAATTCTCAAAAAGCGGTTGTTCATTCACTGGTGACTGTTCAATTACTGGTTGCATTCACTCTATCTATGTATGTATGTGTGTGTGGCCGTCATGCAATAGTAGTTTGTGATACTAGTGCGTGAAGGCGGCCGTTATCGCGCGGAGGTTAGGAAGCGGCGCACTCGATTTGGCGAGAGCAACGCTTCCTAAACTCCGCGCGACGGCTGCATTCACGCACAAGTATCACATACTACGTTTTGTAACGAATGTCAACGTACTGTCGCACAGTTCGTGCCTGCAAAGCGTTGCGTGAAATCATCTTGTAGATAGTTTTACACACGCCAATGTGTGCGTGAAGAACTTCACGCACTAGATGGCGTACGTGAAATTATCTACGATTATCTGAACATAATACGCAATTTCACGCACGCTTTGCAGGCACGAAATGTGCTATATTACGTGCACGAGTTACAAAAAATACATATTTTGACACCTCACGAACGGCTTTGTCAATCGAGCTTTTATTTGGCACACACGTGGAGCAGGTTGATACCTTTTGTTTATGATAATTTTCAAAAATATTCAAAGTTCAAATTAATTTCCAATCAATTTTTAATTCTTGGAAAAACATCTGTTCTCTAGTTGCCGCACATTTGTAGCCATTGAGCTAAATCGTTTTTTATAAATAAAATTATGTTAAAGGACGACTGGTATTAAATTTGCGATGAATCTATAAATAGGTTCGATTCTTATGGGATACTAAAAGTTTTTTTTTTTTTGTAACTCATGGCGCACTCGCCTCCTCTCGTGCTACAAACAACACTCGGCTTCGCCTCGTGTCGTAGTAGCACTCGATTTGGCGAGTGCGCCGCTTCCTAACCTCCGCGCGATAACGGCCGCTTTCACGCACTGGTATCACAAGCTACTATAAATTGACGCTTTGCACTACCTCACATAAAATATCACGAAATCAACTGAAATTTTCTATACACAAAAAATAATACTCTGAGGTACATTAACAAAGCTTCCTCTATGAGGAAGCTAATATAGATAAATATACTTCCTCATTGAGTTAGCTTTGTAAACATTGAAATGTAATGAGGAAGCCATGTGCAAAGCTCTAGTTTGCATCCTTTTTAATTTCCAGTCGGTGTCGTATTTTCCGCGTCTTTTTCGTTTTATTAATTTGAGTGTGACTGACAGAACAATCGGGGGAAAACGTAATTTGACGCCGCACGGATGAGCATAGAAAAAAAAATTCGGCCGGTTTTCGTATCGCGTTGCCGGCGAACGAAGCGAACCGTAGTAAGCCCGCTGCGTGCGAGCTTTTGTATGCATGATAATAGGATGGACACGGCGGGGTTTGCGGGACGTGTGTATTGGTATGCAACCGCAACTCCCGCAATGCTGCAAAACGCCGGGGATGCCGCGCGCGAGCTGTTTCCCTGCGCAGCCTTACCGGTTCCAATTTGCAAACTGTGGATGCGTATGGTCATCGACGTCCCTTCCAGAACGATTCGTGAAGAAAATTTCGAACTGAACGATGGAAGAAGATCGTCGTTATCGAGTTTCGACGTTGTTACCGTCGTGCCAAGATGGCAGGGAAAAATGGTTCTGTCGGGCCGGCGCATAATCGTTTTCTCGGCGATCTCATAAGGTTCTGAGCCTGACATCCGCATTAGGATTCCGGTCCGAACTGATGCGGAAGCGCCGGTATTTATAAGAAAAATAAACATGAGGCCGGGCGTATTCAAAACGCCCCCCGGACGAGCTGGATTCTCCCGGGTATCTCTGATATGTCTGGCTTCAATGGACGATACTTCATGGATAACAAGTCCGGGGCCGGACAACCGCCACGGCCGGCTATCTCCCGAATCTTTGCGCTTTGAAAATTCGCATGGAATTGGCCCAGAAATAGATATTCAACCGATCTGTATGCCGAGCGTTCTGCAACATACGTGGATTCGTGCGGTACGGGCTCGTGGGTTGGGCACGGCTCAAGAGAGTCTCCCGCTTTTTGTGAAAAGTGAAAAGCAAGGAGAGAGAGAAGAAAAAAAGGAAGCGGCGCACATTGTGGGTAGAGCGGAGCATCCAATTTGCTTCCTCGGTTTCCTTGGAGTTCTCTTTCTGTCGTGGTTGCCCGGAATATCCTCGCACTGATACATATACATATGGCGGACGATCGAGGAATACCGAATGGAAGACGTGGGATACATCACGAGTTCGGTGTGTGTGGTTTTTTCCAGTCTTTTTTTGCCCCTCTCCTTCTCATCCTCCGCCCCGGCTTCTTCTTCTTCTTCCTCTTCGTATTGGACCCTTCGGAGCCCGGTGGCGGCGCCGCCACGAATCGTGCGCTGGCGTGACCCGAACATCTCCAGACCGAAACCCTCGTTAGTTCGAACCTTCTCGAGTTTCCACGTTAACTGGACAGGGGCAGAAGCTAACGTAGGGAATTGGCGGAGGGGACGATCTTTCGTTATACGTACCAAAATCGACGCCACCTTGTGGTTATATTCCATCAGCGAGCAACTTCGCCCGGATTGACCCCTAGACGCAGATGTCTCATAGGTTTAATAACGGAGTCAGCCTCGAAGTCGTGGACAAGTGTCTTTGGACCATTCAAAAGTTGCAACGTTGGGGACATTTTTTTCTCCAATGCTTATGGATGCTAACTTCCTTGAATACAAATGTCAGCTAACAGGTGCATCGAAAAATACTGCTTATATCCTACTTGTGACCGATGGTTGCCCGTAGATATGGCCCGTAGGTTTAACTCCGTTAGACATTCTCAAAGTCATGGTCAAGTCTCCTAGGACCATTAAAAAGTTCCAGCATTGGGGACATTCTCTTCCATTGCTTGATAGATGCCATCTTCCTTAAATACAAACATCGACCAATAGGTACATTAAAAAACAATACGCATGTTCTATCTGTGACCAACGGTTGCGCTCCCAAGGCATTGGTCATGGTCCAACCACCAACAATCCAAGAATTCGCGCATTCATCACGTTCGGCAGACCCTCGTGAATCCGGAAAATCAAAGAACACAAAGCGGACAAAGAAGACAACACTCAAAGCTTTCTTCTCATTCGCCATTCCGGCTATTCTCTCCGGGCGAAGCTCTCTTCGCGTTATTATCAGCAATCTTTCATTCCCAAAAGAGCGACATGGCACCCCAAGCGGTGTCTCCGGGCCCGGGGCGCGTCTTCCGCCCGTCCCTCGAAGCAGCCACGCCGAAAACCGCCATCAACATCCCCGCACGATTCTCCTTTTATATGAATTTGACTGTGCCGTTAGCCGCTCCCCGTGCCATCACCGCCATCAGCGAGGCGAATCTCAACAACGCGGCGCGCGCGGTGTGTTCCCGCCGTGTGCCAAAGTCGTCGTGGGCTCTCATCCCCGGCGCGCAAACGAGGCTCCTCCGTGGCTCCGGTCCCGGCCGCACAGTCGCCCTAATCCGAGCAAGATGTTGCCCCGGCGCGCGGGGCGAGAGAGCCCGCACGACGAGACTCAAGCAAGAGTAACGGCCTCGGGGGGTCGGGGCAAAACGCGAGAGAAGTAATTGCTAACCGTTGAAACGGGCGCGCGCACCAACCTCGCTCACAGCTTCTCTCCGTTACTCTCGCTTTTCCCATATCCGCGACGTCGGTGTCTCCGCTCGCAAAACCCACTATTCTTTGTATGAAACAATTCGCCAGCCCGCACCTTCGTCCCGCGATGAGCGAATCTTCCCCTCTTCTATTATTCTTACGTCCTACGGGAGAGACTCGGGGCTCGCGCACCTCCGCTGCGCGAGACGCATGGAGAGCGAGATTGGAGGTCGTTTTGAATTTGCCTCGAGGACGAGAAGGCGAGTTGAATTGGTCGTAGCTCAATTCCCCTTTGGCTGCCGCCCTTGTCGCCATTCATAATGATTTTCCGCTCGCTCTCTGAATCTCTCCGACGTTTTCGCGAGACTCAAAACTCAGAAGTAAGATTGACCGTTTCTTTTTGTCCTTTTTTGTCGAACGAAAATTCACTCGCAGGAGGGAAAAAGTTCTCGCAACCGACGAAGCTTTTCGAAATACTATTTTCCGCCTCCGAGGCTAACGCGAATTCCTCAATTTATCGTCGTAAGTTAGCCCTCAACCTAAATTCCGTTACCAGGTGATCCCGGGGTATGCGGCACGTGTATAGGTGCAGGTAGCCAACGTAATTGCGTTAGCTGATTTCTCCCGACGAAAGACAATCCTCGCTGCCGGTACGTGCCCCACATTACGAATCGTAACAGGGAGAAGAAGACCCCCTTCCCCCCCTGCCCCCTGCCCCCTCGCCTTCCTCGCCCCTTTTGCGCCTGTGAAGGTACGAAACTACATAGGTGCGGTACGAGCCGTGGATGGTTTGCACCTACACTATACTTAACGGACGGGTAGTTCCGTGGAATTTGGTCGGACGTGAAGGTGGCTGAGGGTCGTGGAAGGGGCGACGTGAGTGAGGGTGAGCGGGTTTCGCGTCCTCGGCTGGAGTCCCGCCCGAGGAGAGGGGGTGGGGGGTGACCTCACGGGAGCCAGTGAAAAATGTCAGTCATATCAGGAGAGGAGAGAGTAGAGAGCGCGACGCATGGAGAGAGAAACAGGATGGAAGGCTGGAATAGCGAGAGGGTGGAGGAGGAAGGAAGGATATCGCGACGTGGAACCTGCGATAATTTAATGCTCGAATTTGTCACGGCGTTACTCTCCCTCGCACAGGTCCATCCATCGCTCTCTGGTGCGCTCCTCGGGTTCTGTATTCCGGACGCATAAAACGCCTCTCCGTTTTGCCGCCGAGTCGCTGTGAGTAAAACGTGTAGTGTATATATACGTAGTCGTGTAGGGTGTATATAGTGTATAGGATTCGGGAGTGGACCCGGGCGCGGCGGGGCGAAAGACGTAAGCGAAGTGGATTACGCGACTTGGGACCTCCGTCGTGGAGACTTCGCTCTTTCGGGCTCTTTTCCCCGGGAAACGACGGGACCGGATTCCTCGGGTGCGACTCCGTCGGTTCTTCATGAACAACACAACGCGCGGCGGGATGTATTCATGGCCTCGGGAGAACGGCGAGCGAGTGGCCTCGACTTCGAGGGCCGGGTAGTGGTTGAAGTTAAACTTCGGGATTCAACATTGGCACGCGTGACCAGTGAGCTGAATGCGGATTCCGAAGACCTCAGAAAGCTGCGAGGATGAGAGGAATCAGTTGGCTTAATCAAGTCGTGAGATATAAAAACTTCAGGTTATCATTCATCGCTCTCCAACGCTGATCACCTAATTATTGTCCTACACTGCACGGAGAGAATAGACGGGGATGATGCGAACATGCATGTGAGTTTGAGCTAACCGAACATGATTGGATCAATGAAAATTTTGTTGGAGCAATGAAAGTTTCATTGGCTCAATGAAAATTTCGTTGTTTGAACCACAGAGAGGTTGAGTTTACTGCATGCGATTGAATCAAATGACCTCATCAAGGTTGCGCCAACCTCAATGCAGCTGATAAGCATCGTCAGATTCGCCGTATATAACCTCACCGAGGGGTTGAGCCAATCTTATTTAGTTAACTCCACCGCTCAGTCGTTGAGCCAACAAAATTTTTATTCAGCCAGTTATATTCGGTTGGCTCAAACTCTCAAGTATATTCGAGTCATCCCCCACGTTTCTCCAAGCATGGCTCTAAACGTTTGAATATGGGGTTCTTCGATGAAATCCCCTATCTTTCTTGCATCGTCATCCAGCGTGCCTTCACGAATTGGAAGAAAAGCTACATCAGGTGACGACAATATGACCTTGAAATTTTCTGCATCTGCAAAAAAATTAGTTTGGCAATGTGTAGCGCCTAAACTATTGACTTCAGAAAGAAAAGTCTAAGGACTTTTCTGTTCCTTTTTCAATTGTCTTCCAACGGATTTTTTCAAAAATTTTATTAGACTGTTTTTCGAAACAGTAGAGCCAATTTCCTGCTTTGGCACGCTGTCACATCTTAGGTATTGCTCGAAACAAAAAATTGTATAAGACTTTTTTGTTTCTTTTTCGATTATCTAACAACGGATTTTTCGCAAAAAATTTTTTTATTTTTTTTTTTTTTTAGCAAGGCGTAGCGCCTAAACTATTGACTTGGGAAAACAAAGTATGGGGACTCTTCTTTTCCTTTTTCATTTATCTTTCAACGGATTTTTTACAAAATTTTATTAGACTGTTTTTCGAAAAAGTTAAATTAATTTTGTTGCTTTGACACGCTGTTACATCTTAGATATTGCTTGAAAAACAACATTTCATAAGACTTTTTTGTTTCTTTTTTGATTACGTAACAACGGATTTTTCGAAATATTTTTTCACAATTTTTGTTTAATTCGGATTGTGTTAAATTGCCATGCATTATTTATTTATCGAGATGAAAAACAGTCTAATAAAATTTTGTAAAAACTCCGTTGAAAGATAAATGAAAAAGGAAAGGAAAAGTCCCCAGCCTTTTTTTCCCCCAAGTCAATAGTTTAGGCGCTACGCCTTGCTAAAAAAAAATCCGAATTTTTTTTTCGAAAAATCCGTTGTTACGTAATCGAAAAAGAAACAAATCTTATACAATGTTGTTTTTCGAGCATA
Source organism: Pimpla rufipes (assembly GCA_963932165.1). Classification (NCBI taxonomy): domain Eukaryota; kingdom Metazoa; phylum Arthropoda; class Insecta; order Hymenoptera; family Ichneumonidae; genus Pimpla; species Pimpla rufipes. The sequence continues at coordinate 9,967,228 of OZ010638.1, forward strand.
CCTAAGATGTAACACCGTGTCAAAGCAAAAAGTTGATTCCACCTTAAAAAAAAAACATTCTAATAAAATTATGTAAAAAATCGCAATATCTAAGATGTCACACATTTACATTTTAGATATTGCATGAAAAACAACATTTTATAAGACTTTGTTTCGTTTTCGATTACCTAACAATTTTTTTATTTGAATTTTATTAATTGCCTTGCATTATTTATTTATCGAAATACAAAATATCGCAGGACTTTTCAGGTTCTTTTCGAGTGTCTACGACCGGAGTTTACAATAACGCTTTGGAATTTTTTTAGAAGAATAGTCAAAGTTACGATATTCTAGTATGGAGTACAATATCGTAATTTTGATGTACTATACGTGTAGTACTTAATGCTACAATATCGTAATTTATACTATTCAGCAAGTACTCAGAGCTATGTCCCGAAACGCTGTTTTCTCCGTGATGCGCGCATGGCGGTTTACTAGACGATAAATTAACCCCGGAGATTTAACCGGGTCGCCAAGTCGGTAGATGTGCACGAACGTTGCTTGTGTTGTGGTGTCAGCGAAACCAGACGTATCGAGACATGGGTGGGTTGCAATATTTGCAAAAAATGGACCCATCTCGATTGCCTGGCGCACCTAAAGAGGACGAAAGAAGAAGTAGAAGATCGTTTTTTTATCTACACGTGCGATCTTTGCGCACATTGGATCAATCGCTGAGACACTCCGAGTGAGAGGCAAGGGGACTCACTTTAAAAAAGCACCCCGAGTGAGAGGCAAGGGGATTCACTTTAAAAAAGCACCCCGAGTGAGAGGCAAGGGGACTCACTTAAAAAAAGCACCCCGAGTGAGAGGCAAGGGGACTCACTTTAAAAAAGCACCCCGAGTGAGAGGCAAGGGGACTCACTTAAGAAAAGCACCCCGAGTGAGAGGCAAGGGGACTCACTTTAAAAAAGCACCCCATGAAACTAGAATCCTGTCACGTCCTCGTCGTTAGTTCCGGATCATGCTAAGCACAGGAGTGTCGTTGAAGAATAAAAAAATCCGTCGACTCAAAAACACAGATACACCGATGAATAATCGAAAAGGAAACTGAAAAGTCCTGAAACGTTTTGTATTTTAACAAATACACAATGCGTGACACCTTAATAACATTCGAATTAAAAGAAAAAATGGTGACAAAATATTTCGATAAATCCGTTGTTAGATCATCGAAAAAGAAACAAACAGTCTTATACAATGTTTTTTTTCGAGCAATACCTAAGATGTACCAGCGTGTCAAAGTAGAAAATTGACTCTACTTTTTCGAAAGACAGTCTAATAAAATTTTGTAAAAAATCCGTTGAAAGATAAATGAAAAAGGAAAAGAAAAGTCCCCAGCCTTTTTTTTCCAAGTCAATAGTTTAGACGCTACACCTTGCAAAAAAAAAGAAATAGTAAGAAAAAATATTTCGAAAAATCCGTTGTTAGGTAATCGAAAAAGAAACAAAAAAGTCTTATACAACTTTTTTTTTAGAGCAATACCTGAGATGTAATAGCGCGTCAAAGCAAAAAATGTATTCTACTTTTTCGAAAAACAGTCTAATAAAATTTTGTAAAAAATCCGTTGAAGGGTAAATTAAACAGGAAATGACCTTGAAATTTTCTGCATTTGCTAAAAAATTATTTTAGCAAGGTGTAGCGCCTAAACTATTGACTTGAGAAAAAAACGTCTAAGGACTTTTCTTTTCCTTTTTGCTTCCTCATAGATGATGTTGAAGTTTGCATCGTTGGAATGCAACGAAATTCAGAAAAAAAATTAATTTCAAGTAACCCAAATGATGAAATTAGGTATAAAAAGAAATCATATCAATTAGTTTCTATAATTACTTTTTATACCTAATTTCATCATTTGGGTTAATTAAAATTAACCCAAATCATTATCATTTGGGTTTTCATGCCAGTATGCTTAGTATCTTTTTCATGCCAGTATGCTTAGAATGTTTTTCGAAAAAGTAGAGTCAATTTTCTGCTTTGGCACGCTGTCACATCTTAGGTATTGCTCGAAAAAAAAACATTGTATAAGACATTTTTGTTTCTTTTTCGATTATCTAACAACGGATTTTTCGCAAAAAATTTTCAGATTTTTTTTTTTTTAGCAAGGCGTAGTGCCTAAACTATTGACTTGGGAAAACAAAGTCTGGAGACTCTTCTTTTCCTTTTTCATTTATCTTGCAACGGATTTTTTACAAAATTTTATTAGACTGTTTTTCATCTCGATAAATAAATAATGCATGGCAATTTAACACAATCCGAATTAAACAAAAATTGTGAAAAAATATTTCGAAAAATCCGTTGTTACGTAATCAAAAAAGAAACAAAAAAGTCTTATGAAATGTTGTTTTTCAAGCAATATCTAAGATGTAACAGCGTGTCAAAGCAACAAAATTAATTTAACTTTTTCGAAAAACAGTCTAATAAAATTTTGTAAAAAATCCGTTGAAAGATAAATGAAAAAGGAAAAGAAGAGTCCCCATACTTTGTTTTCCCAAGTCAATAGTTTAGGCGCTACGCCTTGCTAAAAAAAAAAAAAATAAAAAAATTTTTTGCGAAAAATCCGTTGTTAGATAATCGAAAAAGAAACAAAAAAGTCTTATACAATTTTTTGTTTCGAGCAATACCTAAGATGTGACAGCGTGCCAAAGCAGGAAATTGGCTCTACTGTTTCGAAAAACAGTCTAATAAAATTTTTGAAAAAATCCGTTGGAAGACAATTGAAAAAGGAACAGAAAAGTCCTTAGACTTTTCTTTCTGAAGTCAATAGTTTAGGCGCTACACATTGCCAAACTAATTTTTTTGCAGATGCAGAAAATTTCAAGGTCATGACGACAATTGGTTGATAAATCGATACGTCCAATAAATTGGTTGGTCCAGCAAATTAGTTGGTCGAAGCACGTAAATGGTTAGCACCGACCAATTTAATTACCCGAACCAAACACAACGAATTATTTTTCCCTGCAACTAATGCCAAACGCGGACTACGCACTGATGCTGATCTCGAGCCTGAGTTTTAGCTTCAAACTGTTTCGGACCAATTGGATTCTTGACACGATGTTCCACTTCCAAAATAAATTTTCGGGATACGAAACATCCCTGCCGCTGATATCGCGCCGTGCGTTCGCGGCGCGGTATGTCGGAGACCAGCGGAAGCCACCAGTTTTGGGATGCCGGACGCCAGCGATACGTGGAGTTCTCGACGAGACAGGATGCCGGAACACGTTCTGGGGTAGGGAGAGAGCGCGCGCGTACCGTACACCCCCTCCCCCCTCTCCCCCGCACGGGAAGAGGGACGCACAAAGAATTTTGTATTCGGGACTAGTTCCGGTGTAATGGCATGCGGACTACGGGCGCGGCTACTCCGAACATGTACACATTCACATATGCATATATGTAGGTACATATCCATATATATATATACACATAAACCTAGAACTGTTTACGTAAACGTTGCTCAGGTTACCATTCCTCTCCCTTCTTTCCCTCCCTTCTCATTTCCATTGAATCCCACTTCTTTTTCCTTTGCCTTTCTCACAGTCTCATTATTTAATTACGTTCAATTACGTTTAACTGCACTTTACGCTTAAAAATCGTGGCCGCGCCGCCGTCGTAGAAAGACACGTAGGCACGTGAGTACAGTACACGACGGCGTAAGTTGGAAACTCGGGAACCGGCCAATTAGGCATGTCCAGCTATGGTGAAAAACCGTCCGCTCGCCGAAGTACCTGCGCACTGCCCCTTCCTGTATCAAAATTCCCCTTTCGACCGCTGTTTCATGATCTGCGGGGGGGGGGGGGGGGGGGGGGGTGTAACGTTTAGAACGGTCAAGTTAAGGCAATTTAAGCATGCTGAAATATACCTCAAATATTTAGCAGCTCCGGCGGTAGTTTTCAGTCTGAATTCTCATTTGAGATTTCAAATGCATTATGTTGTTTAAGGATCGTTGATAATATATTCCCGACAATTATTTATTGATTATTTTTTTAGCGAGTTTTCAATCTGAATTAACAATTAAAATATTAAATGTATTTTGTTGTTTAAGGAACGTTTAGGAGATCTTCATGACAATTATTAATTATTTTTCTCTATTTCGCTGAACTTATGAAATGCATTTTTGTCGCGAATAATTCTTCTCTTAATTGTTGATGTACTGATTTGTGGAAAGTGTACATCAATTTGCCGCAGCTGTAGCACGCAATGCTCCAGCGTTCTCCGAGAAAATCGATTTTGTGAAATCTCGAGTAACCTATGAGGTGCAAATGTTTAGTGATGCAAAACGAGCCGATTTACTAACCGTATAACGCACTCGATTTTAACAGTTACGTTGCTGCTTCAAGTCTTGGTTTTGGCTTTTTTAAAATCAATTTCAATACTTGCATCAATTTTACTTGTAAAATTGATCAAACCTACGTTAATTAACACATATTTATTATTTACCTTAGGGTCTCTCTAACTGTCCATCAAAGAGGTAGAGCGACCCTTAGAAAGGGGCGTTCCCAACTTACCTGGTCGGTTGGAGTTACATGAATGTCAAATACGCAGTCCTGTACTGTACACATATCATTAGTGGAGTCACGTGTTTTCGTGCGCTCCAGTTTGGGCAGTGCGGTCTGGCCAGCGAATCGGAATCTTGCGTTCGGTTTTTAATTTTCTATTTTTCTTTAAAAACAACGTCAATTTTTGTCAAAATTTGACGTATTATAATTTCCTATTGTTTTATTCCCTTTTTCATCTTTTTCCTATTATTTCCAGGCTGTTATTCCGCAACGAAGCGGCCCAATTTGCTCACCCGCCGCTTCTGTTTTCGTCAAAAGAGACAGGAATACGAAATAAGGTTGTAATTATAACGAACGGCGGATCGGCGGGCCAACGACTATCCGGTTCCCGTCCTGGCATAGCAATCATCAGCTTCGGGCGCAACGCGAGCCAACGCCGCGAGTTCCGACGTCCGACGAGATTTCCCATCTAGATTACAATGCCGACCGGGTAGTTAGCGGATTCGGCGGGACTTTACGGTTCAATAGGATACACAGCAAATGCAACGCGTTAGGCGCTACGTGCGCACGACGCGACGACTCTACGCGTGCGCAGCGGCAAAAGCAAATCACTTTTGGGGTTCGCGCGGCGACACGGACAATCTCCATCTCTCAATTTCCTGCGTGCAACTTGCAATGTCTCTCCTGGCACCTTCACACTGAGTGTGTGTGAAAACGTTTCTCGTTTTGTCGCTGACGGGCTTCGCCGATTTCTCGCCGCTCGCACTTGGAGACCGCGGCGAACCAGTTCACACTGCTACGAACCAGTTCGAGGAGCGTTCGCGCCACGTACATTCATGTCCAGGAGGCTGTGCACCCGCGACCACCGACGAATTTCATTGTTGGACCCGCGGAGCGACGGAACAGTGACGACGTTTGTTACGTACATCGCGGCGCCACCCGACGTGGACGACGACGAATCGAACGGCGAGAACTGGGCCAATCCGAGCGGCCGATTCGTAATCGCCCGACGGATCCCGACGGGACAACACGGAGTTCTGGAAACTGTGCGAACTATGGGCATGGGGAAGGCACCAGGAGGGCCACTTCCTTTCTCGCGCCTCGGGTCAATAACTGGGGTGGAACTATGAGAGACGGAGGCGAAGAATTTTTAAAGAAGAAGACAAAGAAGTGAATGCGAAATAAAAGCGAGACGCTGCGGGGGGAGAATAGGGTCGGGGCGGACTCTGGAGATAAGACTGGTTCGGGGCATCCGTCCAGCGGGAAGAGGAAAGGGCGAGGGGAGATCGTTAATATTCACAACGCGAAGGGCCCGAGGCTGATCGTACGTCGACGGGACATTCCGAAACTTTTCCATTCGGTGCTGCTTTCTCGTTTCAACCTGGATCGAACTTATTTTACTCACAATAGCGGCAACTCGGACTTTGAGAACGGGTCCACGAGAACGAGTCCTCTGTCTCATGGAATATAATGGGAAAATTATTTCCCGAAGGGAGGCTTCGAGTTTTGTTTTCCAAACAATATGAACATGGGATAACCTCCCTTGGACTGTTAAAAATCTACGGTGTAAAACTCCGCAGGTGTAGACGTTTTGATGGTATTACCGACTAAAGTGTTTATATGAAAACTTTTCGCGGTGTGAAATTGACATAAACGATTTCGTTAAATTTATTCTCGTGTCAACTTTACCTGTCAACACGCGCTCAGGTCAAATGATCAATGCTTGGTGTCGATTACTTGTACGTTGTATTTGTTTCACGTCGTACAAGTAATGATCGTAATCAACGAAAAGTAAAGTAAAGTAAAGTGAAGTAAAATAAAGTAAACTTCAAGCAGTCAAAAGCTGAAATCAATAAAAAGCGATGGGGAAAATGTGGTCGAGGCGACTTGCTAGATCGATTCAGAATGCGCTCAAACGGATTTCTAACTGGGTCCCACATGACACTTTTTTCCAGCAATTGGCCTGGGTACGCAGATTTCAGTGTAAAATTACCATCGCGGTGGACATTCCGGTCAATCAATAGGATCCTCGACTAAGATCTGAGCAACGATCCCCTAAAAAGAACATCAACTGCTTGTGCTCGGTCGGGAAACGACGCCTCTTGTTCAAGCAGTAAAAAACTGAAATCAATGACTTGTTATTTATAAATAGATTGGAAATATATTAGTGTACATACTATCCCTATTTGACGTGACTACGAAGTAAAATTTGGAACTTAAGTGCATTGGATAATAAAAAACAACGTTCAGCTACACTATCGTGACATTTGTATTGTACTTAGGTATGTTATACTTTTGATAGAAACAAATTCTAACAATTGTTGCTGTGGAATTCATGTGGACGCGGTTTTAAAACAAAATGTGCAGATACTAAATGCTAGATAGAGATAAAGAAAACAATGTAACACCAATTTCAGTGTTACAGAATTAACACCAATATGGTGTTGATAGTAGAGTTATGTCAATGTTGTCATCATTTAACATTACTTGTTTTACACCGCTCGTTATCACCACCATTGGTGCAGAGTGTATAGACACCATTAGGATCGAAGTACCATTTGTGGCCACTGTACCGTTTGTGGCCATTTTCACAGCAATTCATTTCAAATAATTATTTTGCCGTATTCCAATGCTGATACTTCGAAAGTATTCATACAAATTGACAAGATAATGGAACCCATTTTTTAAATGATCAACATAAACAAATAAGTCCTTTTCAACTTGGCGGACCCAATTGAACCAAAGGTGGCCAAAACGGTACTTCTACCCTTTGGGGTCGATTGTAACACCGCATTTTTAACAGTGCGGGAGTGACTCGATGTTCCGGAACAGACAAAAACACCAAAAAAATATCCGCAATCCCGTCTAGATGTTGAGCATGAACAATGGAAAAAGTCCCACACCGACATAACTCAAGATTACTGGCGAGGCGCCCGCCCGGTGTCGTCCACAAACCTTGATTACCGCACTTTCCAAAGCGCCAGCGGCCCCCGAAGTCGGAATACGATAATTTGCAAATCGCTTATCGCGGCCCCATCCGCCGTTCCCACGAGAGTGAGGAACCTCGCGCGGCTCTCTCGCCTTTCGTGTTTTCGACGGAGCGAGGCGTGCGAGGTATCCGAATACAGAGCGAGAACGGCGAAGTCGATTCCTGGAGTATATATATATATATATCTATATATATGTATAAAGGCTCCGGGGCGTCCCTGGCCAGGAATGGAAAAGCAAGAGGAGGCTCGCGAATGTGGAAGAGAGAAAGACGGAGCGCGAGAGAGGGAAAGAGGGTGGAACGAAAGGGAGTGTGAGTGAAATCGCCCAGTGGCATAGTCCGGGGTAACCCTAACCAACCCTCACGCCGAGTACGCCGAGGGGGGAAAACCCTCTATAATCAAATCGCGCCCTAACCGCTCCACTACCGTTCCGCACCCTCTTCACACGAAAGGAATGTTAATGCGACAATGCCTCTGTTCTGACTCACATCCAGCCGGAAAGACCCCCGCGCGCGCTTCGAGCTCTCGCGATCTCGGCCCTTCTGTTCTTCGGAGCTTTCTCGCCGGTTCCACCGAAGCTCGTCGGTGCTCCTACTGCTCCTGCGGCTTGAGCGAAGCGGGCCGGGAGCAGCTCGACGAGACTGTGCCGATGTGCGATCCGGCGAAACGAACCTGCACGTCGTCACTGGCCTCTCCGCTCCCTCGGGGGATTCCTCTCGCCGCCGTCGCCGCCCCGCTTTCCGGCTGTGCCGTTTCGCTAACTCCTCCACACCCGTTAGGCTCCTCGCAGACAGGAGAATTCGCCACCGGGGCCTCGACGAACGCTAATCCCCAATCAATACACGAAACGCGAGGTTCATTCCGTCGTTTTTCTCTTCCGAGAGTCTCGCGGTATGTACGTGGAAGGTTTTCACGTATTTGGATGTCATCACGATATCAGGATGTCGGTACATCACATTTGTCGTGTGTATTGAAACGGAACCGTAATTCCTATAACATTAATGTTATAGAAATTACGGATTAGGATACTTGAAATCGTAATTTCTAATTATTTCCACTATTGGGAAACGACAGGGATCGTGTTACTGGACCTGACGATAAATTCGTCAGGTTTGGGAACGTTCTCAGAAATCATTCGGCTCGATCTTCGGAATAAGAAAATTAATTCCGTTCGATCTTCAACCCGTTTAGAAATATCCCGAAGAATCCCGATTTATGATCGGATCCCGATCAGCATTAGATTTGGACTCCACAAGTCGGGGTGTCTCACGGGATTCCGATCGGGATCAGTTAGAGACTCCGCAAGTCGAGGTTCCCCATCGGATCCCGATCGCACTCTAAAGACCAAGTGTGTAGCAAGTGTGTTGTTTTCCTATATTTTACATTATGACGAATTTCTACTCACTTAAAATGTGTTGAAATTGACATGGTAAATTATATATGAAAGGAACACGACTGTAAGTGTGTAAAAACTCGGTACAATGTAAAAGACAAAAAACGCATTTGCTTGGTTAAACAATGTGGGATCAGTTAGGGACTTCGCACGTCGGGGCTCCCCACCGGATCCCGATCGGTATCAGTTAGCGACTTCGCAAATCGGGGTTCCCCGCCGGATCCCGATCGGGATCAGTTAGGGACTTCGCAAGTCGAGAATCCCCAAGCAATCGCCACAGGACTCTGATCTGATCCTGAGCGGATGTTTCTAAATATTTATTCGATAGCTCCTCACCAGTATCCGGATCGAGTTCTAAGAGGAATAGATTGATTTTGCATAATAATAACTGTAAAATGTTATTAACAAATTAATGAAAAAATTGTTCAACAAATCACTTTCATTTTCAAATGAAAATCGTTTGTTAATTGTTCTGATTACGTTTGAATTTTTTCAGATTTTATTTTAGAAAAGCCATTTTTTTAAATTGCGTTTTCAAATTTTGAAGATTTGAAAAGTGTGTGGAGTAGCACGTATTTTGGGTATGCATTTGTCATAAAACCACCTATTACGCCCAAGAAGTGTCCGATGATTAACCAAACAGATTAGCAAATACAGCTCAAAGATTAAAAAATTCAATTTTCTAAAATCGCACTTCTGAAAAAAAAAGTTGCAAAGTAGAACTTTGCACATTGCTTCCTCATTAACTTCCCTTTGTCACAAAGCCAGCTCTATGAAGAAGCTTATTTATTCACTTTGGCTTCCTCATAGAGGAAACTTTATGAAAAAGGGAAATTTGAGGAGCAAGCAATGTGCAAAGTTCTACTTTGCAACTTTAAAAAAAATTGAACAAAAGAAACTCCGTTACAAACACCGTTACATCTAATTGTTATTAGATGTAAAGTTTTGTTTTACTTTAATAACTTTTCCGTAAGTTACAGCAAAAATCTATATTTTTTAAAACATTCAAAGTAATGTAAAGTCCGAATGACTTTAGTGATCATCACCGAATTTCGTACGTAACTTAATCTTACGTACCTTAACCCTACCCAACTTAACAATACCTAACAGAACCCTACTAAACTATAACCTACCCATATTAACCCTACCTAACTTGACTTCATCTAACTTCGCCCCCTCCCCCTCGCCGCCGTCTGTATATCTCTAATATAAAGATTTCTATATAATATTTATGTGGCTCGCTCACATTCGAAGGTCCCTTGGGGATTTCGAATAATTCTTATAGAAGAATTTAGAAAAATTCAACCCCAAGTCCCTTGGGGGACTTAGAAAAATGCTGCTTCAATGTGTCATTTGACCCCGACCAGCTCGATTATCTTACACAGCGGCGGCGGCAGCGGCGGCGAGATCTTTTTACAATATAGAGAGAAATCCGCCGTTAACACTCCAAGAATTAAGTGTAACAACAGTAAACTAGATGGGAACAACCCCACCGCAATCTAATATTAGGAAGATAGCCTTCAACTGTGGAAGGGTTATTCTACAAAGCGTAATTCGCTCTGTAGAATGGAACCGAGAACGTGTCCATCTGTTGACCTATGATTTATCCGTCGTTGTAATAGTGAACATAGAGCAGGCGAATCAACCGTATTATGGATAATTGGTATTTACGGTAACGTAACTACAGTAAACGGAGAACAAAATGTGAGCCTGGGCTACGCTCAGAGCAATTGTGCGGCTGGCGAAGCAGTATCGCGGGCCACACAGGACTTAAATGTAGGTGGGGAGTATATTAGTGCCGCAAGAGGTGCAGTATCTGAGTGAGGTACCGCTCGCTGTCTCTGATGATTGAGGCCTCGCGAAGCAAGGAGTCAGAGAGGTCGAATAATTGGCCCGGTACAAATTTAGATCCGTCCGCGTACTGGCCACCATACTCTCCAATATTGGCAGTTCTGGCAACGGTACTAAGCCAGTACTGCGCCTGGAGGGATTTGCCACTAGGGTACTCGGGCTCCGCGACGAAATTCACCGAAAAGTGACGACTTTTCGGAGAAGCTCGTCGAGGGTAAGCCGTTCAGTTACAGTTATATACAATCCGTCTTTTCCCCCTGTGCCGCAGTCCGGGATATTAGGAAAATGGAAAAGTGACTCGTGGACCCTATGGTCGTGTACTGGTCGCGAATAGTTGGTCGTGTTCCGGGCCAATCCCTCTTCCCCGTTTCTCCGTCTCCGTCTCGGACACTGTTTTCTCGCTTCTTCTTGTTCCCGTACTTCTTCTTCTTCTTCTTCGCATCTTTTTCCTCCTCGTTTTCTTTTCCGATCTTCACGTTACCTTTTTTGTTTCGCCTTTTCGTTCCTTTAGTTTCGTTTCTCTGGTTTCTGAAGGACGAGTCCGCCGATCCTCTCTCTCTCTCTCTCGGTTCCTCTCGATGTGGCCTACGGCGCGGCCGTTCGGTCTCCAAGGCAAAAGTTTGTTCTTCAACGAATCAAAGCACGAAGTTACCGGCGGGTCCGACTCGTTCGCCCGGCCGTCTGCGTCTCCTTGGCCGCCGCGTCCGGTTCGAGTGAGCTATATTCGAGGAGCAACCCCCCCCCCCCCCCCCCGGTGGTAATATTATGCGGGGCGAGTGTACGTCCGACCGGAGCTACCCCGTCCAGCGTGGCCACAAGCCGAACCGATGATTTTTGCTGACCCTGGACGCCGCCGTCGCACTCGCTCGCCCGGAGCGACTCGACGGCCGCCCCTGCGAAAACGTACCAGTTTCGAGCTCGTTCGCTACGTGACGTGCTTGCGGCATCGGTGGGATGCACCTCACGGAGCTGCAGCGCCGCCTCGGACGCGACTCGAGCGAAAAAGGAACGACGTGGAGGACCCCCCGGCCAGTCCGGTTGGCGCCCGCAACCCTCGACAGCCGACATCGCCGGCTCTGACTTCTTCGCTTCGTCCTGTCGTGGCTTCTCCAGACTGATACGATTCTCGCGGCTCTTCAGGAAATCGATTAGACGCTCCAACGCGTCCACGTTACCAGCTTCTCCACTGGGTAATGGAGGCCGCATTGACTGCTGGAAAAAGAGTAGCTGATTCCTCGTCTCCATTATCATTTCTATTTATTTTTTCCTTTCACTTCTTTTTTCAGGACGCGGTTTGATGGTAATAGGCTCCGGGTAATCAATACGGATCACATGACAATGAAGTTACGATACAAGGCTGCAGGTGTATCCCGAACGCTACGACGTTCTCCAGGGACGCAATGCACAGATCCGCTGGAGTGAATGTCTGAAACTTGAGCTCCCGAGCGATCGGGAGTGAGACACTTCCGCAATGCAACTCCGGTCTGAGTACCGATTGTGCTGCGAGTTACCGTCAGCTCGATTGTGCGGCCGACGACATTGGCGACAGATTGATCGAAACTCCGACGGGAATATCCGCCGCGTTGCTAGGCGCCCGATGAGGCTTTGAAAAACAATTCGGAACGTTGATGATATATTTCACATTTTTCGAATATTTTACACTGTCGGAAATGCGGTGTTAGAATCGACACGAAAAGGGCGTCTGTATAAGTCCATAATACATCAATGGTAGTGATAACGAGCGGTGTGAAAGAAATAGTGATAAATGACGATGATACTGATATAACACTACTATCAACACCATATTGGTGTCAATTTATAACACTAAAGTGGTGTCAATTATTATCGCTATACTAGCGTTTAGTATCTGCACATTTTGTTTTAAAACTCAGTTTAAATGACTTTTGCGGCGACAATTATGCTAGAATTCGTTTTTATGAAAATCATTGCGTACTTGAGTACAATACACATTAGAATGTTCCCGAAATGGGTGATTATGAAATTTCCTATGGGCACCATTATTTTCCGTTGATTTCACAGAAAAAAATAAAGTACACAAAGCGAGAAGGGTCTCGGACGTTATTTAGTACTGTCTCAAACGCTTTAAACATTAAATATTATAATACAAATTTAAAAAAAAAATCATTTCCGAGACGAGTGAATTAAAAAATCTGGAAAAATATACACAGCGTACACTGTTAAAAATTTTTGTTTGAAAATTCATAATTTTTATATGAAGTTTTATGCATATACAGTATATAAATTTTCATTTACCAATGTGCCAGAATATTAAATCACAGTTGTATTAAAAATACGTACTTGGTTTATCTATATTAATATGCGCATGTATATAAAATTTACAATACAGGGCATGACTATTAAGAAGTTAGTTTGAAGATATAATCGGAAAATTAATTTACTCACGTATATTAATTTTACAATACAGTGATTGGTATTTCAAAAATGTAATGGAAGGTAGTACATAAAATTAATTTACTTTTATATATTAAATTTACGAAACAAGAATTGAATTTTTAAAACCACGTATTGAATTTTAATAGATTGAAGTCTATTAAAATTGCATTACAGTAAGTTAATGTTAGAATACAAACTTGTAAATGTTATTTGAAAATTAGTTTCCTCTGGTATATTAATATTACCTTGTGTTTGCTAAATTTACAAAAAATACATTTTCGGATTTACGTTAAAATTACTTTACTCCAGTATACTAACTTCACAGTACTGTAAATAAATTTCAGTAGACATTTAGGGAAACATTATTTCTTATTTAATTTACCGCGGTGTATTAAATTTACTATACAGTTGGTAATGAAAATAAACTGGTAATTGGAATATGAAAATTCTTATATCCGAAAATACCAAATTTGCATTGCGCATGCGGGCTTTTTCGTATTGATAATTGTTGCGTCATTGGTTTTTACACGAAAAGTGTTTATTTACAGTTAGGACATGATAGGCGACAGAAATGTTTCGTCATTGTTACCAAAACTCAGTTGAGCTAAATAAGATTCGGTAACTGTTAAGAAATTTTATCGAAATCAATTTTACCCAATTCAAACTTATTTGGCTTATCTAAGATTTGGTAAGAGTCAATAAACGTTTAATTAACGATGTCCAACTATGCATCTATTAACTGCAAATAACGTCTTCTCTCCGTGTGGGTAAAGAACGAATGAAAGAAGAAATTTCTATAATTCGTATGCCTTTATTATCCGTTGAAACTCATCATAACATTTGTTTAATAATTTCTTCAACTTCTCTTATAATATATTCTTACTCGTTTTCTCACTTCACTTCTTTAAGCTTCTTTAAATGCGGCCAAGGCGTCCGAAAGCTTCAAAACCGTAGGGTCATATGAAACAAGCTTTCGTTTCTTTCCTCCGCTTTTCGTTCCCTGTGTTGGGTTGATTTGCAGCAATACTCTGGAAATATAAAAAAATGTTATTACTCGAAATATTTTACAAGAGAATACCAGAGAGCATTTGATCAAAAAGGAAGAGTAAGTTCGTGGCCAAATAAGTGTGTAAGTCGAAACAATATCGACACAGAGACAATGAATAACTCAATCCTTATCAGTGACATCTTAAGAACAGTTACTCGAATATACTCTGGGTTTTTTTTTATCAGTACAGGAAGTCACGAGAAATTACCTTTGTATGAACTCCAAGGTTTTGCACAATTTTTGTGGATACGTGTACCCAAATACGTAGTACGAGAGGAATGTTGTGAGGATACCATCCAATATTCCACGGGCTTGAATTTGGACTTCTTTTTCTACAACAACGTCAAATCGAGCATTTTCGTCGAAAAAGGATTTACCTGTAAAATAAGAAAAAAAAATTCGATGCAATAACTTTATTAACATGCAACAGAGAATAATTAATAGTTTACATGAAGATTTACCTCTGATTATCAGCACCGGGGTTTCAACCTTGCTGTGAGTGATGACGTCTGCGCTCTCAACGTCATGCTATAATCAAAGTAAAATGATTTCTATAAGTCGATTCTAGTATACAGATGGAACAATTCTTTTCTAATATGCACTTATAGGACAATACAGCCATAACAGTATGGGCTAAGAACTTACGTCGACGATGGTGTAAAGCAGATTTCGATCTTCCTTCATGTACACCGTAGTCAACGGGAAAATGGAGCTGACCAGTGGGATTTCGGTCATCGATGCTGTACCAGCTTCTTTGGCCTTAGCCAAGATCTCGAGAATTTCGTCCGTATTTGCTGATGCTTCGGCGCTCGTATCGCTTGTATTATTTTTCTGTCGCGACTTCAGGGCCTTCGACTTTTGCGTAACAGACAAATACTTTCTCAGCGATGTCGAATTATCGACTAACGACTTCTCCCATATATCTTGGACAGATTTTCCAAGAAGTCGAGACGCGTGTTGCTTTATATATTGCGACTCAGCTAGGTGGGGCCACTCTGTAAAGAGCAAGGTGAGATCCCTGTTCTTTGCATTGATAGCGATCCTCTGTGATGGGTAGGTATCCTCGATCAATTGAGTAACCCTTTCCTCGTTTCGTTCAATCTGTTGTATTTGCTCCTTTAAAAGCATCTTTTTCTCCTCCTGACTCGTCTTCGATTCCGTTGATGGCAACAGTGGTTGATACGCAACACATCCATATTCGTCCTGTATGCAAGCAGTGCCAGACTTCGGCTGTGATGGCATATCTTCCTCGTCTATTGTTTCATCGATTTCTGGTCGCGGTCTCTTAATCAATTTGTCGTTTTTTCTGTAATTCACGGCATTGTACACCTGCGATCGTAGCGATTCCATGCCAGCTCCAATTACTGCACCGCCAATGCTATCAGCAAATGACTTCGGATATTTTTCCGTAATGGCTTGGGCGATTCTCTCCGCTGTTCGCCTGGTAGTGTCCTTCAGTTCGTCCACCATGTGGCTTGCAATAATTGCCACCATAAGCCGTCTATCAACTGGGTAAGCTCGCAGTCCCTTCTGACAGCAATTCATGAGACGCTCTGGCATTTTGTCCCATAAACTGGCACCTAGTTTTAGTGGAGGTTCTACTGGAATCTGTTCTGTTTTCGCTTCCGGGTAAATGGATTGGTCGCTTTCCAGACTTGAACTTGGACGGACTTCGACTACACCTGGCGGTTTCCACGACTTGTCTTCCAGTAGAATCATCAAGTTGGTTGGAGCTTTGACCATACCGGCCAAATCGAGTAAAATTTCGTCGTCATCTATTTCTGTTCCATCTTCCTCCAGAGTTATCTGAACTTGGGATCACATGAAAATAGATATATAGAACAGTACGTATAATATTCTGACAGAAAGCGTTTAAACTCAATAAAAACATCATTTACAAATTACATGCAATCAATTGTTTGAGTTTTAGTCATGTATAAAAATCTTTGGAGGCTAATAAAATTAACTTCTAGGTTCATCTCCATTTCTTTAAGTAAATGCTTTTCAAATTGCAATATGCTACAATTGATTCCGGCGATTTTTAGGACATATAAATGTATCGAATTTATAAAACCATGTTGTTTTACTAATCGATTAAAAAACACATTTTTGCCCTAAATTAGTGCAGTATGCCTCGAGATTTTACTATGCCATTTTGATTTGTAACCAGTGGATTAATATTCATTGATGTGACCCGATGGTTTTATCATACGTTTATCATTCTCCTTGCCATCAATATAGAAAAACTCTATTTATTAGTTCAAAGTTTTGTTTGATAATAAACAAAATTATAATGAATAAATAATTATGAAAACCATACGCCGCAAATTCGCGTTATCAAGAGAAATTTTTAAAAATCATATTATTTTAACCTTGTAGTTTCCATCAGGGAGGCCGAGCTTATTTTTGGCGGAATGCGTTACCTCACTGACCGTAGATCCCTTCACCAAAACTCTCTTCGATCGGTCATGTGGGACTACTTTAAATAGAGACATTTTGATTATCTGTGAATGACAAAAAATGTAATTAGTAGACGAATATGTTCATTATTCATTGTGGTGTTCGATGGGAAATAAGTCATCTATGTTTTGCGCGGTTCTGAAAACGTACATACTTTTTAAAAGTTTAAAGCATCATATATTCATTATTTACATTTTTTAATTCATTTAAGCTAGAAGGAGATACCGATTTTGGACAGTTGACTTTCTAAAAAATATTATCACGCGCCTTCTACAACCGATGCAGAAAAAGATAAAAAATTGTAATTATTTGTAGATCTTATTCACGCTATAAGGAAAGTAAAAAAAATGTTTGAAGAATATTTGAGAGTACTTAAAACGTCACGTCTGAATTCCCATCGAAACCTCTTATTTTGTCACATGTTTTCAGTGTTGTGGTACTGGAATGGAAGTACGGACTTCATTCGAGCCAAATATTTCTTTACTGTGAAACTTTTAAAAATATTTATATTTTGATACTCTGTATGAATTTTAGCTACCGAAATGTAGATTTTTAAAAGCTAATTACACTAATCGATGTATCTTATTCGCTAGAGCTTCGAAGAGCGACTCACCTATCAGAGTTGTGAAAGTTGTTACAGTGGACGAGCAACGAATCCGTAACTAGGTTTTACGCACAAGAAAGTTCCAGTGTTATAAAAGCTCAATTTTTCCGTACTTGGCAAAGAACTCAACGATCGACACGTATATCCTAAACATTTACCGACTTCGTAGGCACGAAGATAGGAGCAAAAGACAGTTTCCAATACCTCGAATACTACGAACACATTTTTTTCATCGCACAAAAGAATGCAGATTTTGCCTATTTCAATTTTATATTGATAAGCTGTCTGACGCACGACAAGACCGTCTCCTTTGCGATAAATAATTCCTTTCACTATTACTTCGCAGCATTCTTGAATGTCTTTCGAAAGATTAACTCCATGCAGTGCTTGCTGAATTGAATCTTGGTAAATACATTTTTGGAAATTCGTATTTCCTCGCATTTCGATTTCGGACCTAATATCCGCGCCTAATCGGAGAAAACTTTGACAGAGTTCATGTTTTGTGGTCAGAGACTTAGTCACATTAATGTAATTCTTAGTATATCGCAGAGCACGTTTAAAATAACTGTGTTTGCTTTCGAACCGCAATGTCCAAACCTTCATTAAAGGGCCGAAGAGCAAAATCAGTTCTGGATAATGCAATATGTAGTGATGCTTCGGTCGCAGTTTCTGTTGGAACGTTTTTCGTATTACAATGTACTCCGATATAATTGTCCCTAAATACGATAAATATGATTTATGTATCGAAGGGGCACACACTATCTCCACAATCTCCGAGAGTAAAAGAACAGCATGCCACGTCTCATCCATCGTATCGCGTATTTTATTTTCAATCAGCAATGTGAAAAGTCTTAGGAGTGTAAAAATCTGCCATGCGTTCCCGACAACCCTTTTTTTGTTTGCGGAAATAGGACATGGCTTATCGCGACGGTCGTGGACCGAATATTGGAACGATTCTATGTACTTGTTTAAAGTTCTAACCGAAAACCATCCTTTTTTGACCAAATCGTCGATAAAAATCTTAAGATCGAATGCTGCCACACCTTCCAGTAAATCATGCGCCAGGCAAGGAGGAAGTCCAGGATCACATACGTGGAAGTTAGCTAAAGTATTAAATACGGAATCGAACTTAACACCTTGGCAGTGGTTGCTGTGTCCCTTTGCTTTTAACGCATCATTATAGTTTTCGCGAGTCCGTGACGGGTACGACTGAAATGGGCCTTCGTCAGAATGAAATTCGTCTCTCGTTATGAGACAGTATCTACAAAAATAATGTGCCATACTAAAATTCTCTAAAAAACCCCCTAGCGAGTGGCTGCCAAGGTTGTCACCGGCAATAAAGACTAGTGCCCCTTTTATGACTTCGCCTGACGCCAGCTGAAATCCATCTCTCTCGATTTTTTTCAAGTCTTCGACGATTTTTCCAAAAACTTGTACATGATCAAAATCTTTCTCTTTACAGAGAGCGACAAGCTTGATTGAGTTGACATGTGACCGTAAATGTTCCGGTAAATTACCAATAGTCAAATATATTCCAAGAAGTTTGTACTTGTGAATGGCTGACCCAATCGGATTGACAACCTCGAATTCATCTTGGTAGAGAATTAATTTCAGTGCGCTTGGATTTTCCACGAAAAAAGTTGATCTTTGGTATATAGCACCGTCAGTAAAATCCGACAACACATCTGGATCGAGGTTTTTGTGGTCGTTTCGAAGTTCGCTACTAAGGGACTGATCAATGAAAAGCTGGCGAAGAGTATCTTCGATTGGTACATAATGAAAAAAAGAATTTTCCCCATTGCTAGAACGCAGCACCACTTCAACGGGTTCTACGAAAGCACAATGCTCTTTATAGAATTTTTTTCGTTTATAATCCGTCTTCAACATCTCTGTAGATATCACGAACGGATCGTTATCGAAAACTTCACATATAACGTTATCTACTCGCTCGGGTTCTATGCTTTCTTTGAGCAACCGCGTCTTTAAATTTTTCTTTATTTCTTCTTGGCCTTGCTTGTGTGTGTCTAATGTTCCCTCTACAATTTTCTGAATTGTCGACGCAGGCAACAATAACTGACATTCCAACTTCAAATATAAATGTGCTGTGTTCAAAAGAAACGCGTCTGCAGAAGTGCTATTGTTGGAATCGAACTGGAAATCAGTGGAATCATGTTCCGTACCATTGATATCCTCTTTAATCAAATTACTATCCTCCGGTTCATCGGGAGTTACTGTGAGAGGTACATTCTTGTGAGATCTCGACAGATGCCCCGAGAAAGACGTTAAACGGGTATAAACCTTATCGCAATTACCGAAAGGACATGTCACTTTTTCCTTATTTCGAATATGATTTCTTAGGTGTTTATGAAAATGCAGACGTGAGTTAAATACTTTTTTGCAGAGTTGCACTGTACACACAAAATGTATATTCTTATTCTGACTGACATTCTGATCTTGCGCGCGCCTGATCGTGAATTGATGTGACCTTAGCAAATGTGATCGTAGTGATCCCTCCAATCTAAAAGAATTTTTACAACTATTAAACCCGCAGTGATATTTTTGACTTAAATTTGAATGAAATTTGCGATGCGCCAAGTACGGTTTCAGTTGCTCTGAGCGGAAGTTGCAGAACCTACATATGAACATGATTCTGCAAGAAAAACACGCATATACTAACGATAAAAATACCATGTCTTTGTGAAGCATAGCCACGTATGCCCTTAAAATTAAGAGTGAATTTGCGCTATCATGTAATAGAAGTATACGTAAACGTACCGGGCACTGGCTCAATGTGCAGCCATTGTTACATTTACGTTTATTTTATGTAATGCATATGTAATGTGCGCGTAAAACTTACCAGTAAGAGGAAGATCGCGTGCGTCGATTTTTCTAGGGCTTCTCCGTCGGTTCAGAAGAACAAGATCTCGTGATACTTCGATAATCTTTCGTTACCGAATCGCTCGCGTCTTTTTCTTGTTTCCTTCGTCGTCACGTCGTCGGACACGTTCGCACAACGTTTAACACGGCCGGAGAGCTGGCGAGAAATTGGCGCGTTCCGGCGAGAATCAGGCGCAAGTCGAAAAAACTGACTGAAAAAGTAAAAATATATTAACTTTACGATTACATTCCTTTTTCAGTGTTCGTAACTAGTTCGAACATTACAATCTGTGATAAAAATATTAAATATTATGCTAAGCTGCACAACAATTAATGTGATACGATATACTTATTTATTGTGCATTTTATTGGTCAATATATCAATATTTTCCGGAATTTATATAGCGAACAGCAATTTAGTAAAAACATAGCTTATTGATGTTATTGAAAGCGAAACTTTACTATTTAATAAATTTCGGGAAGCGATTGAAAATATCTAAAAAAAACCGTATTAATCATATATAACAGATTGTAAGCAATAAAAATAATACAAATTCTTTTATTACACGTGCTTTTCTTCGTCTTACTATTCCACAAGAGTGCGAGGTACGAATTTTCGCCGTCGTTTAATAGAAGTAAATGTAAACGTACCAGGCACTGGCTCACTGTACAGCGACTGTTACATTTACCTCAATTTTATGGAATGCACATGTAACGTACGCGTAAAACTTACCAATAAAGTGAAAATTGCGTGCGTCGATTTTTCTAGGGCTTCTCCGTCGATTCACAAAAACGAAATCTCGTGATACTTCGATAATCTTTCGTTACCGAATCGCTCGCGTCTTTTTCTTGTTTCCTTCGTCGTCACGTCGTCGGACACGTTCGCACAACGTTTAACACGGCCGGAGAGCTGGCGAGAAATTGGCGCGTTCCGGCGAGAATCAGGCGCAAGTCGAAAAAACTGACTGAAAAAGTAAAAATATATTAACTTTACGATTACATTCCTTTTTCAGTGTTCGTAACTAGTTCGAACATTACAATCTGTGATAAAAATATTAAATATTATGCTAAGCTGCACAACAATTAATATGATACGATACTTATTTATTGTGCATTTTATTGGTCAATATATCAATATTTTCTGGAATCTATATAGCGAACAGCAATTTAGTAAAAACATAGCTTATTGATGTTATTGAAAGCGAAACTTTACTATTTAATAAATTTTGGGAAGCGATTGAAAATATCTAAAAAAAAAACGTATTAATCATATATAACAGATTGTAAGCAATAAAAATAATACAAATTCTTTTATTACACGTGCTTTTCTTCGTCTTACTATTCCACAAGAGTGCGAGGTACGAATTTTCGCCGTCGTTTAATAGAAGTAAATGTAAACGTACCAGGCACTGGCTCACTGTACAGCGACTGTTACATTTACCTCAATTTTATGGAATGCACATGTAACGTACGCGTAAAACTTACCAATAAAGTGAAGATTGCGTGCGTCGATTTTTCTAGGGCTTCTCCATCGATTCACAAAAACGAAATCTCGTGATACTTCGACGATCCTTCGTTATCGAATTGCTCGCTTCTGTTTCTTGTTTCCTTCGTTGTCACATCGTCGGACACGTTCGCACAACGTTTGACACGGCCGGAGAGCTGGCGAGAAATTGGCGCGTTCCGGCGAGAATCAGGCGCAAGTCGAAAAAACTGACTGAAAAAGTAAAAATATATTAACTTTACGATTACATTCCTTTTTCAGTGTTCGTAACTAGTTCGAACATTACAATCTGTGATAAAAATATTAAATATTATGCTAAGCTGCACAACAATTAATATGATACGATACTTATTTATTGTGCATTTTATTGGTCAATATATCAATATTTTCTGGAATCTATATAGCGAACAGCAATTTAGTAAAAACATAGCTTATTGATGTTATTGAAAGCGAAACTTTACTATTTAATAAATTTCGGGAAGCGATTGAAAATATCTAAAAAAAACCGTATTAATCATATATAACAGATTGTAAGCAATAAAAATAATACAAATTCTTTTATTACACGTGCTTTTCTTCGTCTTACTATTCCACAAGAGTGCGAGGTACGAATTTTCGCCGTCGTTTAATAGAAGTAAATGTAAACGTACCAGGCACTGGCTCACTGTACAGCGACTGTTACATTTACCTCAATTTTATGGAATGCACATGTAACGTACGCGTAAAACTTACCAATAAAGTGAAGATTGCGTGCGTCGATTTTTCTAGGGCTTCTCCGTCGATTCACAAAAACGAAATCTCGTGATACTTCGACGATCCTTCGTTATCGAATTGCTCGCTACTGTTTCTTGTTTCCTTCGTTGTCACATCGTCGAACACTTTCGCACAACGTTTTACACGACCGGAGAGCTGCCATGAACTTGGCGCGTACCGGCGAGAACTTGCCGCGACCGGCGAGAAGACGAGAACATGGCGCGTACCGTCGAGAAGACGAGAACATGGCGCGTACCGTCGAGAATTCGGCGCGAACCGGAAGAACGCTCGCAGCGACGTAGCGCGCGCAGCAACGTTGCGCGCGCAGCGCGTTCCAACGCATATGAGAAAAACATTTATGATTTCTTAAAACGTTTGATGCCCGAATATTGAGCATTATTAGGCCACGACATCAATTAATGCAACAATCCTTGTGAAAATAAATATATGAAGAGACGCGGTAGCGTCCCCAGACAAATTCATTTACGCTCCTTATCGACGACGATCGACCTTACCGACGACGATCGAACTTGCCGACAGCGACGAGACGCGACAAGGCCCGAAGTTGTTTTCGGTCAATTCCAAACACTTTTATTCTCATTTCGATTTATTTGAAATATTTATGTATATAAAAATGTCTATATCATTTATTTAATCATACTCAAGTATAATTGGTCGAAAGATGCGGTCGGGTAACGGGACTGCTCAGACCGTGCGTATCAGTGTGCTGAAGAAAAACATCGACCGCGTGAAAGAGCTAGAAGGAGACACGCCAAATGTATTTCGTTTGGCGACCATATGCTAAAGACTAAACCGTCAGCCATTTAAAAAATCAGACGCAACTGTCTTAAATAATGTCTTGCATTCTCTTGTTTTTTCCACAAACGTAAACTACTTGAAGAAAACTTTACGATATTTCGCACAATCGATGTATTGATTTCGAGGTTAGTTCAGTTTTCGTATTGCAGCACATGTTGTACCGCACATAAATCCAATTCTGACTCGATTTGATATACATTTTTTACCAAATTACGCTAAATGCCATTGAAATGGCAGGTGGCTAAGCACGATTTGGTAATTTAATATAACTGTTGCAAACTTGTCATAAAATTCATAAAAGGATTGAAAAAAATCAAGTATTAGTATAGTTATTAAAGAAATCTTGTATGAATTATAAATGAATTTGATTGAAATTACTATAAAAAGTGTGAATTGCTTCTTACCTTACAAAAGATATAATTTTAATACACTGAACTTGGAAATTCCAATACCAAGCATATTAATTTCAAAAAAAAGTTGGAAACTTAATTGTCAATTATTAATATTCCATTACACAGTGTTTAAATGCCAGATTAATTTTTACGATTTGCAAATTTAATAGAAATGATGGAAACGTATAGTAAATTTAACAATAGTGCTGAAAATGAAAATAAGAATTTATTTGTAATTATCAAAGACACCTTCGTTAAATTTTAAATAAATTATATTAAAATTACAACAATGTGTATTAATTACGTTTACCTGCACAAAGATCATGATTTTAATACACCGTTCTATTAAATTTCCATGTCATGTATCTTAATTTTGGTGTATCAATATTGAATTTAATATACAATTATTAATGTTCAATCGTAATGTATATGAATTCCGATTTAATATACCTTGTTTATATATTTCATATAACTTCGTATATTAAACATGTTGTAAATTTCATAACATTTTTAACAGTGTATACCTTTAACTCGTAGTAATATATGGCCAATTATGAAACAGATCCGAGAGGGTGGAGAAAAAAGTGGCCGAGTTGGTGGAGGATGCCCTATATGTATAGATTATGATTCTGTATGAATACCGCGAAAAATGATAAAACTAACACTCTATTGGGTAACAGCATCAAAAGCGTAGAACCAGATTTTTCTTTCAGTTGAGCTCAACGGTTATCGCGGATCTACAATTGAATTACATATCCCGTTACCAGTGTCTTGCACCCACGAGGAGGCAAAGACGAGGACGGCACACGAGACACGGGACGAAGCTGGAGATCCCAGGAGAGTCAGCGACGTGTACGACGAGGACGGCGCGCGTCTTTCGCGTTTCTCGTTTTTCGACCGCAGTCACAAAGGGACTGCGGAATCCGACGTGAGCGTCGTCTTACCAGAGGAGCGAGGAGCCGGCGGGCCAGGAGGCACGCGGCGTCGTCTCAGTGGCTTCGTCTTTCCAATCGAGCCTGACTCGCCGACTGAATGCAGCCGATCGTATGTTTTGTCGACAACAAGTGGACGTTGCGAAGCCAAAAGCATCCGCAAATAGCAGCTTCCACCTTGTCCCTGGCCTTGTGGCTATATTATATCCTTGTGTATTACATTACCGGGGATAGGAAGAGGCTTTCCAACGTGCTTCACATGGGATTCCAACTTTGACTTCACGCATGAAGTTCGAACGCGAAGCCTCACGACGACGTAATAATTCTCGAATAACACAGTGAAATTAATTAATTAAAATATGGAAAATTGACAAGGATCAGAGGCACAAGAGAGACAACCAGAGGAGCGAGGAGGCAGTGGACCAGGAGGCACGTGGCGTCATCTCAGTGGCTTCGTCTTTCCAATCGAACCTGACTCGCCGACTGACTGCAGCCTGTCGTGTGTTTCGCCGACAACAAGTGGACGTTGCAAAGCCAAAATAATATGCAGATGGCAGCTTCCTCCTTGTCCCTGGCCTTGTGGCTGTATTATATCCATAGGTATAACATTACCAAGAATAGGAAGAGGCTTTTCAACGTACTCCATATAAGATTCCAAGTTTGATTGCACGGATGACGTTCGAACACGAATCCTCACGTCAGCGTAATAATTCTCGAATAACGCAGTCAAAGAAATTAATTAAAATTCGGAAAATTAACGAAGATCAGAGAGACGAGGCGACATTGAGGCCAGGATTTCAAAGCTCGAGGAGGAAAATACTGTTTACTAAGCCGCGACATTTGACGAGATTTCGCTTTCATGTCCTGTCGTGCGCCTATACATTTATCTGCGTGCGACGTCTATACAGTCACGTGACATCCTATCTCACCAAGTGACATAAACGAGCGGCAACAGCAGCAGCAGCAGCAGCAGCAGCAAGTTCGTCTCCAGGTTTCTGGAACGTACACGACGCTCTAGGTGCCTTGAGCTTTCGCTTGGTGGATGCCAAGACCGTGAAAAGACGCACGCGAGCAGATCATATAACGAGCTCGACGAAAGCTCACCGCAGGCCGTACACCCTCTTTGCCACCCCGTTTACCGGGTCTCTATCTTTCTCCCTCCCTCTCTGCTCTCTCGTCACGCGGGACTTTCCACCCCGCGATCGAGGCTTCCTTAACGTACGGAGTGTTCCGAGCACCAAGATGCGGGCTCGAGAGCTCTCAGGGTAACCGCGGCACGCTAAAGGAGTCATTATTCTCGCGTTACGGGTGCTCAGAAATAAACACACCGATATGAACCCCATAACAAACGCTTTACTTCGCTGGCAACGACAATAAAGACACGCGACACGGTGTTTACATTTATACATGTAAACAATATTTTTGAACGGTGCACTTGAAGCTTCTGTTTTTAATCCCGGTATAAAAACAATTAAGGACAAAAACTGAACAAGAAATTGGAAACAAAGTGTTACGTCCTGGATATTTTTCCCAAATTAAAATTTTAACTTTTTCTCGGATAATGACCGAAAAATGACACCAGAGGTTATTCGATGCCATATGCGTGACCTCCCCAATATCTGCGAATATAAATTCTCCGTTATTAGTAGCAGCACCGTAGTGCATTTTAGGAAAAAATGTCAATGTCTCAATCATTGCCCCTGTGCATTCTCGTTGCATTTGCATTCATTAAAAGGGTTAATCATGTCTCGAACAAGCTAAATCTGATAATAAATAAATAAGTTGATAAAAATATTAAATAAGTTAAATAAGTATAAGTACAAGTTAATAAGTATTAAATAAGTTGATCTACTTAAAATAGTCTTATACAAATTTTCAATCGTCTTATTAAAATCTTATTACGATCTTAAATAGTGTACGTTTCAAGTGTCGCGTTATATACTTTTAAGTTATTTCTCGTAAGCTCGTCTTTGTATGAATATTAATAATTTGTCTCATTTATTTTTGATTCAGTTCATAATAAATATTAAATCAGTCGAGATAAAAGTTTGTATCAATAATTCGTGCATTAGAACCGCAACCTATCAACGAAATCTAATTAAATTCGTAACACTAAGCTTAATTGGATTAAACCCTTGATAAATTGTTTGAAACTTTACTCTTCCATTAAATAGACAACTTTTTGATCAAGAGACTAAGAAAAAAATATTAATCCTCTGGGCGGAAAAAAATGTAATACGAAATGGTTTGCGGCTGCACCGACCCCGACGTCTTAGGTCCGTGTAACGTAATTACAGTTCATGACAACACAAGGCCGCGGTGGCCCGGAACAGTGTGCGGTGTATTCTCGTGCTAAGAGGCACCAGTCTACCTGTAGGGCCAAATTACTGAGACGTGTTTGCGCGGTTGGATGCCCGAGAGCTCTTGACCAGCAGAGCCACAACGCCTCGAGGCATGTTGCGTCAACGCGAGTCCACTTTCAACGCTTCCACTAACCTCCGACAATGGTGCAACGGCAGCAACAGCGGTGCCCGTTCCCAGGGGCATACGACGCCGCCAGGTGATCTGCCACGCAGTCGTCAGCTATTCTCCTATGTACCCGGGCTAAAGTGAAAACCGTGAGAAATCTTGGGAGTAACGAAGCTCGTGACAATTGCGATTGAAATTTCGAAGTTTGGATGAAATGCATGTCGAAATCGTCGTCGCGTCGTAAGGAAACGCAAAGATTTGAATTTCTTTTTTTTCAGTTTAGTATCAATCCGTCGACTTTTTTATGTGAAAACATCTTTAGGGAAAGTTTTCCGGAAAAAGTCTTCAAAAAGCGTTACGGCTTTTCGAGAGGAAAAGTGAATGTGCATAAAATGTCTTCAAAAAGCTTTACGGCTCTTCGAGAAAAAATTAACTTTTACCAAATGTCCTCAAAACGCGTTACGTCCCTTCGGGGAAAAATGAATTTCAACAAATGTCCTCAAAAAGCATTATTACGTCCCTTTACTAAAAATGTGAATTCGACAAAAAAAAGTCTTCAAAAAGTGCTACGGTCTTTCGGGAAAAAGTAAATCATTTCCAAATGTCCTGAAAAAACGTTACGGCTGTTCACGGAAAAACTGAATTTGTACACTATACTGATGCTAAAGATGTTTTCACATAATATTTAAGTGAATACGCAAATAACGTACTCACCACTTTTCAAAAATTCCTTTTCAATAAAAATAAATAAAATAAATGCAGGTAAATTTACCATATCCACGGAAAAAATGACTTAGTTAAATATACCGAGTTTTTATTACTTAGACAAAATCGGCTATTGTAACCACTACATTCATAGATTTAATGTCGCACACTTGGTTCCCTCACCAGCGGCAATTCGGTAAATACTTTAGTGCATATGACCAACAGAAATAGCTGTTATTACCAAGAACTTGTAGTTACATAGTTAACCACGAGAATTAGCTCCCGGTGACTAGTGGTATTATCAAGTTTTTGGTAGAATGGAAGATTACCAATTTTATTGGTCGATACATCCAACTATTTTGGTTAATCCATACCATCACCGGCCGTTAGTCGCATAACCACGCAAGGAAGAACAACGAGGCGTAGTGTTAATTAATTCGCGATTGTTTAAACATTGTGAAAGTTGAAAGACGAGAACGTCGAATGGAGGACGGGAACGCCGTGGCGTCCCTCCTGAAGACTTGGGGATAGAGGGATCTCATCCCAAAATCTATCGGTGGGTTCAATTCGCTGTCATCACAGTCGTCGCAGTCATGTCAGTGTGACCCCATAAATACAGTCGAAGCTGGATGGCGGCTGGACAAATTATTTATTTGACGAGTCCTTCAATTTCAAAAATCTTAACAGTACGCAATGGTACGGAATATTTTTCGATCGTGGATTCAATTCACTGCCAGTGACACAGTCATCACTGTTATCGCAGTCAGTCAAATTGGTTGTTTCAACTAAAAAAATGGTCCATCCAGCCAAAAAAATTGGTTATTCTAGTCAAGTAACATTGGTTGCCCCAGCTGTGTATATTGGTTAAACAGATCCAGTGAAATGGTTGCACCAACCAAGTACATTGGTTATTCCAATGATTTAATCGTGATTGGCCCGACCGATGACTTGGTTGCTGCAACTAATCTAATCTTACTAAGTTCCATTGGTTGACACAACCAGAAAATCGTCTGGCACATATATAACCAAGGCAATTGGTTGGAAGTAACCAATTTTTTTGTTACACCAACCAAGTCGTTTTATCCGTATCGTTAAAAAAAATCCCTAATGTCTCGACGGTTAATCGACAATGGCGAGCCTCGGTTGCATCAATCTCCCGACGAAAATAAGTGTCTAACGGTAGTAGTCTACCTGCAGCGTGCACTTTGCTTTTTATACATGATGCATGCAGTGTGAGCGAGGCGAAGCCGCCGACGTAGCCGGGCTCGCGGGTTACAGGACGATATATCCCGTGTTCGTGGCTAATAAATCTCAGCAGCCCTCGCGGGATCCTCAGGTAGCGAGGAATGAGATTAAAATTCCACGCGAATCTGGGTGCGCGAGGGAGAAAGGAATATGGAGGGGAAAGAGAGGGACGAAAGGCGGGCAAACGGGGCCAGGAAACGTTGCTCGAAGTTTAAGCCTCCGAGAGGGTACAGCTCTCGCACCCTATGCGGGTATGGCGAAGTGATGAAGGGAGGAAAAAGGAGCCAAGGAGCTTGGAGGGAGTCTCTACACCTCTCGGCTCGCTCGGTCGGCTCTCCTCTACGAATCCACGGGGTACATTACAGCATGGTTCCCTCTTTCCACGCTATATTCCATATATACATATATACATATACCCATATATATGGGGCAGTCCATACCAACTGTACCAACGGCAAAACTTCACCATCCCCAATCTGACTCGCGATTTTTTATATTATTCTTCGAAAAAAAATGATGTATAGAAAATTTTCCAGATTTTTTCTTTAACTTTTTTATTATTAGTATTTAAAGCTGAACAGAAAACGCTAACATTAAATTTCAAAAAAACTGAAAACTACTACAATTAAAAACGAAATTTTCGATCGACATGCTAGAGTGGAACAACATTTTTTACTACTTTTTTATATTTTATAATGTTGTCTATAGACATCCCTCTTTTAAAAAGTTCATAAGTAATGAAAAGCATTGTTAGCAAACCATTCTAGCTGTGATTGGTTGCCAGAAAATTCCATAGTCATCAAAGTCAGTTTGACATAAGGCGACAGGCGCGGCAGCGCCCGTAACCTTTTCCAAAAGAGCAGCAGCACAAAAGTGTGTCAGGCACGCGCGCCAGCGCGTGTGATTAGCCTAGTACATCAAAAACATCATAAAATACAACAAATAGGGTAGAAGTACCGGTTTTGGCCACCTTTGGTCCAGTTGTGGCCACTGAGTTCGAAGGTACAGAATTATTTGTATTGTTAAAATGAAACAAAAATGTATCGATCATCTTGTTAACTTTTATGGATACTTTCGAAGTATCAACATGAAAATACAGAAAAGCAACAATTTGAAACAAATTATTGTGAAAATGGCCACAACTGGTACAGTGGCCACAACCGGTGCTTCTACCCTATAGACAAAATTGTTGGTCCACTTTTACTTGTCGACCAAAAAATTCTTTTTTGTTATAGTTTGTTTCAGATTTTTTTTAGGTTTTTAAAAAATGGCGTTTTTTATTTACCTTTAAATACAAATAGTAAAAAAACATTGGAAAAAACAAATCTGAAAAAAATGTCTACATGCATTTTTTTCGTCGAAGAATAACAAAAAATTGGTAGCTAGATTCGGGAAGGTTTTGCCGTTGGTACAGTTGGTATGGATTGCCCCATATCTATACATATATATATAGCGTGGTGAGCCGTTAAGGTAGGACGATGATAGTACACTCGGTGCGCGCGTGTCTAACCGCTCGGCGCGTTTCTCCACACTCTTCAAACCCCCTTAAGTAACTCCTCGGGGAACGCGGTTTTTCCTTTCGTCACGCGGGTTGGAGGAGGGGGGGGGGGGGGGGGGGGAAGTGTGCGACTCTCAAGCAAGGTTCTCTCTTTCAAAGGTAACCGACTTCCTGGCAGCTTTGAAAAAAAAAACATTGAGGGATCTGCAACGCTCGCATTTTTAATTACTCCCGTGAACATCCCGCGCGTTTGATTACGACTTCGCGCGAAGTCGGAGATGCATTAAGGGATCTAAAAATGTAACCGTTTGAAAAATCATTTCTCACAAAAATGTTTGAGGCAGAAGATATTTCACTTAGCCGCGGCAGAAAGTCGAATTAGCGTAAAATTTGGTTTTCCATTTTATAAACGTTACGAATATTCCAATTATATGCAAATTGGATTTCGAGACAAAATTTAAAAAATCCTTTAACAGATCAACTCGCGCCGAAAGAATTAAAGAGTAATTAATAATAAAGATCCACGATAAATTGCCTCGAAAAACGGCGCTCTAAATACAGGTCACCAATTCATTCCAGCCCACGCTGCAAACATTTTCCCGCGACTTTACTCTACCTCGGAGAAAACTCCTCGCGAATCAGCTCGGGTGGATGCTTGATGCTCGCATGACTCACAGCCGCCTGACCAAAATATCGTGTTTTGTAATTTCTAAAAATCAATTTTTCAGAAATCCTTTTAAGTTTGAAAATTCTTCTGAAAACTTCTTTCAAAATGTGAGACGAATTATTTGGATGTAAGTCTTTTATATACTACCCATTGCACCTTCAAACTGTCCAAACAATTGATCAAGTAGACGCAAACGCACCTGAAACATTAAAAAAATGCAACTGATTAATAATAAAGATCCACGACAAACTGCCTCGGAAAACGATGCTCTAAATACAGCTCACCAATTCATTCCAGCCGTCGCAGCAAACATTTTCCAGCGACTTTGCTCCACGCTCTCCGAAAACTCCTCGCGAATCAGCTCGCGAGGATGTTTGACGCTTGCATGACTCACGACCGCCTGACCAAAATATCAGCTCGCGAACAAAGCACGCGGAGCGCCTGGTTACCTCGTAACAACCTAAGGTTATCCCGTTATAGCCCCAAGCGATCTAGCAAGTGAACTGAGTGAAAACGGAAGGACTCCGAGCGGGCAGGGGAGAAGGGGGGGAGGGGGCGTAGGGTAGGCAGGAGCTGAAAAGCGAACGGTGAAACATTACGTATAGAACGTAGCTCGGCCTACCTTTACCCAATGTTGTTTAACTTCCACCTGAATCAGTTTCCATTCGCGGGCCACCCCCGCGTCTCCTGCCCCGTAGCGCGCACACCGCACATTGTTCCGCCGCACAATTCCGAGCGGTCTGCGCGCTACTCGCTCGCGATTCGCCCGTTACTCGCCTCGGCTCTGCCCGGCAGCGCCACCACCGTCACCGGCGCCGCCGCTCGTGTGCTCAACGTTTACATTCTGCCGCTCCTTCCATGCTAATATTTAAGCCCTTCGCCGCCGGCGCCGCTCAACGAAACCCCCCAAGAGGGAAACTCTCCACGGGAACGTGATGTCGTTTCCCGCACAATATAGACCGCCGCCTCCATACACGCTACACTACATTCCGCCGCCGCGCTAGAAGGGCCGTCTATAGCAGTTGTTCTGTGTTATATATATATATATATAAATGTGTATAGATATAGCGAATGTGTGGATGGGGCCCAACGCCGCGCGCGAATTTTTCGTTCGAGTCGTGTACCACGAATATGAAAACTTTGCGTTCAACGACAACGTCTCCTGTCGATTATGAGAGTTCGACGCTCAGCCGTGCTCAGCCATCCCGAATAACCGAACGTGACGTCGTCCTCCTCCTCCTCCTTCGCCTGCTTCTTCTTCTTCTTCTTCGGCTTCGGCTTCTCCTTTTCCACCGCCGTCGCGTCACCCGCTGCCGCCTCGTTCGACACTTTTGAGGAGAAAACGCGAAAACTTTTCGTCGGGAGTTGAAAAATGTATTATGTGGAAATATTCGTGTATTTATTGCGGGACAGAGGAGAGTTAATCTTTTTTTTTGCCTGTTCTTTCGGCGGGTTAAATTGTTGGAAATGTAGCGAACTCAGGCTTGAATATACTTTATGACTTGTCTTTGCTTGAAAATATTGAAAGAAGTGTAAAAATAGGAAGGGCACGACAAAAAAATTAAAGAAAATGCTGAATTTTCTTTTTTCATCAATTTGTTAATAATGTTTTGGAATTATCATTACGCAAAATCAAGGTTATTGGCACCTTGAATATGCTTGATTTTTTCAGATTTTGATCCCATCGAGCAGTGTTCGAAATTTTCTCAAGTTTCACGTTTAGCCGGACTTTACCGCTAAGACTACCTGAAATAAATTTCACGACATCTCCGAGATTTCGAAGACAGCGAATGAGTGCATTGAAGGTTTTACGTCTGACCGACAAAATACCCGGTAATTTTTTGAGCTAATTGGATGTTTATTGTAACATTCCGCGATTTCAATCAAATTCAATTTGATTGAAATCGCGAATTCGGATACTCGAAATCCTAAATTCGAATTATCTCCGCTATCGGGAAGCGCCAGGAATAATGTGCTGGACCTGAGGATAATTCCATTGTGTTTTGGTAGCGTCGTAAGAAGTTATTTAGTTCGATCTTCGAAATAAGAAAATTAATTCCTTCCGAGTGCGATTGAACTTATCATCATCAGACAAGAGGATAAAGAGAAGGGAGAAGGTAGACAGATCACGAAAGACATTGTTTACGGTTGTGGGTAAATGAGCTGGGTGGTCTTCAAATAATAACTTCAACGTCACTGGAAAGTAGATGGAAAATAAAAAAGTTAATGTTCCTAAGAATTTTTTGGGAGAACAATATTTTCAGAGATAGAGTGTATTTAAAAGTGTATTTCAGAGATACACGGAGAGAAGGATCTGATAAAATTTACCGGACGCGATAGTAAAAATTACCAACGCGCCTGGTATTGAAAAGCCATAGTCGCATAGAAAAGCCATAGCCTGACGAAGAGTACGAGAACTATGAGAATTTCTAACATATACATAATATTTTGTACCATATTTCGTGGTAAAAATTTTCATCGTTCTAGTTCTTCTCGATAGATGGCGTTATATCTCCCCTCTACCGGACATTTACAATACTTTTTACTAGAAATATGTTAAAAAGTATCAGATCCTTCTCTCCGTGTATAATGTATATTAAACAAAAAACGTAAATCCTGAACGGCACCCTTTGAAAATCTGAAAAAAAGCACAGACACCCATCTCAAATAGCAGAAAAAACTGACGAATTAAAAAAAATATCCTGGAGCTCGACCGAAAAAAGTGGCCCAGTTGATAAAGAATGCCTCGTACACAAATAACAGGTGAGCCTTGGCTATGCCCAGAGACAGTGTGGCAGACAGGCGCGATGCCGTATACCACACGAGCGTAGTTAGACGGTGGGATTAGCACGTCTCTGCGGTAGGAATCGTAATAAAAGAATGACGAAGCGCTCATCGCCTCCGATGATCGAAGCGTCGCGCGAAGCGAGGAGTGGGGAGTGCTCGAATACTGAGCTCCGCGACGAAATTCCCCGAAAAGTAACGACTTTTCGCAGAAGTTCGTGGCAGTAGGCTGTTCCGTTACATTATCCATGACTCAAAAAAATTATTTACTCGTGACAAAAAGTTATTTAATCGTGACAAAAAATTATTTAATCGTGACAAAAATGTATTTATTCGTCACTTAAAAAATGTATTATGTGGAAATATTCGCATATTCAAAAAGGACTCATAACCTTTTTTCTCTTCTTTCGATGGGTTAAATTGTTGAAAATGTTAGTGAACTTACCCTTGCATGTACTTTACAATTTGTCTTTACTTGTAAATATTGTCGGAGGTGTAAAAAAAAAGAAAAGACAAAAAATAAAAGAAAATGCTGACAAAAGACGTTGAGACACAGCGAAGTTAAACGGTAGACTGCACTCGCGCCTCTTTAATTGCTCGTCGCTACCAGTGGTTACGAGATAATGGGGTGGCTCCCGCTTTGTTCTCGTTTCTCCGGGGCTTCTTATTCTCCAGTGAAAGTAATGAAAAGAACGAGTATGCGAGAGAAGAGGAACTTTTGTGGAATAATAATTTTTTTCAAATTACACAAAAAAACGAAAGGGTAATCCACTCGGAAACGTAGCAGTGATACGTGTCTCGTATTGAGGGTCATCGATTATGCATCTACACTGTAAAAAAGGCTGCGAAGTTGAATCTCGCAAATTGCTTCCTCATTGTTTTAGACATTTCACGAAGATACGTTATGAGGAAGTATGTTTGTCAATTTTGGCTCCTCACAGAGGAAGCTTCGTCAAAGGTGTAAAATAATGAGGCAGCAATTTGCAAAGTTCTTCTTTGAAGACTAATTTGTGCGTATTTTTTATATCGAAAGACATTTTTGAGAAAATTGTGATAAAATTTGAACCGCTTTACTGATTTGTGCCAAACTTGTTCTCAATCCTTGTCCCATGGTTGTCGATATGTGAACCAAACTCCAAGCTAAATATTTCAAAAACTTTTAAAAACTTTTTTTCTTGACAGCAATTTTTCTCTTTTTATCATAAGCGAAATCGAAATTTACCAACATATAGCGACCATTCCTTTGATTAAATTCATCATTGATGTCCAATAATCGTGAATTCACATGGAAAATTGCAGCCAGATACCTCATAATTTTTAAGTGGATCACAGGTATTAAAAAGAAATCCAAATTGCAAGAAAATTCGAACCACTCTACCGATCCTCGTCAAATTTGGTACCGGTCACGGTTTCCTGTAAGTTCATTTGTGTAGAAAATTACAGTCTGATTTCTTGTAAAATACGAAAGTAATAGCATAGAAAAACGTTTTCAACATTTTCAAAATGTTGTAGAATCTCAACCTCTCAACTGTTCCGCGATAATTACAATCCCAATCATTCGTGTATAATAGGCCACCTGTGTATCAAATTTGAAGAAGATTTGATCGACGTTTCGAACCATTCTGAGTTTAAAGGCATACAAATCTCGGAAAAGATATCTCACAAAAACATGCCTTCCTCTATGAGGAAGCAAAATGAAAGCAATTACATATTAAAGACAATTTTTCGAATGTAAAATCAACTTAATATCTCTGTAATAAACACGACTTTGATAACGTTTCTATAGCATCGTTGTGCCTGCTGTGACGTATCTAAGTCCGTCGTGTCTGGTAGCTAAACCTTGTGATCGTGATTTAAAAAAATGACGTCACACTGCATAAAGTTAGGAACACTGGTAAATTAAATAATAGTATAAGTTAATTAATAGTGTATTATTATTATTAGTGTATTCATGATTGTAAATCAATTAATAAGGTATTCACACTTGTTAATTAAATTTACCACAGTTTATTCGCAAAAACTTCGACATTTTTCTCACAGTGATATCCACACGTCATTTGCACTGCAAATTAACAGCAAACCGTCGGTCGTCGAGCGTCGCGAGCGAACGTGTGGATAGTTCGGGGCGATATTTCGCCCTCCGACACCTCCTCGTCCTTGGCTCATTCTGAATCTCTGCCGCTCTCGCCACCCTTGTCCTGCATACGTACGGACTACGTGAGGCCTGCGCTCGAGTGGCGCACGTCGAAAGGCGTCCAAGGGAAGCCGAGAAGCCGCTGTACTTGTGTATATATAGACATATAGCTGAGATATGCGCGCAGGGTGGAGGGAAACGTGAGCCTCTCGAAGCGGAGTCGAGGCTCGTCCTGGCAATAAGGACCGACGGGACTTCTGGCGCCTTCACCGGCGTCGTCGTCGTTCCCACCCTCTACCTCTCCCGGCACTCTCGGACGGAATGTTTTGCATTTTAAGAAGGTGTCGCCAGATCCATCCCCTCCTCGGCGCTCCCTCTCCAGGGCTTTCCCCGCCAGGAGCGATCGTCGGGATATCTCGACACGTGGGGCGATGGCATCTTTGCCTAAGACGGGATCCCAATATCTGGGAGTATTTTTTTTATCAGCCGGGTGAACCGGTGTCAAATGTTGTCGGGGGAAATACCCGATTCTCGAGGTCTCCGTGGGGTATTTGAGGGAGGTTTATTGGATGACAAATATTTTATTTCTAACGCTTGGTATTTTGGTCGAGTCTTGTTGTCAAAGTGCAGGATTTTGAGGAGCTTCACACCTTATTTTCATTAATTTTAGGTGTCTCGTCGAAACATTTGAGTCCCGCCAAACATGAATTTCAGAAAATTTCGAAGAGGAATTTTCGAACACTTCTCGATGGGTTAAAAATCTGAAACAATTCAAGCACGCCGAAGGTGCTGAAGGGATTGGTTTTGCATAATAATAATTCCAAAATATTATTAACTAGTTCATGAAAAAGGAATTGTTCCAGAAATCAGCCATTAACCTAATTTTTTTTTGTTTTTGTTTTTTTTTCAATTGAAAATGATTAATTTTTTGTCTGAATTCACAGGAATTTTTTCAAAATTTGGTGCCATTTTTGAAGATCACGTTTTCTAAATTCTTTTGATTCTGAAAAATGTGTGCAAAGTTACAAATTTTTTATATGAGTCTCATATAACTACCCATTACACCTTCGAAGGGTCCGGCCAATGATCAAGTAGATTCACTAATACAGCTGAAAGTTGAAACATTAAAAATAAATGCAGTTTTCAAAAATTGGATAAAACTCTGAAAAAAAAACCATACGTGTTCAGAAAATGTAAGAATAAATCATTTTCATTTGAAAAAAGTTGGGTTAATCGGTGATTTGTCGAGCCATTTTTTTCGTCATTTTGTTAACAACATCATGAAATTATTATTGTGCAAAATCAATGTTTTCAGCATCTTCAAAGTGCTTGATTTTTTTCCCCCATCACGAAGTGTTCGAGATTTTCTCTGAAACTCAGGATTGGCTGGGACCCTCCAACATTCTCAAATAAATATAATGACATCCCCGATATTTCCAAAATTCCTAGACAGCGAATGGATAAATTGAAGGTTTTACGCCTGACCGACAAAACACCCAGCGATATTTTTTACCTAACTCGATACAAATTCGTGTGTTTCAGTCTCGCCGATGCTCTCGATACCGCATCAATTGGTCGGCGCGCCGCTCGGCTACTCGGTCACCCTGGAGTGCTACACGGAGGCGCATCCGACCTCGCTCAACTACTGGACGCGGGGCGACAGCGGCAGCATGATAATCGACAGTAAAAAGTACAAAACCACGACGACGCCGGAGAAGCCATCTTACAAGACCCACATGACGCTCACGATAAACAACATTCAGGTACGACTCGAGGAGCGACGAGTTTTTCAATTCAGCAGCGAAATACCCGTGACATTGTTTTTTTCTTCTTTTTTCCACGCTGTTCGTCCCTTTCAAGAACTTTTTTTCCAACGTCCGGCGAGACTTGCCATACCGGGAGAAACCCCAGGATTTCAAAGCGCTCGCTATTGACCCCGACGCGTATTGGTAAACATAATTTCGAAAATATCGAAGCGTTAAGCCCGCCAAGCGGCGATTCATAACGACGCCCGTGATGTATTCTCGCGGTCGTGGGGAAATTTGCGAGCTTCGTACTTTAGAAACAGGTTATAATCGGTGCTGGGGGGGGGGGGGGGGGGTCGGAGGTTTTGAACTTTTCCGCCGGTCGGACTCGCGCGTGTATGAATAAACGTTCCGAAATGACATATCGATTCGTGGAAAATCGCCGCGCAACGATAAAACCCCCGCGTCCACCGCGCTCCGACGATTCCACTTTTATTCATTGGCCAGCAATTTTTAACGAGCGCGCGAGATCCCCACGTCGCCCGTCACTCATATTCCGGGGGATAACTGTATATACGTAGGACGCCCGCTTTGAGTCGTCAGTTTTCATGCAATTCTCGTGTGTGTTTCAGATGGAGGACTACGGGGCCTATAAATGCGTCGCGAAAAATCCGCGAGGATCGACGGACGGCATAATTCGGCTGTACAGTAAGTATGAGACGTGCTATGTCGATGATTGCCTGGAATACAATGAGGACTCGCGAAGCTCCGCTTGTCCGCTATGATCCACGTAAAGTGAATAGTTTTCATTGACGCAGAGAAACTATATTTTTTTATTCGCTGTGTGCACGGAGGTGAAAAGTGGGGGGGGAAGTGACGGCAACGCTCGGGGTGGCAGACTGTGGCACTGTTGGAACAATATTTCTCTGTAACCGCATACAGCTCCAGCGTATTTCCTGGACACTTCGGAGTAATTTTTACTTGAGATTGGGGATTGCGAATGTGTTTCGACTACAAAGCCCGTCGCAGTCTAATTTCCACCCTCTTAAGGTAGCTCATGCGCTTCACACTATTCAAATCAGTGCTAAATTTTCAAAAGCGTTTTTACAATTTTTGGTTGTTTAATAAATTGTTTCGAAGTGTTACTGACGTTGCTGCGTTAGTTCTTAATGGGCAAATACATTCACAGCCGGGATTTGAACAGAAAATCAACTGATATATGCAAATTCCCGATGTCATGATTTTTCGTGCAGTTTTTTAAAAGAATAAACCGTAGTAATAGTTCCATTACGACGAGCAATCTCATTTTTATCATTGGGAGATGCTTGATCGATTGACCGTTCAGATTTCTTACAGTATCAGTAGTTTAAAAGATACAACCGTTTGATTATTCTATTCTAACCTAAAAGGCGACATACAAATGGCTGTATCTTTCGAACTACTGATACTATAAAAAATCTGAACGGTCAATCAATCGAACATCTTCCAGTGACAAAAATGGGATATTGCTCGTCGTAATGGAACTATTATTATGGTTTATTCTTTCAAAAAACTGCATGAAAATACATGACATCGGGAATTTGCATATATCAGTTGATTTTTTATTCAAATCCCGGCTGTGAATGTATTTGTCTACTAAGAACTAATACTGCAACGCCAGTAACACTTCGAAACAATTTATTAAACAACCAGGAATTGTAAAAACGCTTTTGAAAATTTAGCACTGATTTGACTAGTATGAAGCGCATGAGCTACCTTAAACCTCGTCGAGCTGTCAGATCCAATAATTGTTATTTTCTTATTTCTCATCAAATACGCGTACGATCCGAATGAAAATATTTCACGCTGTACATTACTGACTCGCCTTTCTTTCTAGCTGAAACGCTGAGACTGACACTCAATAAATATTTACTCACCGGTTCCTATGTTGCCGCGTATTCAATATTTTTCCAATAGTTCGAAAAACCGGCTGCCGCGGCACTAGTTCACGTCATGCGCATCGCGAATTGAGGGCGAATTAAACTTTTCCTCGCGGTGCGGTCTATGTAGTTTTAATTATGTCGATGTGACAAAGTAAACACGACGTCGACAGACTTAGTCTAATTTTCGATGCAATAAGTATATGAGTTGTGTGAAAAGATCATCCTGAGGTCTCCAGAGAATTTCAAGACAAACAAAATGCACTCCCGCGGATCCTCGCACGATGAAAATTAAGGGAGCTGCCGCGTGCCAATATTTTTCCCCCTGTTGCTTGTAGTGTTGAAAATAAGAATAGCGTTGAAAATCATTTTGTAGTGTTGAAAATAAGATCTCTAAAAAAATCTACAAAATATGGCCTTTACAGAATTTCAAGAGTAACAAAAAGCATCCCCGCCTATCCTCGCACGGTAAAAACAAAGGGAACTACCGCGGCCAATGTTTTTCCCCCTTTTTTGCTTGTTGTGTCGAAAATAAGATTGACAAAAAATCTAAAAATCTGGCGTCTAGAGAATTCAAACACGAAAAAAATGCACCCCTTCGGACTCTCGTGCGACAAAAATTGAAGGAGTTACGGCATGACGACATTTTCTTCGATTGTCTGAAATACACACGGAAAAAAATAATCAGTTGGCACAACCAAGAAATCAGTTGATACAACCAATCGATTATTCTGATTTTCTTACAACTCGGCTTCGTTGCGCCAGCCGACAGGAATGGTTGCACGAACCATCGTTTGTTGGTAAATAACCTCATAGTTGCAGCAACCAACCGAATGGTTGATACAACTATTCGAGTAGGCAGGAGCACAAGCATCCAATTGCTTGCCCCTACCAATCACGTCATTCATTTACGAAATAGAACTTCACTTTAGGTTACGTGCCGACATAATTCGCGCTTCGAACGGCTTCGAAAAATGTTTGATGTTATTACACACATTCACATTTAATTACAATTTACATAATAACTATATACTATAGAAGGAGAAGAAGGAGAAGGAGAAGAAATAAATAGGTTATAATGGAATAACACAACAAATTTTCACGTAGTGTAAAAGTTTTATTAAAACGCGTCGACTTACAGAGAATGTTTTACAGTTACGAACCTTTGTCCACCGCCTATCATATAATCAGCGAACAGCTGCGAATAGCTCCAACGCAAGTTGCCCTTTGCAGTTTGCGTAGAAGGTATTCGCAGTTATTGACTCCTACGCTGCTGCGTAGGAGCTATTCGCAGCTATTGGCTCCTATGCTGCTGCGTAGGAGCTATTCGCAGTTATTGGCTTCTACGCTGCTGCATAGGAGCAATTCACAGCTATTGGCTCCCATGCTGCTGCGTAGGAGCTATTCGCAGATATTGAATAGCTCCTGAGAATAGCTCCTACGCAGCAGCATAGGAGCTATTCTCATGCAATTTCTAATACAG
Organism: Pimpla rufipes; assembly: GCA_963932165.1. Lineage (NCBI taxonomy): Eukaryota > Metazoa > Arthropoda > Insecta > Hymenoptera > Ichneumonidae > Pimpla > Pimpla rufipes. The sequence goes on from OZ010638.1 coordinate 10,008,441, forward strand.
AATATATTCTTATACAAAAAAAGCTCATACAAATAATTGGAAACTATTTCTTTCTATGTGATGATAGTTATAAAAAAACTATTACATGATGACATAAATTCAAATAATTTATACCTTTGAATTGCGGCATCACTTCTTCAAATCCCCACTGGGTCAGCAAACTTCATCCATGCTTCATCTGTCAATATCAAAATACGTTTTAAGCAACTTTTCATCGTATTATAAATAAGTGTAACAAAAACGATACGAATATTCAAATATACGACGACACTCGAGACTGCATTATCGGTTGGGGCGGTATAAAAATTAGGTTATACCGGCACGTTTACAATCATCTGTAAACAGGCGTGCAATATTGCGTGCAATATCTTTTACGGTGAAAATCCGCACCTTGTAATGTAAAATTGTTTACTTACCGACTGCTTTGTCACCACACTTTCACAAATTTTTCACGCCGGTCAAATATTTCGTACGACAGATTCGGATTGGCAACCAAGCCAATAGTGGTGCGTACCACTCGAAGCACTTGCCACAACAACTACGGGCATTTGTCGTACGAGCAGACGATTCGTTGTAATGCCAAAGATTCGAATAGTAGCCTCAACCATTCGGTTGCTTCTGCTTATTATTTCATCAAAACAAATCGCGAATAGTTACCACAACCATTCAACGTGGTTGTGGCAATGAACTTATTCGTTGCCGCAACTAATCAAGAAAAATTGAGATACAGCATTGTGCACGATTAGTTGGCACAACCAAACTTTTTTTCCGTGCAGTGAGGACCCGTGAAGCTCCGCTTGTCCTTTGACCCTCGCGGAGTAAACAGATTTCATTGAAAGAACTGGATTTTTTTTTGTTCATTAAATCAATGAATATTTCCCTCGCGATACCGTCTGCGCAGCTTTCATGAATTTTTAGTAACAAAGTAAACACGAGAAACCCACGACATTTGGAGATCACTATTCATTATTCTTAGTCAATAATTACTAGTAATTTTCGATTCGCAGATTTCTTCTTCGCAGCCGAAATCAGAGGGTGACGAAAAAGTCGCCCTCACGAGGCAAGAGATTGTGTCTCGGGCGAGCGTGAAATCGAGCTGCCGTCTCGTCGGGGTGGGAAGGAAATTGAATAGAAAAAACTGGCTGATCCATCAAGACGTCGGCGATCTTTTCAATCCCGACCTGCTTCCTTCCCTCTCTGTCTTATTCCTTCCCGTCCTCGTTCAATTACCATTGCGTTGGACATGTCACAGCTGAGCGTCGTAACGCAGAATCAGTGCTAAAATACTGTTGTTCAAATAACATAGGCGACACAGATTATTTAACGACAAAAAGTTCTCGACGCCTTGGTCGGTAGACTGGGATCGTGAATAAAAAATCATATGCAAAGTCGGAACTGCAAACGACGAAGAGACAAAGCAAACGACGAGCGGTATTAATGTCCGCGGCGCAACCCGGAATCAGTACTGATCAAAATACTGTTGTGTTCATGACATTCAAAGAAAATAGGTGACGCAAATTATAAAAAAAAAATTCTTCATTATTGTATGAGTAGATTCAGATTACGGATTGAAAAAAAAAAAACAGATAAGCGTTAAAAAAATTTTACGGTAAAAACCGATCCGGCTTAAGGTAGTATGAGCGTCTTGTCTGACGTCGTATTAGTATGAGGGAGATTAAGAGAGAATTACGAACAGTTCCCGATGAGATAAAACTCTGAAGAAATCGAGCATATGAAAGGTGTCAAAGAGATTATTTTGGCACAATAATAAATAAGAAAAGGTTATTAACAAATTACTGAAATAAATAATTGTTCAACTAAGTACTCGGCAACCTATTTTTTTTGTTTGAAAAAAGGTTTTTTTTCTCCATACGTATGAACTTTTTCAGAATTTTGTATAATGTTTGAAAATTGCGGTTTTTTTATGTTAAAATTAAAAATCGGAGGCAATTCTGAAAAGATTTATACATAAGGAAAAAAATTGAAAAATCATTTTCATAACAAAAAAAAAGTGGCCGGCGCCCAAACGACGTATTTTGTCGTCTCCCTCGTCTCTTACGAGGGAGACGACAAAATACTGTTTATAACGCTCAGAGAAAACAGACGACACCCTCATTACCTGAAAAAATCCTCAATTGGGTCGGAAAGGTTGGGATAAAAAAAAATCTCACACTCAAAATCGACGCGGCCGGTCGATTCGTCAGTGTTAACGAGCGCCGCGTGCGGCCGGCGGCCGTGGGGATCGCAAACGACGAAGAGACGAGGGAGAGACGACGAGCGGTTAATACCCGGCGTCTCGTAACGTATGCATATGACACGAAGGGTTGGGCAGAGAGATAGTTGGCTCTCGGCTGGAATACATACATAGTATAATGCTTACGCATACGTGGGATATACATGGGGTCTCGGGGATACGTGTGAAGCGGGCGGAGAGAGCGAAAGAGAGAGAGAGGGAGAGCAGAGAGGAGTCGAGCTGACGGGCGTCCATTAGCATGCATCGGTTTTTCGCATTAGCGACATTCAAATGAAGCGAGCGTTTAGCATAAAAGTTTCGCGAGCATCAGAGAACGCGCATAAGAGACGCGCGCGGGGGTCGAGGGGGGGGCCGGGGGGGGGCGAGGAGGGAGAAAAAGAGTAAAAGAGAGGAAAAGGCACCGCGGCGTTATTCCTCGACGCCGCAGGGCACAGAGTGGCGGGGAGGGAGCGGTCGGAAAGAGAGTCGGAACGAGCGAGAAACTGACGAGGATCGTTTCCTCTTTAACCGAGGAAAACGTGAGGGCGTTCCACACCCTCCGTGTGTCTGTCTGTCTTCGTGTTCTCTCTTCCTCTTCCTCTCTCTGTCTCTCTCGGTGCGGCTGTGTGTGCCACGTAGGACGACAAGTGTCGTAAATTCGCCGGGCGATCATCCCTCGATTGGAATTTGAATATAACTCGGCGTGTCTCGCCTGCAGATTTCGTCGGGCCGCGCGGATGCCATTCCTACCGGGGTAGTCGGGAATTTGCTTGAGAATGCGCAGTTTTCGGGGATTTTCGCGCTGTGAAAAATCGGCCCCAGGGTAACGATCTAACGGCGGCGGATAATAAATCCGGTGGCGAGAGAGAGAGAGAGAGGTAATTCGGCAAAAATACACAAAACGATCTTCAATATGTAATAATCGATACGATTAAATTCGAATTCTTAAAACGCCATGTATAACGTGAGACCTATTGATGCGTGACATCTTGATCCTATAATTAGAACAAACTTATAAGATATAATTTAAAAACTTATATAATACAAGGTCGAGTTTTAGTTACCTCGACCATCGCAGTGGACAGACGTGTTCCACAAGTCTTCGAAATTCAGAGCATATTCCAGTACACCACTGACTGATGGTCAAATTAACTGTGAAATACTAACATTTTAAAGAGAGGAAATCATTTTTCATGAATTATTATTTAACTTGATATATATTGACGAAATTAAACGAAATTGTTAATAATATAATATTGTTTTGATTACTACATTTTTGTGATGTTGATGATTGAAATTTCTACTCATATTTGTATTTTATAAACATAAAATTTATCTTTATTAAGATAAAAATAATTTAATTTTTCTTTGTTATATATTTGTATTGGAGGATATCTGACCTTAGAAAGGATAATATCTTAAAAATTGCATGTAATTTAAAAAATATTAGTCTAATAAATAATTGATTTTAAGATATACCTAATAAATAATTAATTAGTTTAAAAATATATATATTCATGAGCAGACGTGCTCACAAGTCACCAAAATTCAGAGCGTATTTTCACAAGTTAAGTACACCAGTAACTGATGGTCAAATTAATTGGAAAACACTAACATTTTAAAAAGGGAAATCATAAATATTTTTTATATTGTTTATGTAAATATATGTTGACGAAATCGAACAAAATGTTGATAATACAATATTGTATTAAATACTAAATCTTTGTCATGTCAGCGATAAAAATTTCATATCCAATTTGCATAATCCGTTTGTCTTCATTTATCATTTACATTGGAGAATATCCGACTTTAGAAACGATAATACTTTAAAATCCCATCCATTAAATAATTGATTTAAAAATAAATATAATTGTATCAGATATCGCGAATAATGAAGTTACGAGTGCCTCGATTAATTTTGCCAATTGCGTCAAGCCGGTATTCTCGCTTTTCTCCGTTTCGCGAGATCTCGAAATGAGCCAAGACGTCTTCATCTTGCCTCCCTCTACTCCACTCCAGTGGCTAATTATTTCATCGAGCTCCGCAGATCTTCGTTAATTCTCGCTGCCTCTCGGCGTGTTCCTTGTCCGACATCGGCCTCGCGGCTATTCAAACGCCGAATCCTCGCCCCGCTCACTCAAACAGAATCCATGAATAAATAAGCCCCCCGGAGCATTAAATAATCATTAGGGCAGTCGAAAGTTTTGTAACACGTGAGAAATTGGATCAGCGATCCCGCGGAATCCCTCGGCGGTCCACGTGGATTGCCTCCCGGCCGGGTCCTCCCACCGGGACCCGACGTGTCGTGCCTCCCTCGTCCCTTCCCTCCCACCTCCCCCATCTTCCTCCCTTTATTTCCTTTATTTTCTCCTTTCACAAGGATCGCTTCTCTTCTCGTAGTGATCTTTTCCCGCCACGTGACCAGCATGCGGCTCGGAGCGCGAGTCCCTCGCTCGTGCCGCAGTCGAATGATGGTTAGGTGAGTGAGGCACAAGGAGGGAGGAGGGCGCGAGGGATCCAAAGTCCCAGCAGGACTCTGGTTGCGTTTCGAGCGAAGAACGGCCGAGCCGCCGGGGGAAGGAGGGCAGGAAGCAAAGAGGACAAGACTGAGGGAAAGGAAAATCCCGCCCGACGGATCTCGACCTTCGTTTCCCATCCTCGGCTTCGCCTCATCTCGTCCTTCCCATCTCGTCCCTTCACACGCTGCAAGAGGCTCGCGCTCTCGCTTCCTCCTCGTCGCTGCGGGCGAACTGTAACCTCGCGGTCGCGAAGGGAAATAAGCCGGAATAAGAAGGAGGAACGGAGAAGCCTCGCGGGTTAAGCCACCGGGAGCGAGGGAGGCGAGCGCCTCGAACTGCAGCCCGCACGACGCCCGGTTCGCGTCCCCTTCCCGCCCTCCGCCTCCTCCCCCCTTCCACTCTCCTCGCTTCCGCGAAATTAAGTGGTAGCAGTCAGAGATATGTCAGACGAGTTTTATTAAGCGGCATAAAAAAGAGATTTGTAGTCAGGGAGCCCCGACGCTGGGGACAGAAGGAGGAGGATGAGGAGGCGGAGGAGGAGGAGGTGGAGGCGGAAGGTTGGGAAGAACCAGGACGAAACTGTTCGAAGGGGAGAGAAGAGGGGGAAGAAAAAACGGGAGAAGGAGAAAGAATAAGGAGCAGGAGGAGGAGGAGAAGGTGGAGGCGGAAGGTTGGGAAGAACCAGGACGAAACTGTTCGAAGAAGAGAGAAGAGTGGAAAGAAAGAAGTGGAGAAGGAGAAAGAAGAAGAAGAAGAAGAAGGAGGAGGAGGGGGAGGAGGAGGAGGCGTAAGGTTGGGAAAAACCAGAACGAAACTGTTCCAAGAAGAGAGAAGAGTGAAAAGAAAGAAGGGGAGAAGGAGAGAGAAGAAGAAGAAGAAGAAGAAGAAGAAGAAGAAGAAGAAGAAGAAGGGAAAGGAGGTGGAGGTGGAAGGCTGGAAAGAACCAGAACGAAACTGTTGGAAGGAGCGAGGGGAGGGAGAAGAAAGAGGAAAGGAGAAGGAGACAGAAGACGAAGACGAAGAAGAAGTGGAAGGGAAAGTCGAGACTGAGTAGCCGCGACTGAGTCGGACAGGATTGGCAGGAGGGAGCGAATAAATGGTAAACGGACGGGAAGGGGGTCGCGGAGATATGAATTTATTATTAAGGGCCGCCTAAAGGCCAAAGTACCGCTGTTTCTTGATATCCGTGGGCGGTAACCCTCAGCGACGGGATTTCGTGCCGAGGAGCGAGTGAGAGGAGGGCAGCGCAGCACGGGGCAAAGGGAAACGCGTATTCGGTGGGTCCCTTACATAACATAGTCCCGTGTGTTTCAGTTTACAAGGAGCGAGAGGAGAGAACCAGGCGTAGCTTTCCGATGCTCTGCGCGGAACCGGTGGGATACTACGGGGTTGCCTTAGCTACAGTTAATTTATTCCTCGGCGTTGGAGAGGCGAACGTTTCCTCCTCCTCCCCACCAGTCTGGCCCAGTCTGCGAGGTAGAAAGACGCGCGCGTTGCTGCTGCTGTTGCTGCTTTGTATGTATACGTCTTCAGTCCGCCCGCTAACACCGTGATGAAACTCCCGGGCGGAAGGTAACAACGTGAAAAGAGAGCAGAACCGGGATATTGCATTCATTCGGCGGCGATGCCAACGGCGCAGACGTCGTCGCCGTGTTCATTCGGCGTTATTACAAGGATGACATTGTGCTGGCTTCGAGAGGAGACGGGAGACGTGGGAGCTGCCAGCGGTGGGGAGGGGGGGGGGGGGGAGGAGGGAGCGGCGGGAAGTTCAGGAGGAAAAGGGGAAAAGCTATTTAATTGCCCGTCCTAAGTGACAAGTTCTTCTGCCTTCTTCCTCCTCCTCGTCCTCCCTAACGGGGACGTCACTCTGCCAGGGGCCCCTTTTCTATTTCGATCTTTGCCACGCTTTTTTTTTTCTCGCACTTTCCGCGCGCGCCGCCCTTTCGATTTCGCGGCGGAGACTTTTTGCGGTTTTTCCTGGAAGACCGAGGAACAAATGGGAAAAGGCTGTGGGGGAGGAGGGAAATCGTGAGGGGGAGAAGGGATCTTCTTGTGGCATCAGTTCCTCAATCACTCTCAGGCATGTCGGACGGACGCTTTGAGCAGGGAGGGCCGGTGCATTTTGCATGGAGTCACTCAATTTATTCAGCATCATTCGCAGTCGATTGACGGTTTTTTCAAGTTGGCCACACGCGCGCTTACCCTGTTGATGTTACATTCTTTTATTCATTTTTCTTTTGCAACTGTACGTTTTTCTCTGAAATGAATTATTGGACAATGAAAGAAAGAAAATTACCTACTCCAATGAATTTACATTTCTTTACATTTCTTTAGTATTTAAATATTCAAAGTCTTGACCGCTCTACCTCTACCTGTCTGCCTCCGTCTTTGCCTCAATCTATGCCTCTACCTTTTTGCTTCTACCTCTTCACTGTAAAGAAAATCGCATGAAATTTAATGCTCTGATAATGAACGTTTTTAGACATAAACTGGTATATCGTGAAATTCAGCACACAAATGTGATGTGCAATCAACTTACGATATACATTAAATTATATATTAAAAACCTTAAAAGTACATTCGTTCTCCACCACAATTGTTCATTAAATTTTATATCTCAGTTTATGCACAAAAACATTCCGTCACGAATATTAATTTACACATTTTTTACTAGTGTCGTCTCTCTGCCTTTCTCTGCCTCTGTCTCATGATGTACCGGAGCCAGAGATCAATTTCTAGGGACTCAGAGATTTTCGTTCACTTTTTTCGTCCTCGGTTTTTTGTCCTACTCGGCAGACAAACCAACTGAAATATGACGCTCTTTTCTTATGTAGGGTAGACCGGCCGATGAACAAAATGATGTATTTCCTTATATATATATATAAACTACGACATCGAAACAAAATTTTGTTTAGTTTTACCTTAATCTTAAACACCGTTGTGTTATGTTAGTTCACCTCCTACTGCTCGAAAACTTTCGGAAAGAAATTAGAAACCAAATGTTCAATCATTGGCTTATCTGTTCAGTCATTGGTCAGTCTACCCTATCACGCTTCAATACCATTCACTATGCTGGCTTTTTACAATTTTTATTAAACGTTCGCGATAAAGTATAGCAATGAACACCCTTCTCCCCCGAGAACTGTCAAAATAAAATAACACAACTGAAACTGCTTGTTGGTTAGCATCGAGTTGCAGGCAACCCGACAACCAATCAGAGAACGAATAACCCGACAACAATACTTATATAAAAAGTGCGAAATATTTCACCCACTAATTTTTTAAAGAGAGAAAGCAAATACTTTTTCGAAAAAAATATCTCTCAACGACAAAAAGTGGCCTCACTCCGAGCACGTCGAGCGCGAAATTCAAAGGTCGAGTCGATCAAGCCCGGGGGACCCGACACGCCGGAGGATGTGAGAATTTTGCTCAAAATTAAGTATTCTTCCCGGTGACTTTTCCGAGGTTGCGTTAACGAGTTGCCGAAGTAACGCCAAACCTGGGTCGGAAGTCTCGCGCCCCCCGCGGGTTTCGCCCGGTACATTGCGCTCCCCAAAGTCCTCGGAGGGAAGGTGAATTTTTTATAACAATTTACCGTGGCCGGCGGCGCATCGTGGCGGGGATACCAAGGTCGATGGAGGAGGAGGAAGAGTAAGAGGAGAGAGAGAGAGAGGGAGTCATTTCCACGGTGGAAGCGACACTCCAGAACGATCGAACTTTTCAACCACCGCCACCCGCAACTATCCGGCCGCGCGTCCGAGGGGAGGGAGAACGGTCCTCAACTCGGCCACTTCAATTGTAAATTGATCAGAGTTACGGAACTTGCCAGACATAATGAGCGGGCGACCGCAAACCCGGCACACCGCGACGACTAACTCTATCTTTATAGTTTCTTGCGGGGCGGGAGGGAAGGGGCGGATGGAGGAGGACACAGGAAGGGGGGAGGGAAGGGGAGGAGGGAGAAGAACACAGGAAGGCGAAAGGGAAGGGAAGGGCAGGAGGGAAACGGACACAGGAAGGGGGGAGGGAAGACGGCACAGGAAGGAGGGAGGGAGGAGGACACAAGAAGGGGGGAGCAGAGGGACGAGGACACAGGAAAGGGGACAGAAGGGGAGGAGGGAGGAGGACACAGGAAGAGGGGGGGGGGGGATTGGAGCGCGCGTGAGAACGAGAATCGCCGGGAAGGGGGTAACCACCGAGGGGGGATATTGTCGTACGCTTCTCTCGGTCGTAATGGAACGGGTTGGTTGTCCGAGGGGGTGGAAGGTGGCTTCGAGACGGTAGCGGCCAGGACGGTTACCCGGCAAAAGGGAAAAGCGCAAAAATTCTTTAGTTTTCCGGGTCTACCGAGGACTCTTTTGCTCTCTCGCTTTCTGGCTCCGAGCGAGGAGGCTGAAGGAGGGAGTGAGAGAGAGAGGGAAGGAATGTCCCAGCAGACTGGGACATCGTACAGGGCAAAAGTTTCCCGTAATGCTCGAAGCTGTGGGCGTCGAGTGTAACGTTCGCTGGTGCACCAGAAACTGCATTGTGGATGCTATACCGCAAGGGTAGGTTGGTTAGTACCGAGACGAGTATGGAGCGTAGGGCGACGGAGGGGAGAGGGGGAAGGGGGTACGTTACGACAGAGCTATGGCTGTTTAACTTTCATAACGCGCAACCTCGATAGCCTTGCGTTGTACCTGGCAGGGCGAGATTCGCAGTTTTCCAGTGTCTCGGGGGCAAAAAGGACAAAGTGACGCGAGAATGGGACGGAGAAACAGGATGAATTTCAATGTTATTTGTGCCTCGTTCGTATCACGCAGTATTACTTAAATTTGTTGGGCGTGGGAGGATGAAGAAATAGGGGAACACGGGGAAAAATGGGACGCTGGGGCAGAATGGAACGGTAATTATTTTCATTTTGGAGGATTAAACAGGGCAAAATGGGACATCACGACATTTTATCATGGTGTCAGACGTCCAGTGAACCCGAATGCTCTTGATACTTCTAGAAAACGTATGTCCCTGTCTCACCTTCAGTTAGGGAGACAATGCAATCAACGCTGATTTTGAATTTGAATCTGGGTCTCATTTTGCCCCAGAATTTTTTTTTATTGCCAAATCTCAAAATCATCAATTGGAATCGAATTTTTAGGTGAAAAGCCGAAAAAATACTCTTTGGGTATCGTCATAAAACCATTTATCGCTTATGCGTCTCATTTTGCCCCGTGTTTGCCTGTATTAAATTTGTCAGGCGTGGGAGGAAGGAAAACATTGGTTACTTCGAATCACCATGGGCGTACATATTATTACTAACGAGGCATTAATAACTTTTTTTCATACATATTTTTATCGCTGTACCGTTTTATGACCAAGCAACTCATTAGCGACTAAATGTTTTTTTTGTCAAACCACCCACACATAAATATCGCTCAATAATTCCGAAGCGAGACGGCAGAGAGAAACTTGTTGTTTTGCGACGAAAAAAGGCCGGGCAGGGCGGGCGAGCGACTTAAATATCTAAAGCGGATTGCACCGGAACAGGCGCCGGGATGGGTGAGTGGGTACGAGAGCATTAACGGACGGAGTGACGCGGATGGCTTTTTAATTTGGATAAAATCTTTTCGAACGGGGCTCTCGCGCTCTTTCGCTCGGGACAGCCGTTTTTTATTTTCTATATTGCGACGTTTAATACTAATGGACGCGAATATTACCCCGCACAGTGATCTACAGGACGGCTGGAAGGCCGTGGGAAGGGTAACGCGAGGCGACTGTGCTTTGGGTAAAAAAACAAAACGTCTCCTGTTACGCTTTCCCCGTCTGCTTTCCAATCGGAAGCACCGATTTAAATTAGAAGGCGTCAGACGCGTTAAAGTTGTATTTTAATGCAAAATTTTAACTACAATAAGGACGCAAGATTTACTTGATGTCTGACGGAAAAATAAAGCAAAAATCAGTGTGGTTTTGGGGAACAAAGATGGGTTGAGTGATACTGAAAGTCCGTGAAAAAAAATCCTGAAAAAGACGTTCACTTATGGCTTTTTGTCTCCTGTTAGGTACTCTGTCCTTTCCTGGTCTGCTTTCCAATCACGAGCAGGGATATAAATTAGGAGTCGTTATACGTGTTAAAGTTTTATTTTGATTCGTGTTTTTTATCAACAATACAGACTTGAAATGTATTTGATATCTAACGCAAAATGTAACCGCGAAAATTAACGCGAATTTGGGCAACAAAAAGTGGTTCAGAAATAACCGTCCCTCAACCGACCCCCGAGTCTATAGATACTCCACTTCAGGAATGGCTCTGGCTCATTGTTCCACCTATGGTTTTTCATCTCCTGCAGGAGACGAAGATATCTGACGTACAGATTAACCGCTAAAATCAGTGTGAATGTGGGGAAGAAAAATTGTTTCAGAAATATTGAAACCCCGTAATTTTTTAATTATTTTTATTCGACGTTAATGTGTAAACCACTCCTCAACCGGCTCCCGGATAAAAAATACGCCACTTCAGGAATAGCTGTAGCTCATCGTACCAATTATGACTTTTCGTCTCCTGTGTTACTCTTTGCTCATCTGCTTTCCAATCAGGAGCAGCGATATAAATAAAGAAACATCATTCACGTATAACTGGTATTTTAATGCACATTTTTAACTGCAATAAAGATATAAGATTTATATGACGTCTGACGTTAAAATTAACCGCAAAAATCATTGCGTGTTTGGGGAACAAAATTGGTTGAGATAAATACTGAAAGCCCGTGAACAAAAAAATCCTGCAAGCACGACGTTAATATGTATAACCATCCCTCGACCGGCTCCCGAGTCTATAGATACGCCACTTCAGGAATAGCCGTGGTTCATCGTTCCACTTATGGCTTTTCTCTCGTTTCCCCCTCGGCGCAAAAAGCTTTTAATGAGAATAACAATATATAGCTTTGCCCGGCGCGCGGACCAGTGTATACCGACTTCTTCAGCGTTGTCTGCTCCTAATCCAGCTTAAGTCCATATAATCACGTGTATATATATACGACCACACACATACATATATATTTCCTGCAGGATGATGAACGAGATATATTTCAATATTCTCCGCGAATCTCGCCGACCCTTCGACCATTCATCCCGGAAATTACGAGCGGGTAATCACTACAGCTTAACAGAAAAATGTCTCACCGCATTTTCTCCGAACAGCTAAGAAAAATTCGTGCGTTACGAAGCTTCCGCTTTACAATATAAATATAAATCTCGAATTATCGTTGCGTGACGGTGGATATTTCAAAAGTCCATACAGCTCGTCATCGTCACTTAGCCAAACTCAGATCTTTTTGTGTGTACCACATCCAAAAAAGCATTTGCGTATACCGTATTCAAAGAAGATTTAAAGCGGATTGTGGTCAACCCACAATTCGCCTGAAAGCCGGCTGTCCAGTCAATTCTGCATCACAGCTAAAAAAATCGCATCCAGATTGTTGAATAACAAAATGCGACGAGAAAAATAAATATCAGGAAGTGACAATGAGTTCAAGCATTGAAGAATATTTGCATATTGTAAAGTTCTACGCATGCGTAATATTTAACACGAGTAAAAGCCTACGATGAAATTGCATTCAACGTAAAAAAAACCTACAAGCGAAATATCTTGCACGAAATTACCGTCGCGACTTTAACGTAAGATCTTACATACATACGTAATATCATACACGAGGAAAATCCTACAGCATAATCTGCCTTCATTGCAAAAATCTAAACGCGTAACATCCTATATATTCTCAACATTTTGCCTTTGTTGAATAGTCGAATCTGTTTCAGAAGGCTTTAATGCACGTATTGAAACCCTTCATTTCCAACGCATCTGCAAATAACAGAAAATTGACGCCGTTCCTCTAAATCTAAGGTGTCATAAACTAGGCCTTTACCTTACGTTCTTCCCCGAATAATAAAGAAAACTAGATTCTTGCGTTTCCGCGCGTTTCGAAGCTTCCGCTTCGGTATTAAAACCGTCCAAGTCCCGGGAACCATTATGAATCCCAAATTATCGTTGAGTGACGGCGGATGTTTCAGACGTCCATATCCGGAACGCCGTGTCGTGGGACAATATTAGACATCGACACCTCGACCGAATTACCGGCTTATCCATCGGCTTCACCGGGCTCAATCGCGCCGCTCCGCGCATCTGCCGCAATCTCACCACTCGGTTCGGCCAGTCAACGATAAAGCGACTGCCAATCAGGGCGGCCACTCTCGGGGCGCAAATCACCGGGCTCTATTACCGAATGCGACAATCGTGGTTATCAAATGCCCCGCGACGCGTCGAACGTCAAAGCGGCGGAGCCCAAGACAATGATATACATAGGGGGTTGAATGAGACGTACAGATCAGACATGCGTCAACTATATCTCTCAAGCGCGTATGGTGTAGGTTTCCAAATTCAACAGTGGCAAACTCCTCATCCCCCTCCGGCGATTAGGAAATTCAACACTTGCGCGCGATTACCCGTGGAGTGCGATTGCTCGAAGGGCTGCGGGTGGAGGGGGGCGCAAGGGGGTTTCCGAGGGGGGCTACAGTACCCCGCATTAATTTAAGAGACAGTTCGCAACGTGGCCCAGGGCGATCGTGGCTAGATCCACCTAAGAATCTCCACGAACAGTCCGACCCCCTCCAGCCCCCCCTTCCTCCCCCCTCGACTCTCTTTCTTTTCCTTAGTTCGCTTGCCTCCCGCAAGCCCGGCCTCCGCGGCCCGGCGAGCTTGAGGAACGACTTTTAGAATCGACTTTTCTGGCGGGCTGAAGAAGTTTGGCAATTTCCTGGGGCTAATCTGGTGGTCGGTCAGCATTGAGATGCTCCCGAGGTTACCAACCAGCCGACGGGGGGTGGTGAGGCGGTGGGGCGAGGGGGACACTGGAGGGCTGGTATAGAGGAGTCGAGGGTTGAGGGGGCCAAGAAGATGGAGGGGCAGAGGGGGGAGGGGGGGGCTAGAGAAAAGGGGAAGAGGCTACCTCGAACCTCGACAACGAACCTCGGGATGGTCCCATGAATTATACAAGCGACTTTCTCGGGGCTCGCAGGAACGATAGAGAAAGACGGATAAAGACTGTAAAGAAGTAGCGCGAGAGGCTGGCGGCTCCATCCTAGTCTCTCTGTGTATAAATACTTGGAGGAGGAAAATCAAGAGGGCCTTCGAATGAGTCCGCGCGAGGCTCTGCCTTTCTCGCACCAATCAACCGGTTCATCGTTATTGTTTCGTCTCCCCCGCCGTGCCTTGGCTCTTATTTCACTTCCGCTTCCGCCGAAAGTTCTTGACTTTTTCGTCTGGTCCGAGGGCACAAGACTTGGGAATCAATCGTTGTTTATTTAATTATATTTTAATTTGAATTTGCTGGTATAAAAGTTGAATCGCCTTCTTGCGAATCTTGTGACAAGGGTGACCAGTTATTAGGAGTCTCATTATTATTTACTTTATTACCATAAAATATTATCGGCATTTGTAGTTTTTTTGCTCATATATTTTTTTCTGCTTGTCGAGCCCCGAGCCAATTACGGCGTTTTATTTGTAATACATTTATTTAATACTTGGAGGAGAAAAATCACGAGGGTCTTCGAATGAGTCCGCGTGAGACTCTGCCTTTCTCGCACCAATCAGCCGCGTCCTTGTCATTGTTTACCCTTCTTCTCCCCTTGGTTCTTGTTTCACTGCCGTTTCCGCCGAAAGTTCTTGACTTTTTTCGGATCCGAGAGCACAAGACTTGGGATTCAATCGTTATTTGTTTATTTATTTTTTCGTATTTCAATTTGCTGATAGAAAAGTTGAGTCGCCTTCTCGTTAATTTTGTGACAAGACCATTTACCACGAGTCTCGTTATTATTTACTTCATTGCCATGAAATATTATCGGCATTTATTATTTTCCGCTCATAGATATTTCTTCGCTCATTGAGCCCCGAGCCAATTCCGATGTTTTATTTTCAATAAATCCGTTGGTTCACTCATTTATTTGTTTCTTTTTGTTTCTTCTAGACTCCGACTGCGGATCCACTCTGTAAGCTTACCGCGGAAACACAGCTTGTGGGTAACGAAAACAGCTTCCTCGGCTGCTGAGAAACACACCCGTCGAGTCCTTTAATTAATATCGTGCAGGCATCCGAGCGGATATCGCGCTCTCTCTGTCCCGGTTGGGCCCGGAAACTCGCAGAGCGAATCACCGAGCCCCTTGACAGACCGGAAACACCTGTGTTGATATTCCATTCCGCGCTCCTAACCTCCACGCGCGGTGCGCCACACAGTTATATTCACGCCGCGTGGGGCAATTTACCGTTCGCCTTGTGTCGAGCATCCAACGAGTAGTCGAAATACTCTCACGACTATTTCCGGGACGGCTACGCGTAATTTTATTCCAACCAGTAACAAAAAAGTCAAAAAATGTTCCGCGCAAAAATATCGCGTTTACAAACATGCCATCTGGAAAGCATCGCCGCACAAATATTCCCATCACGATTTCATAAAATACAGGCCTCAATGGGTTTTTCCAATACTCAAAAATATCCCATGTAAAAAAATGTAAAATAAAGTAAAATTTGGAATCTTTGCGAGCCCTAAATCGTTTTATATTTTCGAGACTGGATCTTAACCCTGATAATACCGACATGAAAAGTGTGGTGCAGGTCTCATATAGAATTATAGAAGTACGCTTTGAATTGGTTGACTAACTTTTGCAGTATTCCGTATTCCAACTCAGTATTCTGTATTCCAATGCAGTATTCTGTATTCCAGCTACAAGAATGAAAAATCGCTTTCGAAATGTTGCATAGCAAAATGCCTGAAGAAAAATTTGGCCAGGATTAATACTGAGTTCATTGATGTACGTTTAATCCCTTATCTTACGTTTAACTTACCTTCGTTCAACTGTTCTCTGTGCACTTCAGCCCCTGACTACACCGAAGGGTTCCAAATAAAATGAATCGCATCCCCTGCCCTAACATAACACTCAAAAAGTGACTTGCAAAGGCTTAAAAAAAGGTCGCGCGTTGAGAAGCGTCGCAACCGGAGCCGGGATAAACGGCAAAAGGTGTTCCGTGTGGGCGCAGAGGGCAACGAAGTCGACCGCCACCGGCGGGAAATCTCCGCTGAGTGAGTCCGGAGGTAAAGCGAGAGCGAGAGGACGAGCTATTATTAGAAGAAAGATTGACATGTGACTGCAATATCCTCAGAATTCAGATTAGCCTTCCGGCTGCTGCTGCTGCTGCTGCTGCTGCTGCTGGTTCTGCTGCTGCTGCTGGCACTCACTCTCTTTCTCTCTCTCGCTCTCTTTCCCTCTTTCCCTCCTTCTCTCTCGCGGACGCCTGCAGCAGCAGCCTTCGACCGGCGTATATTAGCTTTCGATTTTTCATTAAACTTGCAGAGGTTGCCAACTCACGCGCGCCGCACCCCGCCGATCCTCCCCGTAGTCGTTTCCGTCCTCTGCTCGCGCTCGCTTCACCCGCGTCGTCTCTCGTTCCGAGCTCGCCGAGAGAGCTCGTCGCGTACCCAACGAGTCAGCCAAGCAACGCCGATGTTTACACGATCGCTCCTTTATCTCGAGCTTCCCCTGCACCCAACCCGGGGGCGTCGCCCCCTCAAGATCTTCCACCCTTGATGAGAATCCAAGTGCCTGTAACTTCTGAATTGCTTTCTGTGCATCGTGCAACGCATTTTTTCTCTATATTCAATTCCACGACTGCCGGCCGGGCCTCGAACGTGCATTTGGTGCAAATCTCGGTGGTTGGGACATGCCCGAATATTCTCCATGACTGATGTGACTAAGTGAAAGGGCTTTTGATGCTTAGTCTGAAAAGGCTGCTTGTTTAATAGACCAGCAATTATCTACGCAACCACGTTAGCATTTTCCCCTCCACAAATAAAAAACCAAGAAGACTTCAGTAACGTTCGTGTAGCTTTCTTTCTCGGTGGCCAAAATCGAACATTCTTAGCTAATGTCACTACGAGACTGGACTTTCACCAATCGGAAAACCCCGTTTATTTGACAACCCAGCCATTGTCCATGAAACAACGTTTGTACTTTTTCACATTCCTGACAACCCCACAAGATCTATTTGTGAGCATTTAATACACTAAAGTCCACTACCTGGGTTTCTATTTTCAGGCTTATGATGTCCAAAAAAGCATTCATTGTTGAGTGTCAATCTTAGCATTCCGCCTGCAAAAGTTAGACAGCCCATTCAAAAGCGTACTTTTAGAATCCTACGTGAAACCTACACATGACTTCCATCTGATGTTATCAGGCATATAGCATTGGTGCAGTGGCCACAACCGATTCGTCTCTACCCAGGGGCGGATTTTACCATTTTGCCGCCCTAGGCTTCAGAAAAATTGACGCCCCTTTCGTCGAAAAAGCGAATGACAGGTATTTTTTGTCACATGTAAAAAAAATGTCAAAAGAAAAAAAGAGTTCTTGACTCGAACCTTCCGATGTCATTGTTCGAGTACAAAAATATTGCTCCATGGTCAAGTTGCAGATTATAGAGGCGGGTTGCGACGCTTTACTATTTCCTCCGTGATGTATATTAAAAAAAAAAAAAATGCCGCCCCCGAAATTTGCCGCCCTAGGCCCGGGCCTACCGGGCCTAGTGGTAAATCCGCCCCTGTCTCTACCCTATTTGATTAACAATTCTCTAACTTGAAACGTCCACTTGGTGGAAACCTCGATAGCCGAGACATCAGAACATTGCTTTTAGCTGATGTCACTAGGACTTTCACCAGTCTGAAAAATCCGTTTGCTTCATATCCCACCAAACATCCATGGAGCCACGTTTACGCTTCTTCCTCTTCACAAATTAAAAATCATAAAGCCTTCGGTAACGTTCCTGTCGCTTTCCTTCTCAACGCCACATACAGAGTTGGTACACTAGATGCCACTACCGGTTCATGTCCACCCTATTTGATTAATGATTCTCAAACCTGAAACTTCCACTTGGTAGAAACCTCGATACTCGAGACATCCGAACATTCCTTTTGGCTGATGATGTCACCAGGAATTTCGCCAGTCTGAAAAAGCCCAGCAATTATCCATGGAACCACGTTTACACTTTTTGCTCCCACAAATAAAACACCAAAAAGCCTACAGTAACGTTTCTGTTGCTTTCCTCTTCGAAGCCTCATACATACAATGAGTATACATACACAAAGCTATTGGGGGATATATAGTATCGAGCATATATATATACTATATAGCGTTCGACTGTAGAGTGTAAAGGGTGGCGGAGAGGCTCACCCTCTCGAAGAGCCGGAAGTGAACGCGCCGAGCTGTCGCTGAGTCGGGTGCGAGCAGCGGTAACGGCGGAACAACTTGAATCAGGCCCCGGAGCTGCTGTCTGAAACAGCGACGGGTACCCCCTCCCCCCTCCCCCTCCCACTTTGCCACGCTTGAGACTTGCGTATCCGCGCTCGCACAGAGTCTTCTTTCTGTTTCCAATACATAATATATATACACAGTATATAACCCATATAATGTATATTTACATGTATATGTATGTATAGAGAGTCAGCCACTGGGAGCCAAGAACAAGCGCGTCTTTTGGATATCTCGCGGGCTGAGCCGCTCGAGACGAGAGTTTGGATCGTTAATCATGCGCGACACGGCAAAGTACGCGCGTCAAGCGGCCACGAGGCGGGGAAAAGCGAATCGGAAAAGTGTCAACGTTCCCCCTCTGTGTGAACGTGTGTATGCATATTGTGCACTGTGTAGTCGCATATCCGGACGAACGCTCGCCCCTTTCTGCGCTGCGAACAGTCAATTGCTATCAATATACAGAGAGGAAAAGCCGAATAATTAAAAGGCTGATGGCGGCAACGGAAATGACAGTAATGAGTAGGCAATTATTACCGGTGATTGTTACGTATCGGGCTAACGAGACGAGGTTAAACAAGAATTATGTGGGTTCTTCGATTATTGATGAAAATCAAGGCTTTGAATTATCTCGCGGGTTATTTATTTATTAAATTTCCGGATTTGACACTCGTAAAAACTCCAATTTAATACAGTAGGACTGTTTTATGTCACCAGTTATGACAATTAATAAATATCATATTTAATCGATACCTAAAGTCTAAGCTTAAACGATTTAAATATATTTAAGACATTGTTTTGTGGTTGATTGGAGACTGAATAATTGATTTGAGGAGATTAAGCTAGAAGGCTTGGGTGGGAGTAACTAGCAAACGGCCATAGGATTCAAACTCAGAGTTGTGAATCCCAAAATATTTTCTATAGAAATGTAGTTAACGGTACAATTGGTTTTGTTATTATGAGTTATAATAGTACCATGCAGTAATTATAATGCAATGTATGCATTCTTTATGACTGCAAAGAATATTTATGCTCAATACAATTTCGTGGCAATTTTCCTGAAAAAATTGGTAAATGTGGTTAATGCATTATCAAAGTAATGGAGGGCCGCGGCTCTTTAATTTTTTCGCGGTTGCTCGCAAATTTTGATTGAAACGAGGTATCTATGCAGCCACACATTATTTTATAATCATCATAGGTTATTATTATTAAATCATACCTACAAAGCAAACCGTACTGTACAATTTATTTTTTTAAATAATGAGGATTTTCAACTCTCTCCAAAATGTCGCCATTGAACTTACTGGGAAACTGTGAAAGAACTAAGACACTTCAGTCTTCGCAGTAATTTGAATCAGGAACCTGAAAAGCTGAAATAAAGGTGAATATCCAATACAATCGGAAACTCCGCATGGGATGATTTTCGAACAGTACTGAACTAAGATTGGAATGTGAAAAACCAGAATTACAGATTATTAGTATTTCGATAATCAAATACAAAGACGATAAAACCGTCAGGACCTATCACTAACATCGCCAGTCTTTTTTACGTAGAAAAAAAAACAAAATGAAAATACAACACATTTTACGCTTAATCGCACCGTCATCATCGCCAAAATAAGACAATTACCGAGAAACCCCATTGATTGCCAAGTTGCGCGCCCGGAGCCCCGAAATACGCGGGACCTTCGTGACGGCCACCTGAACGCGATAAATGAATCCAGACACGTTTGGAGGCTTAAAAGCACCCACTCTCTCGGTGAATCCGTGAATAAGAAGCTACACACCGAGAACTGAGTCAGCCCTTGCGTCGCGACGCCTACTTAAAAAAACGGGAAAGCAAAAAAAAAACGAAATACGCGCGTCGACAGTGGAGCCGACTCCGTCGTTTCGATAAATGTGACTCCAGATGTTCAGACACGAAATTACAGAGACTCCTCGGCGCCCCCACGAGGCCGCTGCGCGTCAGTCACTCCCGTCTCTCCTCTCGCCTCTCGCGCTTTGCCGATTTCATTCGATCGTGACGCGGAATCGCGGGAAAGTGTCGAAGCAGCTTCGCCTACGTCTCGGTGACGTATCGGACGTGAAACGCGCGCGACGCGAAGGGACGAGAGAGCCACGGAGCTTCTTTCGCGTCGCGGAGGACGAGGCGAGATGGAAGAGTCGCTCCTTTTCGTTCAGCCGCGCAGAGCGAAGGAAGCCGAGAGATGAAGAAAGAGAGAAATAGAAGGAGAGAAAGAGAGAGGGGGGAGGGGGAGATGCTGACGGGCCTGTAAGATTGATTGGAGTCACGAGATGGAAAATTAACGGTCTAGCTCGGCTGCCGCTGGTTCGTGCGGGAGAGAAAGAGCCGAGTGGGGGGCAAAGGGGGCTAGGGGCGGAAGAGCTAGGCAGGGGCGGCGAGGCCAGCGAGGAGATTGAACAGGGGCGAAACGCGAAGGGAGAGAAGTGTGACAACCACCGCATACTAATCCTCCTTCTCCTCGCTTTTCCTTTTACGCCGGGAGAAGAAGAACCTGCAGGGTTGAAGGGAGGGAGGGGGGCAGCAGGGGGGTTAAAGTAAAAGAAGCAACGCGGATGTGCGCGGCTGTGGCTGTGGCTATGTCTTCTCCCGCCTTCTCTAGCAGCCTTCTTGCACCGCTATTTGTACTTCTGTGTAGAGTCGCGGGTACGACGGCCTCGCAATTGCTTACTGCGCAATTTCTGGTATCCGAACGCGGGGAAGACGACGATCGGGGGTGGAATGTTTTGTTCGGGGGAAAAATTGTCAGCGGTTGGGACTTTTTTGTTTTTTTTGGTGGGGGAGGACGAATAATAATGTTTGAATGGTGACGAGAAAGAGATATTTGAAAAATGATTTTTTCCATGGTCGATAATGTCGCAAGGTCCCATAACTTTCGCATCACATTTGTCTGCGGTTGGTACTGTTTTTAGGAATATTAATTTTTGAATGGCAACGAAAAAACAGCAGCTTCAAAAAATTAAATTTTCCATGATAACCAGCCTCGGTGGTCTACTGATTAGGTACTAGTCCAGTACTGCCGGCGACTGGGAGGTTCTCGGGTTCGATTCCTGCCGAGTGCAAAATGTTTTTCTCGGTCAGCAGCGAGCCGGGTATACAGTGCATACAGCCGTAAGCCGAGTCGCGCTGTCCGTGTGAACATTGGAGCTCGGTGGAGAATTGACGTAGCCAACTACACTCACCGTAGGTTTTCTGTGGTTTCCCTACGTCTTCGGTGAATGCGAGTGTTTCTGTGTTAATCTTAAGACGGCCACAGCCGCATCGCACATAACTACGAGTGCCACCATCTCGAAGGTATCAACTCTTCGTACACTTCTGGTAAAAACTGGTATCTGTGGGTGCAACGAAGCAACAAATGGGATACGGCTCGTATATAAGGAATAGAACAAAATAATTTTCGCATCACAATTACCGAAGAGCAGATCGGTGGTGGAATATTTTTGGTGGTAACATATTTTTTGCAGTTCTGCTATTTGTACTTTTTGTGGCAACATATTTTTTTGTAACACGTGCACGAATCGCGGCACTTTCTAGGCAGTCTTGCGAGCCGAAAAGTGGCCGTTTCCCTGTCAGTCGCGAACCTGTGGTGAAATGACAGAGTCGCGCATGCGCCGTTCGCATTTCTTTCACTTTCGTCCCTTGAGAGTTTCTGTCATTCACTTTCGTCCCTTGACTCACAAACTCACTTTTCAGTGTTCGTCTCGCGCGACTGCCATTCCAAGTGCCGCAGATTCGTGCACTCGTTACAAAAAGTATGATGTGCAACACGGGTCGAATTGGCAATTGCGACTCGTGTGATTGCAGCCCTCGCTTCGCTCGGGCAGCAAACCTCACACTCGTCGCAATCGCCAACTTTCGACCCTTGTTGCACAATATACTATTGCGGTAACATAATAATTTTTAATGATAACAACAAAAATGTAGATTTAAGAAATTCAATTTTCCATTCTCAATAACATCCCGGAAATCCCATACATTTCACATGACAATTATCGAAGCAAAGATCGGGAGTGGAATATTGTTCACTGCAAAAAATGGTCACCGTTTCGGCCGAAACTTTTTTCGCGGAATAATAATTTTGGAATAGCAAAAAAAAAATGGAGCTCAAAAGAATTGAATTCTCCATAGTCAATAATATCCCAGAATTCCCGTAACTTCCGCGTCGCAATTATTGAAGACGAAGATCGTTGGAAAAATTGTCCTCGTTGTGGTGGAGACTTTTGTCGTGAATAATAATATTGGAATATCAACAACATAAATGTAGCTTTGAAAAATGAAGCTTTCCATAGCCAATAACACCCCGGAATTCCCGCAACTTCAGCGTCACAATTATCGATGACGAAGATTGGTGGAAAAATTGTCACCATTAAGGTGGGGACTTTTCTTCGTGAATAATAATTTTGCAAAACCAACAAAAAATGAAGCTTTCCGTAGTCAATAATATCCCGGAATTCCCGGAACTTCAGCGGCACAATTATCGAAGACGAAGATCGTTGGAAAAATTGTCATCGTCGCACTGGAAACTTTTTTCCACGAAAATGTAACTTAAAAAAAATTAAGATTACCATAGCCAATAATACCCAGGAATTCCCAGAACTTCAGCGTCACAATTATCGTCGAAAACGAGAGTGTCTGTCCGTCTCTCTCCCGCTCTCCCTCTCTCACTTGCGCGTCCTAGTGCGCGGTAAGTACGTAAATACGAACTGTCGGGTGAGAGTAAACTTTGGAAATTACCGACGGCGAAAGTCAGCGGGACATTGTTGAGTGTACTTCCACTTCCGGTTCCACTTGCGCGCCCGTTGCTGTACGCTTCGTTACGTAAACAACGAGAGACCCGCGACGCGAATCCAATGAGCGATTGGCCGAGCCCGTGGAAGGAGGAGAATAGAGCGAGAGAGCGATGGGGGGGGGGAGGAAAAAGGAGAAGGAGAAGGATAAAGCTGCTCTCCGTACGTTTCTCCGTACCAATATTCTAATTAGTACGCCCAGCGATGTTTAAATTGCCAGTCGCTGGCTCTCCCGGTGGCTGCAGCAGTCATAGCCACTCGTTCTAACTCCCTCTTCTCTCTTTCTCTCTCCCTCTCGTTCTCTCTCCCTCTCTCTCTCTGAACGTACTCTCAAAGGCTGCGCCACAAGCACAAGCGGGAAAAGATCCTGCTGCACACGAGGTGTTATAGAGGAGACCGGGACAAGTTGGAACGTCGGAACAAACGCCGTGAAAAATTCACGCCTTAATGCTAATTTTGTTCACTCTAAGGCTTCAATCGCTATTCGGAGATACATCTAACAATGAACTTGTGGATGGATTCGGTCGAATTTTGAATAGCTACCTATAAAAAGTCCAAGTGCGGGTTGCAAAAGTAAAGTTTTGTCGTCGTAGTTAAAAAGGTTCTACGCAGCGAACATTGAAAGGGGCCCCTTGAAATCTTCTCAACTTTAAAGCTTATTGCATTACCTACAATTCAAGTCCAATTGGAAGTAATTTGGTGCCTCCCACGCAGAGAGGCTGCGTGTTGAATCAAAAAGTGTAGGCTGGGACACGTTGGAACATTCAAGGACAGGGCAGGCTGGAATATAAAAAAGGCCTGTCTTATGCAATTCTGTGATGCAATTTTTAACTGTATGCTGGCCCTAGTGGAAAATCCGTGGCGTTACATGCGGCCCTGGTCAGAACACGATGAGGACCACGTTGGCCCTTTCAGAGCCTGATCAGGGCCCGACTTGGGGCGGATTTCATGAATTCATGAGTGTGAACTATGGACTTCATTTTATCTTCTTTTATTTTCGGGCTATTATCTTTTATTTTAGTTCTGATTTTGTATACTTTCCCTTTTTTTCTACTTCTTTATTTTGTATTTAGTTAAGTTTATGATTGTTATGGTGGAGGTCCGGGATATGGTGCCCCACTAGCTCTGGTGCTTTCTTTTCCCTAGTAACAGGGTTGCCCACAAGACCAATTAGTCTTCGTGCTATAAATGAACATAATCTTTAATCTCCAATCTATCATCGCAAAAATGTCAACTCTTATCCCTATCGTCCCATTATGAAGCGAGGAATACCAGCAGGACAAGTGAGGTCGCTCAGTTTGTCGCACGATATTCGTCCACATCTGAAGGCATCCAAGTGACAGAAGATGTGTTATTTCCATTACGGTGTTATGCATTCTTGAACCGTTCCAACTTTTCCCGAGGCCGTTCCAACTTGCCCCGTCGCGGCTCAAGTCGCGACTAAAGATAAAAATATGTTTTCAACAAATAAATATATATGTTTTATGTTTCTCCCAACACGTCAAAGTGTAGATTTCGATCTTGAAATAAACCTTATAAAAGGTCGACACTGGCAAAAATATCTAAGAGGTGTCGTATTTGAAGGAAGCTAAAAAATGCGGCATTTCTATAAAAACCTCAATTGTCAGTGTCTCCCTTTTGTGAGGTGTTTTTTTTAATTGAAAACTATCATTTCAACTTATTTAAAACTTATATTAAGTACTCGAAAAAAAATTCTCATCTGTTTTTTTTAAATAAGGTTGGCAGACAAAAATTCTTTTGTATGGTTCTTCCAAAAAAATGTTTAAAGCCAAACAAAAGGTGTTTCAACTTGCCCCGGTCTCCCATGCTGTACTCCCCAGTCTCCACAGCCTCCGTCGACGTGTTTACGCAGCTCTCCGTTCGTCACCTTTTTCCCCACTGCAAGACTGGCGCCAGGTTCGCGTGGCAGGACCTGTTTACGTCCTTGGAAACATTGTACAGTGTCTTTCCGCGTATCTCCCGGGTATCCGCGATCTTCGCGCTTTGGCTCGCGCGGCCTTTGAGAGTCGGTTCAGCGAGAAAGCGAGATGATTGTCAATGGCAGACCGAGAGAGAAGGAACGAAAGGAAAACGAGGTACTGGAAGAGAGAGCGACTGGCAATTTAAACATCGCTGGACGTACTAATTAGAATATTGGTACCGACGCGCTTTATTCACTGCTCCCTCCTTCTGTCCCCTCTCCCCCCCCCCCCTCCTTACTTTGTACTTGGCCAATCTACCATCGCCCATTGGTTTCGCAACGTGTTGTTTACGCAGCGAAGCCCAGGACCAGCTGGGAAGCTGCGGTGCCGAAGGAAAAGTAACGGGAGCGTCGCGTCTTTCCTCCTGCAATTGTCAAAGTGTGCTTTTCCCTTGAATCCCGCACCGTAGGAAACCTGCAGATCGGCCTAGGACTCAGGGAACGACCGGCCGAGGGGGGGGGGGGGGGGGCGAAGCCATTCTACATCACAGATGGAAAAGCACTCTCGTTTTCTCCGATAATTGCGACAGGTATTACCGGGCGAATATTACCGGAGATATTATTATTCGAATGGTTTTCCTTTTTTGTCCTTAGTGAAACTTATCCCAGCCTTTTAATACAGCGTGGGATCTAATTGCCCGTCGCATTATTTTGCGGGAATTATTTGTCGTCTTTGCTTCGGGGGCCAATTAACGCGCGGGGGGCAGGAGAAAAAGGACCGCGGTGGGGATGAGCCAGATGGAGAGAAATTTTCATTGACAAAACACGTCATTGAGCTAATACGTGGCGCGAGCGAGCGAGTCATGGACAGGTCGCTCTGGGGAAACTCGTTAAAATCTCGAATACCCTTTAATTACTCTAATGGTTACCCGGGTTGGTGCCTTTGTCTCTGCGTAGAGGCGGATAAAGATGCTGGTACCATTAGACTAATTAAGGGGTATTCGTGATCTTAACGAGTCGCCCGCCCCCCCCCCTCCCCCACCATCCGTCACCCCTTCCTGAGCTTCCGGTACTTGGAGCGCACAATGAGGGAAAATATTATTTAGCCGGGGCCAACTGACTTCGCAGTTGGCTAAGGAGAAAATTTCGTTTGGCGACAAAACTGGAATGCGAGTTGGCGCTCGCTCGTCACGGGCTCATCAGGAAATTGAGATGTGACGAAAGTCACCGAGGGAGGAAACTTGAGGCGAACTATTCTCGGTTGCCGCTGATTAAATTGACTATTTCATCTAACTTCGCGGACGAAATAGAAAATTGGAATTACCCCGAAATAATCATAAGCAAGATTATAAGTCGATTTTTTATACGTCCGTCATACACGGTTTTTAATGCATCCGCTGTACACGATTTTGAATACATTCACTATACACGATTTATAATACGTTCACTATACACGAATTTTCATACCTCCGCTATGAACAATTTTTAATACGTGCCGCTGTACACGATTTTGAATACATTTACTAGACACGATTTTTAATACGTGCGCTATACACGATTTTCAACACGTCCACTATACACGATTTTCAACCCGTCCGCTATACACGATTTTCAATACGTTTGCTATATACGATTTCCAATACGTTTGCTATACACGATTTTCAATACGTTCGCTATACACGACTTTCAATACGTCCGCTATACACGATTTTCAATACATCCGCTATACACGATTTTCAATACGTCCGCTATACACGATTTTCTGTACGTCCGCTATACACGATTATTAATACACCCAATATACACAATGAGTGAAAATATTATTTAGACGTAGCCAACTGAATTCGCAATTGGCTGAAGAGAAAATTTCATTCACCGCTCATCAGGCAAAAGAAACGTGACGAAAGTCACCAGGGGTTAACTTGAGTCAATCCTTCTCGGTCACCGGTAATTAAATCGTCCGTTTAATCGCAACATCGCAGGCAATTGCGTAAAATTAAAACCGCCCAAAAAAAATCACAAGCAAGAACAGGTCGTGATTTGGCCACAGGAAAAATTTCGCCCGCAATTTTAAGCAAAAATTCGTTCGGCAATTGATTTACTTTCCTTCTCCTTCTTTTTCAACGACGGAGTCCCGAGAGCGCGTTATATATCCCCCCAGCGGCGAGCCATACTTCATACAAAGCAGGAGACGTCAGTCGATTTGTCTGACGGCCACCGGCGTGAATATTCCATCAGGGGTGGACCAGGAAAATGCAGACAATCTCGGCAGTCGCGCTCGCTGGCTTCTCCCACCCTCACGCGCACAGCGAGAGACGCAAAACTCGAGCGCGAAACCCGCGTGGTCTGCAGGTGTGGATACGTCGAAGAAGTCGCCGGTTGCGCCACACAGCCAATCATCAATCAGACCGAGTGAAGTTAAATGCTCGGGACAACGGGTTTTAATATATCCCGGGAGAAATAAAAGTTGGCGCGATAAATCAAAAGTGAAAAGTCGCGGGCTAACTCGCCGTGGCTGGCTGCCACTCAGCCGGGGCCGAACAAAATGGCAACTCGTTCCTCTCTCTCTCTCTCTCTCTCTCTCTCTCTCTCTCTCTCTCTCTCTCTCTCTCTCTCTCTCTCTGCTCCGCTTTATCCTCTCGGCTCTTCGTCCGTTTCTCTCCCGTTCTCTATTTTCCCTGTCCATACTCAGGGCTTCTTTTCCTCCGTGCAGGGCCACGTCTGGCAGCTCTCGTCTCTGCTCGTCTCCCGCGTCCCTCCTCCTCCTCACCTCTTCGGTATACCGGATCGGAGCTGCCCCGCGACTCCCTCGCCGTCCCGTGACGCGCAAAAGTGATAAATGAATTTCCACCGCTCGCCTATTTATGTCTGCGGCGCCGAACGCCGAGCCGCTTCCTCCTCGCGCTTTTCCCGCCGCGCCGCGCACTTTTCTCCAGCCGCAGAATCGAGGTAATCTCCGTGCGGAATGAGCGCTTCAACGCGATTTACTCGATTATGACGTCTCTGGGTCTCGCGGCGCGCAGCTCGCGATCGATCCGCGAGCGCGAGCGCTCAAACGGTCGCATTATTCAACGCGGCTTTGGGAATCCGGAAGCTGGATGCTCTTTTTAAAACGTTTGCCGGGTCGTTTCTGAGGTATCGAAATGATTCGGGAAGGTTTTTTTTTTCGAGCCAAGTTGCTCGCTTTCGTTATTTTTATTTCGATAGTTTTGCAATTTCTATTTTTAGTTTCCCCCAGGCGAACAGTATATATTTCTCGTAACGCTTTAATTACGCGGTGGGTTGACTCCCCGAGGAATAAATCAGCCGGCGCGGCGGCCGTGAGATTATTCTTTTTAATTAAGAAAACTTGATCAAATTGATATTTCATAGTTTCCGCGCGAGGTCGGCCGATCGCGTTTCGGCTTCGCGAGATCCCAGAGGGTGCAGCGCGATTCCTTTTTCGCGCGGTATATAAGAGCTGCCACTAATCGTCCTTCAGCCGCGGCCAATCGCCGCGCGAACGGCGCCCGAGTTAAAGTGGGTCTTGACTCTGAAATCCTGAAGCGAGCTTGATTGGGCCATTCAGGCGGTTGAGTGACGATCGCGCCCCGAGCCCGCGTGTCCCGAACGCGCGAATACGCGGCGCGATCGGTGTGCGAGAACCCTGCAACATTTGGTAGTCGACCGGAAGTTGGATCCATCCATTTTTGGATCATGCATAAGCAACCGTAAGTCCTTAATAGGCATTTAATTCGCGACACGTCCCTTTATCTTCCGCGTGGACAAAAGTTTGTATTTTCCAAATGCGAATGAATGGAAAGTCCGCGGAGGTTATTTCCTGCAGACAAAATTATTTGGGAAAGCCCGTGCGAGTGGGCAGAGAGAAAAGATCGATTCGGGTGCAATGCACCGGCGCTCGGGAAGCGCGGACGGCTCGTTAAATTCTCAACGAGTCGTGACTGACAGCCAGTGAAGCCGGCTCTGTCTTTTAGCCGCGTGATTATCAGCCGATGGGGAAGGAAAAATCGCGCACGAGGCGAAATTGCCTAAAATACGGAACAAATTTTTTTCGTACAAAATGTATCAATCGATTTTTCATATTTTTGGTATACACGATTTGTAATATGTCCGCCATACATGATTTGTAATATGTCCGTCATACACGAATTTTAATACGTCCGCTAAACATGATTTTTAATACGTCCGCTAAACATGATTTTTAATACGTCCGCCATACACGAATTGTCATATGTCCGCTATACACGATTTTGAATACGTCCGCTATACGCAATTTTTAATTCGTCCGCTACATACGATTTTTAGTACGTCCACTATATACGATTTTAAATGCGTCCGTTATACACTATTTTTAATACATTTTTAATACACGAATCTAAAAACGTCTGCTCTACACGATTTTTAATACGTCCTGTATGTACAATTTTAAATACGTCCGATATACACAATTTTCAATACATCTGCTATAGACGATTCTTAAAACATCCGCTCTACACGATTTTTAATGCGCACTTTATACACGATTTTTAATACGTCCCCTATTCATAATTTTTAATACGTACGCTCTAGATTTTTTTAAATATGCACGCTTATACACGATTCTTTATACGTTCGCTCTACACGGTTTTAATACGTCCGTTGTACACGATTTTTAATACGTCTGCTATACACGATTTTAAGTCCGTCGGTTATACTGATTTTTCAATACGTCCACCATACACGATTTTTAATACATCCGCTATACATGATTTTTAATACGTCCGCTATACATAATTTTTAATACGTCCGCTATACTTATTATTCAATACGTCCGCTATACATGATTTTTAATACGTCCGCTATACATGATTTTTAATACGTCCGCTATACTTATTTTTCAATACGTCCCCTATACACGACTCTCAATACGTCCGCTATACACGATTCTTAACACATCCGCCATCTGCTAAAAAAGCGCGTCTAACGGAAGCTTACAATATAATCGGTCCCTAAAAGTACAGAACCCCCGGTTCAATACGGTCAGCCGAAACTGTGAAAAGCTATTCGTTCGTTGAAATTCAAAGTCGAGAGACAAATGATGGAGTCGTGGAGAGACTCGTGGTGGCGCAGCGAGGTACGGGCGAACGAGTTCGTCTGTATGGACGACGCGCATAGCGGCGGTATAATAGAGGCCGCCATTTTCGGCGAGGAAAATCGTACGAAATCGTGTGACAGGCTCTTTATACAGCGCGGGCCGAGGACGTATGACGGAATTAGGAATAATTATTCAAGTATATTCGTCGAGAGTGCTCGGAGGGTCACGAGGCGGGGGGGAGCAGTCAGGGGCTCGGAAAGCACCGGTAGATGTGTACCCTGGGGTAAAATATGATCTAGAGTTCGGTCGACCGGCCGCCTGGTGGCCGCCGGTGCTGCTAGCATAGGCAGCGGCGGTGGGGCTCGCTCGCTCGGTGCTGCCTGGTGGCTAATACGTTTGAGGGCGAAGTTAGTAACAGGTGGCGCGATCTATAACGCCCCCTGCCTGCCACCCGCGACCCTGTCTTGCTTTCTCTCTGCAGTCAAGAGGGCTGGAGGGATAGTGAGGGAGGGATGGGGTGGGGGACTTCTGGCCACCTTGAACCATCCTCTCCTTTGGATTCCTCCTCCTCCTCGTCCGCCTCGCTGGCCCTCAAACGTCCGGGAAAACTTTAATTACAAATAAAAACTTGTGTAAACATATTTCATGGTAATTTCATTTTCATGGTGGTTTATTTTTTTTCTCTTGTTCGTTTTGCAGAATCCACACCGCCGAGCACCAGTCCGAGCCCCGTTACCACCGATCTGGCGCGAAAAGGTGAGCTATTGATTTTTCGAATTTCGTGTTTTCTCCATTACGTGGGTATCCATGGGAATTATTATTTTTTTTATTTATTCACAGGATGGGACGTTTTGCCAGAGATGAACAATTCCGTGGACGGGAATCCCAGCTCGCTAACGTTTCACACCGACAAGAATTCGAAGCAGGGTGAGGATTACATTCTAACACGGAGAAAAAAATGTCTTGCATGCCTGCCGAAGCAAAAACAATTAGCAAACATACCGATGCCTCATTTTCTTGCTGCAACGGCGAATTTCAATCGCTGTCTTAGATTTGCCGACAGAGCAAATGGCATTTGCTTTAGCAAAAATTCAATTGCTGACATGGCTGATAATTTGCTGTAACAGCAAGTCATGTCCTGGTATAGCAAACAATTAATTAGATTAGCAAATGAAACGAGATCTGCATTGTTAGTTTTCACATTAAATGCTCGTTTGTTAAGACTGCAAGTGAGTTCCCACACTAGCATAATAAATGGCTCGTACCGCCATAAAGGGGCCTAACAAGAAATCCACACGAGCAAAATAAATGGCTGGTACCAAAAAATGGCCACTTTTGCTGTGTCACTAATATCATCTTCCCTGTGATAAAAAAATACATCCCCCAATTTACCTTCGGCAGAAACGTCAATTACAAATATGAAAAAAAAATCTCCAAGTCCAAAATTCAATTGCTGACATCGCTGATCATCTGCTGTAGCAGCAAAGTGAGTTTGTCCTGGTAGCAAACAATTAGTTAGATAAGCAAATCAAACGATATCCGCATTGTTTATTTCCACAGTTTATTTTATTCGTTTATTAAGATTGCAAATTAATCACCACACGAGCAAAATAAATTTCTGATACATCAAAAAGTGGCCTAACAAATAAACGTTCGCTGCCTCACAGACATCATTTTTCCGCCTCAAAAACAAAAAACACCCCAATTTACCTCCGGCAAAACCACGAAGCATAAATCCAACAAAAAAAAAGAATTTCTCCCAAACTCAAAGGCCGCAATTTCCCAGCCGCAGTTTCATCTCAAGCGGCCGTCAAAATGCCCGCGTGTCTCTCTCGTCGCTCATCGTCCTCGCGGCAATTAGCATCGTTCGCAGATACACGCGACCTCCGCGGGCGGAAGAATCCCGAAGCAATATCAGCGGGGTCCGCGGAGCCCAAGCGGGCGTTAATAGCGGTGATCTCGTCGGACGAGCCCCGGGCGGGGTTAACGAGTGTGCCGCACTGGAGTTCGTACACCAAAGTTGCGGGTAGGCAAGCCACCTTTTGCTCTTCTTTGCAAAAGCACATATAACGCTGTCGGCCGCGAAGCCTCGCGGCTTTAAGAGTGGCTTTAAGGCAATCGAGCTCTGCCGCCGCGGCTGCTGCTGCTGGCTGCTCCGCCAGGGTGCGAGAGACGCGCGGGGGTTAAGCAAGAGAGCGACGGAAAGTTCGCGCAGCGTCGCGACTCTCCGCACTGCTGCAGAATCGTGGAGAGGGCAGGAGCGCCGCTCTGCGCCCCCGTTGAGGGGGGAGGCGCCCCCCCCCCCGCCCCCTGCCCCTGGCGGGGGGTATGAAGCACCAGGGAGGAAGCGAGAGGGAAGCTCGCGTCGCATCAGAGAAAGGGGTATTACTGGGAGGGAAATACGTTGCAGTAACGGGAAACCCGGTGCCCCCCTCGACCTCCCCCCCCCCCCCCCCCCCGCCCGACACCGGTGACTCCGGAGTCGAGTACAGAGGACGCGACGAGGATGCCCCGGGAGTAGGGGTTGTTACATCAATATTTCATGTATGCTAACACGCCAGAACTAATAATGCTCCAGCGTGGAGAAGACCCAAGAATAATATCAGCCTCCGGGAGCCTCTGCCCCCCCCCCCCCCAACCTCTCGCCCCCGCACTACGGTGCCGGGGCGCCTCGATCTCCCTCGCACAGCAGACACTTTCCAGCGTGCCTTCACCCTCGGCCTGTCTACCCTGCTCGCGGCTTTTGCCTCTTCGAGTGGCTACACCATACGCGTCTTTTGGCCTCTAATTTTTTTTTTTTGCGAGGGGGGGAGGGTTTCTTTTTTTTGCGGAGGTTTATGAAGCTTGTTGGTCGTTTCGGTTGTGATATGGAGGTAACTGACGAATTGGTCGAGGGAATGTTGAACTTGAGGGTATCAAGCTAGGTGAGATTAATGAGCGAATGATTATTTGTCGTTGTTTATCGACGCGCGTATTGGTGCCTGATTTTTATTTTTTTCTGTTCTTTTTTTTGTGAAGAGGTTCATGAAGCTTGTTGGTCGTGTAGGTTTTAACGCAGAGGCAACTGACGAATTTGTCGTGAGAATGTTGAACTTCTGGGTATTAATCAGGATAAGATTAATGTGCGAATGATTATTTTTCGTTGTTTATCGACGTGCATTTTGACCTCTAAATTTTTTTTTTTTTTTTTTGCGAACAATTTTATGAATCTCGTTGGTCGTTTCGCTTGTTACGGAGGCCCCGAACGAATTAGTCGCGAGAACATTGAACTTCCGGGGTATCAATCAAGGGCAAGAATAACACATGCGAATTGTTATTTATCGTTTATTTATTTTGAGGCACAATTTTTAGATTACCGAGTTCGTCATCTCGCCTCGCGTGGCCTCTTCAAGTGGCTACACCATACACACCGTTTAAGCTCTAATTTAATTTTTTTTTTTTTTTTTCGAACAGTTTTATGAAGCTCGTTGGTCGTTTCACTTGTAACACGGAGGCCCCGATCGAATTAGTCGCGAAAACGTTGAACTTCCGGGGTATCAATCCGGGCAAGAATAACACGTGCGAGCGATTATTTATCGTTTGTTTATCGACGCGCAATTTTTCGATCACCCAATTCGCGTCGTCGGCTGTAGCGTGGCCGCTTGAGCGTAATTCACGGGAGAATATTACAGCGACATCCCACGGGCGCCCGCGCGGAGCGGCAATTAGGGCTAAGTCGATTCTGAATTATAAAGTTTCCACGAGGAAGCCGCGGTTAGTCGTTTGCGGCTACGTAATTTCACTACCTATCCCCCCGGCTGACCATAATTGAGCTCCATAGAAACTCCGCCGAACACTGTCATTATCCTTTCAATTCTATCCATCGAATCTCATCGTTTATAGCGCGTTCAACACATTCATTAACCTTTTGTCAGCCCCCGCCCTCTCCCCCCCCCCCCCCGGCCCACTGCGCATGCATCATTATGTCCTCTTCATTGAAGCCACGGAAAGTTCCAAAATGTTATCCACTACTGCTCGAAACTACGACAAACCGGTTTGATCTATTTTTATTTTATTCCATTTATTTGTTTGATAGAACAAAAAATGTCCGTCTCGTTGATAATTAAAAAAAAAGCTTTGACCCCCCATGTGCGTTGTTAATGTCCTCTTCGTTGAAACCACGGTGAATTTCAAAGTGTTATCTACTACGACTTGAAGATATAACAAACACACAAACCGATTGCACCAATTTTTATTTTATTCATGACAAAAATTTCGAACCTGTTCAGTTCTTTTTTATTCTCAAACCAAACAAAATGTCACGACCGCCCCCCCCCCCTCCCCCCACGTGCACGATTATATCCTCTTTATGGAAGCCATCGAAGTTTTCAAAATGTCTCCCACTACCGCTTAAAGGTTGTACACACTCGTTGTGTCCACTTTTATTTTACTCCATTTATTTACAAGACACAACAAATTGTATCCTGTTAATAATTAAAAAAAAAAAAAAAAAAATCTCAAAATAAATTTTAAAACAAATCTGCGATCCCCCACATTCATCATTATTAAGCCATCTAAGATTTCGAAATGTCGCCCACTATCACTCGAAGGCCCAACAAACCTGTCGCCCCAACTTTCATTATCATCCCTTCCCTCATCCCATTACACAAAAAACATGTCCCCCCGTCAACAATAAAAAACTGCGAACCAAAAACAAAATCCAAAAATCTCCCGGCGGCGAGCCAAAACTTTTCGATTAACGTCAAACCGCGTGCCCCGCAAATTTATTAGCGCTTTTTACGCCCGCGGCGATATTGCATCGGGGGTTCCCCCCCGCGAACAAATTCTGATTACGACAAACGCGGGACTCTCTCTCTCTCTCTCTCTCTCTCTCTCTCTCTCTCTCTCTCGCGAAGAACGCTAAGGTGGCTTATTCGTATAAGCTTTCTCATATATATCTATATATTTATAAACATATATACACCCCCCCCCCCCGCCATATATACACAGTAGCGTGAGGGAATGACTCGACGCCGAACAATGCGAGGGGTATATAAGTCGGTATCCGGTGCGGCTGTGGCGGTGTGGAGGAATTGTGCTCGAGGCGAGCAGCAGCAGCTACTCTGCCGCTGCCGCGCGGCGCGCGTCGTGCCCGCCGGCCCCGCTTTCACCCTCTCCCTCTCTCTCTCTCTCTCTCTTCAACCCCCTGGAGCGGCGTCGCTTTCTCTCTCTCTCTCTATCTCTCTCTCTCTCTCCCTCTTTCCCTCTCGAGCGGCGTCGCTTGGTGCTCGCCAACGAAAGCGCCTCGCGCGCACGCTGCGAGGGGGGGTTGGAGCAGGGGGCAGGCGGAGAGGGGGGTCGACTCGGGGGGTGAGGTTTGTAATTGGCGCAACATCTGCGGTCTGCGGGGTGGCATTAATGTTTGCTGCCTCTCGTACCGCGCACTCTGCGATGCTGCACTGCTGCTGCTGCTGCTGCTTCTACCACGTCGCGCTTTGCGCGCCCCACAACGAGGGAACGACCCCCCCCCCCTACACCCCCCCACCCCCTCCGCCTCGCGCAACCCTCTCGGCGTAATATATACCCTTCCAGCCCTCCAGCCCACCTACGATATCTACGCGAGCGCGTACGCACACACACGTGAAATCCGGCAACGAGTTCTCCGCAGCGACGTGGAGAGAGAGAGAGAGAGAAGGAATCGGACGAAACGAGCGTAAAAGCCGCATACGAGCGCCGGGTTTTACTTCGGCACGAGTCAAATAACAAAACGCGATTACCGGAGTCGACTTTTTTTTGTTTTTCTTTTTTTGTTTGTTTGTTTGTTTGTCGTACACGCGGCTAAAACAGCTTGAACGACGTTGTATTATCGTGAGGACGGTCGACGTTGGGATTCTAGGGGTGTAGATTTCTCGGGGATTTGGAGGAAGAGAGAGAAAGAGTTGTGAAATATATATTTTTTTTGTTGGGAATGTTGAATTATTTTTGAGTGTTCGGTTGTAGAAGGCATAAATTATCTTTGAGACAAAGGATAATTGTTATGTGGAATTTTGTTTTAAAGGTTTAATCTAACTAATTGAATATACGTTTTATTGGCGTGTGCGTGTTCACTGTTGAGATTCTAGGGGTGTAGATTTCTCGAAGACGCGGGGAGAGAAAGGGAGAGAGGGTGAGCATAATAATATTTAGAGAAATGTCAAATTATTCTCGAGTGTTGAACTGTAGATCAAATTATTTAAAAAAAGAAACATAATTATCATTTCTCCCGACTCCGCTAAAATAACCGCATTTCGTGTCCGCAACGCGGGCGGAAAATCGCTCATTTTTTGACAACTGACTCACGCATGCGCAGTCCGGTTTCATTACCTCCCTAGGGAGGAAATCAACTCATTTCTGCCCGCGCGGGAGTAATGGAAACCATACTACGCATGCGTGTCGTCATTTGTCAAAAATTAGCTTATTTTCCGTCCTCGTTGCACACACGAAATGTGGTAATTTTTTAGCGAAATCGGGAGAAAAGTATAGTACGTTACATGGGAGGAGTGCAACTTTCCTCCCTTGTAACGTAATGTACTATTTTCTGTAATTTTATTTTAAAGGAGTAATTTCCAAAATTATATAATAAGCATCTCATACCTTTCGATCGTCATCAATGTAACAAAAGTCTACCAAAGGCCAAATCCTTCAAGTAAATAATAACGAGTGACAATAATAATATCAATAATACCAATAACAATAGTAACAAACCACCTGACTGTATCACACGGTTCGTGAGAGCGTGAGTGGCTGCTCGTGCGTCCCTATGTGGGACAAGAGGGGACAAGAGAGACAAGAGGGAGCGAGCGAGCGAGAGAGAGAGAGGTCCAATTAATTTAGACATACAGGGGCATTAGTGGCACATAGAGAAATGCCGCGGTATAACGCTGCGATGCTCGGCAATATGTTCATTGGTCTCGAGCGCGCGGCTCGCCTCTCGAAGCACCGCGCCGCGGTGGCGGCATACTAACGGCATATACTATATTCCCCCCCCCCTCTCCCTCGCCCCCCCCCCCCCCTGTAATATACCTGGCCCGATGGTTGGCCAATAATGCGGAATAATGTAGCGCAGCATTTATTGACCAGGGCGGGGGGAAGGGGGGAGCGGTGTGCGAGGCCCCGAGCGGATGATATCCGGCGGCTTGTATACGTACAACACACATATCCGCGCTGTATTACAGCCAAATCCGCGTATAGAGAACCAGAGACACGAGACACGCGCAACGAGGGGGCCCGAGGTGGGGGGGGGGGGCTGGTTATAACTATTTAAACCCCCAGTATTGCGGCAATGCGATTTTAATTAGCGATAGTGGATCGGTGTCCGCGTATCGCCTATGGCGTCGACGGTCGTCGCTCTCCTCCCCCCTCCGCGTCTGCGCGAATTAAAAGCCCGGATCGAAATAGTGATTCGAACCGCGTATACTCGTGTTTTGACACGAGCCGATGTTCCTACAGCTAGCGAAATACACGACCCGATTGTAGCGCTCGGACTGATACCTAACGCCGGGCTGACCATACGAGGAATTATCTACTTAAAGCTCGACATTATAGCGTTAAATGCCGTCCAAGTCGGGCCCGGCACTGACCCTGGCAGAGCCAGTGTGGGCCCGATCAGGGCCTGACTAGGGCCGCATGTAACGCCAAAATTTCTACCAGGGCTCCTTGCTTTAAGAACTTCATTTCACGCAGTACAGACTGTCTTGTAGATGTGATTTAGTAACTACGGCCTGCAGCGATTGTAAAATGATGTGCCAACTCGCGAACAGCTGCGTTAATTCCGCGTTGTCGATAACTAATTGCGCATTAATGCATCGATTCACTTATGATTTTTTTTCGGAAGATTGCCGTGAAATTATGTTGCGAATAAATATTCGTTACATTAACTAAAAAAGATACGCATTACACTGTAATTACTCCGTCCTATTATTATTATTATTAAATAATTATTGCAAGACCAACGGTAACACAAGCCTAATTTTTATAAGATTGAGGGATGTGTAACTCTGCGTGCGGTTCATATTTTTCCCAATGGTTTCGTGACATTCTGACCTTGAAATCTGCTTCGATTCGTAGAAAGATTAAAAAATATGGAATATGTAATCGTCAAAAAGGGCAGCTTCAAAAAACCTCAACCCTCAATAAAGGTCTATAAAAAAGTCCCACGAATCAACAACAAACACTTCGTCATTTCCACTGCAGCCGCGAATCCTTTCCAGGTGACCCGGTCTCGCTTTAACCCCCCTAACACGAATCGATTAGCTCCGCATCTTCCTGACCTAACGATATCCCCCCCTCTTCGCATGTTTCCTGTAACGTCCGATCTTGGCCACATTATTCGGTCAAAGCCTACGCCAACAAACCTTCCCGCTGCCGTATCCAGCACGAACACCACGGCAGCATACACATAGCTCGATGGCGAACGATCCCGCCGCGGGCGAGGCGACCTCACGGCCTGTGGAGTAAGCCAGAGCGTGGCTGGAGCAGCGGCCCAAGGGCCGAGATTGGTTGCCTATAACTTAGAGGGCGCGCGCGGGCCGGATTGGATTAGCCGCGTGCCTGCATATGGTTAACACGACTCGTATCTATCCCGTGCATCCGCACACAGACAGCGAACAACAACAACGCCGGAGTGCGAGTAGCTCGCCGGGCTTTATACAACGCGTCGGACAAACTCCCCCCAAGAGACGCGTTCGCGCCCCCTGGTAACGCCCGGCGGCGATTCTAACCTCTCACTATGTCCGTCTCATTCTCGCATGGCTCCTGGTCTCTCGTGCTGCACTCTGTATAGGGTGGCACACGCTGCCCATAGACGGCGATAGGCAGGATTTAAGGCGAGAGAGCGAGAGAGAAAGTTTAGCTCATTTCGTGCTCTGGCGCATGCGACCCCGAGGAGTAGCGTGGAAAAATCAATTATAGCCGAAAGTAATGACCAGCAAGGAAGAAAGTAATGCCTACGAAAATCCTAATAATTAGCATGGTAAATAGTGCAGGAGGCACGCAGAGAGATGGAGACTCTCGCGTTCCGTCCAACCTAAAGTCAACCTAGAAACCAACCGGTCGATCGATGCACCAAACTAACCACTATTTCAACTCTCTAAATGTTGACTTTGGGTTGGTTTTTTAAAACAAACCATAAATCAACAATTTTTCAGACAGAATGAAAAGTTGGTTGTCGGGTGGATATTATAAACCAACCTTAAGTTCGGCTTAAACCAAGAATGGCAATGGTTGACATTAGGTTGACTCTTCAAAACCAATCATACATGTATGCATAAACTAACATGTCTATGACTGTTAGTTTATAGTTAATTCCGAAAAATTAACCACAAATCAACCACCGCTGTTCTTGCCTGAAAGTCGGAATGAGGTTTGCTTAATAATATCCAACCGTGAACCATATCCATCTTTTTATTCTGCTCGAAGAATGGTTAGCTTATGGTCGGCTTTCACAGACCAACCCAAAGTCAACCTTTAGAAGGTTCGAATAGTGGTTGGTCTGATGCCCCAATTGACCGGTAGATTTGAGGTCGGTCGTTGGAAAAACGACTAAAATTGAACCGTAAAAATTACGGTTGAGAGGTTCGCGAAGAGAGAGAGGGAAGAGAGAGAAGACACGAGAGAGGGAGAGATGGTGAAATCACTACACAGTCGTGTATAGACGCAGTAGTGACGGGGTTATAGGTCCCGACGCCGACGTCTAAGGGACAAATGCACACACCAAGAGCCTCCAGCTAACCGGCCAATTGCTCATGCCAAGCGCTCGAATAGCAACACACATCTCCTACACACGGAAAGCGCGAGAATCCCGCAACGTTCCAACAGTGTCGAATTGTACTTGTGTATGATCCCCATGTTCTGCCTTGTGCACGTGCACAGGCACACAGACAGACGTTGAGCCCGAAACTCGGTGACGTTGGGGACGCCGCTACGTGCAATAGTGGGCGAAACTCATCGTCTATCGTGGATAGCAGGGGGCAGGGTGGCAGCGCCATCCATGGCCAACACGTAGACACAAGGACACACATCAACACGTGAAAACGCACACGGACGCACAGCGCGCGGGCTAATGTTTGACCGAAATTTGCATACGTCTGTCTACAAGCTCCAATCCATTGGGCCGAGGCGTCACGAGCGCCACCGTCCGACGGCGTCAGGTACTACATGATACCCGGTTATCATCGCATCCCCGAGCTCCTCGCACGGCCGGAATCCATACGTTGTTTAGGAACAGCAAAGGACGAGGTGGAGGAGGAGGACGACTACGTCGTCGTCGTCG
This sequence comes from Pimpla rufipes, assembly GCA_963932165.1. NCBI lineage: Eukaryota > Metazoa > Arthropoda > Insecta > Hymenoptera > Ichneumonidae > Pimpla > Pimpla rufipes. Next base: position 10,048,605 of record OZ010638.1, read on the forward strand.
CAACGACAGTGGCCCCGGCATTTACGCTGGTGTGTATAGAGACGGCGAAGTGTACACAGCCGCTGACATTGCTTCGGGTGTGTATGACGCTATAGCGTGGCCTCCGGCCGGTATAGAGGGAGCTTCGGGAACTCATCTCGTCCTGTACGGATATATGCCGCGCGGCGTTGAGCCCTCTATACAGATATACGAGGCGCCGGAAGTATGACGTTTCGAAAGCGTTAGTCCTAACTTAACGCGGCTGTGCTGTGTCCTGGATTTACGGCGGGTAGATGTCCACGTGAGCCGTAAGCGGACCGTAACACGTTTGGCGTTTAATAAACGGCGGTTGGAGGGGTGTGGGGATGTTTGGGTGATCGACTCGCAATTGATCTTAAGATCAAACTTGACGTCGAACTTGAGGTCAAACCTGACGTCGAACTTGAGGTCAAAATTGACGTTGAACTTGAGATCAAAATTGATGTTCAGATGAAAATTAACGTCGAACTTGAGATCAGAATTGACGCCGAATTTGTAGCTAAAATTGAAGTTGAGTTTAAGGTCAAAATAGAGGTCAAACTTAAGATAAAACTTATGGTCTAACTTAAGGTCAAACTTATGATCGAACTTAAGGTCAAACTTGTGGTCGAACTTAAGGTCTAACTTAAGATCAAATTTATGGTCGAACTTAAGGTCTAACTTAAGATCCAATTTATGGTCGAATTTAAGATCTAACTTAAGGTCAAATTTATCGTCGAAGTTAAGGTCTAGCTTAAGGTCAATCTGTAGGTAAAAACGGAGGTCTATATCGGGAGGAAACTTACAAAATTGGCTGTAGTTTGACCAAGTATAAGTCAGTATAGACTTATTTGAACACGGATGTGTATCGATGTAAGAGGCGCCTGACGGAACGACAGCGTTTCCCCTACGTACATGCGACCCCTCGTGCACCTATGTGGCGGCCGTACGTGACCAGGAGACGGGGAGAGGGAGGGGGCTGAATGGACGGTAACCCCTGCAGAGAGGCTTCCTCCGATCGCCACCAATAATTACCTCGCCGAAATGCTCCATTGTGTATTCTCAGCCACAAGGACATTGTCTCCAGTGCCACTATAAGCACGACCCACTGCCGCATTCCTGGTCCATATGTGTGTTTACAGTATAACACACAAACACACACACACGTGACGCTCAAATTCTACAGATGTTACACAGAGAGGAGAAACAAAGTCGGCTCGCGGGTGTCCGAAGCCATCTACCGTGTCATTCGCGTCCGATCCGGCGCTCTCGGCCGTAAAACACACCCAAAGTTTTCACCCACTCGCCGTATTTTCCTCGACCGTATTTTCCAACGAAATTCATGACTACCACCCCGCGACACCTCCGGCTCCACACAGACGCGGAAACGCGGAAGCACCGAAAACCCGCGGACGTGAGTTAGAGCCTCATTGAATTGAGGCTTCGACATGGGACATCATCCCATTTCCTCGATCCTCCAATTATACTCGCGTGCGAAGAACCGACAGCGGTGGACTCGCGGTCGGTGTATGGATTCGGCGGTCTCTCATGTTGAGCACCTCGATTCGCGGTCGGTACTTGGATGGGTGACCGACCGCTTAGCCATGCACTGATTTTTCCGTCAACTGTTGAGCGAGGAGGCAATTTTTTCTGAGATTCTGAGGTATTTTCATACGACAGAAACTCAGTAAAAAATTTAGATCGAACTTGAGGTGAAAATTAATGTCGAACTTCAGGTCGAGCTTAACAGCAAAACTAAGATCAAACTCCAGATCAAACTTCAGGTTAAAATTGAGGTCGAACTTCAAATCTAACTTGAAGTCAAAATTAAGGTCGAACTTGAGGTCAAAATTAAGGTCGAACTTAAGATCAAATTTGAGGTTAAAATTGAGGTCGAAGTTCAGATCGAACTTGAGGTGAAAATTAAGGTCAAGCTTATGGTTGAACTGAAGGTCATACTTACGGTCGGCCTTAAGGTCAATATTATGGTTGAACTTAAGGTTAACTTAAGATAAAATTGAGGATGGGTGACCGCTTAGCTACGCACTGATTTGCGCGTCGCTGTTGAGCGGAAGGCAGTTTGTTTTAGTCTTTCAGTCACGCAGGAGAAACTCAGTAAAAACAAAGCCGTTCGCACCGGCACTGGTTCTCCGCAGTTTCCCTGTTTGCCCTCGTGCAAATACGACACAGTAGAGCATTAAGAAAAAGTGCATGTGTATAACATTCCGGGGGAACTCGAGGAATGAACAGGGAATGAGGGGAGAGAGGAGAAACGTAAAAGCCTGAAGACGGCATACGTAGGAATCAAAACAATAACAATAATAATAATAGTAATAATAATAATAACATAATCGCGAACGAAGACCGAAGCGAAAGTTCGTTTAGACATTTTCGCGCACGCATTGACCGCGTCGGAAAACGTGCCGGATCCACGAAAGGGGCGGGAGGGGGGGGGGATATCCTTAATCCAGTGCGGGGGAGGGATACAGAGCGATGCTGCGAGACGCATTCGGGGGGGGGGGGGGGGGGGGCTGAGAGCCTCGTGCGCGCGGCGGTAGACAAAGGGGATAAGTGAGAGGGCGAGAGGTGGAGTGGGTGGTATACGTAATCTAACTAACTCGCCGGAACACGAGGAGCGCCGCGCGGGCGTGGAGAACGCGTGTGAAGTCGCGCTGGTTACGATGATGCTACATCAAGTTGTGCAGCTCAGTCGCTGCTTCGTTGCTGCTACTGCTGGTGCAGCTGAACCTTCCTCATTTCGCTGCGCCACCACTAACACCACTAACACCACCACAGCCGCCACCACCACCACCCGCAGCTGCAGGTCTGGTGCGGCGTCGACGACGCGGGAGACGCGCGGGCGACGTCGTCGCCCACGGTGGGGGATAAGGGAATTGTGTTTACCCAAAGTTTGCACACTAGTTGCCATCCTGTCGCTCGCTTTACGCGCTAAAGGAGGCGTAAACATCTTCGGTCGAGGGCCATTTGCTTGCACGTCCCCCTTTATGTCGGAAACGACCCCTCTCGCCTCCCTCGACCTCGCCCCCCTCGACCCCCTTTGCCTTTTCGCCGGTTCTTCCGCCGGCAACGGACGCTAACCCGGTGGAGGGGGCAGAGGGTTAGCGTCCCTCCTCACCTCTCCCTCTATCGCTTCTCCTTTCCACGCTCACCCCTTCCAGAGGCATCCCGTAATTTGCAGACCCCACGACACCGTGGCCCATTCAACGTCTGCTTCAGATTTCGCAAACTTGGGCGATATCGCGGCCAAGCGCCGAGATTTTTGATAATATAGCGCAACCGGATTATGGAATATTAATTGGGTCAACTTTTTTCATTATCATTGATGAAGAAATTTGTTGTGGGTTTATTGATCAAATTGGAATACCACAAAGCCGATGGACGAATGTTAGGAATTTACCATGATTTTGGGCGGGTTGTACACATTAAACGGAAGTCGTTTCATTAAATGTGTGTTGAAACGTTGTTTACTGAAGTTTATTAAAGACAGACTAAACGGACGTTTAATAACGTTTCAGTAAACGTCTGTTATAACAGACTTTTACTAAAACTAATAGCTATTTATTTGTAAGTAGATCAATAAAAATAAAACAGACAAATGAAGGTAATTAGTTATAAACGAATTTACGAGGAAGAACTTACGAGATCAATACGACACTTAAAACACTACTTAAGATTAGTTATTCACGGTTAGAAGAGTGGGTTGAATGATTTTAATTAGATCAACTTATTTAATAGTAGATAATTGTTATCTGATGTAGCTTGATCAAAACATGATTAAGGAGTGAATGGTTAGACTCAAAAAGTGCACCAAGAACATTGATAACATTGAGATGGGAATTCTAGTGTAGGTCTCATATAGGATTCTAGAAGTACGTTTTGAATGAGTTAGTAATATATGGTAGTCAAACGCTGCTAAGGTGAACTGTTTCCCAGTGTTACTTATTGCAGTGTTAATAGTAAGACTTTTTGAAATTAACACTAGCCGTTTCGTTAAATTTACTCCTGTGTAAAGTGGCAATACATTGTAAAACTTTTCGCTTAACTCCGCTCGTTATCACCGTGATTGGTGCGGTCTTATACAAGACACCGTTGTTGTGTAGTTTTTACGACCACATTTTTAACAATGTGGGCCTAAATTTTACAGGCGCAATACTAAGATTAGCGCTGAGTAACGAGTGCTTTTTTGGATATCATAAGCCTGAAAATGGATACATAGGTAGTGGACTTTAGTGTACTAAATACTCACAAAGGGACCCATCGATGTTATCTGGGGTAGACTTGGATGCGCAGAGATTGATGTCATAGGTGACCGCATGAAGGCTCAAAATGATGCGCGGCGAATGAACTAGTTGTGCAATGCAACGAGAATGCACAGGTTAATAATTGAGGCGCTGACATTGATTCTTAAAAATGCACTGAGATGCTGCTACTAATTACCGAGAATTAATATTCACAGATGTTCAGATCGTCACGTATCTGTCATCGCATGTCTTCTGGTGTCATTTTACAGTCATTACCCGCAAAATAGTTTAAATTACAATGTAGGAAGTATATGGCCAGGACGTAACAACGAATATACGTAATTTGATGTTTTACATTTTATTATTGTTTCTTTTTTCAGGCAAGTCTGGATCGAATCTCAACGAAATCGACAAATCGGAGCAAAAGGCCGCGGATCTGGACAGGAAGAGAAACTACAATTGGCCACCTGAAAGCGGTGAGAATGCGACATAAATTTACCGTCAATGATAATCGTAATCACGAAAAAGTTGATAAGCCGAAGGAAAATAGGACAGCCGACCGGTAATGAGGAAAAGTTGGATTTTTTTTTTTTTTGCGAGATCAAAAAGCTCGGGGCAAGTGATGGGAAGGGATGGGGGTGGGTAAGAATACGTGGGGGTAGCCCGCGGGTGTTGGCTCGAACCGCACGCCACGGGGGATGGGGCGCTCCGCGCGCGAATCGAGCAGGGGGGGGGGGGGGGGGGGTAAAATGCTGGGAAAACGGATATACAGTGGCTTAATCGGGCTTCCTGACAAGTTCGCCAAAGTTATGGGAGCGATTCTCGACCCGGAGGCTCCCCGCCACCTCCTGGCTGGAATAGCAGTTCTTTGTGGCGCCGGCTGAACAGCCGCGGCTTCTTCGTTCCCCCTTAAAAATTTCGATAAAAAAGCGAATTTTTTCTAATAAAAAAAATGAACAGTATATTTGAATGATTTTTATTCACATAATTTTGGAACGAAATTTCACCGCCAATTGACTGATTAATAAGAATATTGGTAAAAAATCTTCGGTGCTATTTCCAGTTTATTATTTTAGAAAAAAACCGCACGTGGTATCGAAGTCTCACGAAAGTGAAGCAGACGTTTCAGCTACAATATTATTCATACTCGCAGTGACATTTTTCGCAAAAAATGTCCCTCCAAAAAAATAGTGTTTTTGATAAAACAAGCGAATTGATTCAAATCAAAAAATAAAAAATTAACCGTATCATTGAACTATTATCAGTCATTGAATTTTGGAAGAAAATTTCACCGCGAAGAAAATTGATAAAAAGAATCAGTATTATATCCGATTCATAAAAAAAATAGTTTTCGACAAAAAACCGAATTTATTTTAATACAAAGATAAAAAGATTAACAGGATATTGAACTATTTTTAACCACAAATTTTGGAACGAAATTTCGTCGCCCGTTGATCGATTAATAAAAATATTCGATAAAACGTTTCCGTGCTATTTGCAGTCATTAAAAAGAAGGTTTCGATAAAAAAGTTAATTCATTTTTATACATTTTTTTCAATTTACAATATGTTGAACTACTTTTAACCACTAAATTTTTGAACGAAATGTTTCCACCAGTTGATTGATTAATAAAAAATATTCGTTTGAAAGCTTCTACACTGTTTCCAGTCATTAACAAAAAAGTCTTCGATAAAAAGCGAGTTTATTCCAATAAAAAAAGAACAAATGTACAGTACATCAAACTATCTTCAGCCACCGAATTTCCAAACGAAATTTCATCGCCAGTTCATCGACTGACAAACGTGTTACTGGACAAAAAGCTTCGGTACTGTTTCCAGTTAATTATGAAAGAAAAAAAAATCGCACGCGGTTTCGAAGTCTGCGTGTGCCAACCGTACGTGCGTTTCCACGGCAACGTCATCATCCCCACCCGCACAGTGACGTTTCCCGCAAAAACCCCGGAGTACCGACGCCGCCTCTCTTTCGAAATATAATTTTCACAGTTATTATCATCATTGTCATTACGACTATTATTATTATTAGCAATTCCATTAGCGAGGGGTAAAACGCGAGTGCGGGGATCTCGTTGTGGAGCGAAGAGCCGATGACACACGGCGCGACACGCGAGGTAAATGAATTTTCGAAACAGCGTGTTTCTCGCCTCCCCCCGTTGGCTCGGCGCGCGGAAAACGCGCGAAAGGTATCGGCGTACACGAGTGGATTACACGTGCACACGCGGAACCGGCCGCGTGCATCATGCCGTTCTAAATATATATCGCGCGCGATTCGGTCGCGATAACGCGTCGTTATCGTCGCATTCCCGTGACATAATTCGTTAACGGCAGAGAGAGAGAGAGAGAGAGAGAGAGAGAGAGAGAGAGAGAGAGAGAGAGAGAAACCCGATTCGTCGCTCGGCGCTGTTAAATAATATTTCGGCCGACACTCGCAGGCGAATCCGGAAGTGGACTTGTTTTCGCACGGGCGACGGATATGCAAAGCAGCGTTATTATTTCGTTACCGTTATATAGGCGTAGTGATATATGCACTGCTACTGCCGGGCAGCGGCGATGTGTATACAGCAGGGGGGCTGAGGGGGGCGGGGGAGGCAACTCCCCCCCCCCCTGTTCGCCGTTGGGAAAACCGATAATTGTCGATAGTAACGAAACAGCTTATGCTCACCCGCCGATACACTCGCTCGGGCAGCTTTTCAAATTATATACGTATCGTTCGGTTTCATTTGTGTCGGACCGGCTCGTCGTGCTTTTCAACAAGAGGATTTTTCCAGGGTATTTTTTTGTTTTGTTATTTTTCGGTGTTTTTTTTTGCTTGGATCTCTGTTTTGTGTGTGTTCGCGTACGGGGGTAACGATAGCTGTTGGCGGTGAAACAAAAGGGGCGCCTAATGATGTCCTTGTATTATTGGGCGACTATGGGGTCGACGATGCCGTCGACGATTGTCGGCATGTCGAGGGGGCGGAAGGACAATGTTGCGTGAAATCTTGAACAAAGATTTTTTTTTTCGGCGGGGGCGGGCAGAATCGAAAATTGTGTATTTCTGGGGAATGTGGGCAGAATTGTAAATACTCATTAGTTTAAGCAATAAATGTACTTACCAACACGGTTTGTTGCGTAGGTGTGTTTTAATAATTATAACCTGCGGCGATTGTAAAACGGTGTGTGAACTTTTGAATAGCTGCATAGATACCTGAATTCCAATAAAAGAAGCTGAGCAATTGTGAAAAAAATGAAAGCGAACGTTCTCTCGTTACTTTCATAATGCATTAACCGTATTTCTCCATTTTTTCAGGAAAATGATAATGAAATTTGATTGAGAAAAAATTTTCTTTGCAGCTATTGAAAAATATACGCATTATATTATAATTACTCCATGTTATTATTATTCATTGATAATTACAAAACCAATTGCAACGTCAACTGTATTTGTAAAAAATTCAAGCATTTACAAGTCTGGTTGGAGCGCTGTGTATCGATCCACAGAGGGAAACGAGAAAATTATAATAACTGCGGTCAGTAATGTGTTTTTATGTCAATGAGGTAATACTGCCGTTAATCTTCTCGAAGGGCTTAAGAACCATTAAAAAATGCCGACAATAAATCTATACAAAATTTGATTGCGAAGAGATTGAGCCCCAGCGGAGGCCAATCCTATGATTGGTTTTCTCTAGACAATACACAGAGTGAAAAACCCATATTTCTGGTTTCGAAGTAATCGGTTGACTCAACTGGTGGGTCCAGTGACAAAAAAATCTTTCGCTGTGATGCTAAAAGTATAGAATCATTTCAGATTTTTTCATTGTTGAGGAAAAAGTAGCCCTTGTAAAAAAAACAAGCTTTTTTGACTGACCCGGTCCCCTCAAACCATACTCAATATAAAATTACACAAGTTACACGGGTTTCCACGTTTTTAATTGCATAGTGCGCTCACTTAGCTACTAAAAGAGGTGAAAAATGCACATTAAGAACTCGTTTCCTGGGATACGTATGACTTACATCACGCAGTGCAAATTCAACTATAAAGTAGCTGAAACTTGGGGCCGCTAGCTGAAGTTGTTGATTTATGGCAGCCGAAATAATTAAAAAAATTATGAACCACCCGACGATAGGTAATATGGACATCATATTGCATTGCAATTTCGTTGCAATATTTCAGTTGAATCGATTTCGATTATCCTTATAAAGCCTGCCGATTATTCAATGATAAAACATAAAATATTCAAACTGAACATAGCTTCATGAAGGTTGCACCGATTTCCAGGAATTGGTGCATTTAAGCTTAATATTTACCGAATATTTGGTCCCTCTTGTAATTTTTTAGTTCGCAGAACGTATCGGATCATTCCGATTCGCAAAATTGCTGGATAACTCCAGCAATTTCCAGCCGAAAGTTATACCACAAATTTTGTAGAACCGTAAAAAATGTATAAAAAATTTGTGGCCAGAACATTTTAGTGGTCCATATTATCCCTGATTCCACCTACAATAAAATACATACAAAACACGTAAAAATGTAAATATCACAGCAGAATGAATAATAACAGTAATTGAAATAAAAAGTATCGAATTCGTCGAAAGGTTGTTGACACGCGATTTATACCGAGTGTCGTGTTTGTCGTCCGCACTGGCGCTCGACTCGCGGTCTCGTTTATTCTTTTTTCTCTCCCGCAATTCATTTATTTTTTCCGCACGCACCGCGCGCTGAATTCTCCTTCCGCGGATCGATGTCATTCGATAATGATAAGTGGTCGCGTCGGTGAAAGCTCGGCGTCGTCCCACAGCGGTGGCAAAGCGCAGCAGCAACGCCCTCAAGAATTCAGCAACCGGAGGTGCGCGCCATAAGCTCCGGGACGATATTGGATACTCGGTCGTCGTCGTCGTCGTCGTCGTCGTCTTTCCCCGCCTCCCTCGCCTTTTCCTTCGCGGCTCCCGCCGCCGTCGTACCCCGCGCCGCGCCTCCCCCCGCTCATATTTATCCGGACGCTTTTGCCTCTCCGCCGCGTGTCGAGTTACTCTCCAAAGGAATTTGCATAATTGGCAAATTGCGCGAATCCGTATTACCCAACGGCATTCGGTAAAGTCCCCAGGTGCCTTCCAGGTAATTCCTCGAGGCTCGAGGAGAGAATCGAGAGAGGAGAAAAAAATTAGGAGAAACCAAAAACAAAAATGCAAGAAAATGGTGAAGGGTAAGGAAGATGGGAAATAAAAAGCTCGGGCTTCCCTCGCCCTTTCCGGCCCTCCTGGTTGGGTACCATCAACCGCAAACGCAAGATTCCATTTCGCAAGGCTTTATCGCCGTTTTGTTTGTGGTTCCTCATAGAGGAAGCTTTGTTTTCGTGAACCATTTTTTTTTTTTTCGAGATTTTCATGTCAGAAGGCTCAGAATGCGGTTTCAAATGTTGAGAAACGTCGTGGTGTGAAACGTCGATGAAAGATTAAAAAATCCTATTACCATAACTTATAAACTATTCGAGCGAATCAGTTGAAATTCGAAAAACACGTTTAGTACTAGCTAATCGTCAATTGGTATACATTTTTTAAAAATCTGTTCACGCACTTCATTTTTATAAGATCTTTTTAATTTTGAAAAATGTATTCAAATGCTCCAACGAATTTTTAGCTATCGCTGAAACTTAGTACCAAATGTTAACAAAGTGATGTGACCTTTGGTATTGAATTTGGGCCAAATTCAATTCATTCGGGTTTGCTTTTTATGAGATTTTGAATTTTTCGAAAAATTTACGTTTTGCTCTAATTCAGGTCAAATTACAAACAACGAACTGAAATTTTCTACAGACGAAAAATAACATTCAGCGCTACTACGTACCAAATTTGGTGATGAGCGATGAGATAGTTCGGATTTTACGCGATTTGGATTATTTAAAAAATGTATCGTTATCGTTCTGGATTTCGCAAAACTTCATCAAATACCTAAGCAAAAACGATGTCAAACAAAACACGATGCAACGGTGTTTGTAACGGTGATTCGCAGTCGTATGTAACGTGGTTTTACTTACTGATGACTCAAATTTCTATAAACTCGATATTTCGAAATGTATTCAATCAAGGATGCAAAATCGAACTTTCCATATTCCTTCCTCATTAATTTTCATTTTTCGCAAAGCTTTTTTACGAGGAAGCCAAAACAAATAAACAAACTTCTTCATCGAGAATTGAGAGAGGAGAAAGCTAACAAAAAAAAACAATGAAGAAACAAATAGGAATTAAAAGCAAATGGAAAATAAAAAGCTCGAGTTTCCCTCGCCCTTTCCAGCCCTCCACTTTGTATTCCACAAGCCGCAGACGCATAATATGATTTTGCAACGTTTTATCGTCATTATTTTCTTTTTTTCGAAGAAGCATTGAAGCCATACAACTGCGGATCGTATGGCGTCTCACTCTTTCTCGATTTAAATCACAACCGAGAGTAAAAAAAAAACAAAAAATAACAGGATGAATGGGAAGCTTTTCATAGGGCTTATATATCAATCTCATATATACGTGTGTGTTGCCCTTTGACTGCCCTCATCGCACACGCAAAAAACTCCTCCAGAAAAATCCACATTTCTCTCATCACCGTCGAAACGTTCGCCAATTACATAAAATCATTAACGCGTTGCGGGCGAAGTGTCTGGTGGCCGTGAAGACCCCATTTACGCGGCCTCTCGCTTTTTCGCGCTTTTCCTCGCGAGTATGCAAAAATGTGTGCGCGCGTTCATAAATCATCCATTTGATGGATAATAGGTTGGTCGGTGGGGGTTGGCGGCGAAAGGGAGAGACGGAAACGAATAGTCGGGTGAGGAGCAGAAGTAAAGTAAAAAAAAAGGAATTGCGGAGCGAGAACAAACGAAAGCGACCGGGCGAAGGAGCGAAAGAGGAACAGACAGGCAGGAGATGGAAAAAAAAAAGTTGACGGCGGGAGGAGGCTGAGGAAAAGCAGCGGCGAAGATCGGGATGCGATGTTGAAGCAGACGAAAGTAGCGAAGCGCGGCGCTCGACTCCCGGGGGAAAACTGGCGAGGAGGAAGAGGGGGAGAGGGTAGAGTGATGCTCGCTCCAGCGGCGGAGTGGAAGATCCGCGCGGAAGCAGCTACAGCGGTGGCTTCGCTCATCGCGCAACTGCAGCGAGGATGAGAGGAGGCTGAACTACGGCTGCCGCGGCTGCGACCGGCTTGTTTCTGATTCGTAATTAGAGATGAGCGAGGCCAGAAAGAGCACGAAGAATACATTTCTCGCGGAACGAGTAATGGACGAAGGAAGGAAAGGAGACCGCCCGGAAAAATAAACGAACTCGTGGCTGCGTAATAGCGACGAGCTATATATATATTCGCGCGTAGCCGGTGCGCCTCGCCCTTCCACCTGCTCTTATTGTTCGCTCCGACGCATCTTGAATAGACGAAGCGCAAACTTGGCCTTTCCGCGGATAACTCGCGGCTCCCGGTGTATCGACGTATATTTTTCTTTACACGGCTCGGAGTACCGAAATTCTTGGGAAACCAGCGGGCCGCGAGGGATGAGAGTCGCGACGGGGAGAGGGGGATTTTTGTTGCGGGAGGGAAAGTCGTGAAAAATATGTAAGCAGAGGTATTTTTGCTTTTTGATTAGTTAATTTATATATATATATATATTTTTTTTTTTTTAGTACCGTTGACATTTAATTTTGTCTGATAAGTGATGAGACCGTAAACTATATTTAATAATGCATTTCCGGAGCCTTTTGAAACCAGTAATTTATACATGTGACACGAAGGGAATTCATTTTGGGGAGGGGTACTTGTAAGAAATATCGAAGAGGTGATATTTTTATTTTATTTGTACACGAAAATATCATTTAGTCCGATAAATTATGAGACCGTAAATAACATTTAATACGGCATTTTCGGATCCATTTAAAGCCGGCAATTTCTACATATATAGTAGAAATTACCAGTTTTAAAAGTCTGAAGAAATTACCGACTTTAAAAGTCTTTAGAAATTGCCGGCTCCTTGTAACAATTCTGTAGCCCTATTTCCGGCCCAAACTGGGCGCAGCTGGGGCCCTAGCCAGGCCAACATGGCCACGATCAGGGCATGGCCAGGGCCGAATGTAACGCCACAGATTTGCTACCAGAGTAGCTCCGCATATTCTCATGTATTAATGCAGCGATACTTTCATTGATCTCGCAAGTTCTTCGATCGGTTATTCGCCGATGTGGTGTGTGCAACACCCAGCCGATGTCTATGTTATGCACATAGTTCATGCAGATCAAACAGTGAACAGCCAATATTGAGCGCGCCGAGGTTCCCATCTATAATAGACCAATTATACTGTACTTCTCGGTATGAATAATCAATCAATTATCGAGGCGTTTGCCAGGAGTCACTGATTTACTCGCGTCAAAGCTCAAGTAGCTTTTCCTCCTTCCGTAATAAAATCAACGCAAACAAAAAAGCACTGAACAAAAAAAAATGTCTGTATAATATATACTTGGAGAAACATAATCAGGGAGTGATGAAAAATCGCTTGTTGTATTAATACATTTTTTGTTGTCGCAGCAAAATGTTCAGCTACCACGGCAAGATTTTCAACTACCACATCAAATTTCAATCCACCCCATAATCCAAGAAACTCCTTGCTCTACGAAAGACATCGACATTTCCTTATTGCAAACAAAATGAACCACCTAACCAAACAGTTCGCAATAAGCCAATTACATAATCTAGAACCACTTTGCATAAAGCGGGCTGCCAAAAACAATGTTTTTAAACTAACTCTAGTTATTGTTGTCACTGTTCCATTTTACATTGAAACAATAAAATATTATTTTTGAGTTATCATTTCAATATGGTTCGAAATTGTAGGAATTAAAAGTGACATTCAATTCATTACACTTGTTTTACGCAGCCCGCAAGCGAAGGTTTTATTTAACCAATTACATTTTTTCCCCGTATACTGGCGACTCTGCCCTAAATTGCTCCGTGCAGAAATATAGTTGGGGTTCCAACTTGGCCCTTTCTTGACCCAGTATGGACACCTATGTGTAGCTTAATTTAAGTGCAGAAAATCGAGGCCCTTAAAGATCAGCTAACGTGGCCTTGTAAAAATGCCTCAACAAAGCCCTGCTTACCTAACAGGGCCCTACAACGTCCCTCAACAATGCCCTCATTGTTTAACAGGACAACAGAAAGCCCTCAATTTAACCCTCATATACCCTTACAACAAATAGGAAATGTAAATTATTGTTTATTACTTAGCCTCGTTTATTATTTTCTACTTTTTTCCTCACCAATGAAAGAGTTTGAAATAATTATATTTTTATAGAATCACAGCGAAGGACATTTTGTCTCTGAACCAGGTCCAATTATAAAAAATCCTTCGCTGCAATCTTGTAAAACTTTTTTCATTAATGAGGTAGAAAGTAGAGTAATAAAATGAAACTTTTTTTTACTGACCCCTTGAGGAAATGGAATTTTTGGTATCGATGCTTCAAGAGTAATAAAGCAATTAGTAAATAAATATAGTTGCCTATACAGGACCTGTAAAGTTGACTATGTAGCGTAGTTTTGTAGATAACGAAGAGGCACAACATGGGCGACCCTAGAGAAGGTTCGACATTTACTGATTAGACCATATAGTGGTAATTTTTAACTGTATATTTTGTTGTGGTCGCCTTGAAGGGTCCCTGAATGGATTCCCTAAAGTGGACGCCACATCTAGGCCTATGAAGGGCCCTTATATTATACTGGCTCCCTGAACGAATTTTTGCGTAACACTAACATTGGAATTTCCTTGTTTCCAGACTCGTCGGCGAGCTACGCGACAACGGGAACGCTGCTCATATTCGACATCATCGTCACGTGGATCATTCGATAAGCGGAGGCCTCGACCACGCGCGGCAGCTTCGACAGCCACGAGTCCTCGCGCCAGGCCCTTCGGTTTCGACTTCAAGAGGATTGAGAACGCGAACGAGGACGACGGAGACGCCGCGAGAGAACGGCGGAAAATATTCGCGAAACGAAATATACAAAGACTGACCGAGTAGGTAGTGTCGTTAAAAAAAAGAAAAGAAAAATAAAAAAAAACATTCGCGTCGCGAGTTGAGGCTCCACGTTAGTTGGTCGTGCGCGACGTGGCCGGGCTTTCTGTAGGTAGGTGCAAATTGGGAGCTGAGGATAACGATGACCGCGAACCGCTGGAGAAAATCCAACCAACATCGACCGGCCGACGAGACACCAAAAGTTTTGTGAATTTCGTACTTAAATCCCGCGCGGGGACGAAGGTCGCATTCCAATATTCGTCGGATTTTCTCGAGCGCGACGGACGGACCGACAGACGAACGGACGGACGGAAATTGCCGAAGAAAAGTGTCTGTTTCATATTGTAATTCTTAAAAAAAAAGAAAAAAATGAAAAAGAAAAAGCGAGAGCTCGCGGAACAAACGAGAAAGTAAGCGGGAGCAGTGACTCAACGAACTGCTACGTACAATGAGTATAACGAATAATTAAAGAAAGAAAAGAGCGGAGGAAAAGTGGAAAAAAGTAAAAAAAAAAAAAAAAAGTACGCGAGGAACTGACGAAAAAATTGCGAGAAATATAAGATAATTGTCACCAAGTGCAACGACTATCGCTTTCAGTGTAATAAAAACATTGTAATAAACGTAAGGCGTATAAGGAAATGATTTAAAAAATGACAAAAAAGTGTCTCTCACCGCGCAACAATCGCCCGTTAGTATATTTTTAGGCATAACCAGCGCCCTCCTCGGCGAACTGTGGAGCGCGGTGGCGCCTCTCACGTGCCAACGACGCATTATATACCAACCAGTGTTGTAAGTTCCCATTACTTTAAGAATTCAAGTTAACACAACAGTTTTTTTCCAGTTACGATTTTATAACGATGACCCGTAGCGATTATAAAATCATATGTGAATTTTGAATAGCTGTAAGAAAAACCAAATTTTGTATTAAATTTTCGGATAAATTGTGCGAAAAATGGACAAGCACAGTCCTCCATTATTTTCGCAATGCATTAACAGTATTTCTCAATTTTTTTCAATAAGATTACCATAAAGTTTTATGGGAAATTCATATTTTTTGCTTCTATTTAAAAGTTTACACATTATATTATAATCATTACGAGTTATTATTATAAAAACATAATGACAAAGTCAATCGTACCATCAATTTTATTTCTATAAAAATGAGGGATTTGGCACTCTGTTATCGACACAGCCGCAGGCAAATCGTGTGCCCTTGTGCGTTCCAGAGTCGCAAAACCCTAAATATTTTAGAAATAAAAATGATGGTTGGTTTTGCAATTATCAACTAATAATAGTAAGACGGAGTAATTGTAACAAAATGTGCACATTTTAACAGCTGCAAGGAATATTTATTTTCAATAAAATGTCAACGCAATTTTTCTGAAAAAATAGAAAAATGCGGTCAATGCATTACGAAAGTATTTCGTAATGTTTAATTAATTAAGATTTGTTTAAAAAATTAATTATCCATGCAGCTGTTAAAAAGTTCGCACGTCATTCTATAATCGCCGCGGGTTATTATTACTAAACTACAACTAAAAACAAATCATGCTGTAACATTATTTTCCTTAAACTAACGAGGATTTACAACTCCGGCTCGTTCACGGATAAGCAAACAAATCGGCCATGTAACATGGGGAATACATATAGCAGCGAGGATTGCGATCCTCGCCGCGCAGGGCCGCGAATTTTCGTGCCACGTTTTACGAATCTCACCGAAGTTCGTTTTTTTTTTTTCATCCCTTTTTTGGATGTTAGATTCAGCAGCGAATGTAACGAGACAATAGAAGTTCCCTTAACCCCCTCACACTGTCTTCCTCGCGGAAAGTTCTCTCTTGTTCGCAAACAACTTTTTGTACATAACGTTAGGGCACAGAGTGTACGTATATTTTTCGATCCCCCCCACGGGCCTCTTCCTCCCCTCCTACCTCCTCGAATCCCCCAAAGGTTTGCGCCTCCTGCCTCTCAGACACCCGCGCCGCGCGCTTCCTCGCCAAGCCCATCTGCATTTCCGTAGATTAAAACGTCAGCTCCAATTCGTTTCGTTACTCGCGCCAGGCCAACCGACGGCGAAACTTAGCTGTTTACCGCAGATCGCGAAATACTTTGCCGACAGATTGCACTCAACTTTCCGTTGTTCCTCGCTCCTTGTTTTACCGTCGTAGTTTAATCGTCAGGCGTTTTTCGGTCGATTCTCGGGAATTTAGTTTTGCGAGAGATCTTTAAATCGGCCAAAATTGTGTTACCCACCCACTTGGAAAAATTCGTTACGATAATACTGAATATATGTATAGTAGGTTTCACTACGCAAATAGTTACATTATTTATCGACGCGGGAACCGTAAAACCATATTAAAGTTGATCATACATTTTTCTCTTCGTTCCTTGTTTTATCGTCACAGTTTTATTGCGACCGTCAGGCATTTTTTGTCGATATCTCACGAATCCAGTTTTAACACATTTTTTCCGAGTGACAAAAGTCATATTCAAAGTGCCACGAAACAATTACATTTTTTCTGAGATTCGTGAGGTATCAACAAAAAATGCCTGTTTTTTGTCGATATCGCACGAATTCAGTTTTGCGAAAAAATGTTAATTCTCCCAAAATCGAATTATTTAGCACTCAGAAAAATTCGAGAAACAATAATACCGAATATAGACGGTTCCACTATTTAAATAGTCACAGGAACTATAATTTAGTTACCGCTTACATTATTTATTGTCTCGGGAGCCATAAAAGTGTTGTCATTCTCTCGGACTCCCTGTTAGAAAATCTGTGACGTTACATTTGACTCTGGTTAGGACTTGGTCAGGCCCTGATCAGGCCACGTCAGCTCTGCCGATGCCTGGGCCAATTCGGGCCCAGATAGGGCCCTGGCCGGGCCAACATGGGTCCGGTCAGGCCCTGCCACGACCCAATTCTAGCGCCACCGATTTTTCACCAGGCTTTATACCACGTGTCAAAGTCGATAACACATTTTTTTCCGAGTGACAAAAGTCATCTTCAAAATGCCACGAAGCAATTTCATTTTTTCACCCGCACGCCAAAAAAAAGCATTTTTACAACCGAGAGACGCAAAGTCGAAAAGCTCCGTGCCGTCATCGCGCTGCTCCCGGGGCCGGAAATGAAAACTCCCATGGTCCCATGAATAGCGCCCGCTTTGATGGCGAGAATCCGTTACGATCGCGGCTGTAAATCATCGGTCGTTGGTGCGCCGTACGCGCCTCGCCCAAAGACCTATAAACTCGATTCGCTAAATTCATACTCGCCGCACGCAGTTAGCTAGCAACCGTGGAATTTATCACTCGTGTTCTGGACCGTCGAGGTGTTGCAGTGTATTTCAGTTATGAGGTACAGAGAGTGCGCACAATGAGAGAGATATTTATTTCGTGCTCTAGGACTAAGTCCCCTAAGCGCACCGTGTAACAACGATGAAAAGCCACAAAAAAGCTATGAAAAAAACAATCGCCAAATCAACTATTACAAACATAATAAACAATATAAAACATGATAAACGTTATAGGCAATAAAAGAAAAGGAAACATCACAAACATAATAAAAAAAAGAGCGTAAAAAAAAGAACAGTGTAATTCAATAAAGAACAAATGCCAATAAAAAGAAAGAAAAGATGCAAAGAAAAATGGAAAAGGGGAGAGAGAAAGCAAGAGAGAGAAGTGGATGGTTGCCTCGCTCATCGACGCGAGGTTTCACGATTCAGCGCGGCCGGAAACCACGCGAGAGCGCTGTGAGAACGTGGCAACTGCGAAAACGTAAACCACTCCTGCTCGTCTCGTTACGCGCCTTCGCGTTGCAGCGCTGGAAGGCACCGCGAGCTCGCCCCGGGCGTTCGAGCCACGAGACGCAGACCCGACGAGCCGTAGTGCGAGCCGCATATGCGGTTTTGCACGGCGAAATTCCGCATATACACCCACCGATTCGTTCCGGTTTCCCTTTATCCGGAAAAACGTTCTCAAAATGCGAAAAATTCTCCCGATAATCGAGCGCGCGAGACTCGCACAATGCCGCGCAAATCATAATCGCGCGGCGAGACTTTTATACCCGATTTGTATATTCACGGTTGAAGCAGCACCGGAACAACGCCCTGCGCTGTCGTCGATGCAGTTTTCAAGTGAAAATATCTTTGGCCGGGGTTTCCCGGAAAAAATGTCCTCGGAAAGCGTTACGGACAGTCGGGAAAAAAGGTATTTGGAGAAAATGTCCTCAAAAAGCCTTACGGTTACTTGTGGAAAATCGTGAATTCGGAAAAAATGTCCTCAAAAAGCGTTACAGTCACTCGGGAATAAAAGTGCATTTTGACAAAAAGTCCTCAAAAAGCGTTACGGCCACTCGTGAAAAAAAGTTAATTTGAAAAAAATGTCCTAAAAAACCGTTACGGCTACTCGGGGAAAAAATGAATTTGGAAAAAATGTCCTCAAAAAGCGTTACGGTCACTCTGGGAAAAAGTGAATTTGGAAAAAAAAGAGTGAATTATAAAAAAGCGTTACGGCCACTCGGCGAAAAAAGTGAATTTGGAAAAAATGTCCTCACAAAAGAGTTACGGCCACTCGGTAATAAAAATGAATTTGGCCGAAATGTCCTCAAACATTCGTTACGGCCACTCGAAGAAAAAAGTCACCATTGAAAAAATGTCCTTAAAAAGCTTTACGGCCTTTCTGCTGTAACCCAGCGAACCACTAAACACGTTTTCACACAACATTTTCCGTGTCAAGAAAGCGAGGAAAAAAATTTACCGCGAAAATCAAACAATTAAGTTTCACGTAGCGAAGAAAAAATTACAAGTGCCCTTTCAAGAACGTTAAGCGTCAATAGCGGCGCCCGCGGTCGGTAATTCAGTTGGCCCCAAACGGTTTGCGCGAAATTCGCGGCGTTCCTCAGCCGCGAATACCTGCGAACTCTAACGACCATCCATTATTCAACGAACAAGTAGTTTAAAGCAACAGGTATACACGAGGCGAGCGCGCGCGCGCGCAAGCGGCCGCGGGTAAGAGAGAGAGAGAGGGAAGAGACAACAAGAAGGCAAAGTCCGCGCGCATCTCGGATCGCGGGTAAAGGGCCTCGGGGCTTTGTGGGAGCTTAAAGCGCTTCCGCCGCGCGAGCCCCCGCCGACACTACCCGCGCTTTGGCCCTGCCAGGCCAGTCATACGTGTGGCCCGTGTGGCCCGCGCGTTCCGCACCCGGCAAAGGCTACTACCGAGGGCTTCCGCGTGTCGAGAGGCTAATTAATCAGTGATCCCGTGAGATTCGATGAGAACCCTCTCGCCCTCTCGCGCTGATCCTTTGATGAATCGATATCCGACCCCCCCTCCCCTCATCGTTGTTCCCACCCGGATCCGGGACCCTGAGCTTCACGTGCGCGATAACAATAATTATCGTAAAAGGCAGTCGCTTGGGGCAGTCGCTTTGATATTCGATCGCTCGAGACGTCTCGGCCGGCGTGCGGGAAAAAATATCGGTCTAGCTTATTATGAGCTTGGAATTGATTTTATAAGGCGTTCCACAAGGTGCAGTTCGGCTGAATGTGGAATTCTCAGAGGATTTCGAACACTTCTCGATGACATAAAAATCTGAAAATACGTTGAGCGTGCTGCAATGATTGATTTTGCATACTGATTATATCGGAATGCTATTAACGAATTAAGGAGAAATTGATTGCAATTAACGACAAATTACACGGCATCCCAATTTTTTTTAATAAAAATAATTCATTATATTTTTTCAGAATTTTGTCTAATTTTTTCAGAATTTCGTCTAACTTTTCTAAGCTACGTTTTCTTTAGACAAAATGGAGAGTGAAAATCGCAATATCTAAAAATTGGGGGAAATTCTGAAAAAAATTCATACGCATTCGGTAACATTAATGAATCATTTTCGTTTAATAAAAAACTTGGGTTGCTGGGTAATCTGTTGAACAATTAATTTTTTCATTAATTTGTTAATAACGTTTTGATCCTATTATTTTGTGAAATCAATCTTAGCAGAACCTTATGTATGCCTAATTTTTTCAGATTTTTATGCCATACGGAAGTGTTCGAATTTGGACTGTACCGAGATAGATACCTTAAATTATTTCGTTGGTGATTAAATCAAAGGTGAAGAAAATGAGCAAAAATCGTGTCAAACCCCCAGTCAAACTTATACTTTCAAAAATCAATAACAATTATTATTATTAATAATCATTATTAGTAGCAATAACAATCATTATTATTGCCATTACTATTATTAACATTTATTATTATTGGAAACAACAATTATTTTTGTTAACAGCAATCATTATTATTAACATTATTGATTATAATTTCCTCTTAATCAGCTTTCGGTTTCTGACCATGTTGCACTATCCGAAGGTCACTTGTTCCAGGATATCGAACAGTTATGCCCTGACTGAGCGCGCCCTGCGTGCCCCACGATTCGTACATCAATATTTCAACTACAATCTACAGTCTGAAATATTGAAAAAAAAAGTGCGCGCGCGCGCGCGGGAGAGTAACGAGCAAAAGGGTAGGAGGACACGCGAAGGGAAACCGATGAAATACTGGATCGAGTGTGGCGACGGTGGCCGCGCGAGAGTTTCGCTCCGAACGATGAGGCCATTTAGCGAGGTCCGAGAAAGTGATCTCTTTGTTCCTCCCGCCTAACCTCACTCTTTTCCCTCCTCGTCCCTCTCGCAGCTCTCGCCGTCACACGCCCACACAGAAACGCGTCTGGCCAAACCATCCTTACCGGATAATACTTTCTCTCACCCTTTGCCGCGATAAAGGAGAACCGAGGGAAGAGAAATAGGACGGAGGAGCCGAGAGAGGGCGTCCCGCTCGCCCCGTCCGCGGGACTCGTAAATTCGCGAGCGTGGCACGAAGAATCGCTCGGGTGGGGGGTACAGGGGGGTAATGAAGAAGGAAATAAAGCGAAAAAGGATTTTAAAAAAGAAAAAAAAACAACAACAAAGCCGAAAGGAAAAATAACATAGAGAGGAATCGACGCGCGAAGTTTCGAAATGCGCTCATAGAGGTCGCACTCGCAGCGTCACCCAGTCGCATCGTGGACGGATATAAATCAAGTGATTGGTCAACGTGATTCTCCTGCTCAACGTGATTGGCCAAGCAGGCGGTGGGCTGATTGGCTCGACGAATTCACAGGCCCATTCGAATCTCCCGCGCCTCTCTGGCCAATCATTTTTCTCCGTGGAGATTAACCGAAAAATCGTCGATAAGAACGCGAACGACAAACTAGTGGGAATGGCGCGAAGTGTTATGTCCCATCTCAACAACGGATCCTGTACATATGAAGTAAATAAGTTACGTCTACGTCATAGAATTAACATTAAAAAAGAAAAGAAAAAAGGGAAGAAAAATCTAGCTTCAGGGTCCGAACGGGGTGGTTGAAGGCCCGACCACCGGGGGCGCGACGATCGCGGGACCTGCGATAGCCCCGAACGGTGCTTCGCGACGAAGCGATGAGACACAAGGGTAAACCTTAGCAAAGATATTTTGACCTTAGCTTGTAATAAAATGGAATAAAAAAAAGAAAACAAAACAAAAATAAACGATATCGACGAGGACGGAAAAAACGAGGGAATGTGCGAAACGAACTAACAAAGCGAATTAATTGTAATTGGCGAGTCGTTAACACGCGAGGAACGATTTGTCGCGAGTATTGTATGTACACATATATAAATATTATATATATATAAATATAAATATAAATATAAATATTATATGAACTAATGATAAGTGGGGGGAAGAGAATGGAAGCTATTGGAATAATGATATCATTATATTGTATGTTATACGATATTATATATTAAAAAAATATTATTATGCTTTGGCGTCGTTGAGTTGAATGTTGTTATCTAACGGGAGAGAGAGAGAGAGAGAAAAAAATACGACGACAGGGGAGACGGAGAGATTCTTATAAGTACATTCGACGTGTAATAAAAATATGGCCGGACGACTGCGAGTCTTAGACGAACGTTTGTTTCATTCCTGTTTTTTTTTTCGGCTTTTTTGTCCTGCATTATGAAAACTCTTGGCGCTGTTTATATCCACGTTTTGCCAGGCGCGGCTGGAAGTTTTATTTTTGTTAAATCAACCCAGCCGGAAAGTTCGAAACTGAGAGTAAATAGGGGATTGCGCAAAATTCGGAACAAGGTAAGTGGAAAATATACTCGCTACATAATTTTCAATTCTCCGTCTGTGCGATAAAAAATTTCTCAGTGCCCTGGATAATGCAGCTTTAATTCCACGTCGACCACAGATGTACAGTCGCGAGAGCTAATTATACTTTGCAGTTGGATTAATTGTGGATAATTGTCGTCTCTTTAATTCTATGCGCGACCAGTAAAAATAGTGAGTAAAAGACTTGCTAAAAATGGCCAGAGAATATTTATTTATTTATTTTACGAAATATATTTGCACTTTGTACAAAATGTGGTTTCGCGTGTGTAAATATAGTATATGGACTGTTGAAAATGTTTGGTGATTTTCATTACCGGAAATATTGATAATCAACTTATATATATTAAATTTAATCCACGAGTGTCACAGAACTACAATATTTTGTATTGAACTTTCCAATTTTTATCAAATTTACTACAAATTAATTTTACTTATCCGCATATAAAATGTCGTATACCAGTTTATGTAAAACATTGATCCCCTATAATGGAAGCTCAATTCTAATATTTTTAACGTTGTACAATAAAAATATAACGAGTAAGAAAATACATTAGAATATTATTGGACTTCTGTGGATAAATTATTAACGCAAATTCGCAAAGTTTTTCGATAGTTTTCAAAGTTTTCTTTTTCAATATGACAAAGCGCTCGCTGAGTCGGTTGTTTCTGCGAGAGGCTAAATTCCGAAGCCCAGAAGCGAGTAACTATCTTCAATCGGTGGATTAAGCAGGGCATTGATGTTTGCACTGGTAAGTGGGTACATGTACCGTGTATATATATGTATATATGTATACAGATATCCGCGTGGCAACGTCAGGCACGCGCGGTTTCCACGAGCGTTGACAATTCGCCGTATACCTTCCAGCAGGCACTCAGGCATTAATCACTACGCAATATGATGCCGGGCGACATGTATATAGCGTTATTATCACTAGACGCATACCGCACGGGGATTAACTTCATCCCTCGTGGCACTGCGTAATTTGCCCGGGGACGACGCTCCGAGGATCACCCCGGATCGCGCACCCGCTACCTATGTGCCCGATGAGCCAACTCGATCGGACAGGCTAAACCATCCCCCGCAGCTTTCTTCAACCCTAATCAACGTTTTGACGTCACATCCGGCGGATATCTAGCCACTCAAATTTTAACGCGATTTATACGTGTAAGAAAGAATTTTTTAAATATTACGTCGATAGTAAGAAAAAAGTGCAAAAATGACGTCAACTTGAGAGAAAATCGATGATTCAATTGTTTCAGAAATTCAACAAACCTCAGAACTCTTTTTTTTTCATTCAAAATTCAGCAAATTTCGTAACTCTTTTTTTTTCATTCAAAATTCAACAAAATGCAGAACTCTTTTTTTCATTCAAAATGTTTGAAAGTGCCAACTTGATTAGACAGGTCATTCCCCACGGTTTTCTTGAACCCTAAGCAACGTTTTGACGTCACATCCGGCGAAAAAAGTTCAAACCCGAAAGTGACGACAATTGGAGTTAAAATCGATGATTCTATTGTTTCTAAAAATCGACAAATTCCAATACTTTCGTTATACAAAATAAAAAAAACCGATTAAAAATTGAACGTAAGAAAATAAATAAGAAAATAAAAATAGTAGTCTGTACGTTTTCACCGGCGAACATTTTATAGCGAGCGCCGAAACTGTGCATCCTTCATCCTTTATTTACCGAAGCGAAGCCTCGCCGGAATCGATCGGTGACCTCGCCCCGAGAATATCTTACAATTAGCGAAGAATTCTACCGCATTGTAGCCGGGGAGTATCGCACGTCTCGCTGGACACCGGCAAAATATTTGACTTTTCAATTTTGATCCACCGAAGCGACTGGTGGTAGCCACTCTTTTCTCTTCTTCGACTATATCACAATGGGGGCCCGAAGAACCAGTGCAGGGGGGAGGGGGTAGATGGTGGAGTGAAAGGGATGATACAGACGAGCGATGTAGTGAACCTCGCCGATTATACCCGCCTTTCACGTTGTACCGGCTCGCCGAACGCTTCGTTCGGTGGGTACCGACCGAGCGGCTGATGAAAAAGTCGACGGAGCGTAAGCTTCGACCGTGATTACACCTGTCATTTTTTTATACAATACCCGAAGCGCTGCAGTCGCAGACTAACCAGAATAATTCAATTTCCTTGTCGATCGCGGGAGTCCAGAAAAAAGGAGAGATAACTCGATGTTCGATTTAATCAAGAATTTAATACCAACCGGAATCATAGATTCTCAATCCTCTCACACAGTTTCCGGCTTTTCTCACTAGGGAAAAATTCGTGATAACATTTTTGGCTCCGGAAAAAAATGTAGAGTGGATAATAATTTTTTTTACTCGGACGCCAACTTTTGGTTGAAAAATCGAACGAAATATGGAAATTATTCTCTACTCAAAATACATATTTATTTTTTTAATCTTTAAACATCGAGGCAGCGTAAAAAAATCATGGCAAAAGCTATAAATGATTTTTTTTCTTATTCGAACGTTAATTTCTGGTTATAAAATTGAGTGAAATACAGAAATAATTTTCTACTCAAAATAGTAAAAAAGGATGGCAAAAAATAAAGTAACTTCCCTCAAAATTCAGAAAAAATAAAAAATGTATCATGGTAAATAATTTTTTTTTCACTCGGCCATCAATTTCTAGTTGAAAAATTTAGTGAAAGATATACATTTTTCTGCACGCCGAACACAAATTCAATTTAAAAAACTTCAAATATTGACGCGTCGACATACAGTAAAAAAATGTAGCAAAAAATAAAAAAAAATCCCCACTCAAAATTCAGCACTCACATCGCCCTGGCCACATTGCCGATGAATCGATGATATTGTCCTGAGGGTGAGGGGGAGGGGCGGGGGTTATAGATCTGTCGTTCGTGTGTAACGGAAACGAGGGCGCCAAGTTGATGTCCGCACGTTCCACATTATTGCCCCTCGTACCTGAACAGGTGAGCCGAGTCTTCCGCATTGGTGATCGGAGATAAAGCTCCCTCGCTGCCGAGAAAGAGGAACACATCGTGCGGATCGCGCACGGTCTGCGGAGTTTTTAAATTTTCAACGGGCCACCGAGATCCGTCGTCCTCCGCTCGTCGCGATCCGTCGCGCCGTACGCTCTTGAATTTTGCATAAGACCTCAACCCAAAAGCGGAAGACGACATCGCGCGTCTCACCCTGTCGATTGCCAAAATGTCAAATTCACACACCCCCTACTGCAATTCGCCGATAATCTATAATTAACCCGGTGCACCGTGTTAAACATCTTAGCGCGCATCCAACTAATTAACTTCCACGAGAATTCCGAAGACCCGAATTTTCCAAAGAAACACAAAAAGCATGAAATTTATGGAAATAAATGAATTCACGAAAAATTTGAACCTCGAAAGCGCGAATAGTTCGAAGTACTTCGCTGTTCTTCAATCGGAGAAGTTTCGGAATCGTAAAATTATTCCGATAATTGTGTTTTTTTTTACTGCATATGTCAAAGTTTATTCTCAGCTTGACAATTGTAATAAAATTGGAAAATCATTGCAGTCAGTTATTGATTTTGGCTTTGTGAAATTTCTACATAAATTGAAAGAATTCGAAGTAAAAATGTCCAGTGCGGATCAGACGAATGTTATCTTCGAAGTGGATACGTCCGTGCAAGTCAGACACGTGGACATTATTCCAATAATTGCGATTGAAGTGAAAAAAGAAGTTTTTTCTAGCGAAGTCTCGAAATATATTCTTAACTCGACGAATGTAATAAATAAATAAACTATTTTCAGCAAATTATAAGTATTGATCTTTCCGAAGTTTCCACATAAATTGAAGGAATTCGAAGTAAATATCCAGAGCGAATCGGACGAATTTTATCTTCCCGTCGCGCAGTGGATAAGTCTGTTCGGGTCAGACAGATGGAAATTATTCCAATCATTGTAGTTAAAGAGACAAAAATAGATTTTTAGCGATCTCTCAACATTTATTCCCAACTTCGCGAACGCGATAAGGAAATAAAAGTATTTGCAGCAAATTGTTGGTACCAGCCGTTGCGAAATTTCCGCATAAATTGAGAGAATGTGAAGTAGAAGTATCCCCGAGCGGATCAGACGAATTTTATCTTCCCGTCGCATAGTGGATAAGTCCGTGCCTGTCAGACATGTGAAAATTATTCCCATAATTGTGCTTAAAGTGAAAAACAAATTATTTTTCAGCGACCTCTCAACATTTATTGCCAACTTCATGAATGTAATAAATAAATAAAGTATTTACAGCAAATTGTTAGTACCAGCCCTTGCGAAATTTCCGCATAAATTGAGGGAATTCGAAGTAGAAATATCCCGAGCGGATCAGACGAATTTTATCTTCCCGTCGCGCAGTGGATACGTCCGTGCGGGTCAGACAGGTGGAACCGCGCGACGTTCCACCGCAAAAAGAGGTTAACCCGAAGCCTCTCGAGTGTCTCCGCTCCCCGTCTTGTACATCCATTTGATTTGATGCAGTGAAAAGAGCAGCGGAGTTTCCGCGAGTTCCTCGAGGCAGAAGGAACACGCGATATTTCATGCATCACCCCTGTCCGCCGTATGATCTACGACTCGATTGAGACACGACATAACAATTTTCGCCGGGCATAAGATAGCTGTCGTAACAATTTACGATGTCCTGCTACCGTTCGCTGCATACTATATATACTTGATCGGTTTTCATGGGGTCCGTTCCGTAGCTTATGCGGCGGACGCGGCTAAGGCGGCCAGGCAGGTAGCGAGTCGTAGCTCGACGGGCGTACGAGGCGGCACAAGCGAGAGAGAACTGGGATCGAAAGAGTTTGCACGAAACCTCTCGATCGTCTGGCTCGTCCCTACTATAACTCATCGCACTCGTTCGCGACAGACGTCGCAATTGGATTTAATTGTAAATAATTGGTGAAGTCGCGATCCATATTGGTGATTAAATCGTTCTAAAAATGCCCTGAGAATATTTTCAGATTCGCGACGATAAATTGTTTAAGAGGAGGCTGAAAACTCATGAGTGCGAGAATGACAGCGCTGAAAATTCGATCCAATCGTATTTGGAGATGGCTCTACAGAATAAAATACCAAATTTGATTCCGTTATATTCTCTTCAAATACGATTGGATCGGAATTTTTAGAAAAGGAGTAAAACAGAACGTTCAGCTTCACCTTAAAGACTTTTGATGCATTGTGATTAAAATATGAAGAGATATGGCAGCGTCTCGATGCCGAATTTAAAAAATACATTAATTCCATCTCCGGACGACGTTTTTCTTTCGAACGCGACGCTACCGCTGCTCTTTTTTATTCGAAGTCGGTCCTTTTTCGGTTACTTCCAAATCCAACTCGAATTAGCTCTGTCGACGCGTCAGGGACGAAAAATGTATAAGGTCACTTTTTTTCCTATCACTTATTCTGGTAGACAATGTTTTTTCTCTTAATAAATTTCACAGAGCACTTAGGGCTGTAAGATTTTTCATTCTCAGACGTTTCA
Source organism: Pimpla rufipes (assembly GCA_963932165.1). Taxonomy (NCBI): domain Eukaryota; kingdom Metazoa; phylum Arthropoda; class Insecta; order Hymenoptera; family Ichneumonidae; genus Pimpla; species Pimpla rufipes. The sequence goes on from OZ010638.1 coordinate 10,076,579, forward strand.
AAAAGCGAAGTCAATATTACTTTTTATTTTCCAAAAAGTGAGATTAATTTTATCGTTTCCACAATACTATGAAGAAGATAATACAGCGCGTTTTTGGTTTACGACTCGTCAAACCACCTCATCTCAACCAGGGGGGAGGGTATTCATAGAAGGGGGATTTAGAAAAAATCCTGACTGGGGGTCCTTTGCACACAGAATGTCCGACATATACTACACAGCGGCGTTGGCGGCAAATGATTTTTAAAATATAGAGAAATAATTTTCAAAAAACGTCATTTTTTTAAATTCCAGAATAAAAGTTTGGAAACCAGTGTACGATCTACGACTCGATTGAGCCACGACATAAGAATTTTCGCGTGGCGTAAGATATCTGTCGTAACAATTTACGAGGTTCCGGTGGCGTTCGCCGCATGCACTGTATACATATAGTTGATCGGTTTTCATAGGGTCCGTTGGTAGCTTATAGCAAGCACACAGAAAGAGAGAGCTAAGGCAGCGCCAGGCAGGTAGGAAGCGGCACAAAGTAGAGGAGAGCCGGGATCGTGAGAGCCTGCACGAGACCTTCCGATCGCCGGGCTCCGCTGCACCACCGCCGCACTCGGTCTCGATAAACGCTGCATGTTTTATGCGACTACGCTCCACGTTTCTCTCTTCCCTCTCGCTACACGTTATCTGTGTTTCTCGTTGACCTCAGCATCGATTCCGCAACAAAAGCGAGATAATTCCGAGCTCCACTCTATTTGTTATCCGCGTCCCCACGAACACCGTTTGTGCGATAATAATTAATTGCCCGTCGACGAAAAGTCGTCGACATATAGGTTTTCGTGGACAAAAGCGCGGTGCGCGTGAATTTTAATAAATATCGATTTCGCCGCGCGTTCTAATATCCAAACGGGTCTGTTCGGATTCATTCAATATTTCGCCACGGTGGAAAATACTGCAGAAGGTGTCGATGATACTCGGGTTTCGGGTAATTCAGGGATTTTCCTCGCTGAAACAGAAATGCGGATATCTAAATACGCAACTAGGTGAGAATAATATGTATTGAAGTCGACGAGGCTCCGAGTTGAAATTATTTACATTAAAGTTTATTAATCCGTGGAAGGTAATCCTCGAGAACCTCCCAAACGTAACTCCCACGGTTGAATTTTGGTTGTTTTTCCCACAAACGGTCGATTGGTGCAAACCAACCACTATATTCGAACCTTCTAAAGATTGCCTGATTTTTTAAAACCAACCATAAACCAACCATTCTTCAGAATAAAAAGTTGGTTCACAGTATTATGAAACAATACTCATTCCGAATTTCAAGCAAGAACAGCGACGGTTGATTTGCGGTTCATTTTTCGGAATGAACCGTAATCCGACTGTGTCAGAAAAACAACCGACCAGTGGTTGGTTTATGGTTGGGTTTGAAGAATCAACCTAAAGTCAACTGTTACGAATAGAGCTAACGAAACGTGAATAAAATTGTTTATTTCTGGATCTTGTTTCATTAATGATTAAAATCAAGATTTCGAACTATCTCGCGAGTTATTTATATTGATTAAATGACCGAACTTAACTATGGTAAAAACACAAATTTGACAGGGTAGGGCTCCTTATTTGTCACCAGTTATGGCAATAAATAATTGTAGAATTAATAATTGTATTGTCAGTTATGACAATTTAACTTATACTAAAACTTGAAACTTAAACAATTTCAATATATTCAAGACATTATTGGTTTGTGGTTAATTGAAGACTGATTAGTAGATTCAATGAAGGTAAGGAGGAAAGCTTCGGTGAGTGTAAGGTGGGCGGAAACTAGCGGTCGTCGACACTCACGAAAATGCAATAATTGAAACGTCTTCGCAATAATTCGAACGAGGAATTTGATAAGCAGGAATAAAGGTAAATAACCGATGCGATCGGAAACTCCGCATCGGAGATTTATAGAGGATATTGAACGGGGATTGGAATGTGAGAATAGCAGAAAATCAAATTAGTCATATTTAAGGTAAACGTCCTAGTAATCGACAGTGTACCAGTAATCGACAATATGTGCTTTGACTATAGCAAAATCTATACTCAAAGCATACAATGGTCGACTACTGGTACACTGTTGATTACTGGGACGTTTACCTTAGATAATTAAATATAAAGACGGAAAAATGGCCAGGATGTAACATCAACCACTGATATTCTTGGCTTGAAGTCAGAATTAGGGTTGGTTTATGATATGAGATATTGAACCGTGAACCAACTTTTTATTCTGCCTGAAGAATAAGCTTTTCAGATTTTGTCCTGTTTGAAGTTTATCATTGGTTCTCAAAAATCAACCCAAAGTCATCCTTTGAAAGGTTGGAATAGTGGTTGGTTTGGTGCACCAATTGATCGGTTGTTTTTAGGTTTTCACATTTTTTTCACATTTTTTTCAGGAGATACCGCGAACGAAATATCGCTGCTGTATCGATGTTACGCATTCTCCTATTGTTCTCGTCGCCGCATCGATAGTTATTGTCCGAATGAAAATATATTCGAAAATACTTTCAGTCACGAGTAATTGAATAACCATAAGAGTGCATCGAATTCATACATTTTTCTCTCAAGCTTAGAAAAGGAATTTGAAAAAGAATGGAAAAGGAATTAATTTCCCCCTCGGCAAAATCACTCGCATCCCGTTGTTTAAAATATTTCCTACATCCGAAATCACGTCTGGCTATGCCCACAAATAATTGAACAAAAATAACGTCAGCCCAGATGAAAATTGAGCTTCGCGGATCATAAATCCCTGAAATCACAGCCTGAAAATCAGTAATAAGAAATCGTTTCGTGAATAAGCGCGAAGTCACGTTATCAATTTAGAGGAAACTGCATTGAGGCCATTTTGCTGCTGGGAAGGATTGAAAATTCACGAGATTTCGTTTCCTCTCTCTCGTAAATTTTCCTCAACGGCCTCTCAGGTCCCCGATATTTTTTTTTTTCTTTTTTACCACAAAGTCCCGGCGACTCGTTGATGAGACGAGTTTTCCGGTTAGTGGTTACCACGGCGAATTATGAATTGAATACCCGGACTCGGCGATAGACACAGCGAGCGATATATCGAGGCCGCACCGCGCGGCCTCCACTTTACTTTGTAATTCGGTCGACGAGCCCGGGGCTTCTGCGCGCTCTTTCCACGAGGCGCAGGAAACGCACGAGCGTCGGGGCTCGTCGAGTCTCGAGGGAGGGAAACACCAAAGGGACCGTGTGGCGCCTTCTCAGCCGAACAAAAGCCCGGGGCAGGTGTGCCAACCTCGACCCACGGGGCGAACGTTATCCGCTTTGCATCAAAAGCGCAAATTTTTCCAGACAAGTCCACCGCGGAGGAACAAAAAAAAATCCGGCCTTTTCTTCTTTTTCTCGGTGCCACAAAAGCTGAGCTTCCTTAAGGACGTATCGCTCGCATCGTTCCCGGCCGAAATCTGCGTTCCACCGAATTCCGGAGACTGAAGAAACACCTGAAGTAAAGCTAAAATTCTCATAAAATAATTTCGATGATTCGACTCGGTACTAAGAAAAAGTTTATACCTGAAATATTCCGATGGAATAAAATGTTCACTGCACAAAAAGTCGCTCATTAATTTCTGCAGAAAAATCCACGGCGGAGAAATAAAAAAGGGCTCTTCTACTTTTTCTCGAAGCCACAAAAGCTGGGCTTCCTTAAGGACTTATCGCTCACATCGGTCCCGGCGACAATCTACGTTCAACCGAATTTCGGTGACTGAAGAAATACCTGAAGAAAAGCTAAAAATCTCATGAAATAATTTCGCTGATTCGTGTCGGTAGAGAAAAAAATGCATACCCGAAAAATTTCGCCGGAACAAAAAGTTTCGCTCCGTGAGAGTCGCTCATTAATTTCTCCTTGAGGGGAAACCCGGGCGAACTTTTTCCGTCCACTTCGACAGATCGATGGACTTTTTTTCTTCTCGTTGAACTTGAAACGTCTTCGGTGTGGAAAAACTTCGGATCATCAATACGCAGTTACCGACGGTAAGGGCAAAAAATATGCCTTCCGAAAAAAAAAAATCTCCAGCTACAAATAAAACATATCCTAGAGAAGAAATTCATCTTATTAAATAAGAAAAAAATTAACTTTACTACCATTATTTCCATATGATTTTCATTTGTTTTATTTATTAAACTGATTACTCTTTTACAAATTTCATTCTAACACATGTTTGCATTACCTATGTACATTTTTTAGACAAAAAAATGGTCTAGAAATCAATGCCCTCCTTCCCGGAGCGCGGAGCATCCGTTGAAACGTGTAATAAGCAAGTAATTAACTTTTCTGCGGTTATTTTCTAAATATATTCCTTAGAAAAGAACCCTGCAAATTGAAACCTTGCAAATGGCTTCCCCGTTATTTTACAGCTTCTTAACATTTTTTACGAAGTTACCTCCATGAAGAAGTATATTTTTAATTTTGGCTTCCTCACAGAGGGAGCTTCCTAAAAATTTTAAAAAGCTGTAAAAAAATTCGGAAGCCATTTGCAGAGTTCGACTCTGTAGGTTTTTGTGCGCTATTTAAAAAATTAATTAAATCATCACAAAATTTGAACCGCTCCACCGATTTGCCTCAAATTTGTACTCGAGCCTCGTTTCATGGTAGTCGATGTGGGAACCAAAATCGAACCCGGTATCTCGTAATTCACACGATCCAGCGCGAAAGCGAGATTTTTCAAAAAATGTAAATGCCAGAAAGCAAAGAAAATAAAAAAAAACGTCTAAAAATCAATTCCCTGTCCCGGATTTCGTTACACTCGTCGAGATGTGTAATACACGCATTCAGGCGAACAGCCATGCGGCGCACGCAGCACCAGTGACGCCGTGGATCAGCTCGAGGTGGGACAGTAGGATGAGTACCAGTGGAAGGGCGGAGCGGCGCGGAGAGAGGAGGCGGTGAGCGGAACGCCGTTGCGGCAAATCCGTACACGGTTAATCGAGGAAATTAATTAAAATGGAATTTGGCTGGCGGGTATACGATCTGCGTAACCAAGAGCGAGCGAATGAAGGTCGAAGGGACGTAGCAGATAGATAGATAGATCGATAGATAGATACATAGATACATAGATACATAGCAAGATAGACAGACACGACGGTGGAGGGCAGAGGAGACGCAAAGCCCGAGAGAAGAGAGAGAAAGAGAAAGACACACACAAAGAGCAAGAGAGAGAGAGAGGGAGAGAGAGAGAGATACTCACACAGGGAGCGAGAGAGGGAGAAAGGCAGCCGCAGCGCGAGCGACCGGAGGCGAATGCGCGCGCGAGAGCGAAGCGATTACAATTCCAGAATGCCAAATGGTCGAAGCTGCACGAGCGCGCGGAATCGCGCCCGAGGGTCAACTGCCAGTCCCGCTTCTGCTGTGCTGCTGCTGCTGGCTTCTCCTCCGGGCCCTCTGGAATTCGAATCGTAATTTCTAACCGCGTGACTCTGTTCGTACGGGCCATTACCCCCTCCCTTCTCCCGCGCTGCTCGCGCCGTCCGCTCGCTCGCCGCCCGTTGGAAATTCAGGAGCGCGTCCCGCGTATTCCCGCGTTTCCGATCGTACGTACGTTCTCGCTCTCCTCTCGCGCTGTTTCTCGCTGGATCCACCGTTCCGGACTCCGGTGCCGCGAATTCCGCGTGATTCACGATCGTGGCCGCTGCCGCCGCCGCTGCTGCTGGGCGATGGTCGCTCGCTGTTTCGCTCCGCGCTGCCATTGGACTACGAGTTCATCAACTGAAGCTGCTCGCGAATTGTTTGTACGATGAGATCGAGAGGGACAGGGTGAGAGTGGCAGTTCTGGTAATAAATACATTCTTAGGGGGTTAGACGGCCTGAAGCGGTGGCTGCCGGAGATTCTTCCCTGTTTTGAGGTTATGGGATGTGATTGGTATTCGCGGACTTTGTTGTTTGTTGCAGGCGTTTCGGGGTTTTGGTGTATAGCGGATGTTTTTTTGCTCGGGTTGCGCGCGATTCGGATCCACACGAAGATACCGATTATTGGGTTTGACTGTTGAGAGAGATGGAGATTGGCAATTCTGGTAATTCTTGGAGGGTTAGACAGACAGCCCAGGGTACGATTTTCGAGTACGCACGAAATTCGGACGAGCGCTATTTGGAAAATTCGTTTATCTATCCTTGTTTTAAAAAAGTCATGACTAACGGAAAGCATTGTTGTCGTTTTATTCGTGCTGTGATTGGTCCTCGCAGTCATAACCGTTGTAACCAAGCAACATATCAGGCGTTGCTATAAATGTCGATTTTTTTAAATCAATGTTAGACACGATTATGTGATCTTTGTCGCATCAATTGAAATGCAACACCCATGGGGATATTCTGCCGTGGGATTTTTTGTTGGCGATGTATAGTGTAATGTAAAATGGGATATTTTTTCGCGGAATATTTTGTCGCGGGATATCTTGCCGCGGGGTATATTTTGTCGCGGGAATATTTTGCGATAAAATATCTGCCCAAATGTCCGGTGATAAAATATCCCATATAAAAAATATCCTGCGACGTAATATCCCATTTTTTGTTTCATTAACTATCCCCAACATAAATGTCCCGCGACGAAATATCCTATTGTAGGTTATGTTAAATGTCCCAAACAAAAATATCCTGCGAAATAATCGCAATTATGACATTTTTCCGATTAAAGATCTCAATTATAACAACACAAATATAACCTCTAATTATGCAATTCTCACTCATGCTTTACATTCGAAAAATCTCGATTGCGGTGAAATTTCGAAAATGCCTGCCCTTTCATTGGACAATCTAGGGAATCTCGAACGAAACCGAGCTCGAGTGAACTTGAGAATTCGGCTCCCGGAGCAGCGGCTGCCATAAATGCTTCGCTATTATGAGGTTACGTTTTGGTATTCGCGAATTTCTAATTTACTTCGGTTGCGGGATTTCACCGTTGCAAATATTTTTCGCTCCTGTTTACGCGATTCAGATCCATGCGAAAATACCGATTATCGTCGTTTACCGAGTCGGACGACCCCCGGGGGCCGACTGCAAATATGTCGCGTCTAAACTTACATCGTCATTCCCGCGGCTGAGCGAAAAACTTGGGACGCACACCAGCGTCTTAAATTTACTCTGCCGCTGATGGCTCACGAGTAATTACGTAGGGTCCACAGCCCGGAGGCTGCGCGCCAAGGAGCAGCGGGAGATTTCGAGCTTCGCGTCCCCGCGCGCTCGGTGCACGGCGCACAGAAAATAACTTGTCGAGGGCGAAGCAGAAGAGTCCAAATGTACATTGCTCACCGAGCACTCGTGATTTTCGCCGTGGATCATCGTTTCAGCCCGAAATACGTCTCGGCAAACAATTTTCCATTAAGCAGATTTCCTTCTTTTTTTTTCATTAAAAAATAAAAGTTTCACGATAACAATAAAGTTGCCCCCCTCACCCTCTCCCCATCATCATTCCAAACTGAAATTGTCATGGCAAACAGTTTTCCATTAAGTAGATTTTTATTTTGTTTTACTTATTTTTTTATTTTTCATTAAAAAATAAAAGTGTCACGAGAACAATAAACTCCCCCCTCCCATCGCTATTTCAGTCGAATATTTGTCTCGGCAAACAATTTTCTATTAAGTAGAATTAAAAAAAAACGTTTTTTTCCATTTTTTAATAAAAAAATGAGTGTTACATGAACAATAAATATTTACCCTGCCCCCTTGCGAAAAATCGAAAAAACACGAAAGGGTCGCGAGCGAAAAAAAAACGTGAAAAAGCAAACGTATCATTGTCCGCAAATAATTCCCATTGTTTATTATGTCAATACGCGCTCACGTCAACACACATTGATAAGCGATGCGTATAAATCCGTCGGCAAATATCTACCTTCCTACTTCAATAGAAACGCCATAGTCGCCGTGCGTCTCGCCTCTCTCTCTCTCTCTCTCTGTTTCTCTCTCTCTCTCTCTCTCTGTTTCTCTTTCTCTCTCTCTCTCTCTCTATCTGCTCTCATTAAAAGCGCAGCGCGGTAATTGCGGTACAACGTCTATCAATTTTGTGCATTGAAATGGCCCTTCGGCCATTGCGGAATTTAGGATATGAACAATGGCGAGCGCAGCCCGGTTTCTGTGTGCGGCGGCGGCAGCGGCATCGAGAAGCCTCGATGCCCCTCCGCAAGCCGGGATAACTGACTGACAGCGTTATTTAAATGTAGCCGTATAATTGAGGCAGAGGTTTACGCGCGCCGCTCTCGAGCCTCTCGGGTGCCTCCAGCGGTCAGTGATGATAATAGCGATGGTCGGATTCACGTGTGCGTAAGAAGCATCAGGAGAGGACAATGACAGACAGGGACGAGCGGTGACGACGATCGTGTATCATACGCGCGCTGCGTTCGTTGTGCAGAATCGAAATTTACGACTTTCGACGTTGCTTGTCACATCTCGTGTCATTCGGCTCGATGTCATTTGTCCTGTTGTCACTTGGGCGACATATCAATTTGTAATTTTGCATCGTAGCAATCGCTTTTGTAGTCTGTTATAATGTATGTTATTGTATGTTATTATTATTATTATTATTATTATTATTATTATGTATTTGATGAATTTGATGAACGAACACCGATGTACGTCTGTACTTAATTAATTTAGCAGTTCGAGGCGAGACGACGTTGCGCAAAATATTAATACGTCGATTGAGGAGATAGCAGGACGGAAACGCACACAAATGGATGCATTTCTTTTAATAATCTCACAGTTTGTCCTTCGGACAGTTCCTCGTGAACACAGCGCAAGGCGGTAGTATATATAGATTATGTTAATTATTGAAGACAACATTTTCTCCATCAGTAAACCCACGTGAAAATACTAAACACATGTTCATCATGAGTTTGCGACATGACACGATATGACGCGCCGGCCAATCGCCGATTCATCATTTATACACCGGTGGAAATTTCTTCGCCGAATGCTAAACGCCTATAGGGCTATCTCTCTCGCACCTAACCTCACTTTTTTCTTTTCCGATTCTCCCGAACAAACGGCTTCGAGTTTCGAGGAGCCACAAACTTAGTTAATTTCTGCCGTACTTTCGTACATTCTATAAAAATGTAAGCTCCATCTGACGAGTAGTTTAAGAGAAAATAGGTTCCAAATTTTTGAGCTGAGGTGGGGAAAGTGCCACTGCCTCTTAAATTGTCTTAATCTAACCGAATGCTTTATCCGTGATTGGCCGGCAAAAGTCGTGTCGTCTCGTGTCGTCAACTCAGCACCCCCCCCCCCCCCCCCCCCCTCTGGAGAGCCGATTGAAAAATCGTCAATCACCGGCAGATTTTCGTGAAAAACTTTCGCGCAGGCGAGAAACAACGCAACAGGCTGTGGCGAGAGGTCTCGGGGGTTAGCGTGCACGAAAGACAGTGGAAATTTAATCACGCAGCACTAGCGGCGGGGCGGATATGCGATAATACGCGGGGTGTGGCGGATGAGCAAGTTGGCAAGTCAGCTGTCAAGGGAGCGTCGCACTGTCGGTCAAGTAAAGCCCGGCGTTACCGGCCAACCGAGAGAGAAAGCGCCTGAAATGAACGGAGGAGAGCATGACAGAGTGAGAATGCAGGAGATTCACCGCAAGAACGTACAGAGGGCTTTTTAGTGTCAGTGATACACCCGTGTAAATTTCCCCACGGAATGCTAAACACCTAGGGCTGACTCTCTCGCACCTAACCTCACTTTTTGGTTTCTCGATTCTCCTAAACAAACAACTTTCAGTATCGAGGAGCCAAAAGCTTAGCCCATTCCTGCAATACTTCTGCCCATTCTCTCAAAATCTGGGCTCAATCTGTCTATTAACTCGGGAAAAAACAGGTTTCAAACATTTCAGGTGAGCGGCGCGGTGGGGGGTGACTTCACTCACCGCTTTCAAAATGTTAAAAGCTACTGGGGTAACAATAACGAGCGCGGATACGGGTTACCCAGCACTGCAGCGCTCATAGCAAATTGCAACAAACTGGGAAATTTCGCGATACTAAACAACGAACTGCTGATTGTCCCGGTTAACCACGACCAATCAGAGGCCGAATAAATCGACAACAATGGCCACGTTGGCGGGAATTACAATCTTTTCAATACGAGATATTTGCTCGTAAATAACTCCTCAGATTAGGCTTGCATTTTGACATAATATGAGGAAGGATGGTGCAATTGGACTAAGCTTTTGGCTTCCTAAAATTAAAAGGCCTACCGAAAAACCAAAAAGTGAGGTTAGGTGCGACAACCCTAAAGCCTTTAGCATTGGCTATGAAATGCCCACCGAAGCATCACTGCTTACTAAGCACAGGCAAGATCAGCAGAATTACTTCATTTGAATAAATAAGATCGTCCAAGCTCGGAAAAACGACATCGATTGTAACAGCAAAAAGAACAACACCGGTGCTCGACTAATCGGAAAACATCAGCGTATACCACAGGGCCTTGAGGTATACAGAGACAGCGGGTCGAACAGGCGGGCCGCCATTTCTAAAGTCAAGTCCGTTAAGTATGCCCCCGGCCGTGGCTTATCGGAGACACGCGGCTTCGATCCTCTCAGTCTCTTACCGTGCCAGGGCATAACAATTACCCTATTATTCGCTAACCCCGGGAGCACACGACGAAAGGGCGAGCGAGCGGGTGTGCACAGCGCGAGCGCGGGACGACCGCGACGAAGCCTACCGAGTGAAGGCTAACATAAGCGCCACGGCCCTTGCGGCGGGACGAGCCGGGACACGAAGGGGGGGGGGGGGGGGTGATGGAGGTGGGGGAGCCCCTCGCCCATTATTGGACCCTCAGACTTCGGGCACGCGAGGAGGGTCCTCGTCCTCGTCATCTCCGCGAGGGAACACGATAATATCCGCATAGCCCGGGGCGAACGAGACTCTCGATTCCTCGAGATAACCAAACGACCGTTATACATTCAAATTTGAGGTTAAAAGAGACTAACGCTGAAAGGGGCCGTTTAGAAACCGCGAGGTAAATTCTCGAGGGGTTAGAGCCTCATTTTTGGGCTAGAGAAATTAATTTTTTTACTCCGACTTGCATTTTATTCGACTTTTATTTTTGCTTGGTTGCAGACGTTTCGCGTGGCAAAACAGAAAAATACATTTAAATTTGAGGTTAAAAAAGTCTAACGCGGAAAGAGACCGTTTATAATCCGCGAGGTAAATTCTCGAGGAGTTAGATTCTCGTTTTTGGGCTATTTTTTTCACTCCGCCTTTCGTTTTATTCGATTTTTTTGCTAGATCGCGGACGTTTCGCGTGGTAAAACAGAAAAATATAATAACGCTACAATTTTCGCGGGACCCGGAACAAAACAAAAAGTTTGCTATCAGAGCACACAATGTTTGCGCCCCACCACCGCCCGACAATATAGCCCGACGCTACAGGGCGCAACTGTGTACACACTCTGTATGGCTGCGGTCAGATAATGTACGCAATTTTGGCACAATCGCGTTTTTGCTGACCCCCGCGTGGTACGTATATACGGAGCCAGCGCAGCACCGTCGGCCTCGAGTGCGGAAAAAACGTGCTGTATTAACGTCGCCGCGTGACTGCAAATTTATCAGATTTTTCCTTCTGAATCTCAAATTTTTTTCCCCTCCCTCAGAGCCGGCGGGACATGAATACAAATTAAATTTTTGTTTCCGAAAGAAATTCTCTCCTATTTTATCAAGTCTGAATAAAAATTCGTAAATTTACATCGCGTCATTGTCATTGTTTTCCTTTTTTTTCTGCATCGCTGCTCTTCGGGGAGCTTTGGATGCAGAGTACGAAGTAAACATCTTACGAGTTTCCCCCCTCCCGTTTCTCAGAGTGAGTAACATAATATATTGATACAAAGAGCGCTGAAGAAAAAAATCTCGCGCCGCTCGAGTAGTCCCGCGAGTGGGGCCGACGCTGCCGGTGCAGAAGTGAGTTTAATTTAGCAGTATTAAGAGTACGGGTAGAACAAGGGTGTAGGAAAGGGGTGGGGGAGGAGGGGAGGGGAGGAAAAGCTTGGCGGAAAGAGCGGGATGAAACTCGCGGAGAAATCTCGAGAGTCTTAAAAGTCCGTCGTTATATACATAGATAGATGGATAGATAAGTATATGTACAGGGTGTTCCAAAAGTAACGAGGATCCGGGTGAAGCGGAAGGCAGCTATCGGGTGGTAACCGCCCGACGACGCTTGCAAAGATTGAGCATCCAATTCGCAGTAGCTCAGGAGTGGGAAGCGATAGAAGCTCGACCAATCAGTGTGCTCGATTTTCCCGCGCAGCTCGTTGACCCCAAAGTAAAGCGTTTCGATTGGTCGACTTCGATCGGCACCCATTCCCAAACTACTGCGAGCAGGACGTTCAAACTTCGCGAGTGTCTTCGGTCGGTCACTGCCCGTTGGTCTACCTCCCATTTCACCTGCACTGAGAAAAACTAACAGCTCCGGCAACAAAACAAAGTATTGCTACATCCGTATTTCCTCTCTTAGAAAGAACATAGCACATCGAAGTCGAAATACTGAAGCCGCCTTTCGAGCGTTCCTATTAGATGGCGGCGGCTTCGATATAAATCGATTCGGACTGTCATGGCCGCTACAGTCACGCGCGCGTTTCGAATCGCTGTATTGGCCACAAGAAAAGATAAATGAAAAGCAAAGAGTGCGAGCGAAGCAAGCACGTTTTGCTATCTTATTATAGCCATGAATATAGTTGCATAAGAAATTTCGGTAGTCGTGGAGTAAGAATCCCAGTGTAGTTGTGGGAGCTATACATGACACGACATCGCAGCATCGTTTTCGGAAGTGACATCCTACGATTAATAAGCGAATTTTCCGTTAATGGATGAGTGGGCGAAGCGTAAACTGCAGGCATGGGGTTTGCAGTTCTGGCAAAGTAGTTTTTATAAGTTATAAATTAATTGTAAATTAATTACCTGCGATTGACACTAGTTATCTTTCCTAACCTTAACATTTTCTCTATCCGTTCGCAGTTAGCCATCGTTGAATTCCCACAGCTATACCGGTTCGCTCCTGCAAGCGGAGGACGTAAAGCGGAAGGATTCAGTTGTTGGAACTAGAAAGTAACACTTTTGTGCTTGCAGACTCCAATGTAGTTCTAGCAGTCAGATGTTTCGTTGGCATAGCCGCTCCTTTTTCTCAGTGTGGTACCTCGTTACTTTTGGATACCCTGTACATATAGTAATCGACCAATCACAGCACTAGATTTTCCCGCGCAGCTCGCACGCCCTAAAACAGGGCGCTCCTATTGGTCGACTTCGATCAGCTCCCATTCCCAAACTACTGAGAGCTGGATATTCAAACTTCGCGAGTGCTTTGGGTGAAAACTGACCATTGGCTGCTTTCCATTTCACCCGGAACCTCATTACTTTTCGACAACGTGTACATATAGAAGTCGACCAATCAGAGCGCTCGATTTTCCCGCGCAGCGCATCCACCCCAAAACGAAGTGCTCCTCGACTTAGATCGGCTTCCATTCCCAAACCACTGCCAGCAGGACGTTCAAACTTCGCGAGTGTTTTCGAGTGATAACTGCCCATTGGTTAGTTCTCATTTCGCCCGGAACCTCTTTACTTTTGGGACACCCAGTACATATACACGTAGTCCACTGATGGCGAGGAAAAGGAAGCAACGGTGATGGGAGATGAGTACGTGGATGGGGTGAAACGGGATTCTGCGGAAGTTGCCGAGGTTCGGTTCGATACCTACACCCTTCAACAGACGATCTGACTTGACTCGACTCTCCGCGTCTGTCTCTCTCTCACTCTCGCTCTGTTGCTCTCGCGCTGAGAATATCGAAGCTCCACGGGGAGGCTGCTGCGCGTTGGGAATACTAGGATCAAACGGGGCCAACTATACGCGTATATACCGTAACGCCCCGCAGCACGTAGACTTCACAGCCGGGTATCTGTATGCTCTATGCGTGAGGAGGAGACGTCTAATTTGATGTTCTATCGAAAGAAGTGAAGTCGCGATCGCGTTGCTTGTAAAATTAATTTTCCTTCAGCTCACATATAGCAACTAAAAAAAGAATCAGTCGCAGTGCAATTTGACTGCGAAACTTTAATTTGTTTTTTGTGGATTCGAGATTGTGATGTTGATGAGATTAAAGTAAATCTTCGAAGTGACTTTTAACGAAATGTGAAAACCCTAAAAATGTCCCCCATGGAAAAAAAGTATAATTAAAAATATACTTTTCAATGTATTGTAAAAGTATATTCTAAGTATACTTGAAATATATCTTTTATATTTATTATGTATTTTAAATACATGGGAAGTATATATCAAGTATATGTGCAATAACTAGTTTTTCGTAGAAAAGTATATTTCAGGGGTATATGTGCCGTCCATGTAAAATATATAATATATACATTATGAGTATACTTCACACATACAGCAAAGTATATGTATATACTACATCGTCGTATGTATGAAAAATTTTACAGATGCACATTGCGTGCAATTTAGCCTTATATTTTGCTATGTTCGTGAGTAAACATCGTGTATGGTACATCTACTATTCATACATTAAATATATATTTGAAATAGATGGAATATATATTTTGCACATACTTCGCAATATACTTCGCAATATACTTCAAGTATACTTTTCAAGTATATTCTAAAATGTATTCAACATAACTAATTTTTCGTAAAAAGTATATTTATTATACTCAAAAATATACTTTTGAATATACTTTAAATATACTTTTTTTCCATGGGGGGTGGACCCTCAAATTGTCACAACATTCGAGTTTGCCGAAAAATAAAAATCGCATAGACGAAAATTATGCGTAGCGCCTTGCACCACGCAAAGTTTGTTGCCCGGTATCTGTATGCTGTACGCGCGATGAGGAGGGCGACGATTGATTTTATGTTCCTCCTGTACAATGAATTTTCCTCCAACTTACAAAACGCAATTAAAAAAAAATCAGTTTTGAAAATTGCGTTTCTTCATCTGTTTTTTAATGAGCTGTATTTGCGAATTTACTTGATTCGGACATTTTGTAGGAGTAATGGGTGGTTTTATGACAGACGTTAATCCAAAATTCGTGACTTTGAACACATTTTTCAAGAAAAGAAAATCAAATTTTAACATAATTATCACAAATTAGGCAGCATTTTGGAAGAATTCGTACATATTCATAAAAATTAACAAATCATTTTCATGTGATAAAAAAGATGGTTTGACGGGTGATTTGATGAACAATTTTTTTAATGATTTTTTAATTAACATTTTGAAAATGCTTGATTTCTTTCAAATTTTCACCGCATCGTGAAAAGTTCGACTTTTCTTTCTGAAACTCACGTTTTACGTCACCTTATTGCTTTAAAAATTTCATTTATTTTCTGTGAATTCACGATTGCAATGTTGGTCAGATTAGTAACTTCGAAGTACCTTCCAACGAAAATCGAAGACCTCAAAAAATTGCGGATCCCGGATGTGACTCAACGGTCGAGTTTCCCGAAAAATGAAAACCGCAGCCGAAAATTATTTGCCTCGCAGAATCATTGGCGTGGGGAGTAATCCCGATTTTTATATATATCGCGCGGTTAATTCGCGCTAATCCGCGAAGCCCGGTTAATCTCCGGCGCAGCTTTTGCGGGACCGAAAAGTCCGGCGAAGTAAAATATGGGCGAGAATGCGCGGGAACAATGTGAAATTGATTATAATTAGTCGCTATTCATCGTACTTGCCGAAGTTTCGCCGTCGGGTATTTTCCATCCCGGCAATTAACTCGGGGTTTCTCATTTGCATTTACGGTTTCGGCGGTTTTCGGGATAGGGTGGAAATATAACCGCGCACGCCGAGTCGGTGCGTATCCGCGTTGCATCGGGAAATTCCTCGTTCGCCCGTCGTTTACGCTTCCGCCACTCGTCCCACCGCGGATCGTTTCCTCCTCAGTCGATATATCATTTGCGATATACCTATATATGTATATTGTACCTATATTTGTGATTGACTCGACGAACCCAATAATAGCATCGCGGTTATTAGATGCTGCGCGCACGCGGCTGCATCGTCGTCGTCGTCGTCGAGCTTCGCTGCGACATATTGAGATTCCTCGGGCGTCGATTCTGGCTGAATAAACCAGCAACCAAAGGGCAAGGCCGATGAGGCAATATACTTGATACCACATGGCTCACATCGTGATTAGTCGTTGCTATTCAAACTCATTCGCGTCGCGAAAAATTCATTTGATTAAAATTATAATAAAAGGCCCAAAGTCAATTTGTAATTGTATGAAATTTGTAATATTGTATCGAAAATCGGATGAATGAAAAAATTGTAGTACAGTTTTAGGTGCAAATATGCAGCTAAATGCAATTAGTTCGATTCAGACGGAAGAGACTTTGAAAATTCTGCAAATGGAATAAATTGCCCAAAGTCAATTTTTAATTGTACGAAATTTGTAATATTGTATCGAAAATCGGATGATTAAAAAAAAGGTGGTACAGTTTTAGCTGCTGAAATGCAGCCAGTTGCGATTGGTTCGATTGAGAGGGAAGAAATTTTGAAAATCCCCCACATCCATGGGGCATCACGGTGTGAGAATTTTCAATCGCGGGTGTAAAACAATTCACGAATAGTCCCAGTTCGATGAATTAACCGTGAAGGCTTTGAGCGGTAGCCTCCCGAGGCCATCGGAATTCGCGGATTCCGAGTTATGCCGCACTCGATGGTATGTAGTAATTATCAACATTGTTGTCAGTCTGGAGCGCGAGAATATTGCGGAAAATATATCGCTCGCCGCGCGGACCTCGCGATCCCATTGGCTGATAATTATTTTCCAATCGTCGTTCGGAATCGAAAGCTCAATTTTGTTATTATCTGCTTTTCGAGAACCGCGGAAAATGTCGACGTCAATTAGCAGCTTAACAAATAAATAAGTAAATAAATAAATAAATAAATAAAACAAAATAAAATAAAATACATATTTATGAGTCATAATTTTGTTCTCTCTCTCTCACACTCTCTCTCTCTCTGTCTCTCTCGCTCGCGTCGCGAGTTGTTAATTAAGTCCGTCGCATCTGTCGCTGAATTACAGTTCAAGTTTCGATATTTCGGTCGAGACAAAAAGGCCTCCCGAGGACTCGACCCGCGATTATTGTACTTTCCAATTGTCGGGTCCGCCCCCCCCCCCCCCCCCCCCCCGCGAGCAGCGACTTGCAAAATAAACGCCGGAGCCGTAATTAATCGCGCGACATCTGAACGCGACGGGTAACAAGAAATGTTTAGCACCGCGCAATTAGCGACGAAAAAAAAAATTGCGGGCAAGTGATGTCTGCTCGAGAAAGTTTCGAGAGGTCGTTGTGGTTCAACCATCTGGCTCGCTGAATTTCTTGTTTTTTTTATGCAGAAATTTAGATGCAAATATTGGTATTTTATTTTTTGCTAATAATAAATTAAGCAAATAATCGCAGCCTTCAGCCTGGAATATTTTAAAAGTCGATTTGGTGGTAACGAAATTCTGAATGAGATTAAAAACTTAGAGGAGGTCAAAGTATTGTTGAGCTCGTCTGCAGAAATTTAGATGCAAATATTGATATTTTATTTTTCCTCCATAGTAAAATTAAACAAATAATCATAGCTTTCAGGCTGGAATATTTTTAGAGTAAATTTCACGATAAGAAAACTCTGAATGAGATTTAAAACTAAATGGAGGTCAAAATATTGTCAGCCCCAGCTGAATATATTATCTCTTGATAAGCGAGAGAAAAAGAAACTCCTCGCTAAAATAGCCACTAAGTTGATTTGACACTAAAGTTCAAATTGCAGCAATATTTCTTCGTGCGTTCTCAACAAATTTACACTGGGAAAAAGTTTGTCCAAGCACTGCTAATACCCAGCTGTAAAAACGAGATACAGCTGCACTAGCGACTGCGAGATATAAACTGGAATATCAGCTTCGTTGGGTCAGTCGTTACTTAGCAGTACAACGTGATGATGCTGCACTTGTTTCTCCTTCTGCTTGTGCAGTTGTTTGCCAGTGTCGTTGGTGATATTGCCGATCAAAGTGGCAAAGTCAATCGCGATAATTCAACGATTATCCGTGGCTTGTGGGATGCCGAAGAACCGTTTGGAGTTCCCCTCTGTGGAGTTTACAAACAGTAAGAGTTTTTCACTAATTCATTGTGGGCAAATTGCATAAATTTTCATTTCGTCATTTTTATTAGTGATACGAATGAATCAATAAAATTATTTCATGTTTACGTTTATGAATCAGTAAAATTAGTTCATATTTACGTTTATGAATCAATAAAATAATTTCATATTTGTATTAATGAACAAATAAAATTATTTCATATGTATATTTATGCATCAATAAAATTATTTCATATTTGTATTAATGAATAAATAAAATTATTTCATATTTATATTTATGCATCAATAAAATTATTTCATATTAATATTTACGAACCAATGAAATTATTTCATATTTCTATTTATGTATCAATACCAATTATTTCAGGGGTTACGCCTACAGAACGTTGAAAAATCGGATGCCGTCACTGGTGACAAAGATGATCGACACAATAACTCGTGACAGAGAGGAGATTGCTGAAAAATACGGGGCAGTGAGTACGAAAATAAAAATTCCGATGCACAGTGGAATTAAACAAAAAAATTTGTACTTTGTGCCTGGATTGTTTTTTTTTTCAGGGCTCTTTGGAGGAATTGCAACTCATTGTGGACAACATGAGGAAGCTGAAGAACGAGATAGAGACGAATCAGCCTCTGGCGCCACTTCCATTGGCGCACAACGAAGGCGACCGCGACGTTGAAATGTGGAATAATTATTTGGAGCTGAGGAAAGAAATCGAAGGCCCGAATCTGTCTTGGTACCTGACCAGATTTCTTCTAAGCGAGTGCTACCAATCTCGAAGAATCGCTCAAGAATTTGGTGTGACGTGAGTCTGCCGAAAATCACAACTTCCGATTTTTCGAAATCGACATTGATTTTTCATTTTTGCTTCGTCATGGAGGAAACCTTGATTTCGAGATTTTGTTGTTGTTGGAATTTTCATTTCAGAACACTCAGAATTATCCGAAACGTCGAGAAAAGATGTTTAGAAAAAATATATGAGTGTAGGGTAGAAGTACCATTTGCGCCCACTGTACCGTTTGTGGCTATTTTCACTGCAATTCATTGCAAATAATTGTTTAGCCGTATTCAAATGCTGATACATTGAAAGTATTCATATAAATATTCAAGATTATCGAGCCTATTTTTTCTTATTTAACGACATAAACAATTAAGTCCTTTTGAACGTGGTGGCTACAATTGGACCAAACGTGGTCGGAAATGGTACTTTTACCCTATGTGGCATGCAAAATCCAAATTGCGATACGTCAAAAAAGGCTTTGCCAATCGAGCTGAAATTTGGTACACACGTGGGGCAGGTAGACACATTTGCTTGTGATTATTTTTAAAAGATTGAAACACATTGATTTTTATTTAATTTTGAATTAAAAAAATGTCTGTTTAGTTGTCTAGTTGCCGCTAATTTGTAGTTATCGAGCTAAATAATTGTTTGCAAATAAAACTATGTTATAGGACGTCTAGTATTACATTTGGGATGAATTTATAAATAGATTTTTATGAGATTATAATTTTTTCAAAAAATATACGTTCTACTCAAACTCACGTAAAATATCATCAGATCAATTCAAATGTTTCACAGACCAAAAATAATGCTCAGAGCTACTTTAACAAAGCTTCTTCGATGAGACAGCCAAAATAAATAAACATGGGGTAGACGTACCGTTTTTGGCCACCTTAGGTTCGACTGTAGCCATCACATTCAAATAAATAAAACAAAACTTTTAATCGAATAAAAAGGAAATTGAGTATATCATTCAATGAATTTATATCAATTTGAGCAGAAATCCGCATCGCACATAACTACGAATGCCACCATGTCTCATCAACTCTTCGTACACTTCTGGTAAAAATCTTGCGCATGATGGCTGGTATTTGTGGGTGCAATGAAGTAACAAATGGGATACAGCCCGTATATAAGGAGCAAAACAAAACAAAAAACAATCAACATGCCATTATAAGAAAACGATAATTTGAAGAATATAATAATAAAAATGGCCACAAACGGTACATCTACCCTACTTCCTCATAGATTTATCTTTGTAAACATTCGAATGTAATGAGCAAGCAATTTGCAGAGCTCTTCTCTGCATTCTTTTTATTTTATTTTTTTCAGAGAAAACTTGAAAAATTTCGACCCTTACGAAAAGCAGAAGCGAGACGTTTTCAAGAATTCCATAAAGAGCGCGGCGCTTCTGGCGCGTCACACGATGCGCCAATTGAACGACTCGACGAAAGCCTGGAACGACGAGGTGAAGTCTCGCGAATTGGCGAAATTTTTGAAGCTCAGTCTCTGGGGAAACAGATTCGACCTGGCAGCGAGCGGCGGCGAGGACGTCAGTCAAGCCGGCGATCCCGTCGAAATGTTGAATTCCTTCGACGAGGATCTGCTGGTCGACAACACACGGGTCGTCTGGGACATCCTGAAGAAACCCCACGGGCCGAATGATCCAGCGATCGTTGATATCGTGCTCGACAACGCGGGCTACGAACTTTTCGCCGATCTCTGCTTGGCCTCCGTCCTCGTGGCTCGCGGCCTCGCCGACAAAGTCAGATTTTACGTCAAGCAAATTCCGTGGTTCGTCAGCGACGTAAATCTTCACGACTTTTACTGGCTCGTCGATTACATGCGAAACTCGTCGGATCCGGATCTGAAGGACTTTGGCGATTTGTGCGTCCTTCAATTGGAGCGCGGAAAATGGTCCATCGTGGTGGGTACCCTTTTTTTAGCTGAAAGTAAAACTAATCAATTATGATTAAGAAAAATTTAGATGAAACTAAAACTAATCAAATATGATTATGGAAAATTTAGATGAAACTAAAACTAATCAAATATGATTAAGAAACACTAAGCTAAAAGTAGATCTAATCAAATTTGATTAAGAAAAACTAAGCTGAAAGTAAAACTAATCAAATGTCTTTAAGAAAAAATAAGCTGAAAGTAAAATTAATCAAATTTGATTGAGAAAAATTTAGCTGAAAGTAAAACTAATAAAACAAATTCGATTAACAAACATTTAGCTGAAAATAAAACTAATCAAACAAATTCGCTTAACAAACATGTAGCTGAAAGTAAAACTAATCAAATTTTATTAACAAAAATATAGCAAAACCAAAACTAATTAAATTTGATTAACAAAAACTTGGTTAAAAGGAAAACTAATGAAATTTGATTCATGAAAATATAGCTGAAAGCAAAACTAATTCAATTTTATTAGCAAAAAATTGGCTGAAGGTAAAACTAATCAAAATCGATCAACAACAATGTAGTTATGATAATAGCAACAACAATAATTCGAAAAATGCTGTTACTTTGATTTCAATACTTTTGTTATTTTTTAGATTGACCCTTTTTGGACAACGTTCTACGATTTTGGAGCGATGAAGAAGAAGGCGCCGGCGCTTTATGAAAAACTCTCGGAATCGACTCTGGTGATATTCAAGGGTGACCTGAATTACCGAAAGTTGTTGGGGGACATAAACTGGGAGTACACGACGAGCCTGGACGTTGCGCTTTTTCATCTGGACTTCAGGCCGTCCAGTGTCGTGAGTCTGCGAACCGTGAAGTCGTCGTTGAACGTGGGTCTCACCGCGGAGAAAATACAAGCGTGGAGGAAGAACAAGGAGCAGATGGCCAATGGCAAATACGGCGTCGTAATCGCGACTTCCAACGTCTCGTGTGTTTGCGCTGACAATCGATAATTCGATCATTCGCAATCGACTGAGTTTTTGCCTGGCCAAAATTGTCGAAAGGTTTCTCAGCAGTCAACATTAAGACAATCCTAAGACACTCGTGCAAAAACGATTCTCCAGCTGGAAATACGTCGGCGGTTATCGCAAGCAAAGTCATAAAACAGGAGCCGCATTATTCGTATTTTATGAAAGACACGAGGCAACGTTTATCGTACTTCGTGGTAACGCCGAAAAAACTAAAGCCACGATACAGCAATAACTAAAGTGTCGGACAAAAAATTGTCTTACCGAGCTGATTTAACTAAAAATCGATTTTTCGTCCAATCATTTATCGATCAGTCGCAACCGTTACTATTTATATTCATCAACTATTCTCAACTATTTTATATTCTTATTGTATCGTAAAAAATGTGTACAAGTATAGTTTATAATTTTTAAATTATATACAATAATTTTTAAAAACATTAAACATTTATTGCTACGTTATCACTGCGAATGCCTCGCGATAAACCGAAAAAGAATTCCTATATAAACTTGCGCAAATATCAGCATTGCAGTCTTCCATTTCCGCTTGCTAGTTATTTTTTTCGCGGTGCGGGAAAAGTCGCACGGAAAGAGCTGAGAAACTGTTGGATGGGATTCCCCACGGAAATCTGCGAGATTTATTAAGCAATCCGTCAGAGTTCAGAAGCAATAGTTGCGCTTCGAGTCCACAGCAAAGTTTAACAAGTATGAGAACAAGTTTTGCACGGATTGAGCAATCACAAATCATAAACAGCTGTGCAATCGACGTTAGAGCCGACTCGATGGATTTGTGCTATAAATACGAATGATGGCTTAGTGAATTCAGTCGTTTTCTAGGTGGTACACGATGTGGTCGCCCTTGATTCTCCCTCTGCTGGCGCAGATCTTCGCCTGTGCCTTCGGTGATGCAGTGAACGAAGGTTGCAATGTTGATCCAAAGGGAATACATGGATTGTGGTACCTGGATGAACCGTTCGGCGTGTATCTCTCGGCTATTTACAACGGGTAGGATCCCGAGCTTTCCTCAGACAGTTTCGGGCTGATTGGACCTTTTTACTTTTTTAAAAATAAATTACTCAAAAGTTTATGAACCAATTTCTGGATTTTTGGTATCGGTGAATATTTTATGGACTCACATTGTGACTTTATTTCAGGAGTCTCGCTTACATAACGATGAAGGAGAGGGTTCCAGCGATTGTGACGACCGTAATCAACTCACTGGAACAAGATAACGATGAGATCGTCCAAAAATATGGCGTCGTAAGTACGCAAATTCGCATTTTAGTAGTTCCAAAATTCATATTTTAGTCATTCCAAAATTCATATTTTTGTCATTCCAAAATTCATATTTTAGTATTTCCAAAATTTGTATTTTGGTAATTCCAATATTCATATTTTGGGAATTCCAAAATTCATATTTTGGGAATTCCAAAATTCATATTTTGGTAATTCCAAAATTCATATTTTGGTAATTCCAAAATTCATATTTTGGTAATTCCAAAATTCATATTTTGGTAATTCCATAATCCCTATTTCATATCTTAGTAATTCCGTAATCCGTATTTTATATCTTAGTAATTCCGTAATCCGTATTTCATATCTTAGTAATTCCGTAATTCGAATATCGGTAATTCCGAAATTCGTATTTTGGTAATTCCAGATTTCGTATCTTAGTATAATTATAAAATTCGTATTTTGGTAATTCCAGATTTCGAATCTTAGTATAATTCTAATATTCGTATCTTAGTATAATTCTAAAATTCGTGTCCTGATGTTTCTATTTTGCAGGAATCTCAGGAGGAACTGCACCGCATTGTAGACAGTTTAAAGAGTTTGAAGACCGAATTGTCGACGAATCAGCCTTTGACGAACCTCCCGTTGGCGCATGACGAAGCTGATCGCGACGCTGCAGTGTGGAATGAGCATTTGGACCGGCAGCGAGAAATCGAAGGCCCGAATCTCTCGTACTTCTTCACGCGATTTCTTCTCGCCGAGAGCTACACCTTCCGAAAAATGGCTCATGCTTTCGCTCTCGCGTGAGTCGTTTCGTGATTGCGAGATTCACGAACATTGCGAAAAACTGGCTTCCAAGTTTTCCTCAAAATATTCATCGATTTTTTTTTTTTTTGCAGAAAAAATGTCAGAAATTTCGATTTCTTCGGGAAGCAGAAGGAGCACCTTCTGACGAATTCAGCCAAGTCTCTGCCGATTCTGGCGCATCGCGCGTTGCTCGAGGCGAACCGATCGAAAGCCACGAAGGACGAGACGAGGGAGGAATTAGCAAAATTTTTGAAGCTCAGTCTGTGGGGAAACCGATTCGACCTAGCGGCGAGCAGCGGCCACGAGATCACTCAAGCGGGCGACCCCATCGAGCTGTTGAGCTCCTTCGACGAGGATCTGCTGATCGACCACACACGGGTCGCCTGGGACATCCTGAACAAACCCCATGGGCCGAATGATCCGGTGATCGTTGATATCGTGCTGGACAACGCGGGCTACGAGCTCTTCAACGATCTCTGTCTTGCCACCTTCCTCGTTTCTCGCGGTCTCGCCACCAAAGTGCGATTTCACGCCAAACAAATTCCGTGGTACGTGAGCGACGTGAACATTCACGACTTCCACTGGGTCATCGGTTACATGCGAAGCTCGTCGGATCCGCATCTGAAGGAGTTCGGCGATCTGTGCGCCCGCCAGTTGGAAAGCGGAAGCTGGTCCGTCGAGGTGTGTGTGCTTTTATTTATTTATTTATTTATTTTTTATTTACTTGTTTGTTTGTTTATTTATTTATTTGACAATGGGAAGGCCCTTAGGCCCTAGCCCTTAACCTTTAGTCCCTTAACCCTTTAGGCCCTTATAGCCCTTTCTTTAAGGTAGTCGTCTCAGTACAGTCCGAGTAAAAGTGGAATTCTTGGAGAATTTCGAACACTTCTCAATAACATAAGCTGAAGAAACTAGGCATATGGAAGGTGCTGCAAACATTTGCCGGAGAATAATATCAAAATATTATTCACAAATGAATGAAAACAAAAAAAAATTGTTGAACTGATTACCCGGCAACCAAACTTTTTCGAAAATGAAAAGGACTAATTTTTTAAATTGCGTTTTTTAGACAAAATGAAGGATAAAAAACCTCATTCCAAAAAATTAGACAAAATCCTGAAAAAAATCATACGTACTCAGAAATATTAATGAATCGTTCTCAATAAAAAATGATGTTGCTGGGTAATCTGTTGATCAATTTTGCTTCCTCATAGAGGAAGCATTGTTTTCGTGAAATTTTGTTTTTTTTTCGAGATTTTCATGTCAGTACACTCAGAATGGTCCAAAACATCGAGAAAAGTGGTTTGTACGAAATGTCTGTCTGTCTGTCTGTCTGTCTGTCTGTCTGTCTGTCTGTCTGTCTGTCTGTGTGACTGTGTGCGTGCGCGCGCGCGCGTGTGTGCGTTTACACGATACTGCCGTAATTTTTGAAGTGTGTTCTTCAAATTTGGCACGCACATTGACTATCATAGAATACTGTATGGGATTGTAGTTGACGCGAATCGGTTAAGAAATTCAGATTTTACAGCATTTTGAAAATTTGGCAAAAATCGTTTTCGCGCTATAACTTCCGCAAATTGAGATATCGGGATGAAATTTTGTACGTCAATAGACCACCATCAAACCATGATCTGTACCAAATTTGGCGAAAATCGGTACAGCAGTTCTCATATTATTGCAATTTCATTATTTTAAAAAATGTCTGTAAGTACTTTAGCTCCTGTAAATTATGAGACATCCGATTGCAATTTCGAACATGTCATTACGTTCATTGATTATTAACGATGAGTTTTGTCAAGGAAACTGCCATTATGTCGGTAAATTTCGATTTTGCTGCATGAAAAACAAAAAAAAGCCGACACGAAAAAAAATGGGAAAAAAATGTTTGCAGAATTTTCTCAAATGTGGTTCACATATGAACAACCATGGACCACGTTTTGAGTACAAGTTTGACGCATCTGTAAAGCCGTTCAAATTTTATGGTATTTTAAATATTTTGAAAAATCTCGCTCTCACGCTGGATGATGCAAATTGCAAGGTACCGGATTCTAATTTGGTCCACACATTGACTGTCATGAATCAAGGGTTGGGTACAAATTTGAGAGAAATCGGTTCGGTGGTTAAAATCTTACATTTTTATTTACTTTTAAAAAACAGCCGAAAAACCCTGCAAAGTAGATCCTTGCAAATTGCTTCCTCAGTATTTTACACTTTTGACGATGCTTCCTCTATGAAGAAGCCAAAATTGATCAACATACTTCCTCATAGAGGTAGCTTCGTTAAAAGTGTAAAATACTGAGGAAGCAATTTGCAAGGTTCTACTTTGCAGGTTTTTTTTCATTAATTAGTTAATAATATTTTGATATTATTATTATGCAAAATCTTTGCGTGTCCAATTTTTTCAGAGTTTTATGTCATTATAAAATGTTCGAAATTCTCTTTGAATTTCGAACTCTCCTCCCAGCTTAGAAATTCTACCTTAAGTTCTTTCGTTTGCCGTTTTCAATGCTGCTCATATTTCAAGGCCGACGCTTTTTGGACGACGTTCCACGGTTACGGTGAGATGAAGAAACAGGCGCCGGTTCTCTACAATACACTCTCGGAGGCGACTCTGCTGATATTCAAAGGCGACCTGAATTACCGCAAGTTATTGGGCGACCTGAACTGGGAGCACACGACAAGCCTGGACACCGCGTTGTTTCATCTGGATTTCAAACCGACGAACGTCTTGAGTCTCCGAACTATCAAGGCGCGCGTGTGCGTCGGTCTTACGCTCGAGACGCTGCGTCTGTGGAAGAAGGACAAGAAGAAGATGGGCGACGGGACGTACGGAGTCATCGTCGCGAGTGCCAAAAATGCCCAGTGTGCTTGCGCTAAAAGTCGGTAACGCGGCCACTCCTCGATCCAGTCAGCGCTCCAACGATTTGCCTAGTCAAATCGGTGCCAAATATTCGCCGTTGTTTTTCCATCATTCGTCTCCCGATTCCGAAAATCTCATTCGACTGTACGTTTCGTTTTGTTAATAAAACAAATAAGTTTGAGCGACGCTACATCCGAAAACTTGAAGCGCGAAATTCCTCCGAGGCGGTCGAGTGGGTCGAGTGATTTCCCTCTTCAAAAAATCAGTGGGTAAAATAATCTCGCATTTCCGATATAAATATTGTGGTCGGGTTATTCGTTCTTTGATTGGCTGTCGGATTACCTACAACACGTTGTTGACCAATGAGCAGTTCCTGTCCTGTTGTTGTATTTTGACAGTTCGAAGTGCGTGCGAGGTTTCAAGGTTTGTTAAGGTTATTTCGGGAAGGTTATTTGGGCAAAGTGTATGAGCTCTATACTGTGAAAAGATTTCGCCGCAGCCGTGTCAAGAATCGAGACGGACCGGGGTCAAATGACACAGCCAAACTTGAGTTAACTTCACCTACTTTTAATCCAACCTAACTTAACCTTACCCAACTTGACCCTATCTAACTTAACTCTACCCAACTTGACCCTACCTAACTTGACCCTACCTAACATAACCCTACCTAACATGACTCTACCTAACTTAACCCTACCTAATTTGACGCTACCTACTTGATCTTACCTAACTTTAACCCTACCTAACTTGACCTTACCTAACTTAACCTCAATTAGCCATCGCAACCATTGCCATGGCAAGCACTGTGTCCCACATTGAGCGGTCACGTGGATGAGTGATCGCTCCTCACGAAAAAAAGGATAATTTATCCAATTTCGAATTCTTCGGGCGAAGCGCGCGAGCCATATTACCCTCAAGTATTATTATATTTGCAGAGAAAGAAAGTAATTTTACTTCACTCGGTGTCGTAATGGACATATTACGCATGCTTCGCGTGCGTAATACGTCCATTTCACACCTTTTAAAGTAAAATTTCGTACAATGCTCGGCAGGAAATCTTTTTCTCAACTCGCGTGATTGCAACACTCGCCTTCGGCTCGTGCTGCAAACTCACACTCGTGAGAAGAAGTTTATCCGCCCTCGTATAGTAATGTACTATTTCGCGTTTTTCTAGACGAATTTTCTGTTTTTCGGAGAAACAACGATGCTTTTCGAAACCAGCGGGAAATTTGCGATCGGAAAGGGTTTTCAAATTTTACAGAATCGAATATTTTTTTTTCATTTTTGGAAAAACGTGTAACGACCCTCCTTATTGTCCTTTCAGGAAACGGTGAGAATGCAATTAGGTCACCAGTCTCACCGTGTAATACAGTGCGGGGACCAAGGTCCCCGGGAGTCTAGGAAGAATTCTTTAGTTCTTCCTCGACCACCTGCTCAGTCGCGTCTAACATTATAGTTACTCTCGTGAATAAAGGCAGTACATGTCTCAAGCGCCAATGTTATATCGGCTGATTTGCAACACCTGAGCCGTTATAAACGCAAGGGAAAAAATGTACGATTTTGGTATGAATTCGGCTTTAAAATAATGTGAAGAATTCAGAAATTAAGATATCGCTTTCCTTCTTGCGGCATTCTCTTCGTTATTGAGTTTTTTCTCGAACGAAAGAAGAAAATCCAGGTTCGAACGATTAAAAAAAACTGTAACCATGATTCTAGTAAAGTGACGAAATTTAAAAAAGTGCGAAAACTCTTTATTTTTTAACCTTATTTCGATGTATTTTTTACCGTACTCAACAAAATCCGTCATTACTTTTTTCTAAACGCGATAGTTTTCAAGAAAAACTGGAAAACCGTAATTATTTTCAATTTCTTAAATAGTTTCTTTACACCAACGGGGCTATAACTCAGGAAACAAAAAGACATTTGGCACAAAAAGTTATCGAAAGGGTATATCTGTCTGGATGACGTCTGTAATATATCTTATGTCCAAAAAGTGAACTTTCGCAACCTGATAACTTTTACACATAATTTAAGGTAGTCCTACCGGTATAGTCTCGTCAAATGTGAGTTTCGGGGAAAATTTCGAACTCTTCTCGATGAGATAATAATCTCAAAAAATCAAGCATATAGAAGGTGCTGAAAAGATTGATTTTGCATTATAATAATTCCAAAATGTTATCAACAAATTAATGAAAAAATTAATTGTTCAATAATTCAACCAGAAAAACCAAGAGCACCGACAATATTCTTCAAGCCAAAAACAGTACAGAAATCTCTGAAGACGATGAAGGAGATGAAAGCCTCGATCGACAGCAAGAATATAAGTGCAAGAGTAATCGACGTGAAGGAGATGAGCAACGGCGGACTGAAAATAAAATGTGACAGCATATCAAAGATATTCGAAAAGTGCTTAACATCTCGCATAGTTAGTTATCTGAAGCATGCAAAATTACTACATAAGGCGCAATTCGGCTTCCAAAAGGGTATCTTGACAGGGTCGGCCATAGCTAAATTAATCGCACATGTATATGAGGCACTTGACAGTAGCACACCGGCTCTTGCGGTTTTTGTGGATTTGGCAAAAGCTTTCGACACATTAAATCACGAAACCTTGTTAGATAAACTAGAAAACTATGGCTTCCGAGGAAATGTACACTGTCTGCTAAAAAATTATCTATCGGACAGAAGTCAAGTAGTAAAAATCCAAAACCATCTTAGTGAGCCGGCCTCGGTAAAATGTGGCGTACCTCAAGGGTCCGTATTGGGACCGATATTATTTATAATATATATAAACGACATTTTTAGCGTAGACATTCAGAGTCAGATTATAAGCTATGCTGATGACACTGCAATCATTTTCCGAGGAGAAACATGGGAAGATGTTGTACGAAGAGCCCGAAGAGAATTTCCGATACTCAGGGACTGGTTCCGTGCAAACTACTTAACCCTAAACTTGGGAAAAACACAAGCCCTCGCTTTCGGTTGCTACATAGATAGTTTACCTCGTTTTGACGAAATATACTTCCATGAAAGAGACTGTGAGACTCACGCCGACTGCGACTGCCCAAAAATTGAACTAGTTAACGCAGTAAAATACCTTGGCATTATCATCGATAGCCACCTCCGTTGGGACTACCATGTTAATTTTGTATTAGGTAAATTAAAGTATATGCCGTGTATATTCTACAAACTCCGACCGATATTAAATAGAACACAGCTGCGCACGGTATACTATGCGCTTGTGGAATCTATACTATTTTATGGAATTATAGGCTGGGGGGTGCGCGAGATAATATTATGAACGCACTACAAACAGTGCAAAACAGAATAATCAAAGTGATTCTCCGAAAAGACAAACAATATCCGACAAACCTTCTGTATGATGAATGGGATGTTCTAAACATAAGGCAACAGTTCTACGTGTCTGCTTTAAATCACTGCGTTAGTGAAAACATTCTTTCCTTTGCCAATCAACTCCGAAATGATAGAGGAATGAGAAGCAACACTGACAATAAATGCAAAATCCCACGGTTTACCAAAAGCATCGGTCGTAGATGTTTCTCGTATTGTGCAGCAAGAGTCGCAAATTATCTAACACCAGAATCGCGAAACTCGGTAATGAACTTGCCTGCAAACGCGCGGAAAAAAGTAATAACTATGGCTGTGAAAGTTATACCTAGACACGCTCTAAACGAAATGATGAATTAGTTCCTAAGGCCCACGCAGCGAGGAGAAGCTGTGTGTGTAAAACAAATTGTAAAACAGATTGTCCAACCCGCTAGAAACGTTAAATTATATAGTTTTTATACCAATAAATTTTAGATTGCGGACAAGTGCATATGGCACTTTTGCAATCTCTTTATTTATATTGAGCGCGACAGAAATACTTCGTTGTATAAGTTTTAGCCCGACTAGAAAAGATGCGAAAATATATAAAAATGTTACCAAATGTGCAAAAGTATACCAGAAAAATGTATTTCTGTTGAAAAAAATGCTCAATAAATTACTATTACTATTATAAATTTACGCGGCAACATTTTTCTGAATACGTATGAATTTATTCACAATTTTGTCTAATTTTTTTAAATTGCGTTTTTCGCCCTTCATTTTGCTTAACCCTCCGTGTGTAGACTGGTTTTTTAAGGAACAGTCGAAATTTCGAACTGAAATTTCCCTCCAACGAATGAAGTGCAGGCTTCGACTCCCCCCTCTACAAAAATCGATTTAGTAGTGTGGACAAAAAGCTCCTGTGGCACCCGGGTCTAGCCGATAGCGGGCAAACGCCGGTCTGTGCAAGTCGCGACCATTCCCACAAAGGGTCAGTGTACAGACGGCTTCAGTATTTTGATAGGTAAACGGATGTAGTTTTTTTGCTTTTTTCGTAGTTTTTCAGTCTTTTTATGACTTAAATACATGTTTGTTGTAATTTTATGCTTTTTCTGACCATTTTCATTGAACTTTCTTTTATGTTGAAAACAAGATATTTTACATTTTTGGCTTATTCTTCCGCCATGTTCCAATATTTTTATTGAAAATAAATTTGTATTATATTATCCTAACGTCTGACATTGATTTTGCGCCGGATAATTACTGTTCAGTATAATTATAACATGCCTGATTTCGTAAAATATTCCCGACATTGAGGCACTGAAAAAATTCAACTTTTCAAAGCCCACCCCAATGACCCTATATTCTTTTGAAAGTTCATAGTCTAACAACAAAACAAGCTCGTAGTCTAACAACTATAACAGTTTTTTTTACACTAGGGGAACAATAACGCGCGCGGACAGGTTAGCCAGCGCTGCAGCGCTTATGCCAAATTGCGACAAACTGTCAAATTTCGCGCTATTAAACAAAGACTGCTGGTCGTCACGGTCCACGACCAATCAGAGCTCGAATAGAACGACAACAATACGTCGCGCGAATAACGTTGGAACGAATTACGGACTTTTTAATATAAGACTAGGGACAATGACGCGCGCGAGCGGATACTTATCAGCGCTGCAGCGCTTCTTGACATGAAAATGCCAACATCTGCATTTTATAATCCTATATGTTCATGGATATAATAATATGTAGTATGATATTATTATTTTGTTTTATTAACATTGTATCATCATATTAGGCAAGATGAAACTATGACAATACATCAGATGGAGAGGGCCCCCTCCAGCGCCCTCTCTTGTTTTCCCTCCTTGAAAAAAGTTAAATATGCGATGCGCCCGATAATTATGGTTCAATCATTTTTTTAGTATTATTTTCAATATTATTTCGTTTCTGACAGACTATTTAATTGATCACAGGATCGGTTATTTGCTGGGTAAGTTTCGCTATGCATGGATTGCATTAATTTTATTTACTGAAACGTCCTTCTGTTATGTCATTCTGTTTTCAATATAAGGTCGTCATGTATATAACTCCTTGTAGACGGCATTGTTCACAAATCCTTGCTGTTGAGTTCCGAGATATACTTTCAGAGATTGCCAAGAACGCACACGGGAGAAAGCCACGTACAAATGACCGTGATTAAAAACATCCCTGCGAAGATCCAACATTAATTCTTTCGAATGTTTGACCCTGTGACTTATTGATGGTCATAACAAAAGCTACCTTCACTGGAAACTGACGGCGTTTAATGATGAAGGGATACTCATTTTCACAATAGAGATTTATGCGATGCAAGAAAACTATATCTCCGGCTTTATCACCTGACAGAATTTCACATCGCAAAACTGTATTTCCCAATTCTAAGATGATTAATCTCGTGCCATTGCACAAACCTTCGTTGATACTCAAGTTCCTTATAAGCATGATAATACCATATTTTCTAAGACGGAGTTCATGAGGCGGCAGGCACGGCGGCGACAGCGTATTCAAATATTAATCGGTCTCGTTAATTCGGTCATTATCGCCACAATTTCCGGTTGAGTCGACGCTCGTGTAGATCTTTTCAGTACTTTTGTCGAATAATTCCATAACCTTTACGTTCAGTTCGTCAACATCGACGTTTGTGGCAGATAGTATGGCGCACTTCGCCACTTCTCTGAAACATCTAGTTCGTATCAATAGCCCGTACGTATCTTCTACTATATCTTTGTTCGTACCAGCTACGCAACATTCTGGAACCTCATGGTTATCATCAGACTCATTTAATACTCCATCACCAACATCGAGTAAGAATTTAGCAAATTCGATCTCGTTCAGGAACACCCTCATGTTCTGGGTTAACGAAAACTTGGTGAAATGTGTCCACAGTGCACTGTACTTGATGGACAGATTGACTGTTTCACTACGGGTGCCTCGTATTTTTATTGGAAGAAGTTGCCGAAAGTCTCCTCCAAGGACAATAACTTTTCCGCCAAATGGTTTGTTATTATTCATTGTCTTGCAATGTTCGGTTTACTACCTCTAGCGCATAACGTGGAGCCAGAGGTGCTTCGTCCCAAATGAAAATATCGACGTTCTTTAAATACTCACCTTGCTTCGATTGCACCTTAATGCTCGACGTGGAATCTGCGTATAGAGGTACCGGTAGTCCACAAGTTTTGTCTACCGTCTTACCTTGAGGAAGCAGTATCGCTGCAATTCCTGTGAATGCCATGGCACTGACACGTTTACCTCTACCTCGAACTAGATTAGACAAAGTCGTGTACGCGAAGGTCTTGCCAGATCCTCCGGGACCATCGATATAGAAACATGTTTGCTCGGCGTTGGCGTTGTCGATAGCACTTAAAACGGTATCGACGATGGTTTTTTGGATATCATTGAGCTGTCCATATTGTTGAATACCGATTCCGGCAAATTCATCAGGTAGGGTCTCAGTCTCATCCGGGTCTAAGTTGTCAACTTGTTCCGTTCCTGGGAATTGAGATAGGCTTGAACCTTCCCTCTCGAGCATGCAGGCAATTTGATTATATGCTTTTCTTTGTGCCTGCTGCGTCCCCATATGTCTCGCGTAATTTTCTGACAATTTTTTGTTGAACTCTTCCCAAAGATCTTCCGGATGAATCGGTTGACAGTGGATCAAAATTCTAACAAAAAGCCGTCGCAATAGACCAGGCATCATCCATACAGCAGCTTCATCAATCGCTTTACGTCATTCGTCGTCGTCTTCGATAAGGCCAAGAGCTAAGCACGTAGCGATAAAACTCTCACAAACTTGGCCATCCACGGTTCTTAAGTCTTCGAAACTCATGGCATCTTTTACTTTGAGTAAAAGTACCCGAAGATGAAACAATTCTGTCTGACTCGGAATTACCGAGTACATTCGGCCGATTGTGTTATGTCCGCACTGACACTCTGTCCACTTAGAAACGGTTCTTCCATTATCGTTCACCTTTTTGTACACATAATGCAATGGAATGTCTGGGTATACAAATTGTCTTGCTGATTCATCCCGAACATTCAGCTCAAAGTAATCCATAAGCAGGCTTTCTCGACTTATGGCATTACGTATTCCATCTTCATTCATATCCGTTGGAATGGTGATACTATGTTCGTTTGGTAAATGCACCGGAAGACGTATGACAGGGTGACTTTTTTCCTGCATCTTTTTGTCAAGGATTCGCCAAACCGCTTCATTTGGCCCAACATATCGAGATTCTAAAATATTTTACAAAATTGTTCATATTTTAGAAATTTTACAAATTATTTCATTTTTTTTTTTTGAATGTGCCAAATTCTTTATTTAATTGTATAATGTTAAAAAATTTGAAAAGTTATAATACTTACTTATCAACTGCCCTTCCATTTCAGCGACATTTTCCCAACTTGCAGGAACAGGTTCGGCATTTGTATTTGTTTGGTGTAGTTCTTCGCAAAAAAACCATGTTCCTCGATCTCGGTGTGGTCGCGGATATTCAGTTCAAAGGGGACTGTTCCAATATTGTATGCCGAGTTGTCTATCCTCTTAGCCACAGCTCCGTTGAAGTGTATTATCTGGAAATAAAGAAAAAAAATGTAAACAAAGTATAATAATAAAATATATAATTTAAATAAAAATTCATATTAAATATATCATTTTATATAAATATTTACAAATTTACAAAGAAAAACTTACCTCATTCAATTGGATGAGATTTTTTACCCGATCCACCTTGAAAGTTTCACTCCAGTGAAACTCCCATAAATATATATACAATGAAAAATGATTTAATAAAACACAACAAATAAATAATTGAGCGACGCGACTCAGTTCATGATTTATTTTAACTTTTCACATAAATAAATAATTATCTCCGCGCGTGCTCTCAGCTTTCATTGCTTATCGTCATATATCTTTAATTCCTAGGATCCTCGACTCTCGTAAAATTGTAATCATAAATTTATTCTTCAGTCACACTAACTCTCATACACATAACCCGCTCCAATATATATATATATATATATATATATATATATTGGATATATATATTGTAACGAATGTGCCCGCTTAGATCTAGAGCATTGGGGTTTGACCGAGCGCGGCACACTAGACGACACTCATGACAACCGACGAACGTTAGCAACCAGACGAAGACAGCTAAACAAGACAGTTTCGGTTGACACTGCGACTCGAACGGACGTGCGACCGATATTACAGACCGCGAATCGGAAATAAACGATCCGTACTTTCGTATTTCGTCTATTCATTGATCCACGAGCGTTACATTGGTGTCAGAAGTGTTTGACGTGCCCACCTAAGATTTTTTTACCGCGATAATCCGGGAAACGCGAACGCGAACTTAAAAAAAAAAAAAAAAAGTGAGGATGAATACAAGACACACGCGACGACGAGAAATCGTCACCGGACCACAACCGGACGCGAGTGCAACGACAGGAGCCGGCGAACCCGACGAGATTAATCGGCTGAGAGAGGAGATCGAGACAGAGCGACAACGCACCCAACGACAACTCGAAAACGCCTAACCGCAGCGAGAGAAGCGGCCGTCACCTCAGTGAGGGAAATCGCCCAACAGATCGCCCAGGAGACCGCTTCCATCACCGCTTGGGAAACAGCGAAAATCTTCTTGGCGGAAATCAACAAAAACCACACAGATAATATTCCCTAATTTACTGTCCCTCCTTCTTCTGCCACCGCTATCCCTCCTTCTAATTCCGTTCAAATTCATGAGGTCCCGCGTGACCCAAATCCGTCTGCTTACCATCGCGCCGCGACCGAGAATATCCCAACACAAACGATCATTCACACCAACCGATCCAACTTAAAAATCGACACGTTCGACGGTCTGGGATCGTGGGAACAATTCTATAAACAATTCGAAATAATTTCTACGTTCAACAATTACTCGGTTGAAGAAAAGGCTCTCGTGCTGGCTTCATCGCTCCGCGGCTCGGCAAAAGGGGTCCTCGACACCCTCACCGCGGACGATACGCGTCAATTTGACAAACTTAAGCACGCTCTTGACGTCAGCTACGGGGTCACTTCCTCCGATCTCTTGGCAATTACCGAACTAAGCGCGAGAAAACAGAAATTCAACGAGGATCTCACTACTTTCGCGAACGAAATCAAACGCTTAACACATCTGACGATGACGAACTTAAACGTCGTTGGCGTTGACGAACTTAAGCTAAAATTAAATACAGTTCACGAGCAAATCCGAAAACGATTCAAGATTAAAAGTGACAAGATGAAATCAAGATTCGACATTAAATCACATATGCTTTCCTTTAAACCCGATCAACAGGTTTGGCTTTATTACCCCCATAAAGTCAAAGGAAAGTGCCCTAAGCTACAAAGAGATTGGGTAGGACCATTTATAGTTAAAACTAAAATCAACGACGTAGTTTACAGAATTCAAAAACCCCCTCGTGGAAAACTTAAAATTGTTCATATTGACCGTTTAGCCCCTTTCGAAAATTAAGGTTACTTAGAGGTGACAGATCATAGAGCGTCAATGGGGGAGAGTGTATTTTGATTGCTTGGCTGGAGCCTTGGACGCTTCTTTGTTTCACCGGGTAAAGTGTAGAAGAGCGTCCTGTTAAGGGTTTCCGGAGAATCTAGAGGGATTTAGCTGAATTTCTGACTAGGCTTGGTTAGAGTTTGGGACTTCCCGCTCAGGTTTCGCTGGCTAGGGGCTAGGGTAATTATAAAATAATCTTGATTACTGATCATAATCTCGGTTATTGATTACTTTAGAACATCCCGGGACGTTTACCTGATTCCTTCGTTCGGCAACACTGGGGTAATAGGAGGGTGCACACTATATTACTCGCGCAACAGTGACCGATCTTTTGAAATCTTTCCCTAGTAACACATTGATGTCGGATATTCCGGGTTGACAATTCCACAAACCATTTAAAAAAAAAAATATATATATATATATATATATATATATATATATATATATATACCCTTCAGGTAACTCGTCTGGTAAACGAGACGGGGAAATACTTGGACATTACAAATATCGTGAAAGACCGCTACTTATCTCAGTAAGATTTTGCGTGCACGTCTGTTCATCGGCTCGATTTCCTCCCGGGGTCGGATATCTTCAGTCTTCTCTTTTGCTTCGAGGTAGAGACGTCTCCACGTGTCAAGATTTTCCTCGTCCGGCCTCGCCAAGGATGAGGAGCTCGTGGTTGATCCAACGATCGGACTGGAAGATCCTCGATGTTGATTGTCGTACTTCCCGAGAGGAAAGAGCAAGAGACCTCGTTGCGACGTCGGAACCTGGCTCCTCGCGATCCTTCACGCATGCTCATTACTCCATAAATCGAATACGCACGCGTCGGTACATAGCACCGCCCACTAGTACCCCCTTCTCGTAATTCCGCTTCGCGCAGTATTTAAATTCGTCTTCGTCTCTTACAACCTGGTCCTGCCAGGCAAGACATTGCACTCGCCGTCCACTGTGATTGCTCAACACAAATTTGATGAGGGTGTACTTTTTCTCCCTTCCCACCGTTTTCGCCCGTTCGCATACATCCACGTAGCCACATAATTCGTTACAAAAAATATATAATTGTGAATATTATTATAGCAATAAATCCATATGAGGATATATTTCTAATTAAAACTTACACACTGTTGTCCGGCGGAGACACGGCGTCGAACGCGTTGTTGCTCGAAAATTTCATCGGTGTGGTCGTCACGTCTTTTGGCTCTGTTTTTTTTTCTTCGAACGTCAGTACGTCAGCAGATTTTTCCCCGTTTTTCTTATTTTGAGTTCCTGCCTCATTCTGTTTCGAGGACTCGCTCAATGGCGATCTTCGCATCTTGAAATCAACGCGTGCTTCCTTGTGAACATCCGTTCTGAAACTGACAGCCGAGATATATATTTTCCTTGGCGACAGAAATTGAAAATCTACTTCGCTCCAATTTGACGTTAGCCACTAAGCAAAATATGTATATCGGGAAAAAATGAAGGCGATTGGGGGCGAGGGCGCATAGCATTCGAGCCATTAATCTCGCACCTGCGAACGTACACGTGATTTTGGATGTGCTGTTCGATGTCGGCCTCATCGGAGATCGTGAGGCTGTACTCCGGGCAGTAGTAGCGCATCGAGCCGTCGAGACCGAGGACTTTATCTCCCCGGTTTTAGCGACAAAATTCAACTTCGTTTTCGTGCCGTCGTTTTGCGTCTGCTGGTGACTGTCGGATTTTGCGCGGTCTGATTGGGTCTGCGCCCGGTAGTCCGTCTGCGGGAAATTTTATATAAATTTTACAATCTATTATATTACAAATTACATATTTTACAAATTACACATTTTACAAATTACATATTTTACAAATTACACATTTTACAAATTACATATTTTACAAATTACACATTTTACAAATTACATATTTTACAAATTACACATTTTACAAATTACATATTTTGTAATTGAGGAGGAAGAGGGTAGAGGGAAGAGGGAAGAGGGATCAGCCCAAGCCGGTCACACGGACTCATCAGACAAGAGGCAGAAGAAGGGACGCAGCGGGGCGGCGAGGAGGAGGGCAAAGCCAAACTGGCAATGCAGGACCCGTCCTCGGAGCAGACCGGCAGCGACACCACGGAAGCCTCTGTGCTCGCCGCTGGATCGGGGGAACTGGTTTTCGGGAACCCCGACAGTGGCGCGCACGAAGACACGAGCGGGGGCGCGTCCAGGGAAAGGGTCTCGAAAAGACCCAGACCAGCGGACTATACCCCGCCGGAAGCCCTAAAGGACCCCAAGAAGGCTAGGGTCATACCACGACCGACTGGTTATGGGGACGCGGTTACTGCGGATAGAAAGATAGCGAGAAGGAGAGCGAGCTGGTCGTAGCGGCGCTACTCGGAGTGCTGGACTCGGCCCCTACCGGGGACGAGGTATCGCGCTGCGATGGCTACCGCTATGACCAGGGAGCCCTGTGGGTGACCTGCGCCGACGAGGGGGCCAAGTTGTGGCTGGGGAGAGTGACCCCAGATTTGAAGCCTTGGGACGGAGCCACCCTCCTCGCTTTGGGGAGGGGGGAACTGCCGAGGCTGACAAAGATGAGGGCCGCTCTCTACGACGCAACGGGGAAGTCGACGGAGGAGATTCTCCAACGGCTACAGCGCCAGAATCCTTGACTGCGCACTCCCATGTGGAGGGTGTGGGACAGGAAGACGGCTAATGACGTGGTCCATTTCGTGATGGGCGTGGACGCCTCCTCACTAAAGGTGTTGGAGGACGTCAACCTCAGCCCCCACTTTGGGCTGGCGCGGGCTCGTTTTTATCGGATCGGCGCCGGATCGGGTGGGGGTAGAGGTGGTGGAGGACAGGCGGCCTCGATGGCTGCGGGGACGCAACCGGTCGCGGGACCCTCGACAGGGACCTCGCAGGCACTCAGGGCTCCGGTTAAAGGGGCACAGGTTGCAGGCAGGTCCAGGCCGGGGGCGCCCGTGAAGCGCAGCGACCCGCCGCCGGGCGACTGCGTGGACTCGCGGGCAGTCCGAGGACGCGGGACACCCATCCTGCGATCCCCGGTGCTGCTGGCTCCAAGGGGAGCGTACGGGGAGTCAGGACGTGCGGGGCATATGGCGCCAGCAAAGGCGAACATGCCCAGCGCCTCCAGGCACTCCAAGGAGCTCTGGCTGAAAGGACGGGCTCCTGCGACCGGGACCGGCGTGGACAAAACCACGAAGTCCCGTGGACGCGGGGGACCACCGGCAAGCCGGGGCTCCAATGCGCCAAGGGGCAGACCTAGCGCTGCGCAGACGGTGACGAGGGAAGGTGCTGAGGGGACGAGGACAGGCACTCAAAGAGTCCTGACCCCGGCCCCTCAGGGCCAGCCCCCGCCGCCCAGCTCGGCGACAGGGACCTCTGCCACCTTGGCAAATAGGGAGGAGGGGACTAGCTAAGCTATGGCTTGCCAGGCCCACCTCCCTTACCCAAACCCCAACCCCCACCCCATACCTCCTTTATATCCTTTCCCCCACCCCACCCTCAACTAGACGCGAACGTGGGGACGCCTGCAGTTTCTACGACTGCAGGACGAACCAAAGTTTCGCAGATTAACCTGCAGCACTGCAAAGCGGCCACAGCTCTTCTGAGCCGAGACCTAGTAAGGCTGCAGACGGACATATCCCTGATACAGGAACCCTGGATATGCAGGGGGCTAGTAAAAGGGATAAGTACAGATTTAGGATCACTGATCTACACTAGCGCAGAACCGGGTCCGAGGGCCTGTCTCTTCATCAATAAGAGACATGGTGCCCTCAAGTTGAACCGATTCTGCACCAGAGACCTTGCGGCAGCTACCATCAGGATTCGTATGGGAGGTGTAACGACCGAGCTAGTAATAGCCTCGGCGTACCTACCGTACGACTCAGAGGACCCTCCTCCTACGAGGGAACTCAGAGAACTGGTGGACTACTGTAAAAACAAGGGGCTGAACTTACTGGTGGGGTGCGATGCTAACTCGCACCACATCATATGGGGCAGCTCCAACACAAATGAGAGGGGTACTGCTCTCTTAGAGTATCTCTCTACAACGGATCTTGAGATCTGAACAGAGGATCCAAGCCCACCTTTGTCACCTCACGTAGACAGGAGGTGATTGATATCACGATGGGCTCAACAAGGGTGGCCCAAGCGGTAACAAACTGGCAGGTTAGTGAAGAGGACACTCTTTCGGACCACCGGATGATAACTTTCGAATTGGCAGAGAGTGACAGCCAGATTCCGACGGAGACCTACAGGAACCCTAGGACCGCGGACTGGCCCAGCTTCCAAGCAGGGCTAAGAAGCAGGCTCGGGGACACCGGTGGGTGGCCGCGGACGGAGGGCGCGATCGAGCGGGAGGCAGACCTACTGCAGACTGCTCTGGTCGGGTCCTTCGAGGCTGCATGCCCGCTAAGGAGAAGGAAAACAAGCAAAAAGGTGGCCTGGTGGAGCGGTGAGCTGAACCAGTTCCGCTCCCGCTCCCGTAGGTTGCTAAACAGAGCCCTGAGGACAAAAACGGACAACGACTGGGACGCCTACAGGAAGGCCCAGAGAGAGTATAAGAAGCTCGTAAAGAGGTCCAAAGAAGCAGCCTGGAAGAGATTCTGCGGGGAGATCGAGGCCCTACCTCTAGTGGCCAGGCTCCGCAAAGTGTTTGCATCAGGCCCGACAAACAAACTCGAGGGACTCACACTGCCTGATGGCGGGACAACTGAGAACCACGAGGAAGTACTGGAGCACCTTTTTGTGGTACATTTCCCGGGTTCGAAACTTACGGACCGGGGCAGCTTCAAGGAGAGGCGCTCTCAATTAAAAAAAAGCCGGGTGATTAGGTAACGGCAGCCAAGGTAATCACACCGAGCAGGATAGAATGGGCGATTAAGACTTTTGACCGGTACAAAAGTCCAGGGGTGGATGGGATTTTCCACGCCTTCCTACAAGAGGGAGGGGAGCCTCTCATCAAGTGCCTGAACCGTATCTTTCGGTCCTGTCTGGCACTAAAATACGTGCCTAAAGCTTGGTGTGAGGTCAGGGTGGTTTTTATCCCAAAGCCGGGTAAAAGCAGCTACGATCAGGCCAAGTCATTCAGACCGATCAGCCTGACGTCTTTCCTCCTTAAAACGCAGGAGAGACTGGTCGATAGGTACATTAGAGAGGGAGCACTGGTTGAAAGACCGGTGCAAACCTCACAGCACGCTTACCAGGCCGGCAAGTCTGTCGAGACCGCCCTCCACTGTATTGTCAAAGATATAGACAGGACGCTCGGCAGGAAGGAGTCGGCCTTATGCGTGTTCTTGGACGTCGAAGGGGCCTTTGACAACACCTCCTTCGACGCCATATGCGATGCTGCAAGGGAATTCAGAGTAGATGAATCTATCATCGAATGGATACACCTAATGCTTCGCACAAGAACGGTTACCGCAGGGCTCAGAGGGTCAACCGCGAGGGCGCACGTTAAGCGGGGCTGTCCGCAGGGGGGGGGGGGGTGCTATCCCCCCTCCTGTGGACAATGGTCGTTGACGGGCTACTGGCGGCGCTTGATGGGCTCAGGGTAAACGTGGTGGGATATGCTGACGACATTATGATGATGGTCAGAGGCTCCCACTCAGCAGAGATGACGTGGAGAATGCAGCGCGCACTCCACCTCATGCAAGAATGGTGCACCTCCAAGTCGCTGAGGGTTAACCCGAGCAAGACGGAGATGATGCTATTCACACGGAGGAGAGGTTTTCAACTAAAACCCCCTTACATATTTGGAACTGAGCTGCGATACTCCTCGGAGGTACGCTACCTAGGCGTCACCCTGGATAGCAAGCTCAGCTGGAAAAGCCACATCGCCAAACAGGCTACGAAAGCCACCGCCACTTTCTGGGCCTGTAGGTGTATGTTTGGACAAACATGGGGCTTGAAACCGGAAATGGTTAAGTGGATTTACGCGGCCATCCTGGTTCCCCAAATTACGTATGCTTCCCTGGTTTGGTGGCCCGCTTTGCAGAAGGCCACCAACAGGAAGACATTGGATGAAATTTACAGATTAGTGGGCCTAGGAATTACGGGGGCGATGAGAACGATCCCGACCTTGGCTATGGGGGCCCTCTTGGACATGGCGCCCCCTCACATCATAGTCGAGGCTAACGCCAAAAATGCTGCGTTATGCCTACACTTCAGTGGTAAGTGGAAGAGGGCAGGGGCGGGCCACGCATCACTACTGCAGCGCGATGGGGACCTTGAAGGGATCCTAGTGCAAGGAGGGGATTGCTGTGACCGCTTCTACCAATCCGACCACAATTACCAAGTCCTCTATCCCAGTAGGCAGGAATGGATGGGGGAACAAGACAAACTCCTGTCTCCTGGTGGGCTCGTCTGGTACACAGATGGATCCAAAACAGGGACAGGATCAGGAGCAGGAATATGGAGCAGTGGACCCAAAACAAGGACTCCCAGCGCCAAGGATATCCTTGGCGCTGGGAGACACTGCCTCGGTGCTCCAAGCAGAGGTGTACGCTATCTGGACGTGTGCTAGGCTCATCCTGGACAAGGGATACAGTGGCAAGCACATATATATATGTAGTGACAGTCGGGCGGCGATCGGGGCACTCCACCATGTGGTGAAGAAGTCCGGATTGGTGCTTGACTGCAATGCGCTGTTGTCGCAGGTTGCCTGCCGCAACATAGTAAAAGTTCTATGGGTGCCTGGACACGCGGGCATCCAGGGAAACGAAGAGGCGAATATTCTTGCCAGGGCCGGGGCTACGGTTACTGATCCGGCAAGGATCTGCCATGTCCCAATTGCCATGGATCATATTAAGACCCTGTCGAAAAAGTGGGTGGAGGGACGTTTCGCGGACCTCTGGCTACGGACAGAAGGCATGGGACACTCGAGGGCCTTGTTTAAAGGTCCCTCGGGCAAGCTAGGCTCTGTATTAATTGGCCTAGACAGATATCAGCTCAAGGCTGTAGTGGGCCTTGTCACTGGACATTGGCACACAGGGAAGCATCTAAGACGTCTGGGGCTAAGTGAAGAACCATTCGGTCCGAGATGTAAGGAGGAGGAAGAAACACCCCTCCACGTGATTACGAGATGCAGGGCACTGGAGGACATTCGCAGGAATGTACTTGGGGCGCCCGTACTCGAATCTCTGGACCTAGAGGAGGTTGGGGTGCACGCCCTCCTGTATTTTGCGAAGGAGGCCCGCCTAACCGACTATCCTACATAACCGGATACCCTCCCGTGAATGGGCACGAGCACAATGGTCCGTATAGGACTGAGCGCTCGGAAATTTCACAAAACATAACATAACATAACATAATTACATATTTTACGATATTTACAAATTATTTACAAATGATTTATATATTATTTACAAATTATTTATATATTATTTACAAATTATTTATAAATTATTTACAAATTTTATTTTTAAATGAACAACCTTTAAAAAAAATTAAGAATTGTTATACGTACTTACTATTAACTGTCCTTCCATTTTCGCGACATTTTCCAACTCCGTAGCTACCGGTTCAGCATTTTCATGCTCAACATCTTCAAATAAACCCATCCTCTATCTCGGAGTCGTCGCCGATGTTTAATAGGTACAAAGGGGACTGTCCCACGGTGCTTCAATTTCCAAGAGTTCCAAAAGCAGATATTATGGGCGCGGTCTCCGGACAGTCTGCGATCTCCGAGCAGGAAAACTTGTAGAAAAAACTGCTCACATGTGCGAAAGGGACAATGACGCGAGATCACGCGCGCGGAGAGGATAGCCAGCGCTGCAGCGCTTATGTCAAATTGCGACAGACTGTCAAATTCCGCGCTATTAAACAACGACTGCCGGTCGTCACGGTCACCAATCAATCAGAGCGTGAATAGATCGACAACAAAGGTCACGTTGGCGCGAATTACGGACTTTTTAATAGACGACTAGGGGAACAATAACTCGCGCTCACGCGCGCGGACAGGTTAGCCGCGCTGCAGCGCCTATGTCAAATTGCGACAAACTGTCAAATTTCGCGCTATTAAACAACGACTGCCGGTCGTCAGGGTCCACGACCAATCAGAGCCCGAATAGATCGACAACAATACTCACGTTGGCGCGAATTACGGACTTTTTAATATAAGATTTGTTTATTGCGAAGTTATGAATTTTGTAACAAAAACCTGTTTTTTCCCCATTTTTTACTACAATTCAATTTTTATTAACAATAGTTATAAACTTTAAACTTCGGGAACTTCTGGGCCGTTTAGTAAACACTTCGAGAAGTATTCCTGAATTTTTTCAGATTTCTTGAAAGCTTAGAACATTTTGAAAACTCGATTGTTCCCCGAAAGACCCAGTGTACAGACCGTGTATAGAACAATATAGCTTACTCACGAAGGGTT
This sequence comes from Pimpla rufipes, assembly GCA_963932165.1. Classification (NCBI taxonomy): domain Eukaryota; kingdom Metazoa; phylum Arthropoda; class Insecta; order Hymenoptera; family Ichneumonidae; genus Pimpla; species Pimpla rufipes. The sequence goes on from OZ010638.1 coordinate 10,121,564, forward strand.
AAAGCAACGCAATTTCGAAAAATTAGACAAAATTTAAAAAAAAATCATACGTATTCAGATAAATGAATTAATATTTTTCATTAGAAAAAAGTTTGGGTTGCCGGGTAAATTGTTGAACAATTCATTTTTTCATTCATTTGTTAATAACATTTTGGAATTATTATTATACATAATCAATCTTTTCAGCACCTTCTTCTGCTTGATTTCTTTTTCTTCAGATTATTATCTCATCGAGAAGTACTCGAAATTTTCCCCGAAACTCACATTTGACGAGACTGTGTCGTGTTAAGACGATATGGGTCACGCAATTGTCATCATTTCGATAACTTAAAAATGTGTCTGCTTGGAAAGCGCGCGTACTTATGGGTTGGTAAAAACAAAGTTGGCGCATGCGCGCGCAGGTTAAAAAGTGTCTGTCGTCTACTACCCGAGATAACGCGGCGCACCGGTTGCAAAAAATGCGAAACGTGCATCTGGCTGACCTTCTAGATAAAACGTCGCGCCTCGCGGTAAAACGCTCGGCAAATACGTTGCCCAACTGTCAGTCTACGATAAGGCTGATAAGCGTGACGGGCATAAAAGTGCGAGACCGCGCGAGTCGCTGCGGCGAGCGCGTCGCGCGAGTCGCGTGTGGAGCTCCCGCAGCCCCGGACACTCGAGTGTCGTCGGCTGCTCGCGCAGTGCCGAATGAGTTGCGAGTAACGGCGCGAAGAAAACGAAAGCGAGGATGTCGACCGCGACCGAAACGACGGACATCAAGGGCCTCAAGGACATCGAGCCGCCCTTCAACGTGCATCTCTCCGGGATGTACAAAAGGTAACGACAATTAGTAGCGGCGAATCTCGGACGCGACCTAACCTCAAAAGTCGTATCGATGTTTCAGGAGTTTCGCCTACACAACGATAAAGGATCGACTTCCGGTGATCCTGACGAAGGCGATCGACACGATGAGCCGCGACAAAGAGGAAATCGCACGTAAATTCGGCGCCGTGAGTTTTCGTCCCGATCCGATGTAAACATAACCTAAAAAAACGACGAAAAACGAAGAGAAAAAAAAAAAAAAAAAACAGCGACGCTGCTGGTTTTTCTGAAATGGCTGGCGATCGTTTGCAGGAGGCTGTGGACGAGCTGAAACAGGTCATAGGTGATGTGAGCAAGTTGAAGAGCGAACTGATGAGGAACAAACCTCTGACGCCTCTTCCGCTGACTAACAGCGAGGCAGACGGCGATGCTGCGGTTTGGAACGAATATTTGAGGGTTCGGGGGGAGCTGGAAGGTCCCGGGCTCACCTGGTTTCATACTGTTTGGCTGCTGTGCGAATGCTACATGTATAGGAGGCTCAATCAGGCTTTAGCTGTGACGTAGGTTCAGTACGCTGTTAAATTTTTTTTTGAAAATTACTGGAAATTTGATCCATCAGCTGATATACTGAATTTAATGCATGTGTGTAGTAGAATTTCAAATTTGTATACTCCATCTCTTAGCTTTTGTACTAAATTTCTTATCTTTTATAGGATTCAGTAGAAAATACTGTCATTTTTGCATTTCATTTGCATGTTGAATTTAATATACAGTAGAACTCCGATTAACGGGGATGCTCGGGACCAAAGAAATCCCGGAATCCCGGTTGATACGAACTAAAGAGCAAAAGTGCATAAATCAGTAATGATTAACGATATAACTTTATTTTGACTAATTACAATGAGATTTGGTACAAGTTACACTTGATTGTTGGATAGTATAAACAAGTACATAAAGCGTTAAGTGTGTTTTTTTTTATTAACGTTAAGTAAACGAGACTCTTTTTTCAATGTACTCAGTGACTTCCGTTTGTTTCTTGCACTTTCTTTGCCTCTCGTGATTTGTAATCTGCTTGGTTAATCCGCTTCTAGGTTAATCCGACTCAGGTTAATCAGGGTTTTACTATACCAGTTTGGGTAAACTGGCTTTCCTGATGGAACCTTACGCGTACTATTTTTTTTACGTAGTACGCGTAAAAATCAAAATTACGCACTGCCTTCGGTGCGGAAAATGGATTTTTACACACATTGCGTAAAATTAAATTTTTCGCATACTACGTCAAAAATATGGTATGCCACACGTGCGTAAGATTTTACGCACTTGTGGGATAATATACTATAACAGAGTCGTTACAATTAGGGGTCTTTGTCCGTTCAACCACTTTCTTTCTAGCCTCCTGCATCCAATAAATATTACTGTTCTCGTTACTATGATTTGCGAAAAAAAGTGGCTGAACTGCTGGAAAAAGCCTCGTGTGAACTGCGCAAATTTCTATCGAGATGAAAACTTTCGGCAGGCGAACGCTGAGAACTTACGACCCGTTCGAGAAGCAGAAGCAGGCAGGTTTTTCTCTGTCCCTGAACAGCATAACGCTGTTGGCGCGACACACGTTGAGTCTCTTGAACAGAACGGAAAACGTTTCCACCGCGGAGCGAAAGCACGAATTGGTGAAGTTGCTGAAGCTCAATCTCTGGGGCAACCGATGCGACTTGTCGCTGAGCGGCGGAGCCGAGAGCAACTCGGTGGGCAATCCCGTCGAGCTGTTGGACTCGTTCGAGAGCGATCTACTCGTGGACGACACGAAAGCCGTTTGGGACACGTTGAACAGACCCGAGGGAAGCACCGATCCGATAATCGTCGACATAGTCTTGGACAACGCGGGCTACGAGCTCTTCACGGATCTCTGCCTGGCCGCGTTCCTCGTTACTCACAAACTCGCGCACAAAGTACGATTCTACGTTAAGCGAATGCCCTGGTTCATAAGCGACGTGAATCTTCACGATTTTCACTGGACCGTCGACTACATGCGCAGCCGTGACGATCCTGATCTAAAAGCGTTTGGAGATATCTGCGCGGGACACTTGAAAAACAATGTCTGGACTATCGAGGTACGATTTCATCGAGCCATTTAGTATTTTTAGTTGCAAACAAAATATTTCGTTTCCTTGAACTTAGAGCAAAAGAGAATTTTGGTTCCTTGAACTTTGCACAAAAAAATATTTCGCTTTCTTAACCTTTGCACAGTAAAGAAATATTTTGTTACCTTGACTTTGCGAAAAAAATATATTTCGTTTCCTTGAACTATGCACAAAAAATTAATTTCCTTGAACTTTGCGCAAAAAATGTATGTTTCGTTTGTTTAAACTTTGCGCAAAAAAACATTTCATTTCCTTAAACTTTGCGCAACAAAAAAATCGTTTACCGACATTTAAAAAAAATCGGTACTTTGAACTTTGCCCGCATTTGTTTCAGAATGAATCCTTCTGGACGGAGCCCTACGAATTCGGCAAGATGAAGGAAGCGGGTCCGGCTCTTTACGAGAAACTCGCGCAAGCGACTCTCGTCGTGTTCAAAGGCGACTTGAATTACCGTAAATTGATGGCCGATATTAATTGGGAGCACACGAAGAGCCTGACGAGCGTCCTGTCCGAGCAGGGATTTTCCCCGACGAATCTCGTGACACTGCGGACCGTGAAGGCGGACGTTTGCGTCGGGCTGGCGCCCGGCAAAGCTGAGAAGTTGAGCGAGCTGGACAAGGACTGGATGACAACCGGAAAATACGGAGTCATAAACGCGGTGATCAACCGATTGCCGCGTTGATCAACTGACTGAATTTTCATATCGCGTTTGGACGAAACGTTCGTTCGCGGCGAATCGGTGAACATTTTTTTTCACGATCCTCTGTACAAACTTCCGATTATTCATCGCCAAATCGCCGCGTGTAACGAAATGTGCGCTGCGAAACAATAAACGAAAAAAAGAGGAAACGTTCGTTCGCGGCGAATCGGTGAACATTTTTTTCACGATCCTCTGAACAAACTTCCGATTTCTCGTCGTCAAATCGCCGCGTGTAACGAAATATGCGCTTGCAAACAATAAACCAATAACAAAGTGGAGCTCCCGCCGAAATAACAAACGAGTCACTCCGAATAATATTCATTTTATTATACTTAACGTAATACAGTACCTAATAATAATGATATTAAGTATATTGTAAATACATGATAATATTCATCTGATCTATAAACGTTTGTACAATTACCTATCATAATTTATATATATATATATAATATATATATACATACACATATATGTATATATATATCAAATAATGCGAAATGATAGTTGAACGGAAAGAAAATCAATCTTATGTCTCCCTTCGCCACGTTGCTCGATAAAAGACACCTAATGTTTGTTTGTTTTCGTCTCGTTTAGTAGCAATGGGGGGGGGGGTAAATTTATGTAATTCGATTAATCAAATACTTGCATAGTTTACATGTAGTTTACAACGAGAGTGTTTCAAACTCTTCAGAGTCACTGATTCGCCTGGCCTTTTTACATTGTTCATCATTCGTCAAAAACAAGAATTGTTCTTTCGCATATTTATCGCATTAGTTCGCTCTCTCTATTACACATTTTCCCACATCTGCAATGCCGGTGCGACGAGGTAATTGCGCGGGTCTTGACGCGGGCGGGCGCCGATGCGTTCGTACGATGCAGAAGAAGAAGTAGAAGAAGAGGAGGAATCACGGTGTGTGAAACAATGATTATAGGATTATTAATGCGTCGTTAAAATTATTTTATGCAGACCAAGACGAGAGGGAATAATCACGTGTTGAGGTAATTTTTTTCGTTCGTTTTTTTTCTCTTGAAACGCAGTCGTCAGGAAACGTCGCTACGATCCCCAACGAAATCTGGCAAAAATCGACAAAAAAACGGTCATAAAATTGTATTTTTGACGAATACGCGACGAGCGATTGTAAGTCACTCGGTAAAACCGTCTGAGAGACACGCAAAGCGCTTGGAATGATCGCAAAGTAAAAGTACGAGAGTTATCACGGGACGAGCGTAACGGAGCGATAGCGGGGGCAAGGAGAGCCGGTGCATCGCTATGCGAATGAGTGTGGGTCGCGAAATACACAATCGCGCGGTCGGTGTACAGCGACGCATTGACGAGTCGTGTCGACGGGCGCGATGCGATCATCAATAGTCGTATTCTCATCTTTCACACACATCTTTCACAAACCCGGATGCATTTTATACACACGTAGGAAAGTCTCTACGTCTCTGGGTATTTTCTAAACGAAAAAAATTACTATTGTAACATTTCGGTTTTTGAATCACAATTTTGTTGTTTCTTTTTATCTTACGCCGCTCGGAGCATTGGACAGAAATTGCGGTTGGGATTTAATTCGCAATCCGGGACGAAATTAATCTAAGCACCAGGAGACGAATACGAATCTGACGAATGACCATTTTTCAAAATTACGCTTCGTCTCTCACGATAATTACGTATCGCAGAGCAACTGATGACGTTAGAACGTTTGTGGCGGTCTGCAAGTAGCCGGATTTTATCTCTTCTGGAAGAAAAGATAAGAATCTCGACGAAACCAGCGCATAAATTCTGCGGTATCATTGCTCGCCGATGATGATTCGTAATTGATGCACGAGAGCTTCGTGTAATTTGTTAATCCGACTGGTCCTTCGATTCTAGGCCACTTATGACGCCAGAAAAATAATGATTGATCTAAAAAAAATCAACCCCGTAAGACTATGCGAAGAATTCGGAGGATTTTCCGCGTTACAGTCGAACAAAAACTACTGGGGCACGAAGAAAACACTGGTAATATTATAGAGTTAGTCGATCAAAAAATTCGATGGTCAGTGGGGTCTACGAAACATACGATGCAAATAATCCGAATCATAGATAGGTTTCAATCGTTTAATATTTTTGTTTCTTCTCAAAGATAAATCTCTAGGGTCGCATCGACAGCAAAGTTACAACACTGGATGCTCGACTTTGCGTCAGCGTAAACGATGAATTACGCTTGTCCAGCAGGCATATTTCATCGAATCGCCATTCCCGTCGACGAGTCGCGTTTATTCGTTTGTAGTTAATCGCTAGTCTTTCGCATGGGTCATTCGAGATACCAGTGGCCACAGGATTTCGACGAAGAAAAAGAAGTACATTCGCCGTTCGCCGAAGGACCGACGTTTTTCCCGTCGGAAGACATCGACAAATCTCCATTTTGCGCGAAACATCTCGAAGAAAGATCGAATTCGCACGAAATGTCTCAGCTGTATCGCCACGACGCGTTTCGGTGAAAATTTTGTGATAACACGAGACCCAATTAAAATGATTAAGAAATTTGTATCATTTTTGTAAAACAAGTGCGAACAAAGAATGTAAAATCATTATTTGGCGGTCCAATCGACATCAATCATTTCTTTTCTACTAGTTTAAAAAGCAACTTGCGATCGTTCGATCGATCGACGAACCCAAATGCGTCGCGTTTCGCGTCACTCGTAAACGCTGACGACGGCAACTCGACATTTTTCAAAACCCGCGCCCGAAGCTCCGATAACCCGCGCGTCCTTCGGATTACGCCCAACGCTATCGTCGTTATCGTTAAATATACATTTACAAATAATACTTTCATCGAATGTCCGCGCTCGATTGCCGAGGATCGATGCTGGCGTCGATCGCGAATGACTCACGACTACAAAGAGACTTTCGAAAAGGTTTTTCCCTCATTATTTTGCTTTCGCGTTTTTTTAAATAATTTTTTTCACGATTTCATGAGAGGGGATGGTAAACGGTATCGGAAAATGTTTGCTAAAGACTATTGTGCAAACTGCTGTGACAAATTTACCAACTTGACACGAATTTTGTGATTTTTTGTTCTGTTGTCGTTTTTTTCTTTTTTTTACCTTTTTGCGTATTATACAAGACACGTCGTCAATTTGGCATGGCACAAGCACCTCGGAAGTAGTCACTCACTCACTAAACTTCGCTCTCAGGTATTAAACACGATCACGCGCCATTTACGTTCATTTTAGTATTGGAAAAAACGCGTCGACGACGACGACGACGACGGCTAATAGGTAGTGTCGAAAAATGTTGAGAAAGATAATTATGCAGATGATGTTTCTTTATATCTCCGAAGGAATACGATCGGTTCGCGCGATCGCGGCTACGACTCTCGCACGCGGAAACAAACGTATCCCACCCTTTCGCGCTAATATCCGAATACTCGTACCTTTCGTTTCGTTCGCGTAAATCTCGTCTACAGTCCCGGGGCGAAAGTTACTTGGTAAATGCGGCGAACACCGCCCACAACACGGGATTCGCGTTCGGCTTGGCCGCCTCGGCCTCGAAGTCGAGATCCAGTAACGTTCGGACCCGTCGCATCGCGACCTCGTAGTCGTCGTCGGAGAGCGGTGCAAACGCGTTTTCCAGAACGTCCGCCGCATGAGCCAGGATCACGAGCGCCAGGGTTCTCCGGTCCATGCGGCCGGCGTCGTTCACCCAACGACACAAAACGGCTTCCTGGATCTGGAAGGAGGAACAAGAACGAAAATCCGAGTTGATGTGGTTTTCTTTCTTCAATTTTTGTATGCTAATCGCGAAGCAAAACGCACTTAATTATAAAGCGTTTTACAAGCAAATCTAAGAATTTCAAAGCCTTCGTTAATTTTTTTTAATCCTCCGCGCTAAAAGCGTGGAAAGCTTCCACGCAGTTCTACTGTTCATTCATCATTTAACAACCCAAAACGGCTTTCTGGATCTGGAAGGATGAAGAACAAAAATTCGAGTTGATGTGGTCTTCTTTCTACCATTTTTTTACGCTAATTGCAAAACAAAACGCACTTAATTACAAAGCGTTGTAGAACTCGATCTAAGGTTCTCGAAAAATGAACGAAGGATTTGAAATTCATTGACGAATTGCGTATTAATCACGGTTTCCTGGATCTGGAAGGATAAACAACAACAAAACTCCAAGTTGATGTTGTTATTTTTTTCTTCAATTTTTCTACGCTAGTCACGTAACAAAACACACTTAATTACAAAGCGTTTTCTAACCACATTTAAGGTTGTCGAAAAATGAACTAAGGCTTTGAGATTTATCGAAAAATCGCGTGTTTATCACAGCCGAAAGCTTCCGCACAGCTATACAGTTCATTCATCGCCATAGACAGCCGCACACACAAACCCACCGCGGAACACTAAGGTCTAATCAACCAGGCGAGTTCCTATTCGTGTGCGAGATAAGATAGTATTTCCTCTGATTAAAACACTGTTAGAGAGCAGAATGTTTGGATGCAAAGGCAAATCGTGACGAGCGTCTCGCGAGAGAACGGAGAGAACGAGCGACTCACCTTTTTCACGAGTCGCGTTTTGGCCAAATTGTCGGTGAGCGGATGGGTCGTCATGTCGAAGAGAAGGAAATTCTGTTTTTCGGTTGTGAGGACGCCTTTCTCGACGAGATTCTTGGCTAATCTTTCCCTCACGTTTTTCAACTGGTATCGCAATTTCAGGGGGTTCCACGTCTCACCTGTAATTCCCATTTGTTAGTTCAATAATAATTAAGTAAATAAATAAATAAATAAATAAATAAATAAATAAATAACCGACAGCAGTGGGCGCGCGGTCGGTGCATGACATCGGCGATCTCCCATGCTAAGCAGCTCGACTCGCGGTCGGTACTTGGATGGGTGACCGCTTAGTCATGCACTGATTTGCGCGTCAACTGCTGAGCGGGAGGCAGTTTTTCTGTCTTTCTGATGTATTTTCATACGGCACAAACTCAGAAAAATATAGCCGCCTGTATCGGCACAGGTTTTTCGCAGTGCCCTCGTGCACATGCGATACAGTAGTGCATCAGGAAAAAAGTGGCTGCGGGTAACACTGGAGGGGGGGGAGTTCGTGGAAGGAAACGAGGAATGAAGTGTTGGAATGAGTAGGAGCGGAGAAATGTAAAAGCCTAAAAACAGCATACGCGTAGGAACCAAATAAAAATAAATAAATAAATAAGTAATAAATAAATGAATGAACAAATAAATAAATAAATAAATAAATAAATAAATAAATAAATAAATAAATAATGCCTCCGGCAAATTATTGTCCCGTGAAGCTTTCGAGGACGAATCGAGGACTCACCACTGAGATACTCGATCCAACTCTGCACCGGCTCGGGCGGATCGTATTCCCTGAGTCGTTTTATAGCCTCGTCGAGGAGGACGTCGCCGGTTGGCGCATCGTTTTTCAGGAGCAGCTTCCTCGCCAACAAGCCGCGTTTTCTCATTCCAGCCTTTTCGAGCTCGACTCGCCCCCTCAGGCCCAACTCGGCCAAGATGCAGCCGCGCAGTCCGGAGCTTATGCAGTCATTCCAAAACGATGTGTAGCCCTGAATCAAACAATCGATCCAATTTATTTTAATTCATTCATTTTATAGAAACTTTAGTAATATTTTTCTGTGGTTTTTGTAACCAGGGAAGATGCTAACAACCTTTTCTCGCTAATCAGAAAGAATTAATACTTGTGTAAGCAAAGCAACTGTGTGTTCAAATTAGCAAGATTTTTCTTATCTCCATGTTAACAAAATCTTCCACTTATCAGCATTCAGAAAATGATTTGTTTTGAAAACTGGGACTGGGGCTAAAATAACCATCCAAATGGAATGTCATCTTTGCTGTTGCCATTTGGAAAGTTTTTTTGTTGTAGTAATAACATAGACTTTGTTCAGTAAAACCATTGTCTAAAAAAGTCAGAAAAAAATATTGTAAAGATGAACCTATTCTTGTTTTTCAGTGATTTTTTAAACCAGGGAAGATGGTAACAACATTTTCTTTCTAATCAGGAAAATTAATTCTCACATAAACAAAGCAACTGTGAGTTCAAATTAGCAAGAATTTTCTTATCTCCAAATTATCAAAATCATCCACTTATTGTCCCACAGAAAATTGTGTTTTGAGAACTGGTGTAACAACTGAGATCAAAATGATCATCCAAATGGCAGCATGCTTGCTGTGTGTTGCCATTTGGAAAGTATGTTTTTTCATTTTTTATTATTATTTGTATTTTTTTGATAAAAGTATAGGCCTTGTTTCTCTGTGCTACAATTGTGTTTATAGTGAAAACGTTGTCTAGGAAAGTCAAAAAAAAATGTTGCCACAACAAACTTCCTTATCCTTGTTTTTCAGTAGATTTTGAAACCAGAAAAGATGGTAACATTTTCTTACTAATCAGGAATAATGAATTCTCAAGTAAACAGAGTAACTCTTCTCTCAAATTACCAAAAATTCTCTTATCTCCAAGTTATCAAATTCCACTTATCGGCACACAGAAAATTGTGTTTCAAAAACTGGAATATCCACTGGTACTAATATGACCATCCAAATGGCAACTTCCTTGTTGTGTGTTGCCATCTGGAAACTATTCTTTTTTTTTTTCTTTTTTTCCCCTAATAGCACAGACCTCATTTGTGTGTGCTACAAACGTGTTTACAGCAAAAACTTCATCGCTAGAGGTCGTAAATAAAGATCAGAAATACAAACCTGCTTATCATTCTTTTTCCATAGTTTTTAAAATCAGAAAAGATGTTAACAATATTTTCTTACCGATCTGGAACAATGAATTCCAGCGTAAACAAAGCAACCCTTTGCTCAAAATAGCAAGAATTCTCTCATCTCCAAGTTACCAAAATCCATACATAGACACACAGAAAAAAGTGTTTCGATAACTGGAATAACCACTGGTACTAAAATACCAAAATGACCATCCAAATGGCAACATCCTTGCTGTGTGCTGCCATTTGGAAACTAATTTTTGTTGTTTTTGTTTTCTTTCTCCCCCCTAAAAGCACAGACCTCATTCGTCTGTGCTACGATCGTGTTTACAGCGAAAACGTCGTCGCGAGAGGCGGCAAAAAAAAAAAGATCGAAAATACGAACCTCTTTATCCTTGAGTCCCAGGAGCAGGACCTCCTCCATGAGTGTCAGTCTGGTGGCCTTGTCGGAGTCCTCGTCGACGGTGGGATTCGAGTTGAGATCTTTGAGCGAGTTACTGTCGGAGTCCTGCTGATGCCCGGTGGACGGATCGGTGTGGCCGCCACCCTGCTCGTTGCTACCATCCTGGCCGAGTCCGCTGGCACTGCTGCTGCTGTTAACGACTCGTCGCCGCTGAACGAGGCCGTCAGTGCGATTCATTGCGGGCCGAGTGTCGACGTTTACGGATTCTCGTGGATCGCGCGTCGTCCGGGCGATGCTGGCCGCAAACGTCGGGTTCTCGCGCGGGGTCTTCGGTCGCTCGTTAGCGGCCACTTGCGGCGCGATTCGGACGATAAACACGGTACTGTTGACGCTCGCTGGTCGGACACGACATATCTTTCCAAAATGGCCAGCTATTCTTCACGTCTCCCCGCTGCGAGATGCGAGCGCGGCGCTCGGGTCGCCTGCCAAACGCGCCGAGCGAGCCGACGCGACCTGCCGCCGTCGCACTGCGATCGCGCGATCCGCGGAATGTAAAAGATGGCGGCACACCGCGCGTTCCGCGAATTCGTCGCTGCTGAGAGAGGATATGGGGAGATTTGGGTATCTTCCTTACCGACTGAGGATAAAGAGCCCGATTCCACGCGCGGTCGGCCGCGCGGAATATCAAAGATGGCGACACACCGCTCGTGCTGTGAATTCGTCGCTTCCGAGAGAGGATGTGGAGATTTAGGTATCTTACTTACCGACTTAGGGTAAAGAACCCGATATATTAATCTCACGATTCAACCAACAAAAGTCACGACTCTTGTCCTACTATTTTGTAGAGATTAGAGTCAGTACCTATTCGGAGGAAAAAGAAGAAGAAAAAGATAAATGACTGTTCTTTTGCAAACTATCAATAACAGTGTGTTTATTGAAATTATTAAATGTTGAATGAAAATATTATTTACGAAAACAACAGTTGTACCCGTTTCGAAGGATGTTCACTTTACTTCACATCATCTAGTGCATATGAATAACGCAAAGCGAGTTTTTTTTTACGCAAAGTCACAAGAGGTCCGATGTCCGCGAAAAGCATTGATGGCGTCCGAGAATTAGGTAGCATAGCAGGCACTTCGATATCTCTCACGTATTATGTGAAAAACGACGTTTATACCTGTTTAATGTTGGTAGAAGGATGAAGGCGTGTATAACTTCCGCTATCGACAGGACACTGGCACTGAGATAAAAGCCGGCGATTCCACCGATTGAAACTGCCCGTGATAACAATAATTGAGAATTAATGAAATTGTAAAAACAGTAGATTTATTATCATTGTTATTATTGTTGTTGTTGTTGTTATTGCTGTACGATCGTTTGCGAAAAATTCGTCGAAAAGATTTATTTAAAAAAAAAATTCGATTTATTAACGTATATGCTTCTCGCTATAGTATATAGATTCGACGAATTGTTTTCGACGAACACTGCTATTCAACGAGTTGTTGTTCGACAAATTGTTTTCGTCGAATTCTCCGCAAATCATTATTATTATTATTACCGAGATATTGGAATATACCAAACGTGACTATTCGGTTAGCAATTAATGTACGTTGCTGCTGCAGATAAATGCCGGTTTCGCGTCTGAAACAAAGAAGTCCGTGACAAAATTATGCCGCTACTGCAACGAAAATTCAGTCAATCTGGTCAGAAGGTGATTTCATGTTCCCACTCGGATATATTGTTCCCCAACATCTCGAGATATCGTGATATCGTGTAATCCAATTTGTCGCAATCAGGCAAGCAATCGCAGTCTCTCGGCTTACGATTGAGTATGAAGTCCTTAAAGCTGGCAACGCAAATCATTCCCCAGGCCGTACAAACATTGTCACCCCACTCTGTAACATAATTGACGCTGTCAATGTATAAGTAGATAGAAATATTTCGGCACAGTGGCGGCACGGTAGCGACAGGCACGGCACGGCGTGTCGGTACAATGCAGTAACGTGCGACCGAATGTGACGGCATTGTGACAGCACTCCGATGGCACAGCGTGCAGAATCCGGCACCGTACCTCTACGATTTCGGTACATCGTGCCACTAGAGAGATCTACATTGTGTGTCGACACCGTGCTCGCACAATTTCGGATTCAGTACGCTGTACCGTCACAGTGCCGTCACATTCGGTCGCACACTGCAACCGCACCGTACCGACACGGCGGCACGTTTTTCTTTCAGGGAAGTAGATCCAGCGATAAACATATGGGGCATTGCATATCGACTCTGCCTGTGTCTGACCCTCGACCTCGCGGATTTGGTTCACGGTTTTTTATATGATTCTTCCAATTCGAAATAGCAGTCAGGGTTTCTTTTTCGGTTTTGAAAAACAATTTTCAGCACGGTTCAATTTTTTTGAACGTCTTTTTTTAACATCGAGAGCCGTAGTTTAACAGTCCGAAATTTTTTTTTTAAATGTGGTGACAGAAATGATAATTTTTCACTCATAACTTTTGATGTCCAGTCTTTTTCTTCCATCTGAATGTTAGTTTTAAAAAGAATGAAAAAAAAAAATGTAAAAACACGCTCTAAAAAAATCTGAAAAATGCCCAAAAAATGCTGTATTATGCATAAAATAATTCTAAACAGACTTCAGAAAACCAAATAATTCTTAGCAGTTGATGGAAAATAGACATCTGCGACTATTTTTTCTATTGTTTTTTAAGCTAAAATTCAGGTGGAAGAAAAAGCCTGGATGGTCGGATATCAACAATTTACGTAATGTCAAAAGTGTTCATTTCTAGCACCGGATTTCAAGAATTAAAAAATTAAGGCCATCGAGATTTTTGAAAAAAGACGTTAAAAAAATTATACCGTACTCAAATTCGATTTTGAAAAACTGGACAAAAATCCTGACTGATATTAGAGTCGGAAGAATCCCTCTTTTAAAAAGTTCATGAGTAACGGAAAGCATTGTTAGCAAACTATTAGAGCTGTAATTGGTTGCCAGGAAAGTCCGTGATAAACAACATCAGTTTGGTGTCAAATTTGAAAAATTTGATAAGAGGACAGGCGGGGCAGCAAACGTAACCTTTTAAAGCTTTATAAGAGTGCAGCAGCGTAAAATAGATTAACGGTGATATTTTGAAATGAAAATTTCCGACGTTTTGACGATTTTTGCGTTTTTCGGTCCGGAGCCGGATCTACGATTTCTGACAGAAAAAAAATCGCCAAAAAAATATTTTTTTCAAAATCAATTAAAAAAGGTTAATAACCAGTGTTTTTAGAGGTAGAATATACGACTTGAGAATAATGGTATAGGTTACAAGTCGATATTTTGAAAAGAAAAAAAATTGGGTTCGATTTTCGCGATTTTCGGTTCGGAGCCGGATCTACGATTTCTGACAGAAAAAAAATCGCCAAAAAAATATTTTTTTCAAAATCATTTAAAAAAGGTTAGTAACCAGTGTTTTTAGGGGTAGAATACACGACTTGAGAATAATGGTATAGGTTACACGTCGATATTTTGAAAAGAAACAAAATTGAGGTTGATTTTGGCGATTTTCGGTCCGGAGCCGGATCTACGATTTCTGACAGAAAAAAATCGCCAAAAAATATTTTTTCAAAATCACTTAAAAAAGGGTAGTAACCAGTGTTTTTAGGGGTAGAATATACGACTTGAGAATAATGGTATAGGTTACAAGGCGATATTTTTAAAAGAAAAAAAAATTGGAGTCGATTTTGGCGATTTTCGGTCCGGAGCCGGATCTACGATTTCTGACAGAAAAAAATCGAAAAAAAAAATATTTTTTTCAAAATCAATTAAAAAAGGTTAGTAAGAAGTGTTTTTAGGGGTAGAATATACGACTTGAGAATAATGGTATAGGTTACAAGTCGATATTTTGAAAAGAAAAAAAATTGGGGTTGATTTTGGCGATTTTCGGTCCGGAGCCGGATCTACGATTTCTGAAAGAAAAAAAATCGCCAAAAAAATATTTTTTTCAAAATTGATTAAAAAAGTTAGTAACCAGTGTTTTTAGGGGTAGAATATACGACTTGAGAATAATGGTATAGATAACAAGTCGATATTTTGAAAAAAATATTTCTGAGGTCAATTTTGGCGAAAAGTTTTTCAGGCACGCGCGATAGCGCGTGTGATTAGCCTAGTCATATAAAAAAATTATGGACTAAATCGGCAACGTCGAGGATTAGACCGAGGCCGATTCCGTATGAAATACCCCATATGTTTGTCGACACTAGCGGGTATCACACACTTTACAGGGAGGCGAATCCTGCTCCCTCGGTAACGAAAACTGTGGACACGATATGAGACTTTTCTTTCTTTCTTTTTCTCGAAAAAAAAATCGAAGGTCCGAATATTCTCGGTCCGAAAATTATTCGCTGTCTCGTTTGGCGCGCCCGTGGAAGCTGTTTAGCCTTCCCGCAAATTTCAACCGACCGTCGGTATATTATCGACTGACCTGGCCGTGCCACGAAGTGCGGAACACAACCGCATATGCTCATCGACAAGTTGGCGCGACACTCAATCATGCACAGCTTCTGATAGTAATACGGCCAGTTCCTGAGCGTACGTTCATGGCTGTACATGCACGACCTCTGTTCGATGGTCAATTCACGAACATCCGTGCTCGTCGTCGTTTCAACGGTTTTCACTACCGGGTAAATACTGCGCGCCGTTGTCCTCGGATGTGTAATGCCATTGGACCAGTCGGGAACTGTCGACTTCTGAACTACGGCAAACTTGAGCGAAATTTCATATGACAAAAATACTACACAGACGCAAAAGCAACATTAATAGCGTGTTCAGCGGATTACACTGGTGCACAGTGCGTGTACACCGAGGTCGCGCTACTGTGTTTTACTCGTACTTCGCTCGCACTCCTTCCTTTTCATTTATTTTCTTGTGGCTAAATAAGATATTTGCATGTTTAATTAATTCCATATGACTTCGCGCTCTTTTAGGTTAGATGTGTTCATCTGACTAACGAACATACGCGGTGCGCGTGTACTGCGTGACTATTTCTGTTTGTTTCACTGTTTCGATATAATCGACTTTTGATGTGCCATGTCTTTAGAGTATTCTATTCCACAACTGCAAAAAATACAGTTGTTATGCCGCTCGTCGTATAATCGGCTGATTACCGACGAAGGATAATATTTATTTGATTATTTTGGGGATCGTTTGTCGATTAAGAGGCAGTGATATTGTATTTATTGATTAATGTATGGTTTCTTCAACCTTTTACATCCCGCTCTTCATTTTACATCTTTCCACGTCAACAACTTAAACCTAATTTCCTTAACTCCACATAGATTCACCTTAGCCTATTCATTCACCCCCCTCTCTTTGGTTTCATAACTGTCAAACGCACACAGACCGTTTCAGTAAAAACTAAGTTTTTAAATATTACCGTAGATACACTTCTTTATGTTATTACTCCCCATTCTTTCTTTGGCTTCCCTCCTCCCCATCTTTTCCCTCTCTTACTCTGGCCATGGTGATTTTTTCGAAAGCTCTCGCATATTCGCACATCTCTACCCAAGGTTCATTTACCAGTCTTTCGGACAATTCCAAGGACAGAGCCCGATCCCCCAAACCCGATATCCACTCATCTATTTTTGTTACCCACTCTTCTTTAATTTCCCTTCTCGCTGTCTCACAAATACACACATGCTCTAGGCTCTCCTCCTCTTTTTTGCATACTCTGCAGGACCAATCTGTGTACCATTTTTTCCCTTTAAGAGGCAGTGATACTTCGCTGTGAACTTCTTCGCCCAATGCTAAACGCCTGTAGGGCTGTC
Source organism: Pimpla rufipes (assembly GCA_963932165.1). Lineage (NCBI taxonomy): Eukaryota > Metazoa > Arthropoda > Insecta > Hymenoptera > Ichneumonidae > Pimpla > Pimpla rufipes. Next base: position 10,138,154 of record OZ010638.1, read on the forward strand.
TGTCTCGCACCTAGCGCTGTCTCTCTCGCACCTTTTTGTTTATCGAATCTCCTGACCAAACGGCTGGATCTATCGAGGAGGTGCCTCTTAAGGCGATGTGAAACATCCACGTCGAGCCCAGTCGGTAACAAAAACTGTAATGAACGTTTTAGACGGATATTTGCGTTTACAGCTAAAAGAAGAAATTCATTCCCTGCGGATTTCACCAGCGCAGGGAATGAATTTCGTATTTTAGCTGTAAATGCAAATATGCATTAAAAAAACGTGCATTACAGTTTTTATTACCGCAGTCGGTATTCCACATATCCTTAAGGCAAGGTGAAACCTGCTCAGTCGGTAATAAAAACTGTAACCAATCTTTCCGACGATGCCCAACGTTGGATGCGCGGTTGACTAGCAAGGCTTAAGAAGGCTTAAAGATGTAATACACAAGTAAGTGCGAGTGCGAGCGCAAAATCGAGCACCAAAGCAGTGTCCATAATCTCGCTCTGAGCAATTCCCATTAAAAGTGTCTCAATTCCGCTCATTAAGCGCGCGACGAAGCGAAAAGCACCCGACGCTCGACTTTGAGGTTAGGGTTGCGATAGGCCCGCGCTTCGCGCCCAGCATCACCGCTCAATCGTCTCCATCGAACAGCCAATATGCCATTAAAATTCAAAGACCAAAAGAAGCCAGGAAAAACAAAAATAAAGTTCGTTCCTCGGGACAAAGCAACGGCGATCATCCACGCCCCGTCAGCGGAGAAAGCAGGGTCTCTCATCACAGCAGCGGCAAAGGGATCCTTGCAGTCGCCGTCGCTGCAGATAGACATTCCTCCACCCAAGCCACCGGAAAATAATAACAACAAGACAACATCAGATTTAGACACCCACTCTCACCAAGAGCTGATAGATACCAACTCGACTTCGGTCGCAGCCATCGAACCACCTCCAGCAAAACCGAGCACCAGTGACCTAGTCACGCCACCAAGTCAAAAACCACCTCCGTCGACCAACGCATCAACATCACTTCAAACCACAACTCGACAGGCTTCGCTTCCAAAAGAGCAGCCGGTCGACAACATAACAGACGTCAGCAACCAAATAGCGGAGCTAAAAGCAGAATTTGGTAAGCAGAGCCAAATCATCGACGAGCTGAACGTGATGGTAGAGTGCCAACAATCTACAATCGCTCTTCTCAAGGAAGCTCTGTCCAGAGAGCAAGAAAAAAACCAACTCGCCCACCACGTTGTGGGAGAAGAAGCAGCATCTCCGAGCCAGCACTACGACGACCAACCGTGGACGGTGCTCTCAACAACTTCACCTCCAAACGGAAACCAAACGCCTCCTCAGACACAAGTCCAGCGAGCCACCTCCCGGACTCGAAAAGAAGACGAACAACTCCAGGGACTTCACAGAACCGATCCCTTGGTAAAACACACGGAAGAGACGCTTCACCGAGCGACGACTCGGAGTCGGACGCAGACGACATTCGCCGATACGGTAACACAGGCATCCCACCTAACCCAGCGAAAAAATCCCGATCCCCTCCTACAAATATAAGAGACCAAGAGATCAAGAATATTATCGAGTTGCTAAGAGCGGAACTGAAACACAAAAATTTCGCAACCAAAAGCCTCAGCAGCTCCTCGCACGAAGTATACCTATATAACTCAGCAGACTATAAGACCGTCTTACAGATTTTCAGGGAAAGAAACATCCCCTTCTTCACATTCACACCAAAAGAGGAGAAGCCGCAATTTCTGATAGTCAAGTACATAGACGGGAACTTCGACCCAGACGACTTAAGCCGCGAAATCGAGAGCCTCAATCTGACAAACGTGCAAGTAGTCAAAATAAGCCACTTCATACCACACAACAAAAGTAAATGGCAGAACCGTAAAAGCAACATGTTCCTGGTACAAGTTTCAGCCAACAGTAGAGTCTCCGAGCTCACCAAAGTAGACCGTCTAGCAAACCAAATCGTCAGATGGGAAAAACTCAAGAAATTTGAACAGACGCAGTGTCGCAACTGCCAGAGAACCGGCCACATAGCTCGAAACTGCTTCCTCAGCTACAGATGTGTAAAGTGCCTGAACCAGCACATGCCGGGTGATTGCAGGGTAAGCGTGGAGAACGACGAAACCCCAGTTGCTTGCGTAAACTGTGGCAACACAGGACATCCGGCCTCCTACAGGGGGTGTCCGAAACTCCGCGAAATTAAGGCCAAGATCTCCTCTACAATCCAAGCCGCCAAAAACAAAAGAGCCGAAAAGCTCCGAAAAATCGACAATTTGACGATACCGGGAATCAAGTACGCCGACGCATGTAGTAGTTCCAGAATCCCTCGGTCCCAGCCCTCCCAAGCTCGAGCCGCTCACGACACACACCCGACACACACGACCAACTTCACGCAAAATCGCGCCGACACGTGCTCTAATTACCCGACAGATTTACAATCCTTCAAAGACGCAATACTCTCGAAAATGGACGAAGAATTTACGAGCCTCCGAAATCTCGCAGCAGAAAACTCAAGCAAAATAAAATTCATCCTCAGCTTCCTAAATATCGAAAATGGAGAATAAGGCCAGAAACTTCACATCCCTGAGATTAAAAAAACTGACCATAATAACAGCAAATACCAACTCACTTATCGCAACAAAAAAATGTACGACCTCGCTAACATTAATAGAATCGACAACCACATACTAAAGCTCACAAGAAATCACATAAGAGCCGCAGCAAAATACACAGCGAACCCATTAATCTCCGACATCTTTAACATAAATCCGGTATACATTTCCAAGTGCCTCAAAACGGGGTACATCCCCCCAGAAGCTTTCGTATATCTAGACTCACAAGGATACCTACAAGATATCAACAACATACCGGTAATTTACCACGTTAAAATACACGCAGCACACAAACAAATCCTCTACGACAAAAATGTAAATTGCATGGCCCCGGAAAACCATATAAAACTTAAATATTCAATGGCCATCCCCGCCAAAGATAGCCAAGCCACTCATAGAAGTGATACCGAGCGTTACTGGTGGCTAAAGTAAACCTATATTTTATAATAATTAATTTGAGACTAACATTTAATACGACCAAGTTCCTACTCCAGCCAAGACTGAATACATCTATTAGACTAACTAGGATTACAAAAATGTACATATTGCATATATTCTTATCTTTTTTATTTAGATTTTAAGTGTTTTTGTTAATTAGAAACAAAAAATAGCCCGCATCGCGAGGTCCAATACTTGACCGCCAGTTTTTACTGCATTTTTCTGGAGCTCAACAAAAATATTATATAAATTCGCGCCAAAAACTCCAACGGTACAGAAGCTCTACATATTGGCTATGTTTTTCAACCGACGAGAGCCCGAATAGGGCCATTTGGTTTATTCACCTTTCTTTCTTTTGGTTTTGTATTCGTTTGTGTTTCCAACTACACTCTGTAATTTTGTTTACCTGCTCGAAATAAACGACTAATAATTAAAAAAAAAAACGATGCCCAACGTTTCCGAAGAAAAGAAAAGTTTTACACCATTCCTTGTTCGATTCTGGTTGGTGTAAAACTTTGATGTTTCCTGGCATGTGTCTAGTTTCCGTGAATTGTTGGTCCGAAAATGATTTTCTATCTCTCTCGCACTCACGGTGGTTTCACCTCGTCTTAAGAGGCAGTGGCACTTCCGCCACTCCAGCTCGAATTTTTGAAAGGTTTTTTCTCCCCTAGCAAGTCCGGTCACGATGAAATTCACTACGTTTTTACGGTGGTTTTCACCCAGTGGTTATTTTCGAAAAAGCGACGGTACTCCTTCGCGAACCACCTACCAAATCACCGTAGTAATAAGTTTGCAGTTGGTGGTTTTGTCGGTGGTTTGACAGTGGTACAACGCGAAAACCACTACGTGAGAGAATTTGTTACGGTGATTTCGTCGGTTGTTCGCTAAATATTACGGTCGCTTTCTCGAAACTAACCACTGCAGTGGTTACAATAGTGGTTCGTCAGTGGTTGGGTATGCCAGGGTCCTAAACTATTCGACAGATAGATCTCAGATGTTGATAGAATGTGTATCAACAATTCAAGTATTGTAGAATTGGAAGTATTGTAGAATTGGGCTGATCTTCGGGCTCGATAAACAAAAAGGTGTGAGACAGACAGCCCTATAGGCGTTTAGCATTGGGCGAAGAAGTTCAGAGCGAAGTATCACTGCCTCTTAATACGGTTTTATTACGGTAGATACAATGTCGATCGGCGTACGCCGAATCGATGCAAAAATACGAGTTGATTTATTATCTTTAGTTCGAGACCTCCGAGTCGGATCGGTCCGATCAGTTCGGTTGTTGTTAATGGACTGACTTCTCTGAGTGGCGTTTGCCAGGAGCGAACGCCACGGAAATGTGCCGAGTTGGCAAAATCGGCTATTGCGATTTGACGTGGTCCGACCGGCAGGTCACTGCATCGTCGCGACACGAGTGGACTCGTGGTTGCAACATATGTACATTCAATTATATTCGATTAACGCTCGAATATAATTAACGCAAACTTAAATTTAGTCGTTAATTTCGCGACACAACACAGTCATATGAAACGCGCGCCATACGTGACTTTGCAGCGTTCACAACAGTCTGAAGTTGGCTCTGGGACATATCCATCGCCGACCAATCAAGGCACAAGTTTTACTGGCTTCAGTATTTCGATATATTCCACTTTCGATGTGCCATGTCCTTTTTAAGAGGCAATGATACTTCCCCCTCCCTTGCTAAAAATTTTGAAACCTATTTTCTTCAAAAATACTCGGCAGATGGAGCTCAGATTTTGAGAGAATGTGCGGAAGTATTGCAGAATTGGGCGGAACTTCTGGCTTCTCGATACACGTAGCCGTTTGTTCAGGAGAGTAGAAGAACTAGAGAGACAGTACTAGGTACGAGACAGACAGGCCTATAGGCGTTTAACATTGGGTGACGAAGTTCCGAGCGCATTCTCTCAAAATGTGAGCTCTGTCTGCCGAGTATTTAGGAAGAAAATAGGTTTGTAAATTTGGAGCAGTGGAAGTATCACTGCTTCTTAAGAGGCAGTGATACTTCGCTCGGAACTTCGTCGCCCAATGTTAAACGCCTCATTACACTTTCAATGCACCGTGTTTTACTGGTAAGATTGGTGCAAATATAATTGAAAAGTTCGAGGCATCGCGATTTTATCCGTGCGCCAAAAGTCATGAAGGAGCCGCATGGTGGAAAAATACTAATAATCCAATGTAGTCTATTCGAAACTAGTGTAATGTAACCTGGAGGCTCGGTGTGCATTGAGTGTACACCAGTGTAACCAGTTGAAAACGTTATAAGGTAGTTCTGTCGCGAAGGCAATTCAAACTTACCTACTCGGGTTTTTGACGTTTCGAGATTTAATTATCAAACTTTACGTCTACAAAATTTCAAAAGACATTGCCGGACATATCAACGAGTATTCGGACCATGAGCATCGTTTTTTTACATAAGGGCTCACAGGAGAATCAGAAAACTTGATGTTGAGATTAAAAAATAACTCTATCTCTAATAACTTAAAAAATAACTCTTTCTCTAATAACTTTAGAGATAATAACTTTATCTCTATCTTAGATAAAAGATAGAGTCGTTACAATATAATTACGATTTTAGGAAATAAATTCCCGAATGTTTTTGACGTAATTATTGTTGAGTTAAAAATACCACAGATAATTATTATTTATGTAGCGTAGACTCTGACGTGTTGACTCCGACGTACCCACAGAGCTACCTTCTGGCATTGCCCTGAAGAGCCAATATGAGGATAAACAAGGTAAAGTATAAATACGTACACTGCGGATTGTCGCCTCCGGACGGTATCTTATGTAGTCATGAGGTTTTTCGGGCCTGTCGCCAACAGTTTTTGTAAAAATTAGTCGTACAACATTTATTCAACGCGAGGAGGAGAAAAGACAACACGCGAGAAATTATCGACTGACCCGGAAAGCCTACTGCAGTTGGTGCATTGAAAACACAGTCCAATCTCGCTCAATACGACCTTCGATGTAACGATTATTCTCGTGTTTGCCGACTGCATGGAAATAAATATTACTTTTCGCCAGATATTCGGAGAATAATTCGCCGGATATATTCTTTCTTACGTTGTTTTACCGACGGAGCGTGAAGCACACAAACGATAATTCCGTCGACTCACCTCGAAGAGTATTTTGTTCCACGAAGTGTGGTTTTCTATGATAACCCTCGGAGTTTCCTCCAGGTTGTGGTAGTTCGCGATGGACAGGAATTTGAAGAATTCAATAGCGTCCGTCGTGTTAGGTATGCCGTTACTGAAATGCGCAGTTAACGTCTAAAAATTTGAGCCTCACGTACCGGTAGTCAGAGCGATCAACACGAATGTTACTTTATTTTAATAAAATTGCCTTGAAGTTTGAATCTCGGTAAGGAGCTACATGTACCTTATACCACTACGACGCCCAAAAAAATATCGAAATTTGGTTTATTTATAAAGAAAGTATCGGTGGAACTAAAAAATTTGATTTTTATTGATTTGTAGAAATAAATAAATGAATTTTTATAAGAAAAAAAATCATCAAAAAATTGAAAAAAACGGCCGTCGACAAATGCTTTTTTCTTGACGATGGACATCATATTTCATATGAACCACTTGATGGGTCACTTCGAATGTACACAAAATACGTTGAGAAACATTTAGAGGCCGTTGACGACCTTAGTTATTTTATCGATCTTTATTCTCGAATAATTACGCAAAAATTACTTTTTTTCATAGATATTACATGCTTCAGTTTTAATCCGCCGCCATTTTGTAAAAAGAAATCGATTTTAAATATCGGTGGCCGTCAAGGTCTGGTAGTTGTTATATATTGACTGAAAGAACCCGTTTTGTTTTTTTTTATGTCTTTATTTTCATGTTATGTTTATTTATGTTTTCATTTTTTTAAGGATTTTATTTTTTCTTCCTTCAAAAAGTTGGTGGCGAGATTTATCGACTTTCGAGTTTTGGTATCGAAGTTCGAGATTTGTATTGTTGCCAAGCTATTCGCGCTGTGAAACTGGCGCGTGATTTTTAATCTCGCGGGTTTTTTGACACTAGGATTAAATGTCACACGCTCGTGTGCGAATATACGCAATAATAAGTATTACGATCGTGCGGTGCGATCATTGCGACGTTACTGCGTGGAAAATAGTCTTCTAATGGGTGCGAAGCCAAAATGGATTCATTATCGATGCGACACCGCTCGATAATAACCTCTGCTGTTGTACACGATTTATTTTATACATTTCACAAAAAATGACACGTGCGACGTGATTTCGCCAAATTCTCCGCTCGAAGAATGTGGTTATTTTTTAGCGAAATCGGGAGAAAAGTATAGTACGCTAATGGGAGGAGTGCAATATTTCACCGAGTGTGAAGTTTGATGCCCGAGCGAAACGAGGGCAGAAATTCACGCAAAATCCACACTTTCCTCCCTTGTAAATTGCAAATTGTTGATGTGTTCACGTGTACATTTTTTAACTGTGATTGGTTGCCAGGAAAGTTCGTGATAAACAAAATAAGTTTAGTGTCAAATTTGAAAAATGTGATAAGAGGACAGGAACAATGGTATAGGTTAAAAGTCTATATATTCAAAAGAAAAAAATTTGAGGTAGATTTTGGCGATTTTCGGCCCGGAGACGGATCTATGATTTCTGACAAAAAGATGGTCGCAATCATTTTTTTTTCTTTTCAAAATCGAGTAAAAAGTATTGGTAACCAGTGTTTTCGGGGGTAGAATATGCGACTTGAGAACGATGGCCTTTTTTAAAGTTCATCAGTAATGAGAAAGCGTTGTCAACGTCCTACTCGAGCTGTGATTAGTTGCCAGGAAAGTCCGTGATAAATAAATTTAACCTTTAAAAATAACCTTTTAAAGCTTTATAAGTGCGCAGTAGCCCAAAATTCATTCAGGCACATGCGTCAGCGCGTGTGATTAGCCTATCCGCTATTAACATGCCCGTAATTCGTGCCAACGTGACCATTGTTGTCGATCTATTCGGGCTCTGTTTGGTCGTGGACCGTAACGACCGGCAGTTTTTGTTTTTCGTAGTGCGAGATTTGATAGTTTGACGCAATTTTGATATAAGCGCTGCAGTAACCTCTGTCCGCGCGTATAAGCGCGCGTTATTGTTCCCCTAGTTCTTTTGTAAAAAGTTGGTGGAACAAAAGATTCGCTATCAGCTAAGTTCATGTGAAGCCGTTCTATTCGTGCTATAATTGGTCGGCGGTGGCGTGAGACACAACGATCATGCATTGAAATTTTTTTTTATGTGTAATGTCAAAACTCGCAGAAAGGGGCCAAGGGGTCATTGAAATTTGTTGTTTATGTCAAATGTCAAAACTCACAGACAGGGACATGGGCGCTGTAGCGCCCGTGCTGCTTATCCCTAGCCTCTTTTAAAAAGTTCGTGAGCAACGGAAAGCATTGTTAACGAACTATTCGAGTTATGATTGGTTGCCAGAAAAATTTCGTTGTAAACAAAATCAGTTTGATGTCAAATTTGACATAAGACGACGTAACCTTTTATAAGAGCGCAGCAGCACAGACGTCTTTTAGGCACGCGCACCAGCGCGTGTGGTTAGCCTAGTCTAATAAAAAAGTTGTTTGAGTGTCACAAATCATTAAAAAATTGTTCTGGTTCCAGCAATACTTCCTTAAAAACAAACAAATTTATATCTTTATTCGAGCGTGTAGGTAGATGTAGCCCCTTAATTATTTAATCTCGCGGTGATTAATCTTTTTTTCAAAGAGCAAATATCACTTATCTCAATATTTATCTGCTTATCAATTGTATTAATTACACTTGAAGCACCAGGGGGAGTCTCGTCTCGTCAAGCGGGTCCTCGAAGCAAATAATGAAATCAGGCACCTTCTGGTCGGCACGAATTTGTCTTCTCCACATGTAATTCTGCTGGACTTCAACCGAAGTTCCGTGGGTGAGGTATTGCATGTGTGCAAAAAACGTGTAGCCGAGTTGAAGAAATACCAAAAGGAAGAAGCACACGTAGAGGTATAACCTATTTTCGTGGAAGAGATCAAAACGAATAGATAGATTAGAATAGACGAATAGACGAAAAGAATAGATAATCGGCGGATGAAAACAAAATTCACTTTATTCGGTCGATTCTGTCCAAAGATACTATCTACTTCCGGGTATCATCAAAATTTGTCTCCACATTAAAAAATATTTAAGAATTAAATTTCTGTATTCTGTTACACCAAGAATGTGTATTTCACTATGTTTGAGAAAAGTGCTGCAAAAAAAAATCGGTGAATTATAATTATATTAACTTTTCCGCATAAAAAGTTAATTTAGGCGAAAACATGATCGAATTTAGTAGGCACTTCTGTACGTTTTTGCAAAACGTGAGTGCCTAAAAACGAGACGATAAAAAAATGGAGAATTACGACTCAAGATTGGGCGTGTTAAATGCGTAGAGGGGGGGGGGGGGGGGGGGATCTCAGAGTTATTTAACGGAGTTAATAATAGAAACTTTTAAGTACGATGTATGGGAATGACTATAAATCTTACCGCTCCTGCCAGCAAAATGTATCACGAATAAGAAATCGAAAAGCCGTTATCGTGGAATTTCGGCAGAATTTCTCGAATCCTGTGAGCAATTTCTTTTTTTTCTTACGCGGCCGCGGAACCTCACGATATTGACCATCTTGCCAACCTGGAATTGCCGCCATGGTTAGCTCGTTGCTGTAAATCATTCTCCTCTCGCGTTCGAATTTATGGCGCGCGAAAATCGTCTCGACCGCTCGGCCGCACCGCGTTTTATAGACTTCACGGCACATTTCGTTCGGACAATTTGTCACGCTCAACTTCGTCTAATTCATAATTCATACAGACGAGTTCGTCGCAATTACGCACTTGTCCAGTAATCACGCAATTTTCTACAATTATCCCGACATGAAGACCGCGCCGGTAATTTGTGCACTACAAGCGCTTCGACGTGTGGAATTCACGACTTCGCGGATCATGAATAAAACCGATAAATAAATGAAGCTGAACGCGGCGGAGATTTTTAAAAATAATTTTTGCGATCATTACAATCACTGAGTTTTCATAGCTGTCATCTCTCGCAATAGATTTCTCTTTGAGACTTCAAAGATTGTCGTGCAAGCGACGTTATTTCGTCCTGTTATTTTGAAATAACTTCAATCTTGTACGTTTTGCCGCTTTGGAAACGCGGATTTCTATTGGCCAGGCGCGGTCACCGTCGTATTGGCTACGCATCGCTCGCGTCGTGCGCGACGAGCAGCTAATAGCGACGGCGGCGGAAACAGCGTCAAAAACTGACGATTATTATACTGAGCAATTGTCAATTTTAAATGCCATGTCCGAATTAAGTTTTCAGAATCGAATACGTGTCCCGGTAGAGACGAAAATGAAAAATGATGTATTTTGTTATAATAATAAGGAAACAGTTATTGGTTGGATATACGCTTAGTCCTGCTTGCTTAGACAAACTTCACACACGGTGAAAAGACGCACTTTCCTCCCTTGTAACGTAATGTAATATTACTTCACTCAGTGTTGTAAGGGACATATTACGCACGTTTCTTGTGCGTAATACATCCATTTCACACCTTGTAGAGTAAACTTTCGTACAATACTCGGCACAAAACCTTTTTCCGCCCTCATATAGTAATGTACTAACGATATGAATAATGTACTCATATAAATGTCAATAACGAAATAATGTACGCATATAGTAATGTTTCTAAAGAGTGTGCGTTTGCTCCACGAGCCGCAGGCGAATGCTGCGATCACACGAGTTAAAAAAAAGTGTTTTGCATTAAGAATGTACGAAATTTTATACCACAAGGTCCGGAAAGGTGGCCATTTCCGTCCGCAGTGATATAAAAGTTTTTTCGCTCTCGTTAGAGTAATGTACTATTTCTCACGACTCCGCTAAAATAACCCCATTTCGTGTCCGCAACTCGGGCGGAAAATCGCTCATTTCTGACAAATGACTTACGCATGCGCAGTCCGCTTTCATTACCTCCCTAGGGAGGAAATCAGCTCATTTCTGCCCGCGCGGGAGTAATGGAAACCGTACTACGCATGCGTGTCGTCATTTGTCAAAAATGAGCTTATTTTGCGTCCTCGTTGCACACACGAAATGTGGTTATTTTTTAGCGAAATCGGGAGAAAAGTATAGTACGTTACATGGGAGGAGTGCAACTTTTCACCTCGTATGAATTTCTGCCCTCGCTTCGCTCGGGCATCAAACTTCACATTCGGTGAAAAGTTGCACTTTCCTCCCTTGTAACGTAATGTACTATTTCTTCCTCGTGTCGTAATGTATTAGAACTTTTGCGAAATAAATTGTGATCATGTACCGACTGCAGCCCTAGTAGATCCGAAGAACCTCCCTAAACAACCGAAAAACGACCGTCGCTATGGAAGAAACTTTGCACACTGCTTCCTCACTAATTCCCCTTTTTCACAAAGCCACCTCTATGAAGAAGCTTATTTATTAACTTTGGCTTCCTCATAGAGGAAGCTTTGTGAAAAGGGGAATTAATGAGGAAGCAGTGTGCAAAGTTCTACTTTGCAACTTTTTTTGAATTTGAACAAAAGAAAATTCCGTTACAAACACCGTTACATCTAATTTTGATTAGATACAAAGTTTTGTCTTACTTTAATAACTTTTCCATAGTTATTAAAGTCTGTCTGAAGTCTGATGACTTTCAGTTGTATGCAGTTATATGGTTCAGGGTTCATATGCGGTTATTACGTGTAACCGTGGTAATAACAAAAGAATAACTATTAACGAACGATAATCGGTTGCTAAGATACGTCGCTTTTTGGTTATATACTTGCAGGTTGAACCCACTCACTAGCAACCGTGGCTTACGGATTCTTCATGCGGTTCTTTTTTGTTTCAAAGCAACGGTGCCTTTGTCGGTAACTTCATGGTGATGTGACGGTACAGAAACCGAACATGAACCTCATAATGACGGTCACTTGAAAGTGACCGTAAAGCAACTACAAAATTAAGGTTGCGCTCGGATCCGCTTGGGTGTGCGTGATGATGTCCAAGCGGTCGGTAACTTAATTTTACTATCAAAACCACCCTTGTAAAAAATAGATATCTGCATTACCGACCACTCGGCATCACCACCGGGTGATCACAATTTATTTGTGGTTGCTCGGTGGCGCAACCAATCGCAGCTCGAGGATTCAAATGTTGCTTCGTAATTTTCGTATGCACGTCCAACGACATTTTCCGTCGAGGCAAGTAGACTGACCCGCGTTCGGACACCTTATAATCGGCCAATCCTTCATCGCTGTCATTTCTTGTCGTTCTCGGTACCGCGCGTTATCCGAGTAGCGAGCATTTGTCGTGCTCCGGATCGCAATCGCGACGCGCGCGCAGCGACTAACGAGAAGAGACCGGCCCACCCGCACCGGGGGTCCACGCGGCTAACGATCTCCGCTTCCTAAGCCGAATCATCAATCAACGTCCCGTCCCACGAATTTATGGGAGGCTGGCCAAGACATCGCCAAGCGAGCAGTAGCCTAATTGTAACGTAGCCGGCGCTACGAACAGCTGCAGCAGTGTCGCGTCTATCATTTCGTATAATGATCACTTTTTATTATTTGTTTGTATAGAGGCTAAAACACCACCATTTATCTCGCTTAAACGCCAGTTGTACCGTTCGTAGACAGTCTTGAATTATTTCGGAGCGGCAATAGGCGCCATTGGCTATGCACGCTGTGCGGAATGCTGGAATTGTTATCTATATATATTTATGTACTTTAGGCGCTCGTCGATTCGTTCAAATTTCGCGCGCAGTTTGTCAGCGCCGCGCGGAATGCTGGGATTTTTAACTATATATATTTAAGTACTTTAGGCTCTCGTCGATTCGTTCAAATTTCACGCGCAGTTTGCCAGCGCCGCGCGGAATGCTGGGATTTTTATCTATATATATTTAAGTACTTTAGGCACTCGTTGATTCGTTCGAACTTCGCGCGCGGTTTGTCAGCGCCGCGCTCAATGCTGGGATTTTTATCTATATATATTTAAGTGTACTTTAGGCAGTCGGCGATTCGTTCAAATTTCGCGCGTAGTTTGTCGGCGCCGCGCCAAATGCTGGGATTTTTATCTACATAATATGTTTAAATACATTAGGAACTCGTTGATTCGTTCAAATTTCGCGCGCGATTTGGCAGCGCCGCGCGCGGCGAATCGCCGAACCACCGATTCGAAATACTAAATTACCCTGCGCGTGTTTTAAGTACTACAATACGCTTCCGGAAATGCGTTTTTGCGGCGATTTAGCCGTCTCCAGCGGAGCCGGATCTTCGGAATCCCCCGTAGCTCGTGGGACTGGATCTCAGAGGGTTCTGTTCATCCTGAAATCACAGTCGTTAGAGATTAATGCGCGAAGGCCTGGTGTGTGCGAAATTGCCCGACGATTTACGTACAAAATTGTGGCCGGCAAGCTCTTCCTCGACGAAACGTTTAAGCTGAGCGTAATAACTCAAGCGAATGCGCACAAAAAAAAGGGTAGGACAACGTGTGGAATTATTCCTGCCGGACAACTAAATGGTCGGGTAGAAAGTCACTGAACTCTACTGAAGTGAATCCATTTTATATATATACAATACACACATTTTCACTCCACATCCTCGAATTCCTCGCAAATACGCATTGGTCGAGCGACTCAGTGGTCTACAAGATTTTCACTAGGCCGTCCCACGCGAGGACTCGCGTATCAGTACAATTTTTACGCGCTATTATATTCGTACACAATATAACGTAATATATATAGGTAAAGTAAAATAAAATATTACTCGATAACGCGTTGTATCAACGTAGGATCAACATATATATATATATTTATATAATAATCATATCGTATTAAATTCAACGTTAGAAAAGATCGCGTCAGTCGATGGCGCGTGTAAAATGCACCATCGTTATCACGCATTACTTGTTGTTAGTCGATTAATTGTTGTTACGTTAAAGATAATGTGATGAAGACTTTTTATTCGTTTTCTTCTTCTTCTGGAGAATGTAAAAAGTGATTCTCCGACTAACCGATCCGGTCAACGGCGACGAAAAAGCTTCCAAAGAGTACGGAGGATCTACAAGATCGTTTTATTTATTTTTGTTTAGTTTCTTTTTGTTAGGATAAATAAATAATAAATTCTAATTTATGTATATACTTTCGGGCGTTTGTCTCTTCTACTTTCTCCGTCGCTCGAGGCCGGCTGAATACAGTTCATTATGTAGTATGCGGTAATACTCGTGGCTCGAAACTCGAGCCGTCGTTAATCACGTGCGTTTGTCGAGACTCTTTTTTTCGAATTTCTCAAAATCATCGAATTTTCGACTGACGATTTTTTCCTCCTCTACCCACGCGAATAACGGCGGCCCGAGAGACCGTGACTGAAAACGGTAGCGAGTGGTCGGCCCACGCGGCTTTTCGTTCGTCACATTTAAAAATACAAACGAGTGTGAAGCACCACGACTCGAGGGGGTCGTTCGTTGCCGCACGTGTCCGTCTAAATTGCATTCGCTAAATTAGTACTAATCGCTGATTTCATCGGTTTCGGGGCGAAAGTTCGGCGTTAAATGCGCTATTTAGACGCCCCGGTGACTCCAAACCATCGATATTGCATCGGCACTCTGCTCGCTTCCTGCCTCGCGAACTCATTTTCTTTTTAGTACGAAATTGTTTTATATACAATTATGCGAGATTCCCCATTCGCTGTTCGCCGTTATCACGTGCAGCGATTTAATACAAGCGCTTTGCCAGCAATTTCGCACGGAGAAAAATTCATAGTTGTAATTTGGTTGGCAACCGGAATTGATTAACGAAAATTCAACCGCAATGTGTTCCGAAGATTCTTCGAACTCCTGGCATTTTCTTCTCACTCCGTGCTGCGGATATTACAGATTCTTTTGTTTTCGACGCATTTGTTTGTCCCCCATCGATCAAGTTCCCTGCTTACGAATTTCGTAGACATCGCGTTACAAAAAGTGTAATTAAAAATAATTTCTGCTACTCGTTAGTCTATCGCGAAATAAATATATATCTATGTTGTATATACATATACGGCGAAGACACGTTTAGTGTGTTCGTACATTGTAGGCGAAGAATCGTCCTCGAGTTGTCGGACGAGCGACTCACCGACGAGTGAAATATCTTCGAAATCGGATAAACCGATAAGATTCTTAACAATAATTAAACGACAATTCCCACCGTCGATATCTTCAAAAGATAAAAGTGGCTAATAACTAAAAAAAAAAGGAATTTTGGAGACCGCGGGCGAGTCGCTCGTCCCGCGAGAGGCGTTGAACGCTAAATCGACAGAGTTAATACAGCCTTAAAATTCCTAAAGTCGATACGACTCGCTCGCATTTATTTGATAAATGCGCTTTAGCTCGTGTTCGTTGTCCAGCTCGGTCTCTCGTCTCTGTGCGTGGACAAAAAAAATGCATAAAACGAATATAATACGTAAAAAAAAAAAACGAAACGAGGGCAAACTCATCCCAAAGTCCCGACAGAATAATGCGACAGTGGCGCGCGAAGGACGAAGAGGGGGAAAAAATGTCAATAATCCCAAACGAGACGTCCAGACGTAATAATAATAAAAATCAATTGTCTCCCCGGGCAGTTAGTTTTCGCCGCAAACCCAGCCGCAGGAGTCTATATCTATGTACACAATAAAAGCGCCGACAAAGCCGGTGGATTTAACCCCGCCCGGGTGTCTCGTCCTCAGCAGGGGCTGACGTCTGTATATACGGAGGAGACGAAGGGCGGGGAGGGAGTCGGAAAATGAAGCGAAAAAGCCTTCCCAGGCCCCGTGGATCGATCGTATCGCGACCGCGAAAGGCGGTGTTCATTTTTTTCCACAGCTTCTCCCTCGTCCCTTCCGAGTCGATTTTTCACGCTGTCCTCTCGTCTCTTCGCAGGTTTCGTCTCGTTGGATCGGCCGACCCGTGGAATGGTTCGCAGTCATTGAAAAAAAAGGAAAAAAAAGGTGTCGGAGACGAAGAAGGCGCGAGCGATTCTCGGTCTGGCGGACGCGGTGAGAGAGAGAGAGAGAGAGAGAGAGAGAGAGAGGTGGAGAAGAGGAAGGCGGAGCTCGCGTTGTCCGAGGCCTCCGATCGCACTGTTGGTTCTCGTCGTTCTCGTTCAGGTCGTCGTCATCGTTGTCGCTGTCTCTGTCTCGACGGCTCCTAACGTAGCGAGGCGGTACTGCGTCTAGGCGAAAGCCAGATCAACGTCACGTCGTGTTGATGTAGATTTTTGCTTTGGGACTTTTGATTTTCGATTTCTTTTTCTTTTTGTTTTGTATGTTCTGTTTTGGAGTATTGCGTCGCGGGCAGCAGCAAGCGCGAAGAAGAGCGAGCTCGTTACGCGCGAGACCCTCAACGGATCCTATCGGCATTGCCGTTATTCACCTGTGTCCCGTTCTCCGCGTCGTAATCCACCGATCGCAGCTTTTCCTCCGTCTCGGACGGCACCCGGCGCTCCTTGAAGAGGTCCGCCACGCCGAATACCTGAAAGCAACGTCAACGGGCCTCGTTAATTAGCGATTCTTGGCTCGGCTCCGATTTACACCTGGCGCGTATTCGGAGCGGAGTTGCGAGATCTAGAAACTACGTTGAGAAGAAAATCGTAAACAAAAATTCATTCTACCATTAGAATACAAGAGTGTCTTCAAGACACATCGCTTGAAAGGTCGCCGAGAATTTTTACGACCGTTTAATCTACGTGCGTCGCAGTTAAAGCGACGTTTAGAGGGTAATTCAAACGCCCAAAATCCGTCAGTAAAATTCTTCTCAGCGAACTTTTCCGTTTTTTGTTCCCCGAGAAAAGGGCGCTATAAAGATTGGACAGGAGCGCCACTTTCTTCCCTCTCCGGTGAATCGAGATCTCGTGTCACTGTGATATTTAATTACGATGTTTTGCTCAGCTCCTTTTCGCATCTGGCGCTTTTTTGGAGCAGCGTAGCGAGCTCTAAAAACTACATTGCCAAGGAAAACCAAAAAAAAGTTCTTTCTCCCCGTAAACTAGAAAAACTTCCTCAAGAGCATCGCTTCAAAAGTCGCCGACAGTTTTTACGAGCGTTTAATCTACGTGCGTCCTAGTTGAAGCGACCTTTCGAGGGTAATTCAAATGCCCAAAATCGGCCAGTAAAATTCTTCCCAGTGAACTTTTCCGGTTTTTGTTCACTGAGAAAACGACACTGTAAAGATAGGACAAGAGCGCCACTTTCTTCCCTCCGCGGTGAATCGAGATCTCACGTCGTTTAATTACAATTTTTCGCTCAGCTTCTTTTCGCACATGGCGCGTTTTCGGAGCAGCGTCGCAAGCGCTATAAACTACATTGACAAGGGAAACCAACAAAAAATTCTTCTCCCCGTAAACTAGAAAAGTGTCCTCAAGAACTTCGCTTCAAAAGTCGCCGAGAATTTTTACGACCGTTTAATTACGATTTTTAGATCGGCTCCGTTTCACACCTGGCGCTTTTGCGGAGCAGCGTAGCGAGCTCCAAAAACTACATTGACAAGGAAAACCAAAAAAAAATTCCTTCTCCCCGTAAGCTAGAAAAAATTCCTCAAGAACGTCGCTTCAAAAGCCGCCGAGAGTTTTTACGACCGTTTAATCTACGTGCGTCGCAGTTAAAGCAACATTTCGAGGGTAATTCAGACGTCCAAAATCCGCCAGTAAAATTCTTCCCAGTGGACTTTTCCGTTTTTTTGTTCCCTGAGAAAACGGCGCTATAAAGATAGGAGGGCGCGCCACTTTCCTCCCTCCCGGGTGAATCGAGATCTCGCGTCACTCTATGGAGTGTGTCTCTCAGCTCGTGGTAACAGGCCGAGGGCTTAGAGGCCTCTCCGGGCTCGTTTCTCCCAAAGTGCCTCTCGCGAGTGTCTCACTCGAAATCTCAAACGCGACTGAGACGCCGTGACAGACGAGAGCGCAAGAAGCCGCTCGCGCGGTGTTTACACTCACGGTGATCAGGGCGATGACCGTGCCTATGGTGAACCCGGCGAGAACGTCGCTCCAGTGGTGCTTGTAGTTGGAAATTCTGGTCATGGCCGTGAACCAGGCCATCATGAGGCAGGCGAACTGCAGAAAGTGCCTCAGCAGTTTGCTCCCCTTCCACGTGATCCTCAGCTGCAGGTAGAGCTACAAATCCAGAGAGCAAAAAACAAAAAAGGATTAATTGTAATTCAATCTGCGCTCACTGAATATTCAGCCGGAAGGGAAAGTGAGACAAAGAGAGAGAGATATTCAACCCTCCTCAAATCGCTGCATCCATATTTTATTTCTCATGATAAAAAAGCGCATAAATATGCGAGAGACTTACCGCCAGCCAGATCATCGTGTACGCCGAGAAGGACGAGTGGCCCGAGGGAAAAGATAATCTGAAACGATCGATCGAGCATATACGTGTCAAATAAAACGAATTTATCGACTTGCGCGCGCGGGCCATTTCGCACAGGGTTTCTTTATATTCCGCTCGTGGACACGGTTTAAGCCCGGGACCACCGGGGGCCTCGCTAAGACTTACAGCCTCTAATGAGGATGTATTAATTTGATAGTTATTAATTTCGCGAGCCACCCGGCCGAGCCGCCAGGTACGAGTAAATCACTCGAGGGGGGGACAAAGAAAGATAGAGAGGAAGAAAAAGAAGGGGCGACCATCTGTGCTGAAGTCGGGAGGGGTAAAACGCGGCCGCTCTTTCTGAGCTGCACCAAACGACACCGACTGATCGAGAGACACGTAACATCCTAATAAAATCATTTGCATTTCATAAGCCTGATGGGCGAGCGTTTGAAAAAAGGGAATTTATTTCTGTCAAGCGAGATCCAGTTTGGTAAGATTTTTTTGTCCGCCGCTTCCACTCGAATACGATTTTATTCTATATATCAGACACTTCAGAGGCGGCGCACATTTTGTCTCTTCTGGGTCGGCAGTGTTTTTCTCTTTTTCTTTTTTTGCTCCAAGCCTAAGATAGCGAAGGATAGACGAGTGAAGTCGAGAAACAGACGCGAAGGTTTTTTTGTCTCTACTCACCATCCGGACCACCGAATGGGTGTAAGAAAAAAAAAGTGAAGCGTTACTGTCTGCGCGATTGGCTTCGGCTTCGCCACTATCTCGACCGCGTTCGCGCGCTTAGAAAGGGAGTCCCGAGGGGCCCGATGGGCGAGTCAAGGGATAGCTAATGAATGAACGCTCTGTTGTTTTTATCTATTCCCGCGAATGTCGCGTTGGCGGAAGCCTCGTAGTTTTAGTGTTTCTCGTACTATTGGCTGTTTTATTCGCGTGACCTTACGATAAGTTTAGAGCCTCAATGGCCGGGTCAACGAGCGACCGGAAACGTGGATCCTATTTTCAATCACCGGCTTCCCATGCGGGACTCATTTTACCTTCTCGTTATTTTCGGTCATTTAAAAGATATCCTCGAGCGAAAAGCCCACGTTTATTAATGTATTTTCCGAGAAGTCTTCGCCACTTTTTCAAGTTACGTTCTTTTTTTCTAATTATTTCTCTTTAATACGAGCTCGAGTGGCTGGACCGACTCTCAGCCACATGTGCGGCTTGCATAACTTCTCGCTGACTTCCACGAGAGACTTCCGGGCGTAAATCTATCGTTTTAGTCCCTGTGTACCGCGTGGCCCACGCGCAATTGTCGTCGGGCGTACTGATTACTGTTTGCCACACTTCGAACTGTACCGAGAACTATTGGCATTGTGGCTCGCTGTCTCGCTCGGGTAACGTTCGCTAAACTTAGAATTGAGGTCTCTGATAACGTTTGGTGTGCTCCACGGTTATCAGGGACCCGGCAGAGAATAGTGTTTCGAGATTCAGAATCGCGCTCCGTTATTGCCAATTTATCGGGTCGTTCGGAGACGCCGTACCGGAATTCTAGTAGACGGGCATTTTTTCAACCAATTTTTTGTTCACCGTTGAAAAATAAAGTAGTTAGTACATCTGCGTGTACTCAGAAATATTATGTGAAAACATCTATAAGAATTCAGGATTTTATTTTAAAGATTCTATCGCAGATATCGAGATTCTGTTTTCTATTTCTTTTTAATTCTATTCTGGATTCTATTTTTATATTTCTTTAAATTCTATTTTAGATTCTATTTTTACATTTCTTTAAATTCTATTCCAGATTCTATATATCTATTTCTTAAATTCTATTCTAGATTCTGTTGTTCTATTTAAAAAATTCTATTTTAGATTCTGTTTTCTATTTTTTTTAATTCTATTCTATACTCTGTTTATCTATTTTTAAAAATGCTATTCTATATTCTGTTTATCTATTTTTAAAAATTCTATTTCTAAATCCCTCTAAGAACCCCAATAAACTGTGTTTTTACAGCAGAAAGACCGTAAGGCTTTTTGAGGACATTTGGTAAAAATTCACATTTTTAATATCAGTGACCGTAACGCTTTTTGAAAATATTTTCTCGAAATTCCTTTTTTTCTTCGGGTGGCCGGAACGCTTTCTGAAGACATTTTCTACAAGTTTCTTTTTTTTTATTGGCCGTAACGCTTTTTGAGGACTTTTTTTTAAGAAAAATCTCCCCAAAAATGTTTTCACATCCTAAGAAAATCCCAGCTGTTTAATTAATTCTCACCTCAATTCTTTCATAATTCTAGCCGAGACGTTGCTCGCGGTGCACTCAAAGTTCTCTATATATCGATGCTGATTCTCAGGCAAACTGCAGTCGACGTTGGGCTTGCACACGTCCATGAAATGCGGTCTGAGACGTCCTATCGTGTATTTCGCAACATCGGTGGTCAGTGCGGTCGTCGCTGCACCGTAGCCGAAGAGCCCGATCTAGGAACAGATAGCGATAGTCGTGAGATCGAAATCGTAAGCTCGTTCTTTTTTTTATCCGCCTCTTATCGCGTGTCTTACCTTGCTGTAAGCCATCGCCACCCAGGATGGTATGACGCGTCCGAACAGCATTATCGACGACTGGCCGCCTGATCTCTTCCACGTGAAATACTCTCCCGCTATCATCTGGAATAGAAAGCAAAAATTAACAACATAAAAATTCAATCAAACAAAAATAAAAATAAAAACAATTATCGGGTCAATTGTAAGGTAAACATTTGTAAAGCAAATTAATGGAGCTTTGCAGGTCTGTTTTTCTCACAGCATTAAAAACATTTCCTCCATTTAGAAAAAAACAAAATTAACATAAAAATTCAATAAAAACAAAAATAAAAATAAACATAATTATGGAGTCGGTTATAAGATAAATATTTATAAAATAAATTTATGAAGTTTCACGAGTGTGTTTTTCACAACGAAAAAAACGGTTCTTCTGTTTAAAAAAAGACATTGAAGAGAGAAAAAGTTACAGATGGGAGAAATAGGAGTCTCGGGTTCTCAGGCAACCGTCTTACACGCTCAAATGGAGAAGGAGATTGGGATCGTTGCCATTGTTCGAGGATTTAAGGGTGCATCATCTTCCCCAGAAGGATTTGTCGTTCGAGGCCGGCGGCCTCTCGAGTAACACCTCGTCCGGGTTACGTACACTCGTAAAAATCTGTGAAAAAGCTTGATGGAGGATGCGAAGCGACCCCGAGCGAGGGTCGCGCGGGGCACCGTGTTTTTCTCGTTCTCGCGCGCTCGCCCATTCAGCGCGGCTCCGGGACGAGGAATGTGGAACGACCAGTGGAACCGAGGATGCATCTCTACCTGTGCCGGGTAAACTCCGCGCGAGGGACCTCGAGGATTTTGTGCGGAGACGCGAAACCACGATAATGGAACTTTATACGTGCCATTGAATTTCGACGAATCATTCGGCGAAGACCAGAGTAGCGGATAACGAAAACAAATCTTTGGGGCAAAACGGCCTTAAAATAATAAATCAAGAGCACAAGAATTACAAAAACTATTTGTTCAGTTTTTTTATTTAAAAAATTGGACAAACAATTGTGTCAAAATCCGAAATATCGAATTTGATCATTTGTATGTAAATAATCGCTGCATGTTATATGCTATGAAAGGGTTTTTCTCGTATTGGCATGACAATAAATATAAAAATAAATACATAAACAAAAATAAAGAAACACAAAAAAATAATTGGCAAAAATGGTCTGCAATTGGTTGGCGTAAAATAAATGAAAAATGTATGTAATCGGAATAATAACAGTGAGCACAATTTGAATCCAATTTGCGATGATTTATTGGCATGACAATAAATAAATAAATAAATTTAAAAAAAAATCACGAAAAATAATTGTCAAAAATTGGTCCGTGATGTGTTGACGTAAAATAAATGAAAGATGTATGTAATCGGAATAATAACAGTGAGCACAATTCGAATCGAATTTGCGATGATTTATTGGCATGAATTATTAATGCGAAACTGGCAATAGGCGAAGAAGAAAATTAGCACGAGGAAATGATTAAAAACACAGCGGACACTTCATTTCAGCTGTTCAAGCTGTTACGAGAAGTTAATACGACATTTTGTGTCGCGTGAATAACATTAGATCCGAAAACGCACGCCCCCCGCCCCATCGCATGGTAAACACGCGTGTAAATCTTATTAAAGGCGAGAATGCACACTTAATCGCTGCGACTCGGTATTACGCGGCATAATCACGAAAACGAATAAAACGAGGACTGTGAACGAGCGCGGCAACGCGTGTCCGCCTCGCCGCACCCGGCAGCCGCTGATAAAGACACGTAGTGTGTGCCACCTGAGCCGCGTCATTTGTACCTCGCGCGAGGCAGCAATTACGAATCTCGAATAAACTCCAGCAAATTTTAGATATTAGAAATAAAAATGTACGTTCAGTATAATTTTTAGCAAACGAGAAATTCTTTATCAACTGGGCCATGTTTCTCGACTATCAGATTTTCTTAAGTTTATAACTTTACTTTTGGAGCTTGAGGAATTTAAACAAAAATTGAAAAAAAATAAAAATAAAAATGTCGCTTTAATTTTTGCTCAACAAAATTTAATTGATGATCGAATAAAGTGAAAAAATAGATGTAAACATATTTTTCTTATTGAAGAGGACTTAAAAGTGAATATAAAAGATCGTCCACTTTTCTCGGAGATTTTTTTATTTGCCCGTTTACAGTTTTAGTTTAAAGCTTGAAGAATTAACAAAATATATTTTTATAACAAAAATACACTTAGCAATAATTCTTTCTCAATAAAATTGAACTGATGAATGAATAGAGAGAAAAAAAAACAAAAATATTGTTCTCATTGAAAAGTACTTAAAAGTGGGTATAAAAGAACGGTGAATGCCCGGCCGCGAGGCCCTCGGGTCGTCGAGCCCTTGGCCGCCCTATCTCCCAGTGGAGATCTCATCGGGATTCGTTTTCTCACTTTTGTCGATTTAATTTTTCAAGCTTGAGGAATTTTGGCTTTAATATATTTTTTTATCAATAAATACGTCTCGTAATAATTTTTTTTCATTGAAATCGAACTGACCATCGAACTGATAGAAAAAATATTAAAATATTTTTCTTATTGAAAAGTTGATAAAAGTGGATATAACAGAACAGGAATGCCTGGCCATTTTTCTCAAAGATTTTGTTTTTATTTGCCAACTTACAGTTTAACTTTGAAAGAACTTAAGACATTTTTTAAGATATTTCCAAAAAAATGTACACTGTGCAATAATGTTTTCTGGAGAAAAAACAAAAACAAAAATATTGTGCTAATTGAAAAGTACTTAAAAGTGGATATTAAAGAACGGTGAATACCGGCCACTTTTCTCAAAGATTTTCATTTTTTTTTACTATCCAGTTTACAGTTTAACTTTAAAGAAACTTAAGGAATTTTTTGAAACTCAATCGAAAAAAAAAAAAAAAAACATTCCGCAATATTTCTTTTTTAAAAACATTGAATTCACGATCAAGTGGAGAAAAAGAATGAAATAAAAATATAGTGCTTATTGAAAAGTACTTAAAGTGGATATAAAAGAACGGTGAACGCCCGGCCGCGGGTCCCTCGAGTCGTCGAGCCCTTCGCCGCTCTATCTCGCGGCGGAGATCTCAGCGGGTTTCTTTGTCTCGCGCGAGATATCTCGGGCCGCCCGTCTGCTCGCGCTTCCACGTTCTTCCCGGTGGATTCTTCCTCCCCGCGGGAGGAGGCCTCACACGTCCCACAAAGAGATAGGTGGAACGTATAAGCACGAGGAGAAAGCGGCGGAATATACAGTGAGCGTCCGTATATCTCGCATCGGGGTACCTAACAAGGAGGAATCGTCTCGAAAACCCGCGCGTCGAGGTTCGCTCGGTGGCGGTGACAGCGATAATTCGAAACGTGTCGCTTCGCAAATGCTTTGCGAGCGGATGCTCCACGGCAGCGATACGAATCACATGGGCGCAAAGTAGACACATGTATATGGGCCATTCCTTGTCAATTCGGCTACTGTTGTATGAACTATAGGAATGTTGATTTTTGTGTTAAAACAAAAAATCGAGTCCTAAATATTTGCAATGCAAAAAAATCGACAGAATACACTTAACAAAAATTAGTAGAATGTACATCCTACTGACACATCCATATATGGGGCATTCTTTGTCTATTCGGCTACTGTTTTGTGGTCCAGGAATTTTTATTTTTTTGTTAAAACAAAAGATCGAGTCCTACATATTTGGGATGTAAAAAAATTGATAGAATATAGTTTAAAAAATGAGTAGGATATATATGGGGCATTTATTGTAAATTCGGCTACTGTTTTATGGTATAGTAATTTTTATTTTTCTGTTGAAACAAAACATTCTGTCTTAAATATTTGGAATGTAAAAAAATCAATAAAATACAGTTCTTAAAAATGAGCAGGATGTATATGGGGCATTCTTTGTCAACTCAGCTACTGTTTTGGGGTCTAATAATTTTGATTTTTTGTCGAAACAGAAAATCCTGGCATAAATATTTGGAACGTAAAAAAAACACTTAAAAAACTAATAGGATTTTTTCTGTTACGCTGGAAATATCACATGGTGGCCTAATTGACAGGGAATTGCTGGTAGGTAGAGCGAAAGAGCGTGAAAAGGAAGGAGATGAGCCGATGAGCGTTCGAGAGGAGCCAGAAACGAGACAGCTACTGTTTTATGGTTCAGGGTATTTATGTAGGGGAGACCGGGGCATATCGGAGCACTTTTTGATTGGCATTTTTTTTTTACTTTTTGCGTTGGTAACTTGTAATATTGTTATGGGGGATGTGATTCACGGTCGATTGGGTACATTCTGCGCAATTTTGAAAATTCTGCATAGTCCCGGCTGTTGGTGATATCGAATAATGCGAAAGCCCGCAATGCGACTTGCACCGTAGCGGGGCAAGATGGAACGGTTTCAAAATGCATAAAAACGTAGCAAAAATAACGCGACTTTCGCCTCTCGAGTATCGTGAGATGAGGACGAATCTCGTGCGGTTAAATCAGCGTCCTCACCTGTCCTCATGGTGTTTCTCGCTGTACAATGGGAGAATGGGAATTCAATCTCGGGAAAATGTTGGCGGCAAGTGAACTGCACCCCTTCAGCATACAGTTCAAAATAGCATCACGCAATTGCATAAGACAGTTGCATAGTATACTGTGGAACGTTATCCATTGTCTGTTACTCCGGTTTACCCTTTATTCTGATAATTATATATATAGTTTATCCTGTATAATCTTCACTATGTTATTCAATTTTAGTATATCTTATTAAGGGGGGAGAGGGGGGGGGGCGCACGCGAGTGTTAGTTATTGGAAATAATGATTTTAAAAATCTGAAAAAATCACTGTTATGCTATTTTTTTGTACTGTTTATAACATATTTTGGACCGAAAAGAAAACATTAATTTTTTAGCACTGTCGACTTTTTAGAAAAGCCAGAAAAATTATATAAAAAATCAGCCACGATTGATTGTTGAGAATAGCACGAAAGATATGAATTGTATTTATACAGTATCAAAAAATCATATCTCTCGAAATATGCATAGAAACTATATGTACTAAAAAAAATTCAGATGCTAAATATCAGACAACAAAAAAATGAGTAAAATAACTTAAAAAGTAATAAATACAAAGTTTTGCATTACACTTGAAATATCGCGGAGTAGCCTAATCGACAGGGAATGGCCGGTACGCGGAGCGAAGAGCAGGGCGAAAAGGAAAAGGAGACGAGAACGTTGGAGCGGAGCGCCGGAGACGGGAGGACAGGGCAGGACGACGCGACGACCGGGGTATTCGGCAGAGGCGCCGCCCGGCGTCGGGACGGGAAACGCGCAAAAATATACCAGACGCGCGCGCACGTGCTATACATTTGCAAACGTTTATAGCGCGCGCATAGTTACCCGAGCAGAAATTAGGTCCGGCTGGGGTCCGGGCCCCATCAGGCTTTCCTTAATAATAATCCGGCCCGGATAACGCTGCTCTATCCGGCCCTGATCTGGCATGTAACGCCATTTCTGATAAGGCCGTGATCAGGCTACTAATCCGGCCATGATCAGGCTACTAATCCGGTCATGATCAGGCTACTAATCCGGTCATGATCGGGCTACTAATCCGCCCATGAACCGGCCATGATCCGGCTACTGATCCGGCCGTGATCAGGCGGTTAATCCGGCCGTGATCAGGATTCTAATCCGGCCCTGATCGGCCACTAATCCGGCCGAAATTGGGCTCGTGATCCGGCTGTGATCGGTCTCCTGATAAGGCACATATTAAAAATTGTATGTAGCCCTGATCTTAATTAAATTGTACATAAAATGCCTAAACCGCTAGATTAATTATTGCAATTTTATTTTGGTATCGTAGCATACATCGTCGTGGAACTTAAGAAATTAAGTTTCACTGGCTTGTTTTTTAGCTCTGGCTTGTCGGTGGCCTTCCCAATCCTTTGCGTTATTAATAACCGATCCGATCGCTTCTTGTATCTGCTTTTCTTTGACTGATGGATTGTTTGGCGTCTTGTTGCACTCGGTTAGAATTGCATCTACAGTATCGGGAAAAGCAAAAATTTGTTATTATGATAAGACTTAAACACTTGAATCTAGAAAAATTAAAAGTTATACCTCGAATGCAAATGTAGAAGGTCGTATCATCTTTCAAGACCTTTTTCTTGCCTGATTGGCGTACCGCAGTGAACATCAAAACCAAATCTCTCGTCATAAACCTCTGCAATATGTTGCGAGCACTTCTTATCAGGAACTTTGATTCCGATGAGACGAGAGCCGACATGCCGTTAATCTAAAAACATTCACCAAATTACCGATTTATACAACGAAATTGCTGGATAGTTGATATGTTTCTACAAATAAACAATTGTCCATTCAAGTCCGTACAACGGAGTATACGATTTTTTTTATTAAATAATTTGGAATTGTAAGCCATACCATTTCCTTCTGAATAGATTTGTTTTCCTGGAGTTTGTTGTCGAATACTTCAAAATCCGTCATAGTTTTGAGCGGCAGCCCTCCGAGACTATATTTTTCCATCGTGGTGTCAATCCCCGTGATATTTTTGGCAGTGTTTGTACCTATACCAGACGCGATTTCGGTTTGACGGAGGCTCAAATCCGCAACGACACTTTGAAGTTGTCCAATTTGTGCAGATAAGCGGCGATAGCAGTCAAGGACAAGGGTCTTTACATCGCCCGAATCTATGCATATCGTGTACATTATTTAAATATTGAACACACGAATCAAAGAAATAAAGTGTAAGTTTGTAATAAAATAACGAATTTTATAAAAAAAATATAACACAATAAATTGAAAAAAATGAGAAACTAATTAGCTCACTGTTTTCTTCATCCTGACGCATATCGCGTCCATTTGACTTCAGCCCTGCGGCTGCTGCTGCCGTTGCATCTTCTTGTCTGCGCTCGATAATCTTGCTGACATCGTCGTCAAATCTCTCGGGGGCCGATTCTTCAGAACATACGCTGTCCGACTTTTCGGGGGCCGATTCTTCAGAATATACGCTGCCCGACGTTTCGGAATCAGATTCTACCGTCCGAGACTGCTTGTTCTTCTGCTGCTTTTTGTTTTGTGAAGCAACCTGCTTGTTCTTCGGAGAAATAATCTGCTTCTTCTTCGGAGTAACAAACTGCTTTTCCTTTGTGGAAACAATTTTCTTCTTTGTTACCACTTTCTTACCTGCACATATGAATGATAAAAAGATTAAACACAAATAATTAATCTCAAAAGATAGGCTTCTGGAAACGTAATTATGTTTTTCCGTTTTGAAATTCAGAATATTGTTACAAAATTAAATCACAAAAAACTTATGAAGAATGGACGCTCCGAAAAATCATTCAAAAAGTATTCGGTACAAGCAGCAATTTGATTTTATATGAAAAAAAAAAAAAATAGTTTGTTGAGCCAGAGACAGAAATTTATCGAGCTACATTTATAAAAATAACATGAATAACTTTCCAGCATTATTATTATACAAGAAATGTGTTCTTCGTATTTTCTATATGTACATATATTTTTAGATTCTTTCTTATTGCAAGTAACTTAAATTGTCATCGAACTTATATTTTTGTTGAAAATACATACGTAATAAATCTTTAACGTTGTGAAGATACTATTGCAGCACAATTACCTGTCTTTTCTTTTTGCGTCGTCACTTCGAAAGCAGAAGCTGCTAGCATCGCTTGAACATCATGCGATTCCAATTTGTTTCCTTTCTGCTTATATTTTTTGATTAGTTCGCCTTCTCGGACAGCTGCGTGGATCTCATTGTCCGTAGTGAACACGTGATCACGCGTTTCGAGGTCTTTTAATTTCATCTCAGCTTCTGCGTATGTCTCTGAATAAAATAAACACAAGTTATGCAAGCAACATTCAAGCAACGGGTTCGACACAACATTAAGTGAGACGCGTAAAGCAAAAAAGTTTTTTTTTTTAATTATAAGGACTTTCCTCTCACCAATGAAAAATTGGAAATAATTCCCACCGATCAAAACTAGGTTCATGGGTTTTACACTCTGATCATCTGCACTGTGGTTGGTTTTACAGTTCCCCCTTACCGAACTAAAATTAGAAATAATTCCCACCCAGCGTAACCAGATCGATGGATTTTACACTTTGATCATCATTCTTGTGATCATCATCTTTATTGATCACACTTTGATCACAGTGGGTTCTATATTTTCTCCTCACCAAACAAACATTAAAATAATTCCCACCCAGCGTAACCAGATTCATGGGTTTTACATTCTGATTATCTGGTTACGCTGGATGGGAATTATTTTTATTTTCTTGGCTGCGTGGGAATTATTTAGAATTTTTGTTCGCTGTATGGAAATTATTCCTAATTTTTGTTCACTGCGTGGGACTTATTTCTAACTTTTGTTCGCTGGGTAGAAATTATTTCTAATTTTGTTCGCTGTGTGGAAATATTTCTAATTTTTGTCTGATGCGTGGAAATTATTTCTAATTTTTATTCGCTGCGTGGGAATTACTTTCAACTTTTGTTCATTGCGTGGGAATTATTTCTAATTTTTCATTGGTGAGGGCAGAGGGTCCTTATAATAATTTAAAAAAAAAACACTTTTTTGCCTGACTCGTTCCACTTAATATCCCCTGATTCTCTTAACAAATGCAGAATATGGAATATATCACTCACTTGCTGAACCTTTGATTGAAATACGGTGCTTTGACCACGACAGCAGTGGTTTGCTTTCAGATTTCACTAGACGACTCAATATCCTCAGATTAGCTTTTGAGCATTCTGAGATGAACGGTGTGACAAGATGATTTACCGTGTCATCGTAGATGATCCAGTTTGCCGGCACGATGTCAACACTACGCGTCATTCCGATGTCGTCCTCGAACCACACGAGCATGAATTTCTGTTCGCCAGTCATTTTTCTCAACTGAAATACAATTAGCGACGAACAATTCAGACACGTTTTTATTATGGATATTGATATAACTTATACACATTCCTGTCGTTACGACGATATTCGTGGCGGCCGCCAAATATGTAAATCACATTATATCAAAAATAATCCACGATGAAGATAAACGGATTTGCCAAATTACACGTTCAAAAAATAATACGATATTGAAAACGAAATAATATTTGTTCCCGACGCGAAATTTTCGCTAAGCGCGGGAATCCCGCATTCAGCATCTATGGCGTACATGCAAGTAAAACTCGAAGATGCCAGTCAGAATAAGGAAGACTTTGTATAACCGTTATTCGTTCTCACGGAATAGTAATTAATTATCAGTTACTCATTACTTGTAGTATTAGACTCAGAAGAAATACGTACCTTGCTGCTGCCGGTGTCAACAAACTTAACCCTCAGGCTCGAGGAACCGGGCATACGAGAACGCGCGTGTCTGAACCGGCAACCGCTAGCCGTATCGCGTCGATGTTTCGAGCGCCAGCTCAGGCGCCAGAGTGGCCAACTTCTAAATCACAAAGCTACTGCCGTTGTCCCTCACTCGCTCGAGAATATCGGGCTTGCGTATACGCGCGTGTCTGAGCCGGCAACCGGTAGCCGCATCGCGTCGATGTTTCGAGCGCCAGCTCAGGCGTCAGAGTGGCCAACTTCTAAATCACAAAGCCACTGCCGTTGTCCCTCACTCTACTACAGACGTCAATGGCGACCTTTCACTGAATCTTTTTCGCGAAAGAGCTCGGTGAATGCATTTTTCATTAATTGTAATTTTATTAATTGTGTCTAATATTATCATGAGTGACGAACGTCTGAAAAAGGCGCGTGAAATTACGCGTTTACGCGTAGCGAGATTTCGCGAGCTACAAAAACAAGAAGCTTCTGGAAACCGACGGGGCTATGCAGCTGACATCGAGGACAATTCTCATAATGAAAATTACGGCGACGAAACAATAAGAATCAACCATGGGGACACAGGTAGGATTTACATCGACAGTACGCGTATGATACACAGTGCATCGATCCATTGGACTTACATGAAAATCGATACAATTATGGAGGTTTTTTTTCGTCCTCGATCTTGCTAGATGCTTTAAGATAGTCGTCTCGGTACAGTCCGTTGAAACATAAGATTCTAGCCAATTTTCGGACATTTCTCAATTAAATAAAAATCCGAAAAAATAAAGCATACGGAAAGTATTGCAAACATTGATTTTGCATAATAATATCTTAATGTTATTAAAAAATTAATAGAAAAATTAATTCTTCATCAAATTACATTTTTTATTAATTTTTCTTGATACGTATGAATTTTTTCAAATTGCATTTTGCAAAAAATAAAAAATAAATTGCAAAATTAGACAAAATTCTGAAAAAATCCATGCGTATTCAGAAAAATAAATGAATCATTTTCATTAAAAAAAAAAGTATTTGGTAAATTGTTGGACAATTCATTTTTTCATTAATTTATTAGTTTCGATATTATAATAATAATATCGGAATGGTATAAATAAATTAATGAAAAATAATCAATCATTGCAGCAATCTTGCATATGTCTAAGTTGTTAAGTGTTCGACATTTTTCTGGGAATCCCACATTTAGCCAGATTGTACCAAGACCCACTACCTTGATCGGACTCTTTACTATAATTATTTATTACATTTCAGATTGCAGTGAAACAATTTCCGTGCGTGATGATGTCACAGACTGTAATCGTACGACGAATAACTACGGCAGGATCTCAAGTGACGATTATAGTGCCCATAATTCTGATACAAGCAACGACTCAGATGAGACACATAACATTGTGATCGACGTCGAAAGTGATGACAGCGAAGACGATGCAGAGAGATATGATGAAATAGAAGAACTTCGGCTGTGGGCTCAGAGTACACAAATTCCGCACGCACATCTTGACGGTCTGCTGACGATTTTCAGAAAGCGCCTATTACCGGAGCTACCGAAAACGGCAAAAACATTGTTGAACGCGAAAAACGTGGGATTCACTATTCGAAGGCTCACTGGGATAGATAATCGTGATGGCGGCGAGTTGGTGTATTTTGGTATTGCCATTTACCTTCAACAAATTGTAAACGTTCGTTTACACGAAGACCGCTTTCTCGATTTGCTCTTCAACATTGATGGGCTGCCTCTGTATAAATCAAGCTCGAAGCAATTTTGGCCGATCTTATGCAAATTGTATTGCCTACCAGATGTATATCAACCGTTTCCTGTTGCTATTTATGCAGGTAAAATTATGAATATCCAGGGGCATGTGGAACTTGAACTCCTGTCAGCATAATCATATTTAGATTTTTCTGATACACTACTGCATGGAAATAAGAAATACATTTTTTCTTAATTACGATTTTTTTATTTTGATCTGTAAAAAATATAAATTTTGTAGATCTCGCTTGATTAGCAAACTCCTCTGTGAAATGTTTTATTCCTCTTTTATCATTTTTGTTACTATGAGTTGAGGCATGATAATTCCAGTCACTACTGATGAAAAAATTCTGTTTAGTTCAATGTAATAAAAGCCTGTGAAATCCCGCAACCCCTTTCGCCCACCCCGCCCTCAATCGGAATCAAAAAATTTAATGATATTTTTCTTACGCGTATTTGCATCTTTGAGGAACAATTTCTTTTCACTGTATGCTAATCCATCCGTAAGAGTAAATATATCCGAATTTCATAATTTCTTTGATCTAGTAAAATTTTTAATTTTTTAACACTTTTGAATTATATCCAGGTAATGGAAAACCAGCGGATGTGGGCCAGTTTCTAGAAGACTTCGTCGAAGAAATAAATCGACTGCAAAGAGATGGCATGGTGATCGAAGAGCGACATTTTCAAATTCGCATAAAAAACTTTATTTGTGACCGACCGGCGCGTGCCTTTGTAAAATGCATCATCGGTCATGGCGGATATTTTGCATGCGAGCGATGTACGACTCGCGGAGAACGCGTTAACAAACGAACGGTTTATCCCTCTGTTAATGCTGAACATAGAACGAACACATCATTCCGCAATCAAGAAAATCGAGAACACCACCATGGGGTGTCTCCTTTGATTTCTATCGAGCCTGCTTTCGATATGGTGACGCATTTTTCTTTAGATTTTATGCACTTATGTTGCTTAGGTATTATGAAGAAGATGTTCGTCGATTTTTGGCTCAATGCTAAAGGGACTACGCAATTTAGTCAAAATAGTAAGCGTCTAGTATCCAACATTTTACTCCTGTTAAAACCACAAATACCAGAAGAATTTCAGCGCACTACCAGATCGTTGGAAGATTTAGCAAAATGGAAGGCTACAGAATTTCGTCTTTTTTTATTGTACATTGGGCCAATAGTGTTGAAAAAAGTCTTGGTTGAACGGCTATATCAACATTTTCTCTTGTTTCATGTCGGTTGCCGAATGTTGTGTAGCACGGACTTGGCATTGGCCTACAACGACGAAGCAAAACAATGTCTTCAGACTTTTTTTTTGTTAGCTGGCCAATTATATGGTGCACAGAGTCAAATATTAAACATGCATAGCTTAGTGCATTTAGCCGACGACGCAAAAAATATGAATTGTTCACTCACATACTTGACAGCGTTCCCATTCGAAAATGCTTTAGGCAAATTGAAAAAAATGATTCGAAGCGGAAACAAACCTTTAGCACAAGTATGCCGACGGTTGCAAGAACGATTTGACACGGATTTTAAAAAACCAACACCGTCGCCGACGTACACTATTTTAAAAGCAGGCCGTGCACATGACGTAGGATTTTTACCGATAAAAAAATTGACATACAAAGGTCTGATAATCTCAAGCAAATCGCCAAATAATGGGGTTGTTTTGAACAATGGAACCATTTTGCAGATACAAAATATATACAAATCGCAAGACGAAAATAGAATAAAAATAGATGGAACAGTGTTGTGCGTTAAAAGATCGATATACACATATCCATGCGACTCATCAATTTTCAAAATGTGGCGCGTAAAAAAAACTCAGCGTACAAAAACGTCTACAATAGAATCAATCGACCGCAAAATGATGATTTTGGATTTAAGTGATGTAGTCGCTGAAAAAATATACGCTGTTTCTCTTATTCATGATGAATAATTCCTGACATCTGTAGTATTCAGTTAAATAATAATATAATTATTAATAAAAGATAATATTACAATAATATGATACAGAAAGAATTTCTCATTTATTGTACAACGGTATTGCCAGACATACACTACCAGTACTCTGAAAGTCTTGTCCCAAGTGGTGCATTTTTTAAATCGACCGACAAAGATATCGAAATGTAGGATCCCGACCCGATCAGGGCCGCATTTGGCTAGCCTGATCGGGAGTGCCTGACCAAGCCTGATCCCGGCACGATATGAAAAACTACAGAACAACCCATTAAAAATGTTGTACCCATGCACGATCTGGACAGGATCGAAACCTCATTCCGCGAGCCTCATCAGGAATGCCTGACCCTTACATGATCCCGACCACATGAGGATTCATTCCGCGAGCCTAATCAGAAATGCCTGATCAATGCCTGATCCCGACCTGGTGAGGAATAATTCCGGGAGCCTTATCATAAATGCCTGACCGTTGCATGATCCTGGCCTGATGGGGAATATTTCAGGCTAGCTAATTTTGAAAAGTTGTACTGGTACATGATCCGGGCAGGATCAGGGCCACATTCCCTGAGCCGTATTAGGAATGCCTGATTGATGCCTGATCCCGGCCGGATGGGGTTTATTTCAGGCTACCAAATTTTGAAAAGTTATAGCGATACACGATCTGGGCCGGATCAGGGCCCTATTTGGCAAGCCTGATCAGGCATACCTGACCGACGCCTGATCCGGACCTGATAGTTCTTCAGGCAACCTGAACTAATTTCTGCTCGGGTAACGGTGTATCGAGAGGGGGAGAGAGCGCCGGAGAGAGCAAAATCCACGTTCAGTCCGCCTGGTGTTTATACAGGGGAGCGAGAGAAAAATCCATATATTCACGGCCGGCGAATTTAATGCGTATAGGTGGCGAGAGAAAAATGTCTACCTATCGCAACGGGGAGAAATCGATTATCCGCCGGTCCGGGGAAAGTGGTGAATGCGGCGGGAGGAAGAAAAAAAAAGAAAACAATCGCAGCCCTTCGAGGCCGCGCGATTCGTGGGATTCGACGCCCCGCACGCTCCCGAGGGAAGAACAAGACGGCGCCACACGGAACTGCAGTGTCTGCCGAGCCGAGGCTCTCTATATAACACACGACGAACCGACCGCCTCGTGTACCACTGGTTTATTCCAAAATTTATGTACCTGTAAATTGCACTTTGCACTCTGAGACGCGCAGCAGGAGACTCGTAAATTTTTTTCGAATAAGTAACCGGAAAACGATAAACGGGAATACGAATTTCGTACCCAATTTTGTTTTATAAAAAGTGGTTGGTACGTTTTTTTTTTTTGTGAGTATGCCAGGAATAATTGTGGAAAGTCTGGATGAATTATGGATGGCTGAGGGTAGAGGTGAGGAATTAAAACGTAAAGTGGAATTTCATTTGAATGGTATGCCGGTGTCAGCCCTGCGCAATTATATTAAGGAATTCGAGAGTGACTGCAACAATGAGGCTTAAAGTAAGCTAGGATGGGAAAATCTTTTATCCTGTGCGATGAGGGGGGGGGGGGGGGGGGGGGGGGTCGTACATTTTTTTTCGAATAAGTAACAGGGAAACGATAAACGGAAATACGAATTTCATACCAACATTTTTTTCGAATAAGTAACAGGGAAACGATAAACGGAAAGACGAATTTCGTACCAACATTTTTTTTATATAGTGGTTGGTATGTTAATACGATTTAATATTATTTTTGTTTTACCGAGTATGCAAAGAATAATTGTGGAAAGTGTGGATGAATTATGGATGGGCGAGGGTAGAGGTGAGGAATTAACACGTAAAGTGGAATTTAATTTGAATGGTAGAGCGGTGTCAGCCCTGCGCAATTATATTAAAGGATTCGAGAGTGACTGCAAAAAACGATAGTTTAAAGTAAGCTGGGATGTAAGGGAAAAGCTGTATTGACGATGCGAATAGATTAGTGCAGAAGAAGATATGTGATACACATCAATAAAAAATTGATATTATCATTTCTTTGAATATAACGCACGCAATAAAAAATTGATATTATCATTTCTTTGAATATAACGCACGCAATAAAAAATTGATATTATCATTTCTTTGAATATAGCACACGCAATCAAAAATTGATATTATCATTTCTTTGAATATAACACACGCAATCCAAAATTGATATTATCATTTCTTTGAATATAACACACGCAATCAAAAACTGATATTATCAATTCTTTGAATATAATACTCGCAATAAAAAATTGATATTATCATGTCTTTGAAACGCATGCAATAAAAAATTGATATTATCTTGACATTCAATTATTAATTAATTGACATTAAGATTGATTTCTTCGAATACACTCGAGACATTTCTGTAAAACATATATTAAAAAATATATGTGTCACACTTTCCGCACCTTATTTTATCGGTGTGATTCACTTCGAAAGGCGAAAAAACTGATGTAAAAATAGATTGAAAAGATGATTGCAGAAACGGAAGCGATCACTCGAGGCGCCGGGCGATGATAGCGGCAACGCGCGTCACGAGTGACAAACGTGAGCGTCAAAAATGTGTGTCAACGACTGGGATTTACACGCCTAACGTCAAAACGTTAAAAGGTATTACGAGATAATGAAGCTGACTCATGGCCCCGCTTTTTTGTTGCGACAGCGTGTAGAACACGCATGTTTTTTGTTATCGGTTGCCAAGTGTTGCGAAGTCACCGGTGCGAATCACCCGTCGCGGGATTTTGCGACTCGGTCGCGACGATGTAAATCGCGCGTGCGGGAGGGAATCGCGCGAATCAGCTTCCACGGAAATACGGCGGCCTTGCTACCGCGAATTGTTTTACTCACACCGCGAGGCGGTAATAATACGCGATCTGCGCATCACCGATGACTCACCGTGCTAACAGGAAGGAAGAACCCGATGACGTAGAGCATCAGACTCGTAACCGTGGACTCTTTGAAAGGATGCTGAAGGGACTCGTCGTTGCAGAAGAAGCCACGGTGATAGGGCTTGCCGAACAGGAAGAACATCAGCACCGTCAAACCCACTGAGAAATAAATAAAAACAAAAAATTACTATTATTATTATTATCACTGTTACTATTATTATTATTATTATTATTATTACTATTATTTCTCTTACTATAACAATTATTATTACTATTATTTATAGTATAATTTGTATTATTACTATAGAGAAGACCGGGGCATGTAGAAACACTTTTTGTTTGTCTTTTTTTAAATGTTGCGTTAATGATTTGTAATATTGTTAAGGAGATTGTCTTCCATGATCGATCGAGTATATTCTGTGCAATCTTGATCGTTCTGTATGACCTTGGCTATTCGTGGTATTGAATAGTACAAGTTTGCGATTAGTCTCGTAACGAGAAAAGTTGGAACGGTTTAAAAATATAACAAAAAATGTAGTCTGTCTCTCGAGTGGTTTGATAAGGACAAATATCGTGCGCCAAAATCAGCAACCTCATTTTTCTTGCTGGCGTTTCTCGATAATGGGAAGATACGAATAGAAATAAGAATCGGAATTTTGGCGATAAGTGAACTACACTCCACCGGCATACAGTTCAAAATAGTCTCATAGAATTGCATCCCGAGCAGAAAATCTGTAGCGTTACATCCGGCCTTGATCAGGGCCCTATTAGCCTTGTCAGGGTCTGATCAGGGCCTGACTCGAGCCTGACGTAAAGCTGCAGATTTTCTACTCGGGATTAAGACAAGCCTTTTTATGTTCCAGCCTGCCACGTCCCGAATGATCCAACGTACCCCAGCCTTTGATTCTATGCGCAACCTCTCGGCGTGGGAAGCTCCAAATGACTTTCAATTAGACTTGAATTGTAGGTAATACAATAAGCTTCAAAGTAGCAAAAGTTTCAAGGGGTTCCTTTCAACGTTCGCTGCGTAGAACTTTTTTAACTATGACGACAAAAGTTTACTCTTGCAACCCTCAATTAGTTTTTTTACACGTAGCTATTCGAAATTCGACCAAATCCATTTGTAAGTTCACTATAAGCTGTATTTCCAAGCAGTGATTAAAGCCTTAGACTGGAAAAAATTCGCGACGAGTCGTCAATTTTTAATGGCATCCGCTCTAATATGCTCCGGCGTAATACAACGTTTCTCGGTTTTTTTTTGGTACCACTTCTGTTATTACGGAATTTTTAAAAAATGCTAGCCAACATTGTTCCTTTTGCTCCGAGGAACTTACGCTGAGCAAACATAAATAATTAAATTTAAAAAAGTCCGTAGATTCCGAGGGAGAGAAATTGCTACCCCGTGATCGATAATCTGCTCTCCGCGAGTTATCGACCCAAAGCCTTAGAGTGAAAAAAATTCGCATCGAACCGTCAATTTTTAACGGCATCCGTTCCACTATGCCCCGGTCTCCCATAACGTTTTTCGTTTTCTGTATCCCTTGTGTTATTACGGAATAAAAAAGAATTCTTGCCAACATTGTTCCTTTTGCTCCGAGGAATTTGCGCTGAGCAAACATAAATAATTAAATTTAGAAAGTCCGCAGGATCCGAGGGAGAGAAATTGCTACCCCGTGATCGATAATCTACTCTCTGCGAGTTATCGACCGATCCCCGAGCAGAAATTAGTTCAGGTTGCCTGAAGAACTATCAGGTCCGGATCAGGCGTCGGTCAGGTATGCCTGATCAGGCTTGCCAAATAGGGCCCTGATCCGGCCCAGATCGTGTATCGCTATAACTTTTCAAAATTTGGTAGCCTGAAATAAACCCCATCCGGCCGGGATCAGGCATCAATCAGGCATTCCTAATACGGCTCAGGGAATGTGGCCCTGATCCTGCCCGGATCATGTACCAGTACAACTTTTCAAAATTAGCTAGCCTGAAATATTCCCCATCAGGCCAGGATCATGCAACGGTCAGGCATTTATGATAAGGCTCCCGGAATTATTCCTCACCAGGTCGGGATCAGGCATTGATCAGGCATTTCTGATTAGGCTCGCGGAATGAATCCTCATGTGGTCGGGATCATGTAAGGGTCAGGCATTCCTGATGAGGCTCGCGGAATGAGGTTTCGATCCTGTCCAGATCGTGCATGGGTACAACATTTTTAATGGGTTGTTCTGTAGTTTTTCATATCGTGCCGGGATCAGGCTTGGTCAGGCACTCCCGATCAGGCTAGCCAAATGCGGCCCTGATCGGGTCGGGATCCTACATTTCGATATCTTTGTCGGTCGATTTAAAAAATGCACCACTTGGGACAAGACTTTCAGAGTACTGGTAGTGTATGTCTGGCAATACCGTTGTACAATAAATGAGAAATTCTTTCTGTATCATATTATTGTAATATTATCTTTTATTAATAATTATATTATTATTTAACTGAATACTACAGATGTCAGGAATTATTCATCATGAATAAGAGAAACAGCGTATATTTTTTCAGCGACTACATCACTTAAATCCAAAATCATCATTTTGCGGTCGATTGATTCTATTGTAGACGTTTTTGTACGCTGAGTTTTTTTTACGCGCCACATTTTGAAAATTGATGAGTCGCATGGATATGTGTATATCGATCTTTTAACGCACAACACTGTTCCATCTATTTTTATTCTATTTTCGTCTTGCGATTTGTATATATTTTGTATCTGCAAAATGGTTCCATTGTTCAAAACAACCCCATTATTTGGCGATTTGCTTGAGATTATCAGACCTTTGTATGTCAATTTTTTTATCGGTAAAAATCCTACGTCATGTGCACGGCCTGCTTTTAAAATAGTGTACGTCGGCGACGGTGTTGGTTTTTTAAAATCCGTGTCAAATCGTTCTTGCAACCGTCGGCATACTTGTGCTAAAGGTTTGTTTCCGCTTCGAATCATTTTTTTCAATTTGCCTAAAGCATTTTCGAATGGGAACGCTGTCAAGTATGTGAGTGAACAATTCATATTTTTTGCGTCGTCGGCTAAATGCACTAAGCTATGCATGTTTAATATTTGACTCTGTGCACCATATAATTGGCCAGCTAACAAAAAAAAAGTCTGAAGACATTGTTTTGCTTCGTCGTTGTAGGCCAATGCCAAGTCCGTGCTACACAACATTCGGCAACCGACATGAAACAAGAGAAAATGTTGATATAGCCGTTCAACCAAGACTTTTTTCAACACTATTGGCCCAATGTACAATAAAAAAAGACGAAATTCTGTAGCCTTCCATTTTGCTAAATCTTCCAACGATCTGGTAGTGCGCTGAAATTCTTCTGGTATTTGTGGTTTTAACAGGAGTAAAATGTTGGATACTAGACGCTTACTATTTTGACTAAATTGC
This sequence comes from Pimpla rufipes, assembly GCA_963932165.1. Classification (NCBI taxonomy): domain Eukaryota; kingdom Metazoa; phylum Arthropoda; class Insecta; order Hymenoptera; family Ichneumonidae; genus Pimpla; species Pimpla rufipes. Next base: position 10,178,531 of record OZ010638.1, read on the forward strand.
GTAGTCCCTTTAGCATTGAGCCAAAAATCGACGAACATCTTCTTCATAATACCTAAGCAACATAAGTGCATAAAATCTAAAGAAAAATGCGTCACCATATCGAAAGCAGGCTCGATAGAAATCAAAGGAGACACCCCATGGTGGTGTTCTCGATTTTCTTGATTGCGGAATGATGTGTTCGTTCTATGTTCAGCATTAACAGAGGGATAAACCGTTCGTTTGTTAACGCGTTCTCCGCGAGTCGTACATCGCTCGCATGCAAAATATCCGCCATGACCGATGATGCATTTTACAAAGGCACGCGCCGGTCGGTCACAAATAAAGTTTTTTATGCGAATTTGAAAATGTCGCTCTTCGATCACCATGCCATCTCTTTGCAGTCGATTTATTTCTTCGACGAAGTCTTCTAGAAACTGGCCCACATCCGCTGGTTTTCCATTACCTGGATATAATTCAAAAGTGTTAAAAAATTAAAAATTTTACTAGATCAAAGAAATTATGAAATTCGGATATATTTACTCTTACGGATGGATTAGCATACAGTGAAAAGAAATTGTTCCTCAAAGATGCAAATACGCGTAAGAAAAATATCATTAAATTTTTTGATTCCGATTGAGGGCGGGGTGGGCGAAAGGGGTTGCGGGATTTCACAGGCTTTTATTACATTGAACTAAACAGAATTTTTTCATCAGTAGTGACTGGAATTATCATGCCTCAACTCATAGTAACAAAAATGATAAAAGAGGAATAAAACATTTCACAGAGGAGTTTGCTAATCAAGCGAGATCTACAAAATTTATATTTTTTACAGATCAAAATAAAAAAATCGTAATTAAGAAAAAATGTATTTCTTATTTCCATGCAGTAGTGTATCAGAAAAATCTAAATATGATTATGCTGACAGGAGTTCAAGTTCCACATGCCCCTGGATATTCATAATTTTACCTGCATAAATAGCAACAGGAAACGGTTGATATACATCTGGTAGGCAATACAATTTGCATAAGATCGGCCAAAATTGCTTCGAGCTTGATTTATACAGAGGCAGCCCATCAATGTTGAAGAGCAAATCGAGAAAGCGGTCTTCGTGTAAACGAACGTTTACAATTTGTTGAAGGTAAATGGCAATACCAAAATACACCAACTCGCCGCCATCACGATTATCTATCCCAGTGAGCCTTCGAATAGTGAATCCCACGTTTTTCGCGTTCAACAATGTTTTTGCCGTTTTCGGTAGCTCCGGTAATAGGCGCTTTCTGAAAATCGTCAGCAGACCGTCAAGATGTGCGTGCGGAATTTGTGTACTCTGAGCCCACAGCCGAAGTTCTTCTATTTCATCATATCTCTCTGCATCGTCTTCGCTGTCATCACTTTCGACGTCGATCACAATGTTATGTGTCTCATCTGAGTCGTTGCTTGTATCAGAATTATGGGCACTATAATCGTCACTTGAGATCCTGCCGTAGTTATTCGTCGTACGATTACAGTCTGTGACATCATCACGCACGGAAATTGTTTCACTGCAATCTGAAATGTAATAAATAATTATAGTAAAGAGTCCGATCAAGGTAGTGGGTCTTGGTACAATCTGGCTAAATGTGGGATTCCCAGAAAAATGTCGAACACTTAACAACTTAGACATATGCAAGATTGCTGCAATGATTGATTATTTTTCATTAATTTATTTATACCATTCCGATATTATTATTATAATATCGAAACTAATAAATTAATGAAAAAATGAATTGTCCAACAATTTACCAAATACTTTTTTTTTTAATGAAAATGATTCATTTATTTTTCTGAATACGCATGGATTTTTTCAGAATTTTGTCTAATTTTGCAATTTATTTTTTATTTTTTGCAAAATGCAATTTGAAAAAATTCATACGTATCAAGAAAAATTAATAAAAAATGTAATTTGATGAAGAATTAATTTTTCTATTAATTTTTTAATAACATTAAGATATTATTATGCAAAATCAATGTTTGCAATACTTTCCGTATGCTTTATTTTTTCGGATTTTTATTTAATTGAGAAATGTCCGAAAATTGGCTAGAATCTTATGTTTCAACGGACTGTACCGAGACGACTATCTTAAAGCATCTAGCAAGATCGAGGACGAAAAAAAACCTCCATAATTGTATCGATTTTCATGTAAGTCCAATGGATCGATGCACTGTGTATCATACGCGTACTGTCGATGTAAATCCTACCTGTGTCCCCATGGTTGATTCTTATTGTTTCGTCGCCGTAATTTTCATTATGAGAATTGTCCTCGATGTCAGCTGCATAGCCCCGTCGGTTTCCAGAAGCTTCTTGTTTTTGTAGCTCGCGAAATCTCGCTACGCGTAAACGCGTAATTTCACGCGCCTTTTTCAGACGTTCGTCACTCATGATAATATTAGACACAATTAATAAAATTACAATTAATGAAAAATGCATTCACCGAGCTCTTTCGCGAAAAAGATTCAGTGAAAGGTCGCCATTGACGTCTGTAGTAGAGTGAGGGACAACGGCAGTGGCTTTGTGATTTAGAAGTTGGCCACTCTGACGCCTGAGCTGGCGCTCGAAACATCGACGCGATGCGGCTACCGGTTGCCGGCTCAGACACGCGCGTATACGCAAGCCCGATATTCTCGAGCGAGTGAGGGACAACGGCAGTAGCTTTGTGATTTAGAAGTTGGCCACTCTGGCGCCTGAGCTGGCGCTCGAAACATCGACGCGATACGGCTAGCGGTTGCCGGTTCAGACACGCGCGTTCTCGTATGCCCGGTTCCTCGAGCCTGAGGGTTAAGTTTGTTGACACCGGCAGCAGCAAGGTACGTATTTCTTCTGAGTCTAATACTACAAGTAATGAGTAACTGATAATTAATTACTATTCCGTGAGAACGAATAACGGTTATACAAAGTCTTCCTTATTCTGACTGGCATCTTCGAGTTTTACTTGCATGTACGCCATAGATGCTGAATGCGGGATTCCCGCGCTTAGCGAAAATTTCGCGTCGGGAACAAATATTATTTCGTTTTCAATATCGTATTATTTTTTGAACGTGTAATTTGGCAAATCCGTTTATCTTCATCGTGGATTATTTTTGATATAATGTGATTTACATATTTGGCGGCCGCCACGAATATCGTCGTAACGACAGGAATGTGTATAAGTTATATCAATATCCATAATAAAAACGTGTCTGAATTGTTCGTCGCTAATTGTATTTCAGTTGAGAAAAATGACTGGCGAACAGAAATTCATGCTCGTGTGGTTCGAGGACGACATCGGAATGACGCGTAGTGTTGACATCGTGCCGGCAAACTGGATCATCTACGATGACACGGTAAATCATCTTGTCACACCGTTCATCTCAGAATGCTCAAAAGCTAATCTGAGGATATTGAGTCGTCTAGTGAAATCTGAAAGCAAACCACTGCTGTCGTGGTCAAAGCACCGTATTTCAATCAAAGGTTCAGCAAGTGAGTGATATATTCCATATTCTGCATTTGTTAAGAGAATCAGGGGATATTAAGTGGAACGAGTCAGGCAAAAAAGTGTTTTTTTTTTAAATTATTATAAGGACCCTCTGCCCTCACCAATGAAAAATTAGAAATAATTCCCACGCAATGAACAAAAGTTGAAAGTAATTCCCACGCAGCGAATAAAAATTAGAAATAATTTCCACGCATCAGACAAAAATTAGAAATATTTCCACACAGCGAACAAAATTAGAAATAATTTCTACCCAGCGAACAAAAGTTAGAAATAAGTCCCACGCAGTGAACAAAAATTAGGAATAATTTCCATACAGCGAACAAAAATTCTAAATAATTCCCACGCAGCCAAGAAAATAAAAATAATTCCCATCCAGCGTAACCAGATAATCAGAATGTAAAACCCATGAATCTGGTTACGCTGGGTGGGAATTATTTTAATGTTTGTTTGGTGAGGAGAAAATATAGAACCCACTGTGATCAAAGTGTGATCAATAAAGATGATGATCACAAGAATGATGATCAAAGTGTAAAATCCATCGATCTGGTTACGCTGGGTGGGAATTATTTCTAATTTTAGTTCGGTAAGGGGGAACTGTAAAACCAACCACAGTGCAGATGATCAGAGTGTAAAACCCATGAACCTAGTTTTGATCGGTGGGAATTATTTCCAATTTTTCATTGGTGAGAGGAAAGTCCTTATAATTAAAAAAAAAAACTTTTTTGCTTTACGCGTCTCACTTAATGTTGTGTCGAACCCGTTGCTTGAATGTTGCTTGCATAACTTGTGTTTATTTTATTCAGAGACATACGCAGAAGCTGAGATGAAATTAAAAGACCTCGAAACGCGTGATCACGTGTTCACTACGGACAATGAGATCCACGCAGCTGTCCGAGAAGGCGAACTAATCAAAAAATATAAGCAGAAAGGAAACAAATTGGAATCGCATGATGTTCAAGCGATGCTAGCAGCTTCTGCTTTCGAAGTGACGACGCAAAAAGAAAAGACAGGTAATTGTGCTGCAATAGTATCTTCACAACGTTAAAGATTTATTACGTATGTATTTTCAACAAAAATATAAGTTCGATGACAATTTAAGTTACTTGCAATAAGAAAGAATCTAAAAATATATGTACATATAGAAAATACGAAGAACACATTTCTTGTATAATAATAATGCTGGAAAGTTATTCATGTTATTTTTATAAATGTAGCTCGATAAATTTCTGTCTCTGGCTCAACAAACTATTTTTTTTTTTTTTCATATAAAATCAAATTGCTGCTTGTACCGAATACTTTTTGAATGATTTTTCGGAGCGTCCATTCTTCATAAGTTTTTTGTGATTTAATTTTGTAACAATATTCTGAATTTCAAAACGGAAAAACATAATTACGTTTCCAGAAGCCTATCTTTTGAGATTAATTATTTGTGTTTAATCTTTTTATCATTCATATGTGCAGGTAAGAAAGTGGTAACAAAGAAGAAAATTGTTTCCACAAAGGAAAAGCAGTTTGTTACTCCGAAGAAGAAGCAGATTATTTCTCCGAAGAACAAGCAGGTTGCTTCACAAAACAAAAAGCAGCAGAAGAACAAGCAGTCTCGGACGGTAGAATCTGATTCCGAAACGTCGGGCAGCGTATATTCTGAAGAATCGGCCCCCGAAAAGTCGGACAGCGTATGTTCTGAAGAATCGGCCCCCGAGAGATTTGACGACGATGTCAGCAAGATTATCGAGCGCAGACAAGAAGATGCAACGGCAGCAGCAGCCGCAGGGCTGAAGTCAAATGGACGCGATATGCGTCAGGATGAAGAAAACAGTGAGCTAATTAGTTTCTCATTTTTTTCAATTTATTGTGTTATATTTTTTTTATAAAATTCGTTATTTTATTACAAACTTACACTTTATTTCTTTGATTCGTGTGTTCAATATTTAAATAATGTACACGATATGCATAGATTCGGGCGATGTAAAGACCCTTGTCCTTGACTGCTATCGCCGCTTATCTGCACAAATTGGACAACTTCAAAGTGTCGTTGCGGATTTGAGCCTCCGTCAAACCGAAATCGCGTCTGGTATAGGTACAAACACTGCCAAAAATATCACGGGGATTGACACCACGATGGAAAAATATAGTCTCGGAGGGCTGCCGCTCAAAACTATGACGGATTTTGAAGTATTCGACAACAAACTCCAGGAAAACAAATCTATTCAGAAGGAAATGGTATGGCTTACAATTCCAAATTATTTAATAAAAAAAATCGTATACTCCGTTGTACGGACTTGAATGGACAATTGTTTATTTGTAGAAACATATCAACTATCCAGCAATTTCGTTGTATAAATCGGTAATTTGGTGAATGTTTTTAGATTAACGGCATGTCGGCTCTCGTCTCATCGGAATCAAAGTTCCTGATAAGAAGTGCTCGCAACATATTGCAGAGGTTTATGACGAGAGATTTGGTTTTGATGTTCACTGCGGTACGCCAATCAGGCAAGAAAAAGGTCTTGAAAGATGATACGACCTTCTACATTTGCATTCGAGGTATAACTTTTAATTTTTCTAGATTCAAGTGTTTAAGTCTTATCATAATAACAAATTTTTGCTTTTCCCGATACTGTAGATGCAATTCTAACCGAGTGCAACAAGACGCCAAACAATCCATCAGTCAAAGAAAAGCAGATACAAGAAGCGATCGGATCGGTTATTAATAACGCAAAGGATTGGGAAGGCCACCGACAAGCCAGAGCTAAAAAACAAGCCAGTGAAACTTAATTTCTTAAGTTCCACGACGATGTATGCTACGATACCAAAATAAAATTGCAATAATTAATCTAGCGGTTTAGGCATTTTATGTACAATTTAATTAAGATCAGGGCTACATACAATTTTTAATATGTGCCTTATCAGGAGACCGATCACAGCCGGATCACGAGCCCAATTTCGGCCGGATTAGTGGCCGATCAGGGCCGGATTAGAATCCTGATCACGGCCGGATTAACCGCCTGATCACGGCCGGATCAGTAGCCGGATCATGGCCGGTTCATGGGCGGATTAGTAGCCCGATCATGACCGGATTAGTAGCCTGATCATGACCGGATTAGTAGCCTGATCATGGCCGGATTAGTAGCCTGATCACGGCCTTATCAGAAATGGCGTTACATGCCAGATCAGGGCCGGATAGAGCAGCGTTATCCGGGCCGGATTATTATTAAGGAAAGCCTGATGGGGCCCGGACCCCAGCCGGACCTAATTTCTGCTCGGGTCGTTACTTGGTCCGTAGGCACAGAAGTATCGGTGGGGCTGCTACAGAAACGCGTGTACTATGCAAATCGCCATAATGCATTTATGCGCCAGACGCATATTTGTCGTCGCGGTCACAGCGCTCGTTTCCTTCGTCGACTTTCCACGCGATGATAATTTAAGAGCGCCGCCGCGGATGCTGTCGAGCTCTCCGCGCGCCCCGGCATAAACGATCTTGCCAATCGGGCGGAAAATATGCAAACTGCACTTCCCCTCGAAGCCCACGACGAGCGAGAGAATTGCGACTCGGTGGGCTCGTATATTTTAATACATATTTACGCACACGCGAACGCCCGAGCCGCGAGCACAGCGCGTTGGCTTTACGAGGCGCGCGTTCGCGTTTTCAGAACTTATTAGCATTCCCGTGGCAAGTCGAGCTCCAGCCGCCGCTCCACCGTCCGACGTTCGACGTCCCGGCGCAGCCAAAGTGTTGAGGCCTCGGGGGCAGCTCTCGCGCGCCCCTCGACTATTATTCTAATCGTCAGTCAATCTTCTCGAACCCGCCGAGCCTACTTTCCGCGCTACCACCAGCCATCGCTCCTCCGTTCCACGTGTCTGCCAAGGCGAGCCCAGTCACATTTATATTTCGCACGATCATCGAATTTCTGACCGCATCGACCAGTTCTGCGCCTGATCTGAGACCTATGATTCCTCTCGATCAACTCAGCGTTCTGTTCTCGGGAGATTCGCAAATTCAGGTTCTATATTTCCTAGTTATTTGCAGCTAGCATTTTTTTAGACATTGAAATGTCAAGACAATGATACTGATTTTTTTTGTAGACATTGAAATGTCAAGCGCTTTCTTCTCTATTATTTTGCAAAATGGAAATATTGCGCAACCTCACACGAATTCGACACCCTGAAATCCACTTACACAACCTACGAAATACTCTACTCTATAATATGACGAAAATCACTCCAATAATAACAAGAAGCCCTCAACTCAACAAACGATTCGCACCCAAACAACTACAAAACATCGAACCACTTTACATACAACCCGCACCTAATATACACCGCAGTCATATAAATACGCAACATACACCACCTACTAAAATCTCAAAATAATGTTAAACGAAAAAGAACCATAAAAATATGTACACATAAATAGACAAAAAAAAGTTCTTAAACTTTGGATAAGGTAAACGGCCCTGTTTGTGACCCTGCCTTAGTTTGTGACTACGATAGCTGTTTTTGACTGTCATAATTGTAATTTACGTTGAATTTCATCCTGTTTATCACCAAATTAAAGTTTTTAAAATTGTTTTGTTTTGCAATAGTCAAATTTTGCAATGCATTATTTAGTAATGCAGTGTCAAAAACCTGGTATACGCGGGGGTCAGGACCTACGACATGAGTGTCAAGAACCCGGTACACGCGAGGGTCACAATGCACGACATGGGTGATTCTGCAGGATCAAGTACCCCAGCAGTAGAAAAACAATATTTAAACAGTGCTTTTATTAACATTCTCAACATTTTGCCTTTGTAGCCTTTGATACTCAAATCTGTTTCAGAAGGTTTTACTGCACCGAGAAATACTATTTTTTAGTTTAACAATATCACGCATCTGTAAATAACAGAAGAAAATCGACACCGCTGCTCTAAAGGCGTCACAAACTGGGCTGTTTACCATACTCCAGGGCTGAAGGTCCTCGGTCGATGGCGTTGATAATACAACCATTTTGTAAAATAGTATAGAAAAAAAAATCCAAATGTACAGTCTATAATGCATTATCAATAAACAACATTTACTACTATTACTAAGAATGTTCAAGGAATCGTAACCAAAAATAGGCTTGAATCAGAAAATATTTCGTCAACGAGGAAATTGCGTTCGCTAAGGAAGTCCGAATCCAGGGAGTACCCACGTGGTAATTTGATGAACAAATTTGTGTTTCCTTCCTGCGTCACTTGTCCAATTAATTCGCAGCGTCACTTTGCGGTAATGTTTTTTTCTGCGGGTTATCCATCCGGCATATCGAAACAGGATGCGGACACAAATCCAGGTTCTACATTCAAGACCAGTTTATTTATATCTAATAAAAATTCTTGGCAAATAAAATATCGCGATTTTTTTCCTCTTTTGCGCAAAAGGAAAACACTGAAAGAATCGTAAAATGTTTCACCAACGAGGAAATTATATTCGCTCGGGAAATCCCGGATAATCCACGTGTAAAATTTGATGCCATTTTTTTGTTTCCTTCTTCCATCACTTATCCAATTAATTCGCAGTGTCGTTTTGCGTTATCGTTTTTTTTTTTGCGGGTTATCCATCCGACATATCGGAACAGGATGCGGACGATCGCGACGACGAGTTGTGCAAACCGCACACGTGGCCCTGGAGCACATATACTATGTCTGTATCACATACACGTGCATACGTATAGTTATGTACATGACCTATGTGCACATATATCCGTTTTGCCGTGGCGCATTCGCGTTACACTCGTCGACAAAAGGTACTATAATCTCGGACTATTTCCCGGTCACCGCAAGCTGTCCGTGAATCACGATATCCTCGTATTACGAAATACGAGTAACTCGCTAACAGCACGAGTCGCACGGCGATTAGATATATATCCGTATATAAATAATACACAGCGAGATCACTCGTGTGCGCTCCGGTGACTGGGCGTATAATGGTCGTCAGACGTATATATAATTTATATGCGAAAACGTACAGCCTCTGCTTGATCAGGTGCGCAGTCACCGCTCAAGGAAAAAAGGGGTAAGACGGAACGAGCCGATTATTCAATGTTATCTGGGTCATTTGTACGCCTCTTACAATAATGCACCTGGAATCGAAGTTTGCTTACGGGGTATTCCAGGCCAAATTATTGTTAATAACAATGATAATAACAATTATTAAAATTATATAAAATATTAGAAATGATTAATATTAAAATGATATAAAGTATAACAAATGATTAATATTAAATCAGTGTAAAACTCCGCTGGTGTGGACTTATTGATGGTGTTATTCAATAATGTGTTGATATTGACACTTTTCACGGTATGAAATTGACACAACCGGTTGCGTTAAATTTATTCACGTGTCAACTTCACCTATCATCGCGCGCTCGGAACGAACGAACACTGCTTGGTGTCGATTACTTGTACGTCGTAAGAAATCAGTTGATCGTTAATCTCGAGGATCGCCAATTTGCGTTGAATGTCTCGGCTCTGTCTCGTGACTTGTGTGCAGACGCGGTGGAGTATTTATAAATAGATTGAAAACGGAATTTGATCGCGTGTCTAGATATTCGTAAACGTATCAGTGCACAGATTGCCCGTTCTTGATGTGACCATGAAGAAAGTAAAATGTGTAGCTTAAGGCGAGGCGAAACCGCCATGAATGCGAGAGAGATAGAAAATAATTTTCGGAACAACAATACACGGAAACTAAACACATGCCAGGAGAAATAAAAGTTTTACATCATGTAGAATTGAAAGAGGAACGATGTAAAACTTTTCTTTTTTCCGGAAAAGTTAAGCATCATCGGAATAATTGTTTACAGTTTTTACTACCGACTGAGCAGGTTTCACCTCGCCTTAAGGCGATGCCCAACGTTTCCGAAAAGTATATAAAAGTTTTACACCACTCCTCTTTCGATTCCGGTTGGTGTAAAACTTTTAGTTTTCCTGGCACGTGTCTATTTTCCGTGTATTGTTGGTCCGAAAATGATTTTCTATCTCTCTCGCACTCATAGTGGTTTCGCCTCACCTTAAGTGCGTTGGATAATAGAAAATAACGGCCAGTGGATCTCAGTACAATACACATATCACGATGAGAAGGACTTCAGTACAATGCACATATCACATACACATACACATATCATGATCCCAGGAAAGTCCCAGGAATGGTTTCCAGGAAAGTCCGTGATAAACAAATTTAATTCCGTGTCAAATTTGACATAAGAGGTCAGGCGCGGCAGCGCCCGTAATCTTTTAAACCTTTATAGGAGCGCAGTAGCGCAAAAGCTTTCAGGCACGCGAGCCAGTGCGTGCGATTAGCCTAATACGCTATAATTTTAATAAAAAGAAACTCTAACATAATTGTTGCCGCAAAATTAATTTAAACCGCGTTTCAAAACAAAACGTGCAAATACTAAACGCTAACATACAGATAAAAAATTGAACACGAATTTTAGTGTTACCAACTTGACACCAATATGGTGTTGATAGTAGAGTTACGTCACTGTCGTTATCATTTAACACTATTTTTTACACCGCTCGTTATCACTACCACTCTTGTGGAATTAGTAGACGCTGTTTTGGCTTGGTTGGTATCGATTGTGACGCCGCATTTTTAACAGTACGTTAACATTATTAAGATATTAGCCCAAACGCGCTTACCACATTTTTTCTTAAAAACGTTTGCTTAACAAATGTTTTCAATATATTTTTCGTAAAATTTGAGTTAATTTGAGCTGAAATGTCTCATATAAATCTGTACTAATTTTTCTTGTTGGCCATGAAAAAACGCACGTTTGTTTTTTAATGATTTCGGTACACTGGGAAAAGAGATTTGGTGATTCAACAAATCCAGCGTTCACCGGCTCTCAAGTAAATCATTTAGTCAGCTCGACAATATTTTTTTTTTTCACCTTAATCATCGTTTGGTCCGCTGAACCGAGGAACTGTTCAAAAAACAAAAAATGTAATTACTCTAACTCAACATTTATTTGACAGCCGGTGACCACTGGATTTGGTTGATCCATTGATTTTTTTCTCTGTGCACGACTAATCGTTATTATAGATTAAATGAAAAATGAAAAAATTGGCACATTCCGGCCAAATATATTTTTTTTATTAAAAAATGTTGTGCATTTACCACTGAACCCGATTTTTTGCAAAAAATGCTGTGAAATTCTTCATATGTGGTTGCGTGCGGTGCAATCGCACCCCAGTCACGTGTTGTCGAGTTAAAATGACTAAAATCATTAAAACAATTATTGTTACGACTACAATTACACATGCAACACGAAGGCATTATTAGCAATGACTTTGTACCGCGTTTGACGATTATTATGCACCACAGACTCCTCATATCTCTCATCAATTATCCTCGCCCAAGATTGTTGCGCACAATCGCGATCTTCCGGCGCTGTAATAACAAGCGCGACGATCAGGACAAAACAAAATCTCATTTTAATTCGCGTACGCTCGACTCGAGCGCCCACGGATCCTTCCGGGTCGCCTCCCCTCGTAAATACAACCGTGAATCAAGTTCCGAGAATCGCGCGCGCGCGCGTGCGTTTATAAATAAAACAACCGCGAGAGCCGCGAGGGGGCGCGCGCGCTGCCTGCATGTCAACTCGCGTAAGTTACGCCCCTTTGATTCTCACAATCGTCGATATCCACACGGTGTCCGATGTGCTGACATGTAATATACCGTGTTGTATATCGGGATATATCGTCTCGTGAGGGCTGCTCGTGTTCGCGCGCGATCCTCAGTACTTAATACGATACGCTCGGAGCTCGTTATACATCGCGAACAATCGCTGCGCCGGAGCGAGAGACGCTCAATCGAGTAGGTAATCATTCGTGTCTCCTTCGCGTTGCCGCGCGCTTCTCGCCCGAGCGCGCGCGCAACCCTACGCACCGCATACATCATTAATACACGTCGTTCCGCCCACTGGTTCAGTGGGTCGAGCGCAGTGCGCGACCGTTCGCAATATAAATTCGGTCGGGCACTTCTCGCGACCTACGAGGAGAGCGACACCCTCGATCGTCGCCCCGCGACTCGCGTTTCTCTCGCCTCGCATTTGTTATGCAAACGCAGCTTCTTTTGTTTTCGTAAAATCGACCTTAATCTTTCTTTTTCTTTCGCATTGGAAAGAGGGTATTTTTTAAGCAGACGAATAAAAAATTGGCGATGAAAAAAAGAAATTGAATAACAGATGAAAAGAAATATTTAATAGCAGATGATAAAAAAAATTGAATGGCAGATGAATAAAAAAAAATATTATTTCTTTTTTTGCTAACTCATAGAAGAAGCTTTGTATTTCGATATTTTCATGTCAAGACACTCAGAATGGTCCAAAGCGCAACCGTTCGCAATACAAATTCGGTCAAGCACTTCTCGCTACCTACGAGGAGCGACACCGTCCATTGGCAGTACATCAGTTCTACACATTCCATCTGTACACAGGCGCATCTGTACACGGGCTTCTGCCCACAATCTTTTTCGTTGCTCTAGACAGTTGTGACCGCAGTTGTTTATTGTTGGTGAAGGTTTCGGCAATGGAACGTTCCATTTTTTGATTCGTCTGCTTAAAAAATACCCTCTTTCCAATGCGAAAGAAAAAGAAAGATTAAGGTCGATTTTACGAAAACAAAAGAAGCTGCGTTTGCACCAAGCCACAATCTTTTTCGGCACGCGCTTGGTTGCGCATGACAAAGTTGTCCACGACACTAAAGAATATAAACAAATTAAAAACGCCTTACTTGTACACGACAAACGCTTGCCGATACTTTATTGAAAACAAAAAAGTTGACCACGGTCGTAACCGTCACGACGCAACTTTTCGCAGCTAAACTTTGCCGCGCCAAATCTGTACACAACATGAGTACGACACACCAAATCTTTCCACGCAGTCGTTCGAAACGTCAAATCTCGACACAGCACTAGATTATGGTAATGAAGGATTTGACTACAGCGCTAGTAGTTCACGGCAATGTTTGACACGATCATGTTTGACGCGGCGAAAGTTGCCCACGGCGAAGTTCTATACACGGGCTCATCTCTACACAAGATCATCTCTACACAAGGGCATCTCTACACGTTTTTCGCATCTGTCGATAAAATTTTGCACGCTAAGCTTGGCCGTAACTAATCTGTACACTGCGTCAGGTCGACACAACAAATCTTTTATTCACGGCACTTGCGCGAAATGTTAAACCTCGACATAGCACTAGTTATGGTAATGACAGATTTCACTACAGCGCTAATAGTTCACGGCAATGTTTGACATGACCATGTTTGACGCGGCGAAAGTTGCCCACGGCGAACTTCTACACGGGCTCATCTCTACACGGGCTCATCTCTACACGAGATCATCTCTACACGAGGGTATCTCTACACGTTTTTCGCATCTCTCGATAAAATTTTGCACGCTAAGCTTGGCCGTGACAAATCTGTACACAGCGTCAGGTCAACACAACAAATCTTTTATTCACTGCACTTGCGCGAAATGTTAAATCTCGACATAGCACCAGTTCGGCACGGCAAATTTCAATACAGCACTAGTACGACGCTGCACTGTCGCGTCGAACAGTGCACAGCATACAAGTTGCACAGGACAAAGTTCTACACCGTCGAGTTCGACACTGACCCATGTGAACACGCAGTGCACAGACTCATCTCGCCACGGGCACACAGAGAAAACTATTAACAGAGTCACAACAAACGTTTTGCGACGGGAGCCAAAAATTTGCTGTGCGATAGCTAAACATTTTGCTACGACAACAAAAAATGCGTGCCTTCTCGCAATATTTTCACATGGTTAGCAGTTCAGTATACTTAAGTTAGTTAAGAATTTATTTGTGTTAGTTTCAATTTGGATGTTTATAAACTGTTAGTCAGTCGTGCATCACACGTAATTATATCGGTAGATGGGGTTACCGATCCACATGTAATTGAGCTATGCCCGTTATCAACAAAAAAATTAATAAGTAAATGAATAAATAAAAGATTTGTCATCACTCTCTGATTCCTTTTTCCGTGCATATTCCTGCGATGATAAACCGAAGACAGCGTTTACCGACTGACAATTCGGTAAATTGTCCGTTTAAAAAAACGGCAAATTTCGCAGTTTCAATGTCAATGATAATAATATAATTTAACAACGAGTCAAATATAGCGCGCGATAGTTTATGGAGCATAACAGATTCGCCGTTTTATATTCCTGTAAAAAACAATTCATACATGTAATTCTGCCTTCATATACGGCGATCGACCTCGAGCCCGTTCGAGAGCTCGGCCGTACAAACAATCCAAGCGGATTCGCAGCAGCTGCGTATGGTCCGCGGTCTGCGAATGGTCTTCGCGTTTCTTGATTAGCATTAGCGTCGAAACGGATTTGGCCGCGCGCTCGCACTGACCCCGATACCCGCATCGTAAACGTGAGTCGCGCCTCCCGCTCCTCCGCCTCTTTCGCGCGCTCGCCAAGCGCTCAATGAACATCGAAAAAAAAAAGTTCGATCAAAGATCCAACGCAGTTGGGAGTTCCTCGCGAGTATAGGAAAATTATAACTCTAGTGCGGATCAAGTGCAAAAAAATAATCGATTATTTATTCAAGTCGCATCCAGGAAAATCGCCAGTAATCACTGTAATCGCTGCGTTTGAAACTATTGCAAATAAACGGACGTGCTCGAAGCGCATTTATCCCGTTGCGACATGAGCAATTATTTGCAGAACCCATTTATGCTATCTTAATCGATTCCGTTTTATTAAATAAAAATTCTGAAGAGCCTCGAAGAAAAAATAAAAAAAATTCTGCCGCAGCCAAAGAAAACGGTATGCATAAGCCTAACAGGCGCAGTGACTGGGCCGCCATGTGACCGAAAGAACAGAGAGGCGGGAGGCCTGTTCGTTCATCACTTTTTTCCGGACGCGCTCGGTGGCGGAGAGCGAGACGCACGATGCACCAGCGGAAGGCGACGACGAAACGCGCGTGTAATTGCTCTTTTAACGACTTTTCCCTTCCTATAGCCATTATGCTCGCAGCGTTTTAGCAGCCGCAGCCCTCGGCAAACACAGCGAGCGCGCGTCCCACTGACATTGTACTCGTTTGCTCCCGACGCCCGTAGTGACGCAAAACTACGGTTTTTTCTTTTTCATTTACTTTGTAAGTTCAAGTTTTGAGTTCAGTTGCAGTAGTAGGAATAATAATAATAATAATAATAATGCTAGAACCATACAAATATTTTCTTAAAAGCTGTCAAATTCCTGTTTTTCCTGGGTACGTGAAACTCGCGTATACCGTTCTAGGGATAAGAATAATGATGATGATGATAATGACAATAAAAATAATAATAATAATAATAATATAAGATCCATAGGGGCACAAAAAATGAGGCCAGAGTCGGTCACCCATTCAGGTACTGACCTCTAGGATTAGTACTTAGATGGGACTTAGAAACATTCAGCCCCAAGTCCCTTGAGGAACATAGAATAACTCGGGTTTGGGTGTCATTCGACCCCAACGTACCCGGTTGCCCTACACGGCGGCGAGATATTTTTGTTTTATATGTATACAGAGATAATAGTAATAGTAATGATGATGATAATTAGGGATGTGCGAATAGTCATTGAATCGAATACTACTATCCGATTACATCGAATTACGTGAAGTGTCCCGTTGACATTGAAACTTGACGTAGAAAGCTGCATGTAATGATAAATATTCAGATGTGTTTGTATTTTTAACTTTTGACAGTCGTATTTACGAATACGACTAACGACGTTTTTGATTCAGAAGGTTATAGGAGGTTGTAGTTTTACATAAAAAGTTGCACAAATTTCGTATGACGAAACTACATGTTTTTAAAACATCGATGAATTCGAATTTATCGAATATTCGTATCGAATTTCCAATATTCGTTATTCTCGAACATTTGCACACATAATAATAATAACGGCAATAATAATAATAATAACAATAACAACAACAACAGTAATAGTAATAGTGATAACATTAGTAATAGTAATGGTAACAATAATAATAATAATAATTGTGATAATAATAATTGTGGTGATATTAAATAAGGAATTAGCAGTGAATATGTTTATTATGCGAGCGAACGTGTACACATTTTTTTTCGCGCCACAAGCAGTGAAACGAGACGAGCACCGGTTCCCGTGGCGTCCTAATATAAAGCTTAGTGGCTCTGTAGGCACACACAGAGAGCTGTAAAAAGGCTGCCGGGTAAGTAAACCGAGCGAAGCCGCCCGGCTTCCCCAATACCAGTTACGGCCGGTTCTAACGAAGTTTGAAAGAACCCGGTTATTAGTCGAAGACTGGACGAGCCGCGAGAGGTTCGAGCCAGTCCGGTCTCGGGGTAGATCTTCGCGCTCGCTGAGTGACCGAAGATTGAATAAGTAACGCGAAGCGGGCCAAGACGTGTCTGTAACCGGCCTAGCGCGCGCGACCTCTGCGCTTTGTTTGTGTACATAAAAGAGAAGCGTAAATTGGTTCATAGAACTCATCGACGCTGCGGACGCCACGGCTACACAACTGATATTGACTATGATGCGCGACGGGCGTATAGAACGCGCGACATTAATTCCTCGTGACGATGGGTCGGCTATTTATCGGTGGGACGCGGCGGCCAGGAGGATATCGGAGCCTCCGGGATGCAATAAACTCCGCCCTGCGGCTCTACCTATATAGACGCTGCTGCTGCTGCCGTCGCCGCCGCTGCTGCCTCGTAGTACGTTCATTAATTGCTCGCTCCCCCCACACCGGGACACAATGAAGCGACCAGACTACGACGATTAATCGACGGAACAATCGCTTCATCAGACTTTCATTATCATGGGGTTTTTGCGGTGAAACTTTATCCGGTGACGAAGTGAGAAGTCAGATTCGTATTTTTTTTTTTGCTACCACAGGAATTTTACGTTGTACTGTTTGGCATTTTTGTGAGTTAAGAATTTATATTCTTGTCTGTGACTCAGCGCTTTTTTTTTGTTAAGTTCGTGGGAGGGGTACAGTCTCGACAAACGTGAGTTACAGAAAGAATTTCAAACACTTCTCGATGGAATAAAAATTTGGATAAACAAGCACGTTGAAGGTATTACAAATATTGATTTTGTATGAGTAATTACAAAATGTTATTAACAAACTGACGAAAACAAATTGTTGATCAAATCGCCCGTCAACTTTTGTTTCAAATAAAAATTATTTGTTATTTTTTCTGAATACATACAAATTTTTTCAACATTTTGTGTAATTTTAAAAATTATATTTTCTAGTTTTTTATATTTTTGTCTGGAAAGTCACGAATGTTGAATATGTGTCTTTCATACAACTATCCATTACACCAATAGAATGTCCGGACGATGATTCAAGTAGATTAGCGAATACAAATCAAACATAGAAACATTCAATTTTCAAAAATTATACAGAATTCTATAAAAATTCGTACGTATTTAAAAAAAATCAAAACCATTTTGATTTGAAAAAAAGTTAGGCGACGGGAACAGTTGTTTGCCACCAATTTGTTAATAACATTTTGGAATTACTATTATGTAAAATGAATATTGTAGGCACCTTGAACGTGTTTTATTGTTTTTTTTTTTTTTTTTTTTTTTTTCAATTTTACCCCATCCAGAAGGGTTAGAAATTTTCTGGGAAACTCACGTTTGGAGCGACTACCCCACGGGCATAAAGTATTTCTAGAAAATATATAAGCGAACTTTTCGCCGGAAATATATATATATTTCCGGCGAAAAGTTCGCTTATATATTTATATTCCATTAAAATATACAAAAAATATAAAATTTTGAACCTGATACATTTTTCGTCCGTGTCGCGTCGACACAGAAAGTAACGGAAAGCGTCCAAGCTTCAGGTAAATGAGAGTAGCAGTAGCGCCTCGTCTCGAGAGGCAATATTAATGTTCTTTTTTATACTTGGCGTCTCACGCTACCGCGTTTCTTGATCCGGTGGATATATAAAATATGTATACAGAAGCGGATATACAACTTTTGGCCGATATATATAATAGCATACATTATATATCTGCAATAAACTTTAATTCCACAGGGGTCTCCACCGCTCCCACAACCCTAACAACTCGCCGTTAATTATTTATTCCAATTATCGTAACCCATTTGCGTCTACAAAGTCAACGACAACTCTGTGCTCGAACTGAGTACTGACTGTGCGTAAAGAGCTTGAACAAACGTAACGACGTTAGTTACACTAAACCCCGCTGACTCGGTAACAGCTTAGCTTCCGAGAGAGAACCCGCTGTGCTTCTGCCTCTCGGCAAGTGCACGACTCAAGAGCGTCAGTGACATCACGATAAATTATTGTTATTGCCGGCGGATAAGTGAAGCATCGATGCGCGCGGTGTCCCCGCGCAGCAGTTTCGATGGTAAACACGCGATAAAGGGGTGGCAATAAGTAAGCAACGCGTGGGCGCGTCGTGCGCGCTTTACACCCGAGTCCGCGCGAATCCAGTTCACGAGCAACGTGCGTAAAGTCGCGCACACATCGGCCGGCGCTCGGACGGTCCAACGAGCGAGCGAGCGCGGGGTTCGATTTGTCAATCTGACAGTCGGCCCCGTGGTCGTCGAACTTAACCCGCGCTCCCCTCGTGCACGAGGAGAGATTTCTATTCTCGCGAGTCGCCCGCATCACAACCTCCACAACGTTCGTCTTATCTAAACTATGCTAAAAATCGCGGGCCGATTGATAACCCGCCAAATAATAAACACGAGCGATTGCGGAATTAAAAGTTATCGGGGCGATTGCATAAGGTAACGAAGGAACCTGCACCCTGAGTCACTCTCCGCAGCCTGCCAACACGTTTTTTTTTTCTCTCACTCAGAGAACGGAATAATCGTGACCAGTCGTTCGCGGCCTCGCGAATTTTTATATATCCGGATTCGACCCGTTAACCTATAAATCCCACACAAAGCCGAGCTGCCTCGTCACTTATTAATTTCTCACACAGTCGCTGCTCCTTGATTCACCGGCAGCGAAATTTCGCTCGAAGCGTAAGAAAAAAAAATTCTCTCACCTATCCCGAGACACGCGACGTCTATGACGACTTTTCGCACCAGCACTTTTCCCGATCGATCCATCTTTTCGTTGTTGTCCCTTCGTGGCGCTCGCGTCAGCTGACTTTATCCCGCCGTTCGTTGTTTATAAACGCCGCCCGGGAATTTCCGCGCACGTTTGATTTTCACAGGCTGACTCGACGTTGGCCGTCACTCTCTTGTGTCTCGCGCGGTTTTGCACGTGTCGAGAGCACCCGCGAGTCCGCGATTTCACTCGTTTCGAGTGAAGAATGTCATGTATTACAGTGAGAAGTAGATCGAGAGCGCGCGCGCTCTCCGTAAGTACCGACACGAACCGCGGTGTTCGCAGTACTGAGGCCAGTGGGGACTGCCGAGTGCGCTGCTGCTGCTGCTGCTGCTCGACGACGTCGGCGCGGCCGGTGGCGAACGTCGTTGGATTGACTAACGTCGCCGATTACCTTCGACGGGATGCGCCGCGCTGCGAGAGCCGAGAGCCCGAGCGTTGCGCATGCGCGCGCATCAGCTGTAACGCTTGCTTCGTGTTTGTGTCTGACGTATCGTGTGTGTGTGGGCTTCACACGTTGGGCGCGTAAGAGAGACTTACAATCGCGTCGCCGTTTCTCTCTCTCGCACCCGGCACTATTCCTTCCGCACTACTCGAGCGCGCGCGGCAGGTTGCGCGCATATTTTTGTTCTCGAGATGTAGATCTCTCGTCATCGTCAGTTTGGGAGCAAAGTATTTGGAAAAAAAATCTCATCATCGGTTTGGGAGCAACGAAGTACTTGGAAAAAAGTGTGCTTTGTAATAGGAGAAGGAAAATAGAATTATTCGCAGGTTCTAGCAGGGTAAATTTATTTGTTGGTATTGAAGTCGAGAAATTTGAGTGCGCGAAGCAGGTCGGGCGTATATTTTTGTTCTTATTTAGATCTCTCGTCATCATCAGTTTGGGAGCAATGAAGTATTTCGAAAAAAATGTTTGCTTTGTAATAAGAGAACGAAAACAGAATTATCCATAGATTCGAATAAAAAAATTAGTCACAGGTTCCTGCAGTGCAAATATATTTTTTATTGGAATTTAAATCGAGAAATTAGAGCGCGCGGATCAGGTTGGGCGCATCATTTTGTTCTCGAAAATATGATCTCTCATTATCATTAATTTGGAAGCAAAGTAAATATTTGAGAAAAAAAATCCATTGCTTCAGAATACGAAAAAAAAAAACAGTCACAGATTTCCATAGTGTAAATATATATTTATTAGGATTGAAATCGAGCAGGGGCTGCTGGATCGTGTTACGTTTATTTAGTCGAAAGATCGATGTCAAAATAATGAATTTCGAGCGCTCTTCCCGTGCAAAACGTTTTCCTCCCCTGAGTGTCCACGCGCTAATGGGTTCGTGGAATACGTGGAACGAGCGAACGGAGCTGAGCGATCTCAACGAAGCGTGAAGCCCCCATGTGACGCTCGCGACCCTCTGTTTTGGGGTCAAACAGCAGGAAATGAGTGATGCGCGACGGGCGACACCGGCAGATGTATAAATGACCGATCATTTGCGTCCTTTCACGCGTTTCACGGTTCCACGCTGACCCCCCGAGCCCGAGACGGACGCGGCGACGTAGACGAGTCGTTTTTACTGCACGGGACGCAGTTGCTGCGCGCGAGGAACTGCGAGGAGAAGACACAGGAAGCGTGCGGCGCGTGGCCAATGGGATTATCGCTGCGCGTACACACGCGTGCGTTTATCCCTACGCGCACGTGCGCGATAATTCGCCGCACGTCGTTCACTGTTATTCTAGCTGCTGCTCTAACCGTCCACGCGCCTCGTCTTTTGTTTACAGGTGAAACCCACACTGAGCCATCGCCGATCGGCTTTGGCTATTTTGGTTTTTGTTCTGTTTTGTTCCTTTACGATACAAATTGAAAACGTGCACCTAATAAATTTGTCGAAAAATTGCCAAAAAAATGTCCACACTCGACAATCACCGATAACTTTGGCCATTTTGTTTTTTGTTTTGTTTTGTTTCTTTACGATGCAAATAAAAAAGGGGCACCTATTAAATTTGACGAAAAATGTCAAAAAAAAATGTCCACACTCGCCAATCACCGATCGCTTCGGCCATTTTGTTTTTTGTTTTGTGTTTTTTACGATGCCAGTTAAAACCTTGCAAACCTAATCAATTTGTGTATATGTTTCTGTTTGTACGAAAAATATCCAAAAAATGTCCACACCCGGTAACCTCCGATCGCTTCTGCCATTTTTTTTTTTTTTTTTTTCCTTTACAATGCAAATGAAAACCTTGCGGAAAAAATATCATTGATTCAATAAAACCGTGGATTGCGGGCTGCCAAAAACAAATGTAGTCAAATGAATGTCACATCCAGTTCCTACAATTTCGTATGATATTGAAACGATAACTCCAAAATAGGTAAAAGAATATTTTATTGTTTCAATCTTAAACCGGATTGTGACAACGATAACTGGAGTTAATTTAAAAACAATGTTTTTGGCAGCCCGCAATCCATGGTTTTATTGAATCAAGGATATTCTTTTCCCGTGCAATAAATTTGTATATACGATTCTGTTTCTGCGAAAAATGTTCAAAAAAATGTCCACACTCCGCAACCCTCGACTGCTTCGGCCATTTTCATTTCTTTTTGTTTCTTTACGATGCAGATCAAAACCTTGCGCACCCAATAAATTTGTGTATATACGACTCAGCTTCTCCGAAAAACGTCCAAATTCCCTCTGAGGCAAATGGCGCCTAAGCAGTTGATCCCCGATTCTCCCCGATTGAGCATTAAATTGAAAAGGGGGACACGAGTGGCCGAGAGAAGAAGCCTCGGACTGGTCGAGTCTTCTGCCCGAGACTTTAATTAAAGTCGATAGTTGCGCGCACGCGATCGTCCGCTCGCGGGGCTAACAACGCGCTGTCTGCGTTGCCGCGCGCCCGCGCGTTTTATTCCCCGCGCATCGGCCGGCTCGTAGCCCTTCTGGGTCAGGCCGCCTCCCCACCCGCGGTGCGCTGCCAACTGCAGGCGGCGCGGCGCCCGTTGGCTGCCTGGGTTTGGGGATCTCGTTAGGAAGATTTCGGGGGCCCTCGTTTTCTCGCCCGTAAAGCATATTCGGGAGATCCATCTCTCGTCGCTTCGCGCCCTTTCCGAGCGGCGTGGATGAGCCACGTCTAACCCTCTTCATCGACTTGTCAGTTACCGAATAGCATTTTGTACTTCTCTCTTTTTTTTCTCCCTCCCTCACTCTCGCTCGCGCTTTCTTCAAAGCTCCGAGGATCGCTCGCGTCTCGAGAAGCCGAGAAGCCGCTCTTTGGCGCTCGGACGGACCTGCGCGGAAAAAGGGATTTCGAGGGACGCTCGAGGCCCTCGTGAACAGACACGGGAATGCGAAAGGATAAAAAAAGAGAGAGAGAGAGAGAGAGAGAGAGAGAACGATGTATATTGGGGCAAACCATACCAACTGTACCAACGGAAAATCCTCACACCTCCCCCAATCTGACACGCAATTGTTTATATTATTCTGAGACAAAAAAATGCATGTAAACATTTTTCAGATTTTTTTTTCATGAAATTTTTTTATTATTAATGTTTAGAGCTAACCAAAAACGCCATCCTTTTAAATCTGAAAATTACTACGACAAACAACAAAATTTTTGATCGACAAGCGAGAGAGGAATAAAAAAATTTTCAACCTTTTTTTGTATTTCACAATGTTTTTATTAAACCGATCCAAGGCATCATAAATTACAAAAAAGATAGAAAAAATTGTTAATCCACTTTTGCATATAGACCAAAAATTTCGTTTTTTGTTGTAATATTTTTCATTTTTTTCAGATTTTTTAATTCAGACGTTTTTTGTTTAGCTTTAAATATATTTCAATACATATATTTAAAAGTAAAGAAAAAGATAGAAAAAATAAAAATTTCATTTTTGTCGTAGTAATTTTCAGATGTTTTTCAGATTTATAAAAACTGGCGTTTTTTGTTTAGCTTTAAATATCTCTCTACATTAAAAAGTTCATTAGTAACGGAAAGTATTGTTAGCAAACTATTCGAGCTGTGATTGGTTGCCAGGAAAGTCCGTTATAAACAAAATCAGTTTGACATAAGGCGACGGTCGCGGCCGCGCCTGTAACCTTTTATTATAAGAGCGCAGCTGCGCAAAAGGTTTTGCGCAAAAGTTTTTCAGGCACGCTCGCCAGCGCATGTGATTAGCCTAGTAATAAAAAAAAGTTGATGGTAAAAAAAATCTGAAAAATTTCAACTTGCATTTTTATTTGTCGAAGAATAACATAAAAAATCGCGAACCAGATTGGGGGAGGTGTGAGGGATTTCCGTTGGTACAGTTGGTATGGTCTGCCCTATATATATATACATATATATACACGTGGAGCAGACGAGAGATAACTGCGGAGACAGCGACACGACACTCAACTAATTTCGGCCTAATTGACACAGCATATTTACAAATGCAATAGCGATAAAACCCGGCCCACTCAATCTCACAGTGATAACGCCCTGCTGTGCGGCTTGGCAAGTGCCCGAAAGGAGGACGATTATCCCGGGGACACTTCGGGAGATTTCCCCCCACTCCGCCGCCGCGCAGCGCCAGCCCGGCCGTCTCCCTCTAACCGCCACGACTAAACGCCGGACTCCTCTGTTTGTTTTCTTTTTATCCGTTTGTTTACTTCCTACGGGTCACGCTTCATCCTCGGGCGCGCGTAGCTCCCTCTCGCGGTCCCGCGCGTTACCGCCGGGCGAGGCCGAGGGAGCGATAGCTTCTGATGCAACTAGCCAACTAGCAGGCCGAGATGAAAGGGAATCTCGCCGACGCTAAACGCGATGTTGTGTACGCAGGCTCGGTGCGTATGGCAATAAAACGTTCGACGCACTCATCAATAATTGGCGGTATCTCGGGACTATTAATTACTTGCGGAAATACAATATTTCGATAGGGAATTGTTTATGCGCGGTTAAGAACTTTTTGTTTTGTGCCAAATATGACGTAGGGTTGTAAATCCTCGTTTGTTCAAGACATCAGGAGACGCGGTGGCGTCTCGACGCAAAGTATAAAAGAAATTAATTATGCCTCTCGAGACGATAAAAGTTACGGTTTATTAAGTTTTGTTTTATAAGTGTGATTTAATAATGATAAGCTGCGGCGGTTATAAAATGACGCATCAAATGTTGTATCAGCTGCTTAAATACCTAATTTACGACAAAAAATTGTGAGCGATTGCGGAAAAAAATTCGTTATTCATTAACCGCATTTCTTCATTTTTTCAGAAAAATTACCGTGAAATTTGGTTGAAAATAAATATTCTCTGTAGCCATTAAAAAATGTACACGTTAGATTATAATTACGCCACGTCACTATTATTAATGAATAATTACAAAACCAATCGTCCCGGCAACTTTATTTCCAAACGACATTTAGGGATTTACGACTCCAATCTGACGTAAGCTCGAAAGAGGGTTGAGGTGCTTTCAGGTTCAGAATATACGACACGGGAACGAAAATAAAAATCGAAGATCAAAAGTCAAACAGTCATAGAAAACCATGAGTTACTCGGTGTACGTAACTCAGAGCGTGAATGCTATATTCGTACCTGTCGACGAGAATTTAGTCTGTGTGAGGTTCCCGGTGGGATACGCTCGGGCATAATAGAGACCCACGAAGCGTCACATTGAAATTGAAATTCGTTCGGGTTGGCTTGCGCGGGACAGAGCAGCGCGAGGGCCATGAGCATTTCGAGCCGCAGTCCGCCCAGCGGACTTCATGGTATACGAGATATATGCAGTGTAACACAATATATAATGGACGCGCGAGGGCGAGAGATGGGACGTCGAGCAGCGGCCGCAGCGGCGGCAGCAGCAGCGCCATATAGTCGACTGTGAGCTGAGAGTGGGTCATCCCGACGTCGAGTGTAATTGAATGCCAGGTGGTGCGTATCGAGAATGGGGAGGCCAGTCGTTCCGCATAACAGTGCGGTGTATAGCGGCCGCGCACTGTATATCCCACCTATACACTCGATTCTTCGGGCCGGGGCGCGCTTTCAGCCCACAAGTTAAACCTCGAAGGGTCCGAGAGGCGGCCGAGCCGCGCGAACCCGCAGGGAAAGCGGCGAACACGCCTCGTATAATCCGGGCGCGATTGAATCTCGAATTTTAATTAATTCCGAAGGATCGCGGGATTTCTCGGGTTTCGGCCGCGCCGGCTGCGTCAGCGATAAAACCCCGGAGGGACTCACCGCATCACACGGTGAAATGGTTACCTCATTCTCGTGAAATCGGCCATTTTGCCAATTTATTGCCATTCGAAAATGCAGTTGGGTGAGGCAGCGATGGGAATTTCGCCGTGCTACGCTAAATGCCTATAGTCTCGCTCGCACCTAGCCTCACTTTTTGCTTTTTCGATTCTCATGAACAAACGGGTATGAGTATCGAGGAGGGAGAAGCTTGCCCCATTCGTGCAATATTTCTGCGCATTCTTTGAAAATCTGACCTCAATTTTGGCTATTAGCTCAACAAAAAAGGGGTTTCAAAAATGTCAGTTGAGGAAAGGGGGTAAGTAGTTAACGTTGTCCTTGAGTCTAGTATTCACTTCGCATAAATTCGAGAAAAATGAGATTGAATTGCAAACAATTCTCGATGGTCTAAAAATCTGAAAAAAATCATGGACATTACAGGTACTGAAAATATTAATTTTTCATAATAACAATTCTAAAATGTTATTAACAAATTGATGAAAAATATATTGTTTAACAAATCCCAAAGACGACCCAAGTTTTTTTTTACGAAAATGATTCCTTCGTTTTTCTAAATACTTATGATTTTCTTAGATTTTTAAGTTCCCTTTGAAATTTGTACATATTTTCCATATAAAAAAACACAAATTTCAAAGAGAACTTAAAAATCTGAAAAAATGCATACATATTCAGAAAAACGAAGGATCATTCCCATAAGTAAAACTTGGGTCATCGATATATTTGCTAAACAATTTTTTTCTTTTCATCAATTTGTTAATAACATTTTCGAATTATTATTATGAAAAATTAATCTTTACAGTACTTTAAATGTACATTAATTTTTTTCGATTTTTCAACCATCGAGAAATGTTTGCAATTCTGACTCATTTGTCTGGAATTTATGCCAAATGAATACTAGACGCAAGGACTACCTTAATTTGAATGTTGGAACGCGAAGCCACCAAAAAGTTGCATTTCGAGGAGGTTCGAAGAATTTTCGCGATGAGAAATGCCGCGAGTGTCGCGAGGTCGCGGGGGGGAAGGCGGAGAGAGGCAAGAGAAACTCAAGTATTAGCTACGTGTGACGCTGACTTAGCGCGCTGACCCTGCTCGCTGAGGGACATAACATTGCCATGACGCACGAATACTTTCGTATCCTCGAGCATCGCGCGTACCGCGAGCGATATTATTCCCTCCACGACAATGGCTGCTGCAATTTACTTCCGTTAGCGCTGCAATCGCGGTAACGACGAGAGCTCTTTAGTTATGTTTCGAGTTCTATTAATAGACAAAACGAAAAGCCTGAGCGAAGAATTGCGGGCAAACTGTCGCCCCCTCCCTCTCTGCCGTCTCTTGCAGAGCAAAATCCGTGGCCATGACTGATTCACGAGCGTCGAAGGACACGCGTATACGCGGTCACGTCGAAACAGTAGTGGCACTCGCGTGAATGTAAATTGACAGGTAATCAGCTGGAACACTCGAACGAAACGAGCCCGAAGGGCCGCGCGTTCTAACGAGACCACCGACTCAACTGAAACTCGAGTCTCGTTAACGAACCGTGATTTACTGCCACTGTTAACGATTTTCCCTTTTTTATGTTTTTTTTTTATATCTTTAATTACAACCGTGCGTTTTTGCAAACGCTTTCTGCTTCATAGAGCAAACTTTGTTTTCGTGCAAAATTTTTTTCGAAATTATCTTAATGCATACTCAGAATCACCTAGTGTCGAGAAAAGTATCTAGAAAAAGCCAAGCAAAGACAATTTAATCGTGCGTAATTCCCGAACGGCTCGATGGGTCGGGCTCAAATTTTGCACGCAAGTAAAATGGTATCCCGTCTTTGATTGGTGTGTTTACAAATATATATATATTAGGCATTCCATCCCGTTTCGCACGGTCAAAAAGTTTATAACTCCGAAAAAACTTGTAATTTTAACATACTTCATAATCGCCTCCTTAGAATACATGGGATTTTCTTCAACATTTTTGGAGCGCATTTTTTAAGTTATTTGAGAATTGACTTTTTTTTTAAATCGTCTGTATTTTTTAAATATGGGATTTCACAGAAAAATCTTTGGGACAAAAAAGTCTCAGATTGAACTGAACTTGAATAATTTTTTTTTTTCGGAAATACCAAAACCTCTTTTTAAGCAAAATACACAGAAATATTTCTTTTCCGACCAATACGTCAGGTTTAAATTTCCTCAAAAAATTACAGAACATCCTGCTATATGTTTAGAATAAGCTCATTTTTTTAAGTGGTTGGGGTACGCATACGTATTGTTTAATCGTGTTTTCATATTTTTTTTAAGTTAAAGAAAATGGAAATAACGATACAACTATGCATATGCATACCCCAACCACTTTAATATATATAATTTTTAAAGTGTATTTTGCTTAAAAACGAGGTTTTGTTGTTTCCGAAAAATAAAAATAAATTTTTTTTATTCAAGTTCATTTCAATCTCAAACTTTTTTGTCCCGAAGATTTTTCCGTGCAATCCCATATTTTAAAGATACAGACGATTTCTGAAAAAAAAAAGTAAATTTTCAAATAACTTAAAAA
Organism: Pimpla rufipes; assembly: GCA_963932165.1. Classification (NCBI taxonomy): domain Eukaryota; kingdom Metazoa; phylum Arthropoda; class Insecta; order Hymenoptera; family Ichneumonidae; genus Pimpla; species Pimpla rufipes. The sequence goes on from OZ010638.1 coordinate 10,206,909, forward strand.
ATGCACTCCAAAAATTTTGAAAAACATCCCATGTATTCTAAGGACGCGATTACGAAGTATGTTAAAATTACAAGTTTTTTCGGAGTTATGAACTTTTTGACCGTGCGAAACGGGATGGAATGCCTCATATACACACGCAGATTGTATAGAATTATTCTTTTTTTTATGTTGAGACTACTTCAATTTTGGTAAAAGGTTGACAATATTGCTAAATAGTTCTTCATAAGTGTGGGTACGATTGATGTTTAGTATAGAATTTCGACAAGATCAGTAAAACGGTTCGAATTTTACGCTATTTTTAAATACTTTTTTACATGGGAAATAAATCAAATAGAAAAGGGAAAATAAATAAAGATATAATGTGCAAAGTTCTACTTTTTTGTTGTGTCTACCCATTTGGTTTCGAACGTTTGCCTAAGCAACAAAAAATTGAGGTAAGAAATTGTTATTTTTTAAATTGTTGCTCTTTTATTTTTTACTTCGCAAATAAATAACATGCGTTCGCACCATCGAATTCCGTTGGAGACGAAAACTACGTTCGAAGTACATACAACGCAATGCGAAAACGGACATTGGCCTTGTTGGTCACGAGTCTTTTCGGCCACATCGCGGACTTTCCGACAGCTTTACGGCAACCACAGAAAAATGATTTGTCAAAAAAGGGTTATTTTTGTAGCGGTGTTTATTTCTGTCCTTTATTACTGATTCTTGGCGTCGAGAGTCTACCGCGTATCTTGATAATGTTTTTCCTCCGAGTTCTTTTTCCTCGGATATTTTTCGAATATTTTTCCGGAATGTTTTTACCGTGGATTTTTTTTGCAAAAATATTTTTGACGATTACCGGGCGAATCGTTTACTCACCATTTGGTTTCGAAAGTTTGGCTAAGCAACAAAAAATTGAAGTTGTCGTTTTTTATTTTGTTGCTCCATAATGTTTTACTTTGCAAATAAATAAATAAATAAAACCCGTTCGCACCATCGAATTCCGTTGGAGGCAAAAAGTACGTTCGAAGTACGTACAACGCAATGCGAAAAGGGACATTGGCCTTGTTGGTCACGAGTCTCTTCGGTTACATCGCGGACTTTCCGACATCTTTACGGCAGCCTCTACCCTTGAGAGAGGCTGCGCGCTCGCCTCGCGATAGCGATCTCGCGGACGTGCGGCCGGCGATAAGTCACGACTGCGGTAACTCGGTTCAACTGGGAGTCGCTCGTTTCATTGCCGGCGGCAAAGTGACTGATTGACCCTGCCCCGCGTACTGAAACCCTTATATTATTATACGTATCCCGTTTCTTCCTCCTCGGTTTTCGCGAGCGAACGTTTGTCTCGCGAAGGGTCTGTGTGGAATGACTAAAACGGAACGAGCAACCCGGGGTCAACATGATCGTGGTTTATTAATCATTATCAGGCAACTATGTACAAAGGCGTATAACGCGTATAGCGCGTGGCGTGTACCTCGTTTTCTTCTTCTTCTTCTTCCTTCTCCTCCTCTTGTTCTTCTTCTTGTGTCGCCTCTTCGACTCGAAATTCCGCCGAATTCGTCGTTTCTCGCTATATACTATCTTTACACGTATATAGTATTTATTTTTGTATGTCTGTAGCACGGTACACGCGTTTCATATACCATTTGGCTTGATAGTCAATGCTCCTTCGAATCGTCTTACCTCGTAGTCTCTAGTTATTACTATACATCATTGTACAGAGTCTACGGATAATGCAACTCCGAGTGCGCGGGCGAGCGACCAGTTTTTTCGCCTCCTCTCGCCCCAGTTTCTGAGCCAACATCATTTAATTCATCAATTTTCTTTCTGGTAGTTACGTCGCTTTGAGCTCGTTTCGCATAAATTCGAGAAAATGAAGAGAGAATCGCAAACACTTCTCGATCGTATAAAAATCTGAACAAATTCATGAACATTAAAGGTACTGAAAAGATTAATTTAGCATAATAATAATTCTAAAATGTTATTAATAAGTCGATGAAAAAAAAAATTGTTTAACAAATCTCCCGGTGATACAAATTTGTTTGTGAATAAAAATGATCCGTTCATTTTTCTGAATATCTATGAATTTTTTCCGATTTTTTAGTTGACTTTGAATTTTGTGTTTTTTTATAAGGAAAATGTGTGCAAAAACAAATTTCAAAGTCGATTTTAAAATCCGAAAAAATTCATACGTATTCAGAAAAGCGAACGAATCATTTTCATTAAAAAATAAATTTGGGTCACCTGGAGATTAGTTAAACAATTTTTTTCCATCAATTAGTTAATAAAAATGTATAATTATCATTATGCAAAAATAATTTTTTCAGTATCTTTAGTGTGCATGAATTTTTTCAAATTTTTGTACCATAGAGAAGTGTTCGCAATTCTCTCTCACTTTTCTTGAATTTATGCGAAACGAGCTCTAAGCGACAAAACTATGTTAGTTCATAAATTTTCTTTAATCTCGACATTTTCGAAGCAAAATAAAATAAATAAAACCCGACTTTTGTCCCGGAATTCGCGAGTCGCTCGCCCGGCGGTGAATTCGGCTCTCCGCGCGTGGATGGAAGGCAACGAAAAGCGGCAGATTCTCGTCGGCACCTTCGGTACGTTTCCTTTTCTCCGTTAAGTATTCCGCTAAGCTACTCCGATCTACGAGGGCATTTAGATTACTCAATGCATAGCGAAGCGCTTATCGGCTGTGTGCGCACTGGGAAAATGAGCGGTGGTCGCGGCAAAACGGACGCCGCGTTCGCTCCTTCCCGCATATTTACATCGCGATTTTGCGGCAAAAATTCTACGCTCTTATTATTATTCATCGTCATCGTTATCATCGTTATCATCGTCGCCATCGTCGTCGTCCGCATACGTCCTAACATAATATGTACATTTTATCGTCGGCCCCGCTCGGTCTCGTCGTCGACGCGACGAGCCCGAGGTCTTCGCATTTGCATCCGCCATAACTTTGCCCCCCGTTCGCTCGCGGTATTCGACGCGACCGGCCTCTCCGTTCGCTCGCGTTTTCAGCTCACGTTCTCGGCGGACGCGCCCACGAATTCTCTCCCTCGCGTTTGCGACAATAATGCAACTTTATACTCTCAACACATCGCGGGAGATGAGAAGCAGCGTGGATTCTTCCAGCTAAACAGGGAAAGCGCGAAAGCGACTCGCGGCTCTCGCGCGCGACTAAGCAACACGCGGCGCGCGCGTCGGACTATTACGATTTGGAGCTGTTTCGAGGCGGCGCGGATGAGAGAGAGAAACGGCGAACGGAGAGGGGAGAACGAAGGTCGAGGGGAGTCGAGAAAAGATCCCTCGATCTTCTCGCGATATTTCCGACGTTGTTTTCTTTTTTCTTTGCGTGTTCAGAGATCGTAACCGTTGACGAACTCCATCTCGGACAGTCATCTGCGCGGCTCCGAGGCGTACGCGGTTATGGAGCTGTCGACGCAGCCGGCCGCGAGGATCACGCGGTGCGGATGGAAGCTCAGGCAGCCCACCGGGCCGATTCGCGTGCCCATGAAGCCCTCGTGGAACTTTATCGTGTTGAGGTGCTGGCCCGAGGTGTTGTACACGCTTATGCAGTGATTCATCGAGCCGCTGAGGAGAAATTTCGTATCGTTAGCGTGATTAATCGCGGTTCGACGAATTAGCGGGGCGAATCGAATCTGGGGAAAAATATCCTTGGAAACAAATAGATGGAACTAAATATTGGTGGAAAAATGGGCCAGCTGGAAAAATATCCGAATGAAACAAAATCCTCGCTCAGGAAAATTAAAAAGATGCCAGTTGAAAAAACCCGAGATACGTCAGCTTTGCTAGTTTATCTCGCTAAATGTATTTTCATTGTTTAGAAACAGCTGATTAAGCTAGTTATACAGCTAGCTTAAGTCTTTACTTTATGTATTACGTCTTTACTTTACTGTATGTATTACGCCTTAAGTCTTTATTTTACCGTATGTATTACGCCTTAAGTCTTTACTTTAGTGTATGTATTACGCCTTAAGTCTTTACTTTACTGTATCTATTACGCCTTAAGTCTTTACTTTATGTCAAGTATTCATTTTATGTGTTGATTTTTATGAATTTTATCTGTTGAATAATCAATATGTTGTTTTTAACTAGAGTTGCTCTCAAATCGTGTTGATTCTGCATGGGTTAACTTTGTGTCGTATTGATTTTGGCCGCTATGACTTTTTGTGTTGAAATTGCAAATGATATAATTCCCTTGCGATATTTATGTCACTCTCAAAGTTTCTGTATTAATCTACATACAAAAAACTTATTGACAAAAAGAGTGATTTTTTTCAGTGGTTTTAATTTCTGTCCTTTATTATTTACTCATAATTCTTTTTCTACCTCCGGTTTTTCTATCCTCGGATATTTTGTCCATCGGATATTTTTTCTTTTTTTTGGGATGTTTTTGCCATGATTTTTTCCCAAGGATATTTTTGGCGTTTACCGGGCGAATCGTTTACTCACCAGGCGAAATTGTTGGCGTCGTCGTGAACCGCGAAGGACGTGATGCCCTGCGAGGTCTGCACGGTGCTCAACGACGAGTTTTTCCGCAGGTCGAAGATCTTGACGTCACCGGACGAGGACGCGGTGATGAGGCGCGAGGGATGCGTGCCGCTTTTCAGAAAATTCGCGCCCAACACCCAGGCGTTGTGCTCGCGCCAGGTCATGACGCGCGCCTCGACGGGCGGAAGTCGACGGTCGAAGAGCCGCACGGAACCGTCGCCGCATCCGAGGGCCATCATCGAGCCGGAACCGTCGGTGTCCAAGGACGTCGCGCAACAGTCCGCACCCGTCGGGACGTCTTGCTTTTTCAGCTCGGTCTCCGCATCCCACAGCCTCACCACCCGGACGTCTCCGGTTACCGCGAGAGTCAGCGATCTCTGCTCCCAGCTCGTCACCAAACCCGCAGATACTGTAAATTAATTTTGTTTTCTTTCTTTCATCGATACAACATTCCTTATGCGAGATTTTCCTCAAACTTGTCGCTTTTAACCGACGACGAAGGACGGAATGTTTTATAATAATAAATAATAACAATAATACTGCCGTAAAAAATTCACGAGTCAGGAAACTCAGTATTCTTGATATATTCGTGCTTTGATTGGTCGTCGGTATTGTCAGACATAGTCGAATCGGGATATCAAGTTTACGCATGACATTTTTTGACTATGTCAAACGTCTAAACGTCTAAATCATTGAGATACCTTGTAAAGTGCATATGTAATACGAAATTACGAAGGAACAGATTTTGATATTTTTTAAGCGATAGTTGGATCTGTCAGTATTGGCATAAAAAATCTTTAAAAAAGCCTTTTGTCAGTCACTTCAAAAAGGGTTGGAAGAGTTTAGGGGTACAACACACATCTTGAGAATGTTGGTGTAGATCAAAAATCGATATCTTGAAAGAAAAATATTCGTGAAATCAATTATGGCAATTTTCGAACCGAAACCGGATCTATGTATCCTAGTACAAAAAAAACGTCGCTAAAACGCTTTTTTCTTTTCTTTCAAAATCAAATAAAAATAGTTTGAAACCAGTATTTTCGGCGGCAGACTATATGCCTTAAGAACGATGATATAGGCCGAAAGTCGCTAAAAAAAACAGTAATGTTTTGCAAATTAATGCAAATCTGTTCAACCTCTGTTATCTACCACTACCTGTTAATACAGATAGTTTCACTAGCATCCGGCTCGGGCATTTGCATCCGAAGATGCAGTAATGCCCGAGCCAGGAGTCCCCAGTAACATAAAAAAAACGGATAAACTCACGCGTAGAGCCTTTGGGTGCGGGTTGCACATCGGCGAGCGCTTGCCAAGCGGTGAGCAGCGTCGGATCCCTTCCCAACATATTGCAATAATTCTTCCATATGCGAACGGAGCCGTCGTCCGATCCGGCCATAAGTAGCGAAACATCGTGCGAATTCACGAATTCGAGCGCCGTGACCCTCGACGGTTTGTTTCCTCGACTCGTGCAGTACGTGAGTTTCGAGCCGGTTTGCCAGTCCCAAATTCCGAAGGAATCCTTCGCGGCGACCGCGAGATGCGGATCGAAGGGATGAAACGCCAGGACCTCCGGCGGCTGTGGGATTCTCGTGTGAAAGACCTGCGACTCGATCCTCGAGTGGGACGCCTTGTGCTGCTCCTCCCTCGCGTCCCGCCGCTGCCTCTTGTTCCGCAGATATCGCCACTCGCGCTCGTAGTGCGCCCGACTCTCCACGTCGCTCGTCGACTCCGTCTCGTTCTCGAACGTCACCGGCTGCGCAAATTGCGCGCAGCTCCATTCGACGAACTGCGCGGTTATCAGCGGATTCTTCGCGCCCGGCGGCTCGTCCGCCTCCTCCGATATCTGCAAATTAATCGGGGAGAAACACAGAGTTTTAACAGCGGCTCGCGATTTCTCGACTAACACTCTAGTTGTCTTTATTAACAGTTTAGCAAAGGAACTCGCGTACTGTTGCCGCCTTGGGTATCCTCGCTCGCAAACCGTGCGACGGTACTCTCGATGTACGCAAGAGATCCGTGGTCGAATTAACAGTCGGAGGGGACTCGCCCCTTCCCAGATAACTTACGCGGTTCGAGGGCGACGGTGGAAGCGACAGTGACGACGATCTCGTCTCGGTTACTTCCTTCGGTGTCGACGATTCTTTTACCTGCGAAAAAACCCATTTTTCGGCAAGTCAGTCTTTGCTTCAAGTTATAAACGTTTGCAAATTTACATTGCCCGAAATTTAAAACGACAGCTGATATATATTGAATGTAATGAATGAGTGCAGTGAAATTACAATTTTTTTATACTGAACTTTTGGATTTTCATAGAATTTGGACAAAATTACTTTAATTTTATGTCTCACGTGTGTATTAAATTTCAAATATCAGTTTATGTCTAATTTAATACAGAAGTGCAGAGAAATTACAAATTTTTATATTAAACTTTCTGATTTCCATAGAATTTAGTCAGAATTACTTTAATTGTATGCCTCACGTGTGTATTTAAATTGAAACATCAATTTATGTAAAATTTCATACAGGACTGCAGAGAAAATACAAACTTGTATATTGAACTTTCTGATTTTCATAGAATTTAGTCAAAATGACTGTAATTTTATGTCTGACGTGTGTATTACATTTCAAATTCATTTCATGTAAAAGAGCTTCCTTTGCCTAAGGGACTGGGCGAAGGTGGATAAATCCACGTATTGTGCAATTTACAGGGATAAAAATGGGGGTGGGAAAGAGAGGGATATTGGGATAAAGAGGGGTGTAATGGAATAATAAAAGACCAATGGGCAAGATTAAGATGTGGTAACATAGGGCTAAGAGGGAAAAAAGGGTAGACAGATTGGTCCTGTAGAGTATGCAGAAAAGAGGAGGAGAGCCTAGAGCATGTGTGGACTTGTGAGACAGCGAGAAGGGAAATTAAAGAAGAGTGGGTAACAAAAATAGATGAGTGGATATCGGGTTTGGGGGATCGGGCCCTGTCCTTGGAATTGTCCGAAAGACTGGTAAATGAGCCTTGGGTAGAGATGTGTGAATATGCGAGAGCTTTCGAAAAAATCACCATGGCCAGAGTAAGAGAGGGAAAAGATGGGGAGGAGGGAAGCCAAAGAAAGGATGGGGAGTAATAACATAAAGAAGTGTATCTACAGTAATATTTAAAAACTTAGTTTTTACTGAAACGGTCTGTGTGCGCTTGACAGTTATGAAACCAAAGAGAGGGGGGTGAATGAATAGGCTAAGGTGAATCTATGTTAAGTTAAAGAAATTAGGTTTAAGTTGTTGACGTGGAAAGATGTAAAATGAAGAGCGGGATGTAAAAGGTTGAAGAAACCATACATTAATCAATAAATATATACTTCAAGGAGCTTCCTTTGCCTGTAGTGGAAGCTCATACTAAATATTGGTAACAATGCAGGCGAATAGAGAAGAAAAACAGCTGAATTACCTGATTGCGTATGTAATTGGTGACCTTCTGCGACATCGCGGCTACCGCGGGATGCGGATCGTTGTCGAGGCTGCACAGTCCGTGCCACAGTTTCATGTAGACGCTGCCGTACGAGAGACTCGGCAGATTCCCCAGGGAACTGTGACCTGTGAGCAAAATCCGTGAATCACAAAGATCACAAAAGTCCGACTGATTTTGCAACTCGATTCAACGTGTAACATTAATATTGACTCGTTATCAGTGCGACAAAGGATTTTACTCAAGTGCGAATTATCCGATCGGCTCGCGATCGAGCATGCAGAGTTAAAAAATCGATCTTTTCGTGGTTGTTTCATTACCGAGGGATTCGCAGGGTTTCCTCACGAACTCCCAATTATTTCCTGTGTCCAGGATGGAACATTCGGAAAAATCTTGATTATAGCGAAATAAAAGAAAACATTTGGATCACGTGGACTCGTCACGTGGATCTTCGGCTGATTAACGGGGACTCGTGGGGGACTTTTGGCGCTCGGCGCTTTTACCTAAACTACTGATCGACGACGAGGACGAGACCCGCTTGATTCGATCCTGACCGAAACCGTCGATACTGTCGCCCGCGTACGTGTTATTCGGTCCGAGGATTTTTAGCCTGTCCCGCGAACCGATTCGTCTCATACCGCTGAACGGCGACAGCGTCTCCACCACGAGATCCTTGCGGCTGTTCTCCTCGGCGAACGCCAGGGTCACGAAGGAATTCTCGAAGTGCAGGACCATCCATTGCAGCGCTACAACCAGCTCCTAAAAAAATTATTTCAACGTCGATTCGTTGGGTTTTTACAAATATTAAGGTAGTTTCTTAAGTTTATTTAAATATTAAGGTGGGTTTCTAAGACAATTTCGAACACTTCTCAGTGACATACAAACCTGAAGAAATTAGGCATATGGAAGGTGCCGCAACAATTGATTTTGCATAATAATAATTTAAAAATGTTATTGACAAGTTAACGAAAAAACGAATTGTTCAACAGATTACCCGGCAACCTAACTTTTCTTTAAACGAAAATGATTAATTATTTTATTTATTAATTTTTTTAAACTGCGTTTTTTGTAGGCAAAGTGAAGGTGAAATTGGAATTTCAAAAAATTAAACAAAATTCTGAAAAAAATTCATACGTATTGTGAAAAATGAATGAATCATTTTCATTAAAAAAAAGTTGGGTTGCCGATTAATTTGTTAAACAATTATTTTTTAAATAATTTGTTAATAACATTTTAATATTATTATTATGCAAAATCAATCTTTGCAGCGCCTTCCGCATGCCTAACTTTTTATTTGTTATTTTTATGTAATTGGGAAGTATTCGAAATTCTCTCAGAATCCCCCACTTAGCCGGTCTGTACCGAACCTACAACCATAAGAAACTAGTATTTAATTTTCTTTATTTTCACTCACTTTTCTGACTAGTGGACTCATGTCGTGGCTCACAGTATTGATGAGCGTCATGGCGATAATCTGATCGATATTGTTCGCGTGTTCGCTGCGCTTCGTCACGCTATTGATGAAGGTGCCGAGCGCGTAGACGCTGGCGGCTCGCACCTGTTGATCGGAATGACGACGTCAATGAGGAAGCTTTTCTTTTACAAACTGAAACAATACTAGCACCAACGAGCTCGCTTCGCTCGTCGTACTCCTTGCTTTTTGTTTGTCTTTCCTTACGGCTGACACAGCCATTCAAAACGCGTGCGATACGTGAGTTTGCAGCGGCAATGACAGTCCGAAATGGGCTTTATATCGAAGCCGCCACCGACCAAGCAGAACGCTTGAAATGGCTTCAGTATTTCGATATATTCGACTTTCGATGTGCCATGTCGTCGCTTTTAAAAGGGAAGCTAAGGTTTTAAAATCGACTTCCGATGTGCCATAGGGGAGTCCACTGGAAAGACTTTTATTACAGTAGAACGGACTGCAATTTGTCGCCGTTGAAACTGATGCGTTAGTGGCGCTGGTAGTCACCTGCACGGGTGAGCGGTTACGTGCGTACTGCGTGTTTATCAATTTTCTTCTGTCATCGAGCGTCGAGGTTTATAACCGTGAAACAAAACCCGAGAAATTGATTTCTAACGTATTTAAAAACAATAAAACAATAATTGCCGCCAAAGACGTATCACGGTTATATGGCCGCAAGCTTACGCCGCGCGGCCTACTAATTTCGCAGTGTGTCACCCCCCCTGGCCATGTCGTTTTTAAAAGAGGCGCTTTAGCGCCGGAGGCTCTTTATGTCAATTTTGATATTTCGCATAAACAAACAAAAAAAGTCAATGCATGGAGTTGGTCTTGATCCCAATGTGTCTGACGATACCGACGACCAATCAGGTCACGAATAGATCACTAACAATGAATTTCGCATCTGTCACTCATGCATTTTTTTAGAAGGAGAGAATGTTGAGAATATTTTACGTACCTCAGGAACGGGATCTTGCAGCAGCGTGTACAGCTTCTCGTGAGCGATGTCGCGGACTCCGCACCACCTCGCTTTGTCGTAATTGTGCCAGAGTCTCGCGAGGCAGAGGCACAACCACTGACGCAGCAGCGGATTCGGGTCCGCGAGTTGCTCCAGGCATATCGAGACGAGACTGCCTTGCAGAGCGACCTCCTGACCCGCCGGATAATTGTTGACGACGCTCGCGAGAACGAAAGCCGCCAGAGTTCTGTGCTCGCTCTGAGGGAAAAAGAAGCATCTTCAGTCGTATTCGAACGCGACGCGCGAGTCAATCGCGCCGAGAATCAGGCGAATTGAAGGCGGAGTCGTAAATCCTCGTTGCTTTAATAAATAAATTCATTAAAAATGGAACCCTTTTGACTGAATCAAAATTAAATCTTTTATTTGCGATCTTTTTATTTGAATTTATTGCAATGAGTCTCATTGGAAGGAGACGGAAAAGATTTAAAAAAATTGAAGCTGATACATTTGGCGCTCGCGACGTGTTGTTTCAAATAATTCGAGTCAGAATTTCCTAGCAGATGAAAAAAGGATGAACGTCGAGTACAGTAAGAGTAGCGCTAGCGTCTCGGTTAGGACATGAAAAGGCCGATTGATTTCGTTCAATACCCGGCGTCGAGACGCTACCACGTCTCATGATTTTACAGTTGTCTGTTTTGAAGCTGCGATATAAAAACAATAACCTACAGCGATTATAAAATAACTTCTGAGCTTTTGTCTAACTGCATAAATACCTCATTTTCAATCAAGGATTGGGGTAAACATGAAAAAAAATGAAAGAGCGCGGTCCTCCATTACTTTCGTAATGCATGAACCGAATTTCTTCATTTTGTCAGGAAAATTACCGTGAAATTTGATTGAGAATAAATATCCTTTGCAATTATTCAAAAATGTACACATGATATTGTAATTACTCAACGTTACTATTATTAATGAATAATTACGAAACCAATCGTACCATCAACTTCATTTTTTAAATATTCAGAAATTTACAATTCTGATTGAAAGTTACCTGCATCGAGGTGTCTTGCAGAACCGAGAGGAAGTATTTGTGGCCATTGTCGCGAACGAGATCCCCTTGGCAGGTCTGGAAAGTCGTGAAAACATCGTGAGTATCATATTGTTCGAAGAATCTCGAATCATTTCGCAAGGCTGAAGAAAAACTTACGCTGTCCACCGCGAGAATCTTCGCCCATATGAAGACCAGAAGAGGCCGAAGTTCCCGCGCGTTGCTCTGCAAAAGTTTGAGCACGTAGGGAAAAATCCCGACGCTAAGGGCGAGATTCACAGCCCAGGGACCGAGGTCGAGGAAACGTCCGAGTAGCGCGAGCGCCCTCAGCCTGTGGACCTGGCTAAGCAGAACCTGCAGCACGATCGGCAGCTGCTCGGGCGGATTGCGACTCTTCGAGCCGAGAGTCAGCCAAACCTCGAAGGCCGTGAGCTGCTCCTCGAAGAACGGGGAATGTACGAAGGGCTCTTTCGACTCGAGGATCGACGGAAGCTGAGCGAGGCAGAGATCGAGCGCGAGATCCCAGGCCTGCCACATCGGGTGCTGAATCGTTCGACAGACATTTAATTCGCGTCGTCCTTTCGATGAAAACAATTTTTCAGGCTTATGGTAAAGTCACCAGCAAATGAACAGTTAAGGTAGTTACGTCGCTTCGAACTCATTTCGCATAAACTCGAGAAAAATATAGAAATCTGAAAAATGCATGCACATTAAACAAACTGAGAAGATTAATTTTGCATAATAATAATTCTAAAGTGTTATAGACAAATCGATGAACAAAAATTGTTTAACAAATCTCCCGGTGACACCATTTTGTTTGTAAATGATTCGTTCATCTTTCTGAATAAGTATTAATTTTTTCAAATTTTTAAGTTGACTTTCAATTCTGTGTTTTTTATGTGCAAAATATGTGGGCAAAAACAAATATCCAAGTGAATATAAAAATCTGAAAAATTCATACGTGTTCAGAAAAATGAACGAATGATTTCCATTTTTTTTTATTTTTGTCACCGGGAAATTTGTTAAGAAATTTTTATTTCATCAATTTGTTAATAACATTTTAGAATTATTATTATACGAAAGTAATCTTTTTAATACCTTTAATGTGCATTAATTTTTTTTAGATTTTTATGCCATCGAGAAGTGGTTGAAATTCTCTGTCACTTTTCTTGATTTTATGCAAAATATTAAAATATAAAAACCCAAAAACACGAGTGCATGAACGGGCCAGTCTAACCTACACTTTTAGTTGAAAATAGGCTTCTGTGACAAATAATCGCAGCAGATACCTAAATAATAAACAAATTAAGAATCTAATGTTCATTCAAGTCGCCGTAATTTCTCATGAATTCTCAAAAAGCTGTTCATTCACTGGTGACTATTCAATTACTGGTGCATTCATCCTAATCCCAGATCAATAAAAAATATATCAACCTGATAAGTCGGCGGAAGCTTCGGACACGAGACCGGAGTGCAGTCGTAGGATCGAAGTATCCTCTCGGCCAGCAGGAAATTTCTGAATAAGCTAGCGACTAACAAATCTTGCCTAAACAGTCTTTGGAATAGATCTGCGAAAAGGGACAAAATATGGTTAATTCCTACGAACGTAGAAGGAATTTCAATTAATTAAATTTAATTAATTAAATTCCCTCACACAGAAATTGGGTTATTATTTACTCATTTGAAAGGAAATAAATGAACAAAATAAATAAATTAAACTGCTGAGTTATTTTACCCCGAGGTAGAGTGTTCCACGCTATCGTATCCGTGATTGCTGTGAAAATCCAGTTGAGCTCGCCGAGCATCGTTCTTCGATCTGTCAGCTGCCCGGGAATTCTGAACAAACAATAAATTCCGTCTAATCTTGTTTCCTTTTCTTTCTTTCTCAAAGCAGTCAACGATAACACAGCCACTGATGTCTGCTTACTTGTCGATGAGATCCAGCGATATTTTTGGAACCAGCTTCGAGGTATTCTGCATCACAAACCTTGACGAAAAAAATGGTCATTTTGACTTCGGAAAGAGAAAATTATACGTGGATTTGTAGTTTAAAGATCGTCTTGTTACCAGCGCAATGCAATTTTAATGGGTGTCGTGAGGCAGGAGGTGAATATATCGGCCGGCAAGTCGGGATTCATCGGTAATATTTGATTCGCCGCGCAGGCCGCGAGTTGGATGCAGTGTTTGTAGGAAGACGTCGCAACCCCGGCGACTCCGCTCGCTCGGTTTTGCTGCACCGCTTGTTTCTCGTTCTGCTTTCGATCAACAAAGATAAAAAATCAGCGATAGACTTCGCTAAGGAAGAAAAAAAAATTGAACGCCTTCCGAAATTTAAAAAATTGAGAGACTTCGGCAACGAAGAAAAAAAATGGAGCGGCAAACTACGCCAAGGGGGAAGAAAATTCGACGCGCGACAATCACCTCGTACTCCTTCTCGTGTTGCTCGGCAAATTGCTGGAAGGACTCGACGATTATGCCCGCGTTCGAGCAGTCATAGACGTAGATACTCGGCGCCCCCATCCACGTCTGAAGATCGTAGACCGACAGTGGAATGTACTGCGTGTAGGTGCGATTGAAGACCCATATCTCGCCGTTGCTTGTCGGCTTCGGCACACCGTGGCCGTTGTAGTGAAAAAGCACCCGCTCCTCTTTCGCGTTGCGTCGCAGCGACGTGCAGAGTTTCTTCACCTCCTCGACCGTGGGGTCCAGACTCTGCTTGTAGCGAGCGCGCGGCTGCCATCGCTCGTATTGCTTTTGCAAATTCGAGCCGATTATCTCGAGAGCCTTCGTCGGACTCACGGAAAGCGGATCTGCAATATCGAAACGATTAAAAAGGGATGCAAAGCAGAGCTTTGCAAATTGCTTCCTCGTTACATTTGAATGTTTACAACACTGTCTCTATGAGGAAGTATGCTTATCTATGTTGGCTTCCTCTTAGAGGAAGCTTTGTTAAAGAAGGTCTGAGTATTATTTTTCGTCTGTAGAAAATTTCAATTAATTCGGTGATATTTTACGACGATTCTAGCAAAACGTGAATTTGTAAAAAAAAGAATAAATTCTATAAAATCCGAACCCCTTTGCCGATCATCGCCAAATTCGGCACACAGCAGCGGTGAATATTATTTTTGGTCTGTAGATAATTCCAATTTGTTTGATGATATTTTACGACGGTTTTAGCAAAACGTGAATTTGTAAAATAAGTACAAATTCCATGAAATCGTAACCCCTTTGTCGATCATCGCCAAATTCGGCACACAGCAGCACTGAATATTATTTTTGGTCTGCAGGAAATTGTAATTGATTCGGTGATATTTTACGCGAGTTAGAGTAGAGCAAAACGTACATTTTTTGAAAAAATTGAAATCCTATAAAAATCAAACCTATTTATAGATTCATCCCAAATTCAATACCAGACATCCTTTAACATATTCTTATTTGTAAAAACATATGTAGCTCTACAGCTACAAATTTACGTCAACTGGAGAATGTGCTGGCATTTTTGTAAAAATGCAATATTGCATAAAAATTAATGTTTGAATTTTTTTAAAATAATCACAAACAAAGGTGTCCACCTGCCTCACGTGCGTGCCAAATTTCAATTCGATTGGCAGAGGTTTTGAAGATAGCATTTTTGTTTTCGCAAAAAAAAAAAAAAAAATTACCAAACCAAATTTTCCTTCATATAAGGAAGCAAAAAAATGTCAATGAATTATGTCAAACGTTCAATACATTTGCTTCCTGCTCGATACAATCATCGATCGAATTCTCCCGCCCCCTAGATCCTCTCCCCCCGCTCCCCAGATGTCGCTCCACGCGGCGCCCCCGTGCATAACCTCAAAAACCCCGCATTACATAACACCCGATGACAAGGTCGCGATCCGACGACGAATGCACGCAGCGCGCGCTCGAGACACTCGTGTCTCGCGTTGCACACGGGTAGGTAAATAAAAGCGTTTTGATTTACCGATCCAGCACTCGAGCCGCGCGCAGGGCTGAGTCTTGACGATGTCCGGCGGATCGACGCCGACGTTGAGGCAAAGCACGAGCGCTACGCTCACGGTTTTCATCTGAAATTGAGAGAAGAAAAAAAAATCGAATATCCACCTGTAATCCCCGAGATGCGACGTAGCGCGAGGCCGGGGTTGTGCGTATCGATTGCTCGACGTTCGCGTGCGAAAAAAACAGCAAAAAAATACGACGACGTCCTCAGACTTTCATCCCATTTTTTTCAACGTCATTTTCGCTATAATTTTTTTTTTTTTTTTTTTTTCATTTCCGTCGCATCGCAGCATTTTTGCATTTTTTCTTCGCATTTTTTTTTTGCGACTGGGTGAATTTGGCACGAGGTCCGAACTAACCCGCTCCTTCATTCGCCAGGACTGACTGACGCAGCTGACACCCTCGATAACCGCGTTGTGACGGGGCCGATTGAAGGCGATCGGCAGCCGCCAGTCCTCGTTGTCGATCCTCTCGGCGCCGTCCTCGTCGTCGTTGTCGCGCCGCGTCTTGACCGCCACGACCGTCGTGCCCCGGGTGGTCGTGGTGGTCGTGGTGGTCGTCATCGCGCTGAGAGCGACCAGCGAGAGATTCGCCGCCGCGGCCCCTGCGGCCCCCCCGGCCATGATCGCCGCGCACGATTGTCACACTTGACGCTGCGGGGCTGACGGCGACGGTCGCGAGATTCTTCCCACGGGAACTCAACACTCGGCCTCGAACATCTGCGCCCCGCACCACGCTCCCGCACTCGCGAATCACTCGACTGCGTGACAATTTTTCACTGTTGTTTTTTTTTTTTTTTTTCTTTTTTTCTTTGCCCCCCCGAGCCGTGCACGACCGCGATGCTCGGAACGCAGAAACGCACACTATCCGCGCTGCGAGAGAGGAAATATCGCACTGCAGTAGCGACCGGTGTATAGCGCGCGCGTGGTCGTCGCCTCGCTTCGCTGTGTGGGAACCTTCTCTCGCTTTTAACGACCCCGATCTCACTTACCGACATGTCGGACATTCCTTTCTTTTTTTTGCGAGAACAATTTTCTGCGTTTCTACTTGTGGCGGTGTGATGAGATAGGACGAGGAAAATTGACGTCGCAAATACAGATCGATTTGGTAGATTGTTGCATTGATTTGTTAGCTTTTTGGATTTGTTTGATAAAAATAGAAACTCTCATTTTTAACGACCCCGCTCTCACTTACCGACCTGCCGGACATTCATTTTTTTTCGACTTTTTTTTTGCGTTTCTACACTTGTAGACGCGCAATGAGATAAGACGAGGAAAATTGACGTCGCAACTATAGATTGTTTTGATGAATTGTTGTGTTGATTTGTTTAATTTTTAGATTCGTTTGAAAAATAGAAACAGAGAAAAAAGGTTGTTCGATTATTACACGAACCCCCTCTCACTTCCCGACCTATCGTGTACATTCCTATTTTTTTGCAAGATGTTCCACTCTGCTACTTATAAAGATACGATCAGATAAGCAAAGGGAAATCTACGTCGCAAATACAGATCGTTTTGATAAAAAGTTGTGTTGATTTATTTGATTTTCAGATTTGTTTGAGAAAAATAGAAACAGAAAAAAAAGTTTTTCGATATTACGACCCCTCTCTCACTTATCGACCTATCGTACATTCCTTTGTTTGCGAGAAAAATTCTCCACTTTTCTGCTTCTAGAGATCCGATGCGATAAGCCGAGGAAAATCTCCGTCGCAAATACAGAACGTTTTGATAAATTGGTATATCAATGTGTTTGCGTTTTGGATTTGTGCGAAAAACAGAAACAGAAAAAAAGGTTTTTCGATTATTGCTTGTTAAAAATACTTGGAAGGTTTATTTAATATCCTCGATTATACATATATTTATTCCCAATTGTGATAATTAACCAGTTGATATTTACATAAATTATTATTGGCGTGTGTGTGTATATATATAATATATATCGTTATAACTTAAGCACTTGCTGACTCTTACTTCCTCTCGTACGGAACACGACGTTTCGCAGCGCTTAAGACATATACATTTTACTTACTTAAACTCGTCTGGGATCGGGAAGTAAGCGAGCGTGTGACAAATGTAAATGTGACGTAACAGTAGGTGCGCGTATTCTCACTCAGTATTTTGTTGTCTGTCTGTTTGTTTGTTTGCTTCTTTTGTTTTCGTTCTATCGCAGCGTTGTTGCGTATCACTTTCACAGCCTATACAAAGTGTACTATGTACAATATTAAATTCTTTCGTTTGTCTCTTTCTTTCGTTCGATATTAGGTGGAATGAAGATTGCAGTTTCGGAGGATTCAGCCGTCAATTACCGCACAAGACGAACGTATCGTTTGCGCGCAACCCCGGAGAATTTTCGTGGCGTCGCTCACTTTTTTTGTTTTTTTTTTCGTTTGGAAATTATTTAAGGTTGTTATGTCGCTTACAGCTCATTTCGCATAAATTGAAGAAAAATGAGAGAGAATTTCGAACACTTCTCGGTGTTATAAAAATCTGGAAAAATTCGCGCACATTAAAGGTACTGAAAAGATTAATTTTGCATAATAATAATTCTAAAATGTCATTAACAAATTGATGAAAAAGAAAAATGTTTAACAAATCTCTCAGTGAATCAACATTTTTTTCAATGAAAATGATTCGTTGGTTTTTCTGAATACGTATGAAGTTTTTCAGATTTTCAAATTGACTTTGAAATTTGTGTTTTCGCACACATTTTCTATATAAATAACACAAAATTCAAAGTCAATTTCAAAATCTGAAAAAGTTCATACGTATTCAGAAAAATGAACGAATCATTTTCATAAAAAAATATGTATCACCGGGAGATTTGTTAAACAATTTTTTTTTTCATTAATTTGTTAATAACATTTTAGTATTATTATTATGCAAAATTAATCTTTTCATGTGCATGAATTTTTTCAGATTTTTATATCATCGAGAAGTGTTTGCAATTATCTCTTATTTTACTCGAATTTATGCGAAATGAGCGCCGGAAGCGACATTACTACCTCATCGCACCATTGGACAAAAGAGCGAAAGATAAAATCAATACGTTTGGCGGGAAAATCTTTAAAAATTCCTAAAACTCGTAAAAATTTGTAAGGGCGACGACAAACGATACGTCGATCGTATTCTCGTGTAATCACGAGGCAATGTGAGAGCCTCTCTATATACTTAAATCGATACTGTCTATCTACAAATACTAACGAGCCGGGCGCATCCTCGATAGCCTCGTTACTTTTTTTTGCTTCTTCATCCTTTTGATTCCCGAATTATCTCAGCGCACCGTGGCCCATACGTCGTATCCTGTGTTTCATCGTGTGGATGGATTTACGTCGCTCGATCATTGATCGAGTCCCCCGCGAGACGGTCCGCAGCCCTCGCGCCACTGAGCGTTGTCCGGGTTCAGCTGTTTGTATCCCTGCAATAAATAGGGCGTCCGCCGATTACGTGGGCCGCATTTCCCGGGATCCGAACAAATAGGATTCGTCTACGCATGCAGTTATCGGCAAATTCTTATTTGTTCGTTCGTTTTGCAAACGTTACAGCGCGGATGCTTCGAGTATTTTCCGACGCGCGACGTTTTTTGCGTACGATTAGAATAAATTAAAAACAATTAAACGAAAAACAGTTTGCAGAAATCACTATTTCGATAGTTTCTTTAAATAATGTTTTTCTGCAATTTTTTGTGGTTGGAAACGCAATTCGAATCGTCTTACACTCGCGCGTCGCGTAAATTGCGATAAAATGATTAATTTTTTTCAGAATTCAAGTTGTGGGAAAATGTAGAGAAAAATAAATAAATAAATAAAAAATTGACAATTTCTACGTTGCGTTTATGACTGGACGGACGGACGAGGACGACGAAAAAAGAGTGTAATTACTGCTGGCACTTCAGTAACGTAAAAGTGGCCGTTCGATCGACTTAGAGCCAGCCTGCGGTACGCGGTGATCGTTCATGCTTCCGTAGTACGGTCGGTGTGCTCTGATAATCCTGTATCCGGCGGGTCTTACACTGTTATTGAACGAGTCGCGCAGTCGCTCGGTAAACGTTTTGTACTCCATTTCCGGATTCGTTTGGCCGAAGTCGAAGTCCGCGACTTCGACGGTGAATCGCGCTCTGCTCTGGATGTAATAAGCCACCCCGAAAATTATGAGCACAATGGCGGCCAGCGAGCACGACACCGGCACGACGATCACCGACAATTGCGGTTTTTTGATCGCTGAAAGACACAAGAAATGGTTTGTTTAATATCGTACGATTGGACCGACAGTGAGGAGCCGACGTAAAAGTAGTGAGTACATCTGCGTGTACTCGCGAATATTTTATGAAAATGTGTTTAGCGGTTCAGGATTTTGTTTTCAGGATTCTATCGTAGATATCAGGATTCTATTTTTTTCTAAAAAAAAAAAAAAAAGTGGCGGCTGTAACGATTTTTATGGACATTTTGTCCAATATTCACTTTTTCCCCCGAGTGACCGTAACGCTTTTTGAGGGCATTTTGTCCAAAATCACTTTTTTCCCCGAGTGGCCGTCACGCTTTGTAAGGACGTTTTGTCCAAATCCACTTTATTCCCGAGTGGCCGTAATGCTTTTTGAGGACATTTTGTCCAAATTCACTTTTTCCTCGAGTGGCCGTAACGCTTTTAGAAAATGTTGTCCAAATTCACTTTATTCCCGAGTGGCCGTAACGCCTTTTCAGAACATTTCGTCCAAACTCACTTTATTCCCGAGTGACCGTAACAGTTTTTGAGGACATTTTGTCCAAATTAACTTTTTTCCGAGCGGCCGTACCGCTTTTTGAGGCACTTTTTTTTTTTAAACCCTCCCTAAAAATGTCCTCACATAAAAAACAAAATGAATACCTTCGTAAACAGTTATCGTCAGAGGAAAAACGTGCTTGCTGACGTCGTTGGAGAGCGCGATGAGAACCGTTTGGACCCCGGATTCCAGGAAGTAGTGGCTAATGTTGAATTTGCAGTTCGCAAGCGGCTTCGGATCATCGCACGTCTCGTTTCCCGTGACATTGTACTGGCCCTGAATGACCCGCAGACACAGCTTGAAAGGTCCCGAGCCAGGACACGTGATGTTGAGCGCCAGTGTCTGCCACGGTTGAATCCAATTCGTTCCCTCCACCGTTATGTTACCTATCGCCTCTGCGAAAGCGAAAATCGCGTTACCACCCGATATTCTAATCGTCTTACATCTATAATCCCCAATTTCCGCCGTCTTCGTGTCGAACTTTTCGATCTTTTGCGGTTGAACTGTTTTCATGCAATATTCTTAAATCCTTAAATATCCTTAAATAAACAAAAAACCCTAAATAAATACAAATCCTTAAATGAATGAAAATCCTTGAATGAATAAAAATCCTTAAATAAATCAAAATCCTTAAATGAATAAAACTTCTTAAATAAATAAAAATCCTTAAATAAATAAAAACCCTTAAATAAATAAAAATCCTTAAATAAATAAAAATCCTTAAATAAATCCGAATTTCTTTTTATTACAATTCGACTCACCTTTGACTGTGATATCGCGATGAAAGTATCCGTAAGTTTTCTTCGGATCGGACGCTACGATCGAGTTGTTGAGACAGACGTAGGGAAAAGTGAGATTTCCGAGCCGCAGCCCGGTTTCGTTGGTCGCTACCTTCGAATTGGTTGTGTTTATCGCATTTGTCGCGTTTGTCGCGCTCACGACGGTCGGAGTCGGTGCTGTCGTCGTTTCGTTCACTGCGGGAGTCGACGAAGCGCCGGCCGCGGTAACCACAACTGTAGAATTGTTCGCAGTGCCGTTAACGCTGCCAGAAGGTACGACTGTCGTCGTTGGCATCGGGGTAATCCACGGAGGGCTGGGCGTCGTCGTCGTCGTCGTCGTCGTCGTCGTCGTCGTCGTCGTCGTCGTCGGCGGCTCGTGCGAAGCAATGACCAGCGCCTCGATCGTGTGATTCGTTCCCGCTTTCGGGAATTTGTAGTTGAACGTGAAGTCGTTGGTCATACCGAGATAATTACAGTTGACGAACCAGAACGTCGCCGAGTCGCTCGAGTTGTGCCTCACATAGTAATCGTCGCCCTTGCGCAGGTCGACGCGAAATTTCGTCGGTACACCGGAAGCCACGTAATTACTGGTCAGGGTGTTGTTTTTCTGAGCTATGCTCATATTGCCGTTCATCAGGCCTGCAACAGCGAAAACCACGACTTTTGTGTCAGTTATTTTCTATATGACAGTAGAATCCCCGTTTAAGGTAGTTATGTCGCTTACAGCTCATTTCGCATAAATTCACGAAAAGTGAGAGAGAATGCTGTTTGCTTCTCGATGGTATACAAATTTGAAAAAATACATGCACATTAAAGATACTCAAAAAATTAATTTGGTATAATAATAATTCTAAAACGTTATCAACAAATTCATGAAAAAAAATATTGTTTAACAAATTTCCCGGTGACACAATTTTTTTTATGAAAATGATTCGTTCGTTTTTCTGAATCCATATGAATTTTTTCAGATTTGTAATTAACTTTGAAATTTGTGTTTTTGCACATATATTTTCCATATAAAAAATACAAAATTCAAAGTCAACTTAAATATCTGAAGAAGTTCATACATATTCAGAAAAATGAACGATTCATTAAAAAAAAAAGAAAAAATTCGTGTCACCGGGAGATTTATTAAACAATTATTACACCAATTTTTTAATTACATTTTAGAATTATTATTATGCCAACTTAATCTTTTCAGTACCTTCAATGACCATACATTTTTTCAGATTTTTATACCATCGAGAAGTGTTTGCAATTCTCTCTTATTTTTCTTGAATGTTTGCGAAATGAGCAGTAAGCGACATAAGTACCTTAACCGGGATCCTCGACGTCGGGGTCGAAAAATTCCCGGATGATCGAAATTTCGGTTAATCCGAAGTAAAGAGCAAAATTGTGTAAATCCATAATGACTAACAATATAACTTTATTTTGACTGCTTTCGATGAAATTTGATACAGGTTACACTTAATTGTTGGATAGATTAAACAAACATTTAAAGCTTTCAGTGCTTTTTTTTATAACGTTAAGTGAACTAGGCTCGTTTTTCGAAGTACTCAGTGACTTTCGTCTGTTTCTTACACTTTTTTCGCTTCTCGTGATACCCGATTCATTCCCAAAAAAAATCTGGAGCAAGAGAGTAACTCACTTGTGATTTCAAAGGTGTCACGCCTGCTGGTGATTGCCTCCCAAACAAAGAGGTATTTCTTCATCACTATGACCTCCATGGTGTAAAGCCCTACGGGAAACTTGTCGGCGGGATAATCCACTTCGTAGTAAGAAGTGGTATTGGATGTGGCTTCCGTCTGCCAAAGAAAATGATTATTGACAGTATTTTTTTACGTATTTCTCCTTTGAAAATGTTTTTTTAGATTGATGAATCGACAAAATACGAGTCTTGCATAATTCATCTGATGAATATTTCTTTTTACGTTACACTATTAAATAACTACAAAATGCAAAATTTGCCAATTTGACTAGTTTGATAGTCATCACGTTGAAAACAAAACAATACAATACACTAATGCATACTGCTTTATACAAGATTATTTATAACATTTTTGCACAATTTACACAACTCCTCCGTTGTGTAAATTGTGTATTTCCAAATTGGCAAATATACCATCCTTCAATTCAGCGAGATCATTGGGGGATGAAAGTTTCCTTTTTAAAGTGTTGAATGGCACTGCAAAATCATTTGCATTTTTGAGCCACATTGCTCTGAGAGTCCCTAGACAAAAACTACAGTCTGTTACATCTAATTTTTTCTTAAAAGGCAAAAATAGGACAAACATAGCAAACTCAATGATCTCATGAATTGCTAGACTCGGAAGCCAATTCGAATTGCGGAATTTTCCGGGGATTCCGTTGGAACCATTTAAGACCCAGGCGAATAGAGTGGTTCTGAGATACGACTGATTTCCATATACATTTTTTATAATCATATGTGTTGATATGATAATGTGTGTTACTATTATATTTATTTCTCAAAACTAACTATTCATTTTATTTATACTATGTTATAGTTTAAGCAGGTTGTCGTGGCTCGCACGCTTCGCGCACTCGCGAAACGCCCGAATCGAAAATTGATTTTTAATGAAATTAATGTGGAATTAAAATAAATAAAAATTTGTAATTTTGGGACAGACAAGGAATTGAATGGGACAAAGCTTTATTATTTAGGGCAGACTTTAATTGAGGGGCTGGGACAGACAAACAAACAAACAACTTTCCAAAATATATACAAGATTTTATGCTCATGCTAATAAAATCTTTGTGTCTTTGATTCACAAATTGTCCAATAATTTTTGTAAAGAAGCAATTTATTTAATAAATTGCAATTACTATAATGATGTTGATTATTTTAAGATTACTTGCAACTACCAGTTTTGCTACATCCAGGTTTTTTTATTTGCTACGTCTCCCACATCAGTAGCTACAATAATTATTATTGTTAACTACTGATGAAAGTTGTGTATGTATTTTGTACAATTATCTACTGCGTTGGACTTCCATTACCGCAAACATATGGTTGTCACCACTGTCAAATTATATGGATGCTAGGATTACCCCTACATTCAAAAATTGGGTTTTTTACCAGTGAGAAATGAAATCTTATATATATTTTGGAAAGTTATTTGTCTGTTTGTCTATCCCAGCTCCCTTAATTAAAGTCTGCCTTAAATACTGAAACCTTGTCCCCTTTAATTCAAGTCTGTCCCAAAATGTGAAATTTTTATCTATTTTAATTCCACGTTAAATTTAGTAACAATTTAATTTTGATTCAAGCATTTCGCGAACGTGTGAGGTATGCGATCTACTGCAACCTGCTAGTAAATAAAGAGAACTAACTATTTACACATAAAAAATATTGTGCCCAAAGGTTCTGAATCCCCAACGTATCGCAATCCAAAAATACAATGCAAAGCCTGATAAAATGAAAAAACAAAGAACAAAGGGTGGACGAAGAAAAATTACCTCAAACTCGTGTGGCTGAAGGCCATCGTCCTTCCATTTGTAGGAATACGTATCGTGAGGCCTCCTGCCGCCGTCTGTAAACAGATCAGCCTTGAAGATGATCCTTCCACCTTTGACGCTGGGCCCATCGTTCGTCAGTATCAGTTTGTATTCGCCGTAGACTTCTGGAGGCAACAAAAAACGTATTTTTTTAAATGCGTTTTTTCTCCTTCCAACACGATGAAATCTACGCAATATTCATTAATGACGCGCAGTACGCGATAAGGTTATAAGTTGTTGGCGCCTGTGACGATCGATCGGTGACTCGGTGGAAATAAAGGAAAAGAAGCGTCTTACCTTGCACGAGGCAATTGAGAGCTCCGAGGATGAGACAGGCGAGGCTCACGGACTTCATCTCGATGCCCACAAGCAGCGACCATCCGCTTCTCTCACATTTGCGGGACGGATTTATTTTTTTCCTCCTTCTTCCGCCGCTCGCGGCTGAGTCACTTTGTCACTTTCGTCGCCGTACGCACTTGACGCACTTGACGCACTTGACAGTTCGCTACGAAAAATCTTTCACTACGGACTACGCGCGGCTCTGCTCGCAACGCCTGAAGGAAACCGTCTCACGACTAGCCAGACGTGAGACTCTCTTTTGTCAGCTCAATTCGCCACCCTCACCTTCTCCGCTCTCCTTTCTCTCTCTCCCTCTCTCTGTTTGCAATATACGAATCTGAATCTGAATCTGAGTCTCTCTCTCTCTCTCTCTCTTTCTCTCTGTCGCTCCGCGCGTCGCAGACGTCAAACTGCTTGGACGAAAATCACCAGCGGAATGAACGGTTGTGCACCGAACCAGTTATTCGTTTATTATGGCGTCATGGATTTTCCAAGACAAGCTAAGTAAATAAATAGCGAGCGATCACTTTCTGGATCTACGTGACGTGAATGACGATTCGATTCACTCGGCACTCTGAAAACTGAGGGTTTTTCTGCTGGTTTTAAAATTTTTTAACATCGACATATATTTGCTTTTTGTTGTAATTACGGGAAACGTGATATTTTTTAATTTAATGATGAAAATTGGGGGCGTTTGCGGGTTCGGAACGTAGCGTGAAAAATCGCGGCCCGAATCGGCGAGGTCGAGGGTCAAACTCAGGTGGATTTCGCCTGGAATTCCCTGTATATATGTCCATAAACTATGGCATTTAAAAAATTCTCAAACATCGACATTATTTGCTTTTTGTTGCAATTATGAGAAAATGAGATTTTTTTGCATTGAACAACAAAAATTGGGTGCATCTGCGGGCTCGGAAAGTAGCGTAAAAAATCGCGGCCCAAATCGGCGAGGTCGAGGGTCAAACTCAGGTGGATTTCGCCTGAAATGCCCCGTACATACGTGTACTTGTGTACATAAACTATGACATTTTTCAAATTCTCAAACATCAACATTACTTGTTTTTCGTTGCAATTACGAGAAAATTTAATTTTTTGGAATAACAAAAATTCGGTGCATCTGCGGGTTCGGACATTGGCATAAAAAATCGCGGCCCAAATCGGCGAGGTCGAGGGTCAAACTCAGGTGCGGATTTCGCATGGAATGTCCCGTATACACGTGTACATATGTACACAAACTATCACATTTAAAAAATTCTCAAAACCAACATTACTCGCTTTTTCTTGTAATTACGAGAAAATTCGATTTTTTTTAATTAAAAATTGAATTTGAAAATTGCATTTGCGAGTTCGGAAAGTAGCGTAAAAAAATCGCGGCCCTGACCCGCGAGGTCGAAGGTCAAACTCAGGTGAATTTGCCTGAAATCTGGAATGCCCCGTATACACATGTCTATATGTACACAAACTGTGGCACGAATCGCGAGACCTACTGACAAGACATCGGTGGTTTACCCACCCCCTCGCGTTTTGGCCGTAAGTCGGGGGCCAATCGGAGCGCCGCGAGAGGCAGCAACAGACTCTCCGCGACTGGGAGTCAATGCTTATCAGCCACGGTTATCGCTTTATCATCCGTAGGCCCGGGCAGCAAGCAGCAGCCACGAATTCCGCAGCGCACGCGGGCGTCGCGCGACACAAAACAAAAGACGTGAACCGCGACGACACGACAACGACGACGACGACTACGATGTGACATCGCGTTGTTGTGATAGCACCGAGTCGCGACCAATTGACGGGAGTGTTATGAGCGCAGTGGATACACCAAATGCTCTATATATTCGCGTAGCGCTGGGTCGCCCGCGCGCAGGGGGGGAGGTTTCGAGCGCATATGGAGTAACGAGTAACCACAAGATGTGGTTACGCGAGTGGCCGATTTTCCGATACCGAGAAACCGAGTTAACCTCGATCGGCGCGAGTCTCGCCCGAGAAACGATGACCCGAAACAGGTAAAACAGTGACACACCCCAAGTTTTTGCGGGCGATCGCGCGGAAAAAAAAAGCAGCGAGCAAAATGTTTCGGAGTCGTAGCTGGTTCGGCGGCGGGCTGTGGAAACCGAAAAATCCACACTCGCTCGAGCATCTCAAGTGAGTTCCATTTTTTTTCCCTTCTCGCGATTTTTCGTTATGTAATTCAAATTTCGATTTTTTTATTTATTTATCAGATACCTCTACAATGTTTTGTCGAAGAATCAGACTGTCTCGGACAACAACCGAGGCCTGCTGGTCGAGACGCTACGATCCATAGCGGAGATCCTGATCTGGGGCGATCAGAACGACAGCAGCGTTTTTGAGTGAGTGACATTCGAATCAGCGTTGTTTGTTGACGAATCTGGTGACAAACGTCAAAGGGTTTTCTTCATTTTGCCTCCCTACTTTCCGAACTCGTTTTAATTTGTCGCAAAGCTTCCTCTATAAAAAAGCCAGAAGTAATTTATTTGTTTATTTCTTTCTCACGGATAAGAAGTATAAGTCAATCGACTGTCGTAACAAGTAACCATTCGGTAGGTCTGTACAAAAATACAAAGTGATCATCCCAAAATTCAAAGAAACAAACTCGTATCAGTCAGCATTGATCTCAAGGTGATCAGGCATCAAGGACACAAAAAGTGGACAATTAAATTCATGATGGGAGTTCCCACTGTGATGAAAAAGAGTGGTCAGTCGATGAGCTACAATCATCTTGTACTCTCGTGGTTTCTATTATAATTCGCACACCTGGCATACCTGGTTCTTCGTTGATTATTATGAGTATTTCCAACTTGCAATGTTGCTACATCTAAGATTTTTTATTTTCTGTCTCCTTATATTTCATGCTCTAATTTTGTTATCTCAATATTATTGTATTTTATTTTTAACTACTCATGAAAGCTGTCTATTAGTTTTGTAAAATTATCTGCTGCGTTGGCTTTTCATTATCTCAAACGTATAGCTGTCATCATTGTCAAAAGATATACGGACATTGGGGTTATCGTTGCATCCTGAAATTGGGTTTTTTACCAGTGAGAAATGGAATAAATAAATAAAGAATATAAACAGCTGTTAACAATCAATATACATGTGCAAGAATAATTATAACAAGCTAATTGTGTAACAAGTTGACTTGTCATATACATGTGGGGAAAGAGTTACCAGGTTTTTGTTAAAGCACTTTTTTATAATCACGGGAACTCCATTAAAAAATGTAATTGTCCAACTAATAATAAAGAAACTTTCTAGTAAAGGTGGCTTTGTGAAAAATGTAAATTAATAAGAAAGCAATGTGCAAAGTTCTGCTTTGCAACCTTTTATTGATGAGATTGATGTTTGCAGCTTCTTCCTAGAAAAAAATATGCTCTCCTTTTTTCTACGCATAATGAAACAGAAGTGCGGGAGCTACGTGTGCGTTCAGCTCCTGCAGACGCTCAATATTCTATTTGAAAACATTCGCAATGAAACATCGTTGTGTGAGTTCTTATTTTGTAGCATACAAAACGATTCCTCGCGATGTACAAACGACGAGGATGAAATTAACTCGCCAATTTTTCGTTTCAGATTATCTACTAAGCAACAATCATGTGAATAGCATAATAGTGCACAAATTTGACTTCAGCGACGAGGAGGTCATGGCTTACTACATAAGTTTTCTAAAGACTCTGAGTCTCAAGCTGAATGCTCACACTATACATTTCTTTTATAACGAGGTAAACAAGGTACACTCACGAGTCCGCAATATGTATTTTATTTTCCGGCATTAATCTTGTGGTTTCTGCTTTGAGTGTTTAAACGAATAATTCGAAAGAACCGAGTCATGAATGAGCAAAACAAAATTCTATCCTCAGCACACCAACGATTTTCCGCTCTACACGGAGGCCATAAAGTTCTTCAATCACACGGAAGGGATGGTCCGCATAGCCGTTCGCACTCTGACGTTGAACGTCTATCGCGTGGAGGACGCGTCGATGCTCGCGTTCATTAGAGACCGAACGGCCGCGCCGTATTTTAGCAATCTCGTCTGGTTCATCGGAAATCATATCATCGAATTGGATACCTGCGTGAGAAACGACGCCGAGTGAGTCGCTGAACGATGAGCATCGAATTAAAATTCCTTTCGCTATCGCATTGTCTATAATCTCAACTGTGTCTTAAAGTAGCAGTGTTACGTTCTAATATTAACAATGGAGCTTATGTTTTAGTCATCAGAGCCAGAATAGACTGTCGGATCTCGTGGCTGAACACCTGGATCATTTGCATTATCTAAACGACATTCTGTGCCTGAACATCAAGGATTTGAACAAAGTTCTGTCCGAACACCTGCTGCACAAACTCCTGGTGCCGTTGTACGTGTACTCGCTGATGAATCCCAAGAGCCTTTGTCAGAATCCGGTAATTAAACGCTTTTCGTAAACAAACATTGAAGCCCTGGTGAAAACATTCGTCTGAAAATATCTGAAAAACTCTCCGAAAATTTCTGAAAATTGCTCTAATAAAATCTAAAAGTACCTCTGAATTTCTCTCACTTTTCGCACTTTTCAGGGAAAGTCACTGTTTTCTCTAAAATTAAATGTTCTTGATTGTACTGAAAATCTCTGGTTTCCGCGCCACATTCTCTGAAAAACTATTAACTCCATTGATATTTGATGCTGGTTTTACTTGTATCATCAGAACCCATTTTCTGAACAAAAACCTGTATTAAGTATTTCTTCTAGAAAGATTCAGGGAAAGTCCGAGTTTTCTATGAAATTCTCCACGTGGTTAGTCGAATGACTTGTCTTTTCTCTGAGAAAATCTAATCTTCATACGCGTTAGAGAAGAAGCAGAACTTAGGGTCAAATTTATGGTCCCAAATTTGAACTTAAGTTTGAAAACAAGTTCAAATTAAAGGTTAGAACTTTAAAAAAAGTTGTCAGAAAATAACTCATATTTTCTCTGAGAAAATAACTCATATTTTCTGTGAGAAACTCTACTCGGATTTTCTCTGAACATCCTTTACGGAAAAATTAGTTTTCTACAATTATTCAGAAAATACTGCATTTTTCTCAACAATTGAAACATCTGGAATTAGCGCGGAGAAAATTGCAGATATTTTCAGCAAATATTAGAGAAACTTTCAAAAGAATGTAGAATCTCTAAAATTGTCACAGAAATATTTTCGCGAGGGAGCAGCCCTGAAAAAACATATTTTTCTTGTAAAACCGATGAATTCGCCGTTTGCGCAGGATGACCGGAAGCACGTGAGCGTGGTGGTGTCGCTCTTCCTGCTCTCCCAAGTATTTCTCATTGTCTCGCACGGTCCGCTCGTCCACACGCTGGCCGCGGTGATCCTCAAGTCCGACGCGAACGTCATTCAAACGGGAGCGAGCAAGATACTCGAGGAATACGCAGACGAGAGGACGGTGAAGCCGATAGCGTTCGCTCCGCCCAAGGAGAGTTTGGAGAAGTCGCTGGAGAGTCTGAGCGAACTGCACGTCGAGACGACGGAGCAGCCGGAAGTTGCGGTGGACACCGGTGAACAGAGTCGGGTGCTCGAGACGGTGGAGGAAACTTCGCCGGTTCCGAACGAGCCCGGAACGTCGGAGGCTCCCGCGGTGGAATCGCCTCGTCCCTCCGTCGAACAGCTGCAAATCAGTATTCCCTGCGAGACGGGCGACAAAGTCGAGCACCTGAACGTCACCGACGAAGAGAAGGAGCAACGATTGGCGCTAGAGAGCCCGTTGGCCTCGCAGCAGCCGTCGAACAACGCGGTCAAGATATCCACGGCGAACAAACCCTTCTTCGAAACGGTTTTGAACTCTCTGCACTGCACGGAGAACGACTACGCGACGCTGTTCGCGCTTTGCCTGCTCTACGCTCTGGCCAGCAATCAGGTCAGTAAAGTTCGTTGTGGACGCAGAAAGTGCTTGAGAATCGGAGTTGTAGATCTCTAAACATTTAGAAATAAAGTTGGTTTTGTAATTAATTAATAATAGTAACATAGAGGAATTGTAATATGAAGAGTACATTTTTTCACAACTGCTCACAATTTTTTAATTGAAAATGAGGTATCTATTCGGCTAATCAAAAGTTAATACGTTTTATACTCGTCGCTGGTTATTATTATTAAATCACACCTGCAAAACGAACCGTACTGTAACATTTAGTAGCAGTAGGAAATGTGTTTATTGGCAATGTTATCATTTTTAAAAATAACAATTGTCAAAGCGTACAATTTTTGTATTCATGATAGCCAACAGGCCGTCAACCGCGGTACTCAGCCTTGTAACATTTATTTCCTAAACTAATGAGGATTTAATGCTCTCTTGACAATATTGCCTCACATTTTCGTTTTCTCCTTCGTGTGTTTAGGGTGTCAATCCCGAAACGCTGGATCTCGTGTTGACGCCGTCGCGTCAAACGTCCACGAAAAATTGGTACAATGAGTCACTGGTCGACAGATTGATACACATAATCACGTTGAGCTGCCAAACAAGTGAGTGGACGCTCGGCTTTGTGTTCTTACCGCGTATTGAACGCTACAAATTTGTTGTAAACAATCTAACGAGTGGCAATCCCGTTCCATCAGATGCTCGAGTGCGTCTAGTGACGCTGGAGATGACCATCAAGCTGCTGGTGCACATTGTCATGTTGGACGGCCAGAGTCTGCTCTGCGACTCGCATTTGGCGGCGATCGAGGCCGCCAAGGAGCAGAGCACGTCTTTGCTTCGAAATTTCTACAAAGTAAGTTTCGTATTCGCTCTGTTAAAACTATTTAGTACGAGCTAAATATATCTATAAGTTTTATAAGTTAAATATTTCTATAAGTACTAAATATTTATTTAGTACGAACAAAAGGTTTATTATTATTGTTGGTCGTATTTATTACCCGCAAGGTAATAAATACGGTACCCGTTTTTTTTTAAAATTATTTATTACTCGTATTACCCGCAAGGGATGCTTTTGTACGCAAACTGGCATGTTAATTTTAATACAGAAAAGTAGGACATAAAATTAAAGCAATTGGACTAAAACCTATGAAAATTCGGAAGTTTAATACAAAAATTTGTAATTCGATTACACTCGTGTAATAAATTTATTATATTAGCTGACTAACTAAATTTCGGGCAATGCAAATTTGCGAAAATTTTTAGCGGTGCATTTAAAATAACTGCACTAAATTTTGTGGAATTTTCCCTTCAGAGCGAAGATATATTTTTGGACATGTTCGAGGACGAGTACAGCGAGATCAAGAAGCGACCGATAAACGTCGAGTGGCTGATGATGGACAGCAACATCTTGTTGCCACCGACTGGCACGCCGATGACTGGCATTGAATTTAGCAAAAGATTACCGTGCGGCGAGGTAAGACCGAGCGGCTTATTCGTCGGCGATCGACCTCAAACGAGCGGCGCACAAAGCGAGCGAGCAATATTTGTCCGCAGAGTTGTAAATCTCTAAATCTTTCAGAAACAAAGTTGATGGTACATTGGGTGTTGTAATTATTAATTAATAATAGTAACACGGAGTAATTATAATATAATGCATACATTTTTGAATGGCTGCAAACAATATTTGCCTTGAATAAAATTTCACGGTAATTTTCCTGAAAAAATGGAACAAAATTATGAAAAAATTCATACGTATTCAGAAAAATGAACGAGTAATTTTCATCAGAAAAAAAGTTGGGTTGCTGGGTAAATTGTTGAACAATTCATTTTTTTATTCATTTGTTAATACCATTTTGGAATTATTATTATGCACAATCAATCTTTTCGACATCTTCAACGTGTTCGATTTTTTCCGATTTTTATGCCCTCGAGAAGTGTTCGAAATATTCTCTGAAACTTACGTTTGGCGGGACTGAACCGCTCGTACATCCTTAAACTAATGAGGACTTATAACACTGATTTGTCCCAATCGTCGTTACAGGTGGAGAGAGCTCGTCGGGCGATCCGCGTGTTTTTCATGATCCGCGAATTATCTCTGACTCTGAGCTCGGAGGTCGAGACGCAACTTCCGCTCACGAATCCGGCCAATTGCGTCCAGGTCAACAACGTCCTTGACTTAAGTAAAAGTTACATCCATTATACACCGAGTTTGCGAACGATTTGCTTGACGATCCGTCTATTTTTCTCGAACTAATCTCAATCGCCGTTTCACAGACAACAGCGATCTGATCGCGTGCACAGTCGTCTGGAAAGACGGTCAGAAGATCCGCAGATTTTTGGTCATCGACGTTATTCAGCTGATCCTTGTGGAGCCGGACACGAGGAAGTTGGGCTGGGGCGTCGCGAAGCTCGTCGGTTTCCTCCAGGACATCGAAGTCGCGGGCGACAAGGACGACTCGCGTTGCCTCCATCTGACGATTCACAAACCTCTGAGCAGCGGCGCGACAAATCGAGTCCCTTTGCTGGCTGCCAAATTCATTTTTGACGACCACATACGCTGCATGGCCGCGAAGCAGAGGTCAGATACATTGTTTCGTCACCCAAAACTTTTCATAAAGACCCAATATCATCTTCAAAGAGGCCGAATTTTATTTGACTACGTTTGAACGTTTTTCTTCTCTTTTCCATCAGGTTAACGAAGGGAAGGATAAAGGCCAGACAGAAGAAGATGAATCAAATAGCGAGACTTCTCGACATTCCGACAAATGTGCCAAACTGCTCGACGCCGCCGAATTACGCGCTTCTCGGACTGCGACACGAACGTAAGTTCGATTCGCGCCGCGATGTTTCGTTTATTTTGCAGCTGCATAGATAATAGAGTGTTTCAACGAAAAATATTTTTTAAACGCTTCTCCCAACACTTCAAAGTATAGATTTCGATCTTGCAATAAAGCTTGCAAAAGGGGCGATGCTGGCAAAACTTTGTAGGAGATGCCGCATTGGAGGTTTGTAACTAAAAAATGCGGCAACTCCAAAACTTAATTGTCGGCGTCTCCTTTTTGCGAGGTGTTTTTGTACATTGAAAACAATAATTGTACAAGGTGAGTACTTTCTTCCTTACTTTAAGTACTCGAAAAACATTGTTATCTGTTTTTTTTTCTTCTTTTCAATAAGGTTGGCAAAAAAAACTTTTTTATGCTTCATCCACACTCTAAAATTGGTGGTTTCGACCTTTAAGTAAACCTCGCGAAAGAAGGGCGGAAAAACACGTCGAGAAAGAAGGGGAAAGGGGGTCGCTCACAATTAAGTCTTAGAGGAGCTGAATTTCTTTGGGTATAAACGTCTAATGCGGCACCTCTTAACATTAATAAATATCTAATGTGGCCCCCCGTTTTACTTAAAGAGATTGACTTAAAGTTCGAAACCGATACTTTTGGAGGGTGGGAGAAGCACAAACAAGTGATATTTCTGGCCAACCTTATTAAAAAGAAAAGAAAACAGAAAACAATTATTTTTCGAGTATTTAAAATAAGGATGAAAAAATTCCCGCCACGTTGAATTATTGTTTTGAATTTACAAAAATACCTCGCAAAAGGGGAACGCTTGAAATTAAGTTTCGGAGGTGCCGCATTTTTTATGAACCTCCAATGCGCGGCCCATATAATTTTTTGCCAGTGTCGTCCTCCACACTTTGTCGAAATCCACACTTTGATATGGCGGAAGAACCATAAAAAAGTATTTTTTTAACAATCTACTAAATAAATAAATAAATAAATAAATAAATAAATAATCGTACGATTTTTCGCTCAGGTACGGCCGGACGTGGCCAGCGGCAGAAGGAGCATCAGCGAGGCGCGATGTTCACGATGAACAAGGTGCCGGGTTTCGCGACACAGCTGCGCCGCGAGAGTCCCGGCCGCTCGGGTCTCGGTTATCCCGTCTCGGGCGGACAGCGAGGCGAGGGAAGCTCGAACGGGGGAAACCGCGAGAACGGCGCGCGGTCGAGGGACCAATCGCCGAAGACGATGCGACCGCGAAGCGAGGAGATTCCACTGGAGGACATGCACGTTCGAAAGGCCTCGCTGACGTCGAACGGAGCGCCGGCGATAATCGCGTCGCCGGAGAGGCCGGAGGTTTCGCCCTCGGCGTCGTCCACACCCGGCGAGTCGTCGCCGGTGATCAAGAAACGCTCCGAGGAGACGTCCTTCACGTCTCCGCGCAATCAGGAGGCGAAACCGCGACGAAAGGGCCAGGTGGAGACCGTGTAACCCACGTACGACGCGTTTCCCGTCTCCAGAACTCGCGATCGAGCGACTCGTCACATGTTTTGCCGGGCGACTCGAGCCTGAAATCGCTCGGGCTGTCGGGACATTTTGGCGGACTATCAAGTGCCCGAATGCATTTTTAGATATTTCTCATTACCGTCTCTTTAAGGTAGCGCCTAGTATTCATTTTGCATAAATTCGAGAAAAATGAGAGAATTGCAAACACTTCTCGATGGTCTAAAAATCGGAAAAAAATTCATGCACATTAGAGGTACCGAAAAGATTAATTTTGGATAATAATAATTCTAAAATGTTATTAACAAATTGATGAAAAAAAAGTCTAACAAATATTTCGATGATCCAAGTTTTTGTTTATGAAAATGATTTCTCTTTGTTCAATTTGTTTGATAAGTTCTCTTTGAAATTTGTGCTTTTTTGTATGGAAAATATGTACAAAGTTCAAAGAGCACTTAAAAATTTGAAAAATTCATACATGTACAGAAAAACGAAGGAATCATTTTCATAAAAAAAAAACTTGGATCATCGAAATATTTGTAAAACTATTTTTTTCATGAATTTGTTAATAACATTTTAGAGTTACTATTATGCAAAATTAATCTTTTCAGTACCTTTAACATACATAAACTTTTACAGATTTTTTTACCATCGAGAAGTGTTTGCAATTCTCTCATTTTTCTCGAATTTATGTGAAATGAATACTAAACGCAAGGACTATTTCAACAAAACGCTCTTCGTTATCGCTGATCAGCGTAACGTATGACAACCAATGATGCATCAGTAGAATGGAATGCTGCATTCGCGATTTACTGTCGTAATTTACGCTGGCCCAACATATCTCGGGGCGTTTTGTGAAAGTAA
Organism: Pimpla rufipes; assembly: GCA_963932165.1. Lineage (NCBI taxonomy): Eukaryota > Metazoa > Arthropoda > Insecta > Hymenoptera > Ichneumonidae > Pimpla > Pimpla rufipes. The sequence continues at coordinate 10,242,766 of OZ010638.1, forward strand.
CGATAACGGGAAATACTTAAAAATGCATTCGGGCACCTGATAGTCTACCGAAATTTCGCGCGGCGAGCTCCTTCGCGCTACAAGGAAAAAAGGAAGCTTCAACGCTTTGGTCACTCTTCGCGTAGGACTTTACGGGATAGATCGCAATATATTAAACAAAACGATTGTCTCCTGATTAAACTGCCACTGCTAACGGGATTCCCACGGATCGTGGACGAAAAACGTCGGAGTTTTTCGTGCAAAATCCGCGAATCTCGGACCTCCGATCGATTGGGACGCGAAGCGCGAGTGGATATTGGGAGATTCCAGGGCTGCGACACTCGTTGCTCGAGTTTCGACTGATGACGGCGTTTTTCTTCTCTCGTTATTAACATTACAATCGTTTTCGACGAACCACGACGAGCCCCGTGGCACTAGGAGAATTTTAATTAACTGTTTTTTGTGTACATAATAAATTATACGAGTTACATTAAATCCTCGCGCGTCTCGCGCTCGTTCATTGAGTACGCGCGATTTCGTCCCGACTTCGTGTTTATCGTTCGCCCAGCGTAGTCGCTCTCGAATCACGAGAAGCGCATCGTGGTGAATTAATTTTGGCTGTGATTTCTCTCAACGCTCGTAGTTTCGTCGCGAGTGAAACGAATTATCGACTGTAGGGGGTTTGTTTAGCAGCTCTTTTATTATTCAATAAAATCGATGTAATAATCCAGTGAGCGTTAAAATACACAGATTAAAAGCTTCCCACTCGACGCACGGGAGCGAACGCGCGGCCTTCGCGGCGACTCGCGCGTCTCGTTCCAACTAATTTTCTTTTTATACCTGGCAATCGAGACGCCTCTATCGATCAAAGCCAACCAAAGTATTAAAAAAAGAAAAGAAAAGTCTTCAATCAATCTATCGGAAATACGTTACGAGGGCGAAAGCGTTCACCGCGCGATTTGTCTATCAGCTGCTTCTGTTTCCTCATACACTCGCCTGAATTTCTCTCAAATCACCGAAAAGTTCCCATCTCCGCTCACAAATCCGCGTGACACAAATTTCCTCTCCAAATCGCTCGTTCCTTCGCTCGCGATATTTACCTTTACTTATGATTCGAAATAAGTTCTACAGGTATTTAACCCCTTCAGCGGCACCCGTGACGCAATAGTGCGCGCATTTTTGTGGTATTCGGCACACAATGACATTTTTCTCGCTGCTGAAGGAGTTAAAGAGGTCCTGTTGTATTAAGTTCATTTTGCATAAATTCGAGAAAAATGAGAGAGAATTGCAAACACTTCTCGATGGTATAAATATCTGTAATAATTTTGTGCACATTAAAGATAATGAAAAGATCAATTTTGCATGATAATAATAATTGCTAAATGTTATTACCAAACTAATGAAAAAAAAAAAATGTTGAATACATTTCTCGGAAACCCACTTTTTTACGAAAATGCTTCGTTAGTTTTTCTGAATACGCATGAATTTCTTCAAATGTTTAAGTTCACTTTGAATTTTGCCATTCTTATAGTATGCAAAAATACACATTTCAAAGTGAATTTAAAAGGCTGAAAAAATTCATACGTATTCAGAAAAACAAACGAATCATCCTCATAAAATAAAAAAATCAGGTTTCCGAAAAAATGTGTTGAACCATTTTTTTTTTTCATCAATCGGTTAATAACATTTTGCAATTATTATTATGCAAAATTAATCTTTTAACGTGCACACATTTTTCAGATTGTTATACCACCGAGAAGTATCTGCAAATCTCCCTCATTTTTCACGAATTTACGCGAAATGAACTCTATACGACGGGACCTTCTTAACAAAAAAGAGAGAGAGAGAGGAAAAGAAAACGACTTTCAGCGTTTAGTCGAAGGATATGAGCTCGGCGGTGTCGGGTTTGGGTTCCTCGTTCGTTTGGCTGCTCTCCGCGGGCTGAGCGGCCGCGGGATATTGCATCGGTTGCACGGCCGGAACGGGCTGCATCTGCGGCGCCGGCGGCTGCATGTTCTGGTGTCCCTGGGCCTGGGGCGGGCCCTGAAGATGCTGAACCGGCTGAACGGGCGCGTTGCTCGACGGGGCGGCGGTCTGCATGGGACCCGCGCCCGGATTGGCCGTCATGTTCGGCCCGGAGTTGCGCTGCTGAATCGGCATCCCCGGGGGAAGCGCGTGGGGATTCTGCGGAGGCGGAGGACCCATTTGGCCCGGGAGACCGGAGGTCGGCGCCTGGGGCATCGACATCTGTCCGGAATTCCGCATGGGCAGCCCATGCTGATTTCCCGGGCCCTGAGGAGGTCCCATCGGGCCTGCCGGCCCCGTGGGCTGCTGCATGTGCCTCGTCGTTCCCTGCCGCGGGCCCAGATGCACCGGCGGGACCTGCTGAACCGGCGGGCCCATCTGGTGGCCGCTCGGCTGCTGCATCTGCGACATCGGGCCACCGGGCATTTGGTTCATTTGCTGCTGCGGGAGCGAGAGTTATTGAATTAAAGCGAGGTAGAAGGGTATCACGATATATAAATAAACAAATAAACAAATACAAAAGTTGCAAGGTAGAACTTTGCGTATTGCTTCCTCTTTAATTTTCGTTTTTCACAAAGCCACCTCTATGAAGAAGCTTATTTGTGAATTTTGGCTTCCTCAGGAAGAGGAAGGTTTGTGAAAAACGAAAATCAATGAGGAAACAATGTGGAAAGTTCTACTTTGCGAAGTATCCTAAACAATATTGTGCGACAATATCTTGCCACAACATATCTTACAAAATGATGTGTTCATATGCTCCCCGACACAATGTCGAAATAAGATTTATCCTCTCGGTTACAAATTCGTGGTTTCCGTGATATTCGGTGGAAACTAAATCCGAGAGATCTTTTATTGGTCTCAGACGAAATATCAAAATAACATTTATCTTCTCGGTTACAAGTTCGTGGCTTTAAATTATTTGCTTTATTTTACTTTACTTTACTTTACTTTACTTTACTTTACTTTACTTTACTTTACTTTACTTTACTTTACTTTCTAGTAGTGGTAGATGTGCCACTGTGGTTTACTGTATATTCGTGTAGTTTTAACTGGATATTCTGAATATGGAAGATTGTCTACGTTTGATTGTTTGGTTGTTTCTGTAAGAGAAGTTTTAGCCGATCCTGGCTTTGTTTGAGGACTACCTGATTGTGCAGGTATCGCGAAATACTGAGATGGACTCCGTGGCGTACGTATCTTTTGCGTCCGGCTCGTTTCGGCATAAGCTATATATTTCTATTGAGGTGGGGAGTCAGGTAGAGCACGAATAATGCGTGCGTCGAGACGGAAGCTCGAAGTACGAGCTTTCCGTGTCGAGCACGAAAATTCCCGTGCGTCTAGCCGGCGTGCGTCGAGAGGGAGCTCGAGCACGAACCTAACCCGTGCGTCCCGAAGGAGCACGACCTAACCGTTGGAAACGCGAGAGAGCACGAGAGCGTGCGTCTTCGACGTGCGTCGAGAGAGATCTCGAGCACGAGTGAGAGTCTTCGACGTGCGTCGAGCGAGATCTCGAGCACGAGTGAGAGTCTTCGACGTGCGTCGAGCGAGATCTCGAGCACGAGTGAGCGGGAGAGCACGAGAGCGTGCGTCTCCGCGAGAAGGGGGGCTCGAGGAAGCGAGCGCCCTATTGGCTGGGGTAGAGGTGGTGGGGGGCTCGAGGAAGCGAGCGCCCTGATTGGTGCGTTCTCGGGAGCTCGAGAAAGCGAGCTACCCGAGATATGGAAGCGAAAGAGTTTGTTCTTTTTGGTCCTAAAAAGAACCGTTGGGAAAGAGTTCTGAAAAGAACTAATTTTTTATGAAGAGCTGGAGTCGAGATCCGTGGGTCGATGGTCGTCCGAGGGTCTGACGTTGGTACAGAGAAACTCCGGAGAAGTCCTCGAAAAGGTGTAGAAATGAAGAGCGAGAGGATGGTCGGTGGATGAGTTCGGTTTTATTTCCAGACTGATGTGCTCTCGTCGGAGGTCGTGCCAGAACTGATCGGAGAGCGCGCAGCGCTCTCCTCTTATACCCATCGGGGGTCGAGCGGTGCGCCAATCACGAGCGAGGCGGCGGCGGCGGCGCGGTCCGACCGGCGAGCCAATCACGAGCGAGGCGGTGCGGCGGCGCGGGCCGACCGGCGAGCCAATCGCGCGTGAGGCGGTGCGGCGGCGCGGTCCGACCGGCGAGCCAATCGCCGCGAAGCCGTTGGCGCAACGCTCGAAGTTTATAAATTCTTTAGATTATAACTTTTAACAAAGCTCGACGTTCGCGATGTTTCACCGACTCGAGCGTTGAGATTCGTTGAACGAATCTCAATCTCGCCGAGAACACTGAACGTCGAACCTTGTTTTGATGAATGTTTTTCAGGTAAAGGTAAGTAGTTAGTAATAATTATAAGATATTGGAATGAGTGGAAATGAATGATAATATAGAATGGATGTCAAATAATAAGAATGAACGGGCATTTTTTGAGTGAATGATTGTGAGAGTGAATGCGAGTATCTGTGGTAATAATAAAATGAGTTTTTTAGCGGGAACGTCTCGGGCAAGGGGTTTTCGCCCTTATGGCGTATAACAACATTTCGAGAGATATTTTATCGAAGCGAGATATTTAGTCGCGGAGTCGGCACGGAATAAAGTGGTCTCCGTAAAAAAAAGAATCTCACCATGGCAGGTCCGCCGCCGGCGCCCATGGTCTCGCGACTCTGCGCCGCCTGTTCCGGAGTCGCCTGCTGATCGGGATTCGCCACCGAGCCCATCATGTGACCCGGCACCGAGGCCATCTGCGACATTCCATAATTCTGCATGGGATAGGATCCCATCGAGGGCGGACCGTAGACGTAGACGCCCTGGTTGGTGGGCGACATCGGGTTGTAGTTGGGCCCGGGATTTTGGTAGTGGGGGTGACGAATCGGCGAACTCTGGGATGCTGGCCCGATGAAGTTTGGAACCGGTTGATAGCTTCCTGCAGTCGCGAAGCGAAAGAAAATGAAACTCTTTTTTTCTTTGCCACCATGGAAAACAGGATGAATCCAGTAATTGAGTCATCAGTTAATGATCAAAAGCTATTTGAGAGACCATGAAAAATGACGACGACTTGGATGAACATTAGATCCTTAATTTGTCTATTCTTTAGCTATCTATTGCGATTATTTTATCACGGAAGCCTATTTTCCACTAAAAGTGTAGGTCAGATTGGCCCGTTCATTTACTGGTGTTTATTTTTATTTTTGGCTTTTAATATTTGTTTGTATACAATGCACGATAAAAATACGAGATATTTTTAGCTGCATAACAAAATTCAACGTTTTGATCAATCGTTAACATTTTCGCAAATAGTCTGAAAACATTAGATTTTATAGACATCCATAATAAACAAATCGTTCTGCTTAAGGAGACGACTACGGGTCATGCTAGTCAAACAACGCACTATTATAAATTTTCTTACAAATTACAAAAAATGGACATTTATAGAGCATATTACACTACATTTTTCCTTTAGTCACCGTATAGGGTTTCGACTTCTATTTTATTTTTACGAATTTCGAAATTAAACGCGCTCATTTGTCTATTGTCCCAACCTTATTAATCATTCAAATCGATACTCGAAGATGCCTCCTTAACTGTTCATTTACTGGTTACTCTACCGCACGTGGAAAATAGCGGTCGGATACAAACCCATGATGTACTGTTGCTTCTGCTGCTCCTGACGCATCTGTAGTTCTCGCTCCTGCTCCTGAATCTTCTGGAGCGCGAGCTGCCGCTGGTACTGCAGATACTCCTGCTTCTTCTTCCGCATTATGTCGAGCTTGTGGGCCATCTGTAGCTGGCGCAGCCGCTCGGCCTCCTCGGCCTCCCGTCGCAGCTTGTCGCGATGCTCCTCGCGCAGAGCGTCCAAGGCCGCTCGCGCGTCTTTCATCTGCGCGAGTTTGTCCTGCAGGCCCTCGTAGCACACGCGGCTGTCGTCGTGATCCTCGATGTATCGCAATAATCTAACGAAGAACAAATAAATAATAAGCACGCTGTAAAAATATTAAGTAGGAGCCTCCATTACAGGTAGAGGAAGCTGTTTACATCTTTTAGCACCTGGTATTTTAAATATAATACATAAGTGGGATATAAAATGACAGTAATTTTTACTAAACTCTACGAAGTTTGGTATTGAATTTTTGTGTTGAATCTATTATATTAGCTGGGGAATTTCGATGTCGAGTAACGTAAATTTGCAATAATTTGTAACAGTGCAGAATAAACTCGTGCACTGTTAAAAATGTTTGCGAATTTACATTACTGGAAACTTGACTCATCAGCTGATTTATTAAATTTAATAATACACGTGCGTAGTAAAGTTGCAGATTTTTGTATTCCATTTCTTAACTTTTATATTGAATTTTCAAATTTTGATACACAATTTCTTAACTTTTATATTAAATTTCCTAATTTTTATAGGATTCCGTAGAAAATAGCGTAACTTTACATCTCACTTGTATTAATATAACAGTGTATGTAAACGGGCTTCATTTATTCGTAATGGAAGCTTTTGCGGAATATTTTTTAACAGTGTGAGACTTTGGCGGTTACTCACTTCGAGTGCATCGCCGTGATGTTCATGAAGAGCGCTTGGAAAAAGCTGTCGTTGGCGATCGACCTGCCCCTCGACGAGTTGCTCTTCATTCTGTTGACGAATATCTCGACCTGCGAGCGCAGATTACTCACGAACTCGTCCATCTGATTGTCGGCCTCGCCGTTCTGCTGCTTCGGCACCATAATCCTCTGGGGCATCGGGCTCCCGATGTTCGGCGCCGAGGGGCTCGTCTCGTCGGGTCGCGAGCCGTGTTCCTCGATCATCGACTGTCGTTGCTCCCAGTACTTGCGGTTCAAGTATTTCGCCAGCTCCGGGTTCTCCGCTTCCTCGTCCCGAGCACGAGACGGGCTGGCACTCTTAGAATCGCGAGGAAAAGTATTCGTTTTTGCGGCTCGGAGTGGAATTTATTTATAAGCATTTTTTTCTTCTAAATACAGTAGAACCCTGATTAACCGGGGTCGGATTGAACGGGAAGCGGATAAACCGGGCGTCACGGGAAGCGAAGAAAGTGCAAGAAACAAACGAAAGTCGCCGAGTATTTGCGAAGAAGAGCTCAATTTACTGAACGTTGTTAAAAAAAAACACACACTAAAAACTTTATATGCCAGTTTATACTATCCAACAATTAAGTGTAACTTGTGCCATATCTCATTTCAACTAGTCAAAACAAAGTTATATCATTAGTCATTATTGATTTATGCACTTTGGCTCTTTAATCCGGATTAACCGGGATTTCGATCATCCGTGAATTCTTCGGTCCCGAGCATCCCGGTTAATCAGGGTTCTACTGTATAAGCGTTTCCTTTTTTTCTAAATAAACAAAAATATATGCGCAGCTCACGGGCGACGGTGTCGGAGAGTACGTAGCTCGCGCGATCGGCGAAGAGTTCGTCTTCACCGCGCTGGTAGCGCGTTTCTTCTCCTTTTCCTTCTGCTCCGCTTCGCTCTGACTGAGCGCGAGTGCCAGCTGCAGTTCCTCCTCTTCCTGCAGCTCCTCGGCCGTTTTCCGCGGCGGCATCTGCGGGGACGATAATTGAATTAAATCGCTGAGGAAACAAGGTCGTTCACTTTGGCGCAAAGCTTCGCGGCTGTTTCTCGCTCCGAATTCGAGACAAAATGCTGACTTTATTGTTACGAAAAGGCGTTAAAATGTCTGTTAAATAGGAGGGCAAACTTTCGTACGTCTTTCGCCGAGGAAGCCATCTTCGTGGACTAACTTAATTAAGGCGGCTGGAGCGCGCGACACTAGTCAAATCAGCGGTCAGCACTTTTCATTTATCTGTCAAGTTTTGCCCAATTAAATCGCCGCAGTGAATGATACTTCGTATTATCATTACTTTTTATTTCACGCGCTTTCTTTATTTCACTTTTTATTGCATTTTTATTTCATTTTTATTTTGCACGCTTCGCGCGCGCGAAACCTCGTTTTCAGACCTTGTGAAATAAAACTGGGTACGACACAACACTCGACTTTGGTTCGGTCTGCAAACTCACACTCTTTTGAAAAAGTGTTATCCCACTAGTATCGTAAAGTACTATTATATAATTGAATAAATGAGTGTGAGTTTTACAACCTGCTGCTGCTGCGCCAGCGAACTCTTAAGATACTCGGCGGGAAGATCGGTCTCCTTGGTGGTCGCGGCGCTCGGCTTGTTGACCTGCTCGTAGCAGGCCTCGCACACCCGGACCTCCTTCTCAAATCCGAACTTCGGCAGGGTCGAGACTTTGCTCGAGCACTGGTGACAAAACACCTGGCCGCACGCTCGACAGTGGTGGCGGCGTTGGATCACGCTGAAACCCACTCGACAGCGGTGACAAACCTCGCCGTCCGCCCATTCCGGGGCTGTGTCGGCGCTGAACATTGCGTCGCTTTCTTTCAGAGCCGGGAAATTGTAGCCCTCGGCTTTCATAATATTCACCGTATCCTGTAAAGATCGAAAACAGTTACCATTTTTTAAATAAATACTTGAATTAATTTACAGTTAAAACATAAACAAATAAATATGCAGTTAAAGACAAATAAATACATTTTCAGTTAAAGACAAATAACTAAATTTGCAGTTACAAATAAATAAATAAATGTATAGTTAAAAACAAATAAAGAAATTTACAGTTAATAATGAATAAAGAAATTTACGGTTAAAAACAAATAAATAAATTTACTGTTAAGAATAAATAAATAAGTTCACAGTTAGAAATAAATAAATAAATTTGTAATTACAAACAAATAAACAAATTTTTCATTAAAAAGAAAAAAAAATTGAAAAAAAAATGAAAAAAAAAAAATTGTTAACATTGTCAGGTAATTTACCTGCACTGCTCTGTACTTCGGACTGTTGCGAAAGGCAAATGCCCAGGCTTGGATCAGCTCCAGAGTCTTCAGTTTAACGTTGTCGTGTGGCGAAGTCTTCACCAGCTCCTTCAGCTGTTCCATGTACAGTTTGGTGCCAATTTCATCATGAATGAGGCTTCCGCAGTTTTTTACGCAAGACTCCAAAACCTGCGTTCAATTTGTATCCTAATTTACTATAACTTTATTAAAAAAAATAAACAATGAACAATGGGTATTCATAAAATTGCCAAAAATTTGCAAGCGTTTTCAACGCAATCTCACCAACAGTCCGAAGAGCGCAACATGTGGATTTGGGTTGGTGATTTTTTTCTTTATCGCCGCGAGTGCTGCCTTTGGCCTGTAAACGAGGCGCAATTAGGAGCAACGAGGGAAAAAGCAGCAACGACAAAAGAAACTCATAATCGAACGGGGCGGCATCGATTGGAGTGGGGAGAACGATAGACGCTGATAACAGGAATATTTGGAGCGTAGAGCCCGAGTTGGGAGTGAAAGCGACTGGCGAAAAGTACTCACTGTACGTCGCCCTGCCTAATGAGGTCACAAATCTGCAGTATCGCAGGCCAGTCCGGATCGAGGTGCAGGTTACTCGTAGCCTTTTCTAAACGCGTAAATCATTTAACAATGGGTTTTTTTTCTCTCTCCTCCCTCACGGAGAAACTCGGCGGAGGCAAAAAAACACTTACCGAGTAATTTATCGAACGGTGAAATTCGGAACATCCTATCGAGTCCTGAATTTGGAAGATTATCGAAACGACGTGTTTGTCAGTTTGTTTGTTTCTCTTTTTTTTTCCACCACTTTTTCCGACGAGTCTTTAGGTACAAAAAATTAATATCCCGAGTCAATTTGACTGTGACATTTGACAATTGTCACGTGAATCATCAAGAGACGCGGTAGCGTCTCGAGACAAGTACATTTACGGCCGATTACCGACGGCGACCGATTTACCGACCGATGACGACGAGACGCGACAAGACTCTTATACGCGAAACAACTCGTTTTCGGTCACTCTCGAAAACTTTTCTTTTCTTTTTTTAATATTCAGTAAATGAATATGTTTTAGAGCAACATGTAAATTATGTTCTTTTTACGGTCTATCGATTGCAACCAAAATCGCATTTATAGAGAGGCGCACAAGATATATATTCGATCTTAATTTTCTCAGCCTCGCCAGAACTGATGTTCAGTGGTCGTCGTCTCGCACACAACATGGCGGCGTCCTACGGTAGGCGCCATGTTGGAATTTCAAGCTGTCGCCGTTATAGCAGACGAGCGTCTAACTTCACGTCTGTTACTCTCTCTCTCTCTCTCTCTCTCTCTCTCTCTCTCTCTCGCTCTCTTTATTGCACGGTGCACCTAGGGGACTTGAAGTCAGCACGAAAAAAAGAATTCCTCTCTCTCTCACTCTGATGGTAAAACAGATTGGTTGAGACAGTTTCTCCGGGAGTTCCCTGTTTCGTTGATCAAGAGACGCGGTAGCGTCTCGAGACAAGTACATTTACGGCCGATTACCGACGGCGATCGATTTACCGACCGAACCGACCGATGACGACGAGACGCGACAAGACTCTTATACGCGAAACAACTCGTTTTCGGACACTCTCGAAAACTTTTCTTTTCTTTTTTTAATATTCAGTAAACGAATATGTTTTAGAGCAACACGTAAATTATGTTCTTTTTACGGTCTATCGATTGCAACCAAAATCGTATTTATAGAGAGGCGCACAAGATAGATATTCGAGCTTAATTTTCTCAGCCTCGCCAGAACTGATGTTCAGTGGTCGTCGTCATCGCACACAACATGGCGGCGTCCACAAGCGGACGCCGCCATGTTGTGTGCGATTTTGTAAGCAGACGTCGCTATAGCAGATGACGTGCATCTAACTTCACGGCAGTCACGCTCCATCTCTGTCTCTCTCTTTCTCTATGTATATCTCTCAAATCTCTTCTCGCACATCAATTATCTTGTAATTGGTTCGAACGAATTTCGTGAAATTTTGTACTCGAGGGTTTTCGAGGTCACTGATTAAGAATCTGACCTCAAAATTCAAAAACTAAGAATGTCAATCCAGTATAGCACACCAAAATACAATAATTAACTAATTGATGCTCATACAAACTGGTATATGGGGGTTTTCGAGGTCGCTTTTAGAAATTCAAAGTCGCGGATCCAACATGGCGGATGGAAATTTAAAATTGATTTAACTGGAATGAAATTCGGCACTCGGGGGTTTATGACATCGCTGATTACGAATCTGTCCTTAAAATGAAAAAAAAATCGAAAATGGTGAATCAAATATGGCAGTTCAAAATTCAGAATTGATTGCATCCGGATGACAATTGGCAATCGAGGATTTCAAAGTCAAATTTGAATTTGATCCGCAATTTTGAATTTCTAAATTTTCAGTACAGATTTGTAATGAGCGACCCCGAACTACTGAGTGTCGGTTTTGATTTGAAGTAAATCACTTTTGAATTTTCATAAGCCATATTGGAACCTCCATTTTTAATTTCTGTATTTTGACCACAAATTCACAATCAGCAACCAAAAAAATTCTTAGATGGCATGTTTCATTCAAATCGGAATATTGGTTTTCCCGTGTTTTTGGCACAGATAGTGAAATTTGTCTTGCCGCTCAAGAGAATAATTCTAATCTTGCGGAAACCTATCAATATTAAGGGCTAGGTAATATTGTATTGCTGATGTGAACTGGTATTAATGAACAATAAAAAATGTAAAGCCTCGAAAATGAATACTCGTACTTCGTGATTAACAATTTTGCGATAATATCGAAAAATATCTAGTATAAATCGCCAAGGAGAACTTTTGCAAAAAGTAGACAAATACCCCAAAAAAACACCTTGGGTGTAAAAATCTGAGACAAGTAAATTTACATCGGCAAATGTACCTATTCTTACAAAAAGTTGTGAAATAATGAATTTATAAAAGTAAAACCCCATACTATGCAAAAAGTCGACAAATAATTACCCGCCTCACAACGTCAAGTAAACCCGAAAATTAATAATGATAGTTTAATTAACTCAAAGTTGCATGGGTCAATTTATAAAAATTACTTGTCCGGCCTAAAGTATCGACTGTTGGTGTTGGCGGTCGACGAAACAGTTAATTGTGCGTATTTAGCTAATATACCAGTTGTCATGTTAATTTGATAAGTACAATGGCCGGACAAGCAATTTTTATAAATTGACCCATGCAACTTTGAGTTAATTAAACTATCATTATTAATTTTCGGGTTTACTTGACGTTGTGAGGCGGGTAATTATTTGTCGACTTTTTGCATAGTATGGGGTTTTACTTTTATAAATTCATTATTTCACAACTTTTTGTAAGAATAGGTACATTTGCCGATGTAAATTTACTTGTCTCAGATTTTTACACCCAAGGTGTTTTTTTGGGGTTCGTAGATACGTCGAGCTATTGGAAAATTCGTGGGCCGCTACGCGAGCGACTTCGTCGCTTCGACGTGAAGCGTCGTTCGCATGAATCACACATTTGGCCTCCACGTCAGCCCTGTCGTGTGTGGCTCGATCGATGTCTCTTTCTCGCGCTTTCTTCTTTACCGATCAGGCGTTCGCAACACTAATTAGAAACTAGGGGAATATCGGTATGAGAAAACCCGCGGGGAGACGAGGTGCTTCGGTCGGTAACAAAAACTGTAAATCAATTTTCTCTAAAGTGCCGAACGTTTCTGGGTGAAATACAAAAGTTTTACATCATTTCATCTCTAAATTCTGCTTGACCGATTTACTATCCCGTCGTGTGTGGCTCGATCAGTGTCTCTCTCTCTCTCTTCTTTACCGACCCGGCTTTCACCACGAAATTCCCTAGAAACTAGGGAAATAACATGTCGGTAAAAAACACGGCAGGCGGTGTACTCGGTCGGTGACAAGAACTGTAAACAAATTTTCCTAGGGTTGCCCAATGTTTCTGGCCGAAATAAAAGTCTTACATCATTCCTCTCTAAGTTTTCCTCGGCACAAGACTTTTTTTCCCCCAAAAAGCATCAGGTTTCCGATCATTCGTGTTCCGAAAACTACGTGCCGCCTCCCTTTAGATCGGATGAGCCATCAACAGCCATTACTTTCCAACCGGTATCCAAATAACTACCGTCAAGTGACCGTTTCGCTATTTCTCAATTGTTCGATCTAGTAACAATGAGTCTTGCAAATATCCATCATCCCCCGAACTCGCATCGACGGGTATTCCCGCGTTTCCGCAATAATTCCGTCTGGAATCACCGAAAAATGTCGACGAGTCACAATCAACTCCGCAGTCCGATACCTCCCGGTGTATAGAGGAGAACGACTCGGCGATTGTACAGCGCGTATAAATGCCGATTAGCGTTGCACGCGAAATCGCCACGCATCGCAGTTCCGCCGCGCGTAGTCGCGACGAAGCATCCAGTCTCCCGGGTCTCCCTCGCACGCCGGGTCGTTCGCCGGCCGCGAAGTACACGAAGTACGGTACGGTAAGGTTACGTCAGACGCTCGCGCGATCGACGTATGTATCTCGTTGTTGTGCCGCAAACTAAACTGTCAAATCGATATTTATCCGTTTATTTCCCGAACTCGTGTTTGTTATTCTCGTGATTCGTCTTGTCGTTTATTCTTACATACAGACGAATCACCAGCAACGGAAAATACGACCTTCATTTTTTGCGAATAGGAAATCTCAGAATACGACAAGTAACAAAAACAAATACGTTCAACGTTTATAAAGACAATAAATTTGCAATTCGTACTTATTTATTTGTTGAGTATAGTATTGAAATATCAATTTTCATTCCACAGCAAACCATACAAATAACTTTTCTAAGTAACAGCGATAATGTATCTAGATAATAATGGGAATATTTCAATTTACTGCCTAATGTAAAAGAGAATCTCAAAAGTGCCTGTACACTTTTCCATTTTATTTATAAATCGCCATTTATAAATAAATAAAATATAAATAAAAAATATAAAATTTATACCATTTTATTTATTATTATTATTATTAATAATAATAATAATAATAATAATAATGATAATGATAAGTGACTTTTAAATCATTCAAGATGCCACATGCAACATTGTTGACAATCAACATTGATAGGTATCACCTCATAGTTTATCAGACAAATTTTTTGATTTATACGTATCGTAGATATCGCTAATTCATCAGAATGGAGGAATCTGGAACAGAATTTAGTGCTAGACCCTATCAGGTGGATCTCTATGAGAGGGCAGTTGCAGAGAACACGATAATCTATCTGCCCACCGGATCAGGCAAAACGTTTATAGCCGTGATGTTGATCAAGAAATACAGCAGCCAGGTGCAGCTGTGGGTGTCTACTTTGATCAATTGTTGTTTCTCCAACAACCTTTGAGAAACAGTGATGGAGGACTTGATTTTTGCAGACCATATGACGCGGGAGGCAAACGCATTATTTTCATAGTGAATACGGTGCCTTTGATCGAACAGCAGACCACATATATAGCCAGGCACACAGGGTTGGTATGCAGAGGCTACAGCGGCGACATGGCTGTTGACTTTTGGAGCAAAGAGGAATGGCATAAGGAAATTCATGAGGCTCAGGTATTTGCCATTTATAATGCATTGATTCATTTAATTCTAAAACTCATTTAATTTGAAAATTGATTTAATTTGAAAATTCATTTAATTTGAAAATTCATTTCATTTGAAAATTCATTTAATTTGAAAACTCATTTAATTTGAAAATTCATTTAATTTGAAAATTCATTTAATTTGAAAATTCATTTAATTTGAAAATTCATTTAATTTGAAAATACATTTAATTTGAAGTTGTATTCATTCATTTAATTTGAAGTTGTATTCATTCATTTAATTTGAAGTTGTATTCATTCATTTAATTTGAAGTTGTATTCATTCATTTAATTTGAAGTTGTATTCATTCATTTAATTTGAAGTTGTATTAATTCATTTAATTTGAAGTTGTATTCATTCATTTAATTTGAAGTTGTATTCATTCATTTAATTTGAAGTTGTATTCATTCATTTAATTTGAAAATTAGTAGTGGCAGTAGTAGTATCTTCATTTCCGAGTACACTCGTGAGGGTTTTAACCAATCCCCCCCTCCACCTAAGTAACGAAAACCCCTTATCTCGAAATTTCTATACTTAACGTGTCTTTATACATTTGTCTTTTCCGCACTACCGCACCGCACATCATACCACATACCATACCATCTCATTCATCCCTTTTTTCTTTTTCCACTAAGTTAGCGATTTTCTCGAATTGTCTGATATATTCACACACTTCCACGATCGGTTTTCCGCATAAACAGTCATTAATATTCTTTGACCGACAGCAGTGGGCGTGCGGTCGGTGCATGGCTTCGGCGATCTCCCATGTTAAGCAGCTCGACTCACGGTCGCTACTTGGATGGGTGACCGCTTAGCCGTGCACTGATTTGCCCGTCAACTGTTGAGCGGGAGGCAGTTTTTCTGAGTTTCTGATGTAATCTCATGCAACAGACACTGAGAAAAATATAGCCGCCTGTATCGGCATAGGTTTTCCGCAGTTTCCCTGTGCCCTCGTGCAAATGCGATACAGTAGTGCATTAGGAAAGAGTGGCTGCGGGTAACACTCTGGGGGGGGGGGGGGGGGGGGAACTCAATAAATGACACGGAGGGGAATACAAGGAATGAAAGGGGATCAAGGGGAGTGGGGAGAAAGAAACGTAAAAACCTGAAGAAGGTATACGTAGGAATCAAATAAAAAAAAAAATTAAAAAAAATATTCTTTGTGATCGCTGCATCCCTTACACCTCCTATCCATCACTCCAACGCCGGTGCCACGTCTTTTTTCATGGCTTTCTTTGCTTCCCTACACCTGCACACATGTTCTACACTTTCCTCTTTCATTTTACATACCCTACATTTATCTGTAAAACCCTTGTTTTCCCCCTTTCTCCACATTTCCACATCTTAGCCGCGCGCATGCCATGTTTGCGTTCCCATTTTATCGTTTTATCTTCTCAATACTCTTCATTCCCAAGAAAATTAGTATAATGTTTTTTTTACTGCTTCAAGTCGTGTAACGTAGCTGACAAAGCTGGTTTCAAATCTGACTGAAGTAATTTTGAATGGCAAACTGGAGAAGAAAGAAAAATCCTAGTTTAAGGTAGTCCTTTCGTGGTACAGTAGAAACCTGCGTGAAATTCAGTCTAAATTTCGAGTATCTTGATGGAAGAAAAATAAATAAAAAATCGAGCATCAAAAAGGTGCTTCAAAGATTAATCCTGCATAATAATAATTACAAAATGTTACAAACAAATTAGTGAAAATAGATCGTTCATCAAATTACCCGTTAACTCAACTTTTTTTCTTCATGAAAACAATTCATTGATTTTTCTGAATCTGTATGCATTTTTTCGGAATTTTATGTAATTTAAAAAAATTAAGTTTATTCAAAACGTTTAGGCTGTATTTACGAATTTATTCGATCAATCGTCCGGAAACTTCTTGAGTGTAATGGGTGGTTTCTCACCAAACACATATCTAAAATTCGTGAATTTTCACACATTTTTCAAAGTTAAGGAATTTAGGAAACCCTACTTTTTAATCTACATAACAATTTGAAAAAAATCATACGTATTCATAAAAATGAATAAATTATTTTTATGAAGAAAAACAGTTACGTTGACGGGTAATTTGTTGAACAATATATTTTTTATTAATTTGTTTATAATATTTGATAATTTTTATTATGCAGAATTAATCTTTGAAGCACCTTTTATATGCTCGATTTTCTTCAAATTTTTCTTCCATTAAGATACTCAAAATGTTAACTGAATTTCACGCAGATTTCTACTCAACCACGAAAGGACTACCTTAAGGCGAGGCGAAACCATGAGTGCGAGAGAGATCGAAAATAATTTTCGGAACAACAATACACGGAAACTAGACACATGCCTGGAGACTGAAAAGTTTTACATCGTGCACAATCAAAAGAGGAATGATGTAAAACTTTTCTTTTTTCCGGAAACTTTAAGTATCGTCGGAATAATTGTTTACAGTTTTTATTACCAACTAAGTAGGCGTTACCGTGCCTTAAGCCTGCAAGTAATCGCTATTGGCGGGGTATCTCCAGTCACCTAATTTTCACAAGTGGAATTAAAGGGGCATTCTTTAAACCAGTTTATTAAATTTACCGTTTTTCCAGGTTCTGGTTATGGTAGGCGACATATTTCTCAATGTACTGAATCACGGTCACATGCTGTTGAGCTCTGTGTGCCTGTTGATATTCGACGAGTGTCACAAGGCCGTGGGTAATCATCCCATGCGAAGTATCATGAAGTGCTTCGAACGTTACAAGAAAGAGGAACATCCGCGAGTATTGGGGCTCACGGCGACGCTGCTGAACGCGAATGTAAAGGTCAATAGGGTGAACATGACGGTTCGGGTACGTAATCCACGAAAGAAACAAAAGTCCGCCAAGTAAAAACCTTGCATGTTATTTCCCAATCGTTTTCCGCCTGCTTGAAAAGTCGCTTGTGCGAGGAATTAACGTCAAACGTCTCCAGCATCTACGAAAATACACGCGAATCATTTTATTTCGTTTTATTTGGAACTTAGGGTCGAATTTATATTCCCAAGTTTGAATTAAGTTCCAACTTTTATTTAAACTTCCATCTTAAGTTGGATCTTGAGTTGGAACATTAAAAAAAGTTGGAACTTGAGATCAATCTTTTTTTAAAGTGCCAACGTAAGTTTAACCTTAAGTAGGAACTTGAGCATATTCTACCGCATATTCTCCGCTTAAGTTCGAACTTAAGTTGGAACTTCAATTGGAATTTAAAAAGAAGTTGAAACTTGGGATTATAAATTCGATCCTTAAAGTTATTAAACGTACAAACGTACTTTACGTATTAGAGTACTTTTCAATACTTCAAGTACTTTTGTAGTGTACAAAGTGCAAGTACTTTTCCAATTATCGTAAAAAATACATCATGTTATTATTTCACACGTCGAATTAATAATGTACAGTAGTAATGAAAAGCTTTTTTAAGACCAAAACCGTGTTAAACTAAGTGAATAATCGATTACGGACTTGGCATATGCCAAGGAGTAGATATGCATTACGGATGCATACTTACTTGACCAATTCGAATGAATTTCGATTTTAATCATACCATTATCGAATTCTTTTTTCACTACACTTTGCGCCGATTCTTACCACTAATGTAGTTTTTCTTTTATTCTGCGCTGATTGCTGCACAACAAATTTAATAGTATCTATTATTTATTCTACGTGCTGCACGTAATAAAGCAGAAATACTTGAAACCTACGAAAGTCGGGCAAATGAATAAAATCACGTAGAAACACGTGAAATGGATTCTTACCGAAAACACTTAAAAGTACTTCACAATTTCAAGTACCCGATATACTTTGTATGCAGTACTTCGTACTTTTTTTCGGTACTCCGCCCAGCTCTGATATACGTGATGTTTTACATCTCCGGAAATTCTGCGATTTCGCGGTTCATCTTTTTAGGAGTTAGAAATAACGTTTCACGCCCGAGTCGCGACGGTGGAATCGGCGATTTCCGTGCAGAACTATGGAAGGCTTCAGGAAAGTCAACACCTCTACGACCCTCCGGTTCGATACGGCATCGAGGAGAAACTCCTGGCGCTCGTGAGTTACATGAACGAAGTGATACGCGCCGTTAAACTCACGGGAACCTTCGACGCAGATATGTCGAGCAAGGAGCTCAGGCCTAAGTCGAAAAACGATAAGCTGAAGGGCATCATTGAGGACGCGATGGAACACATACTGTCCACAGGTTGCTGGCTAATTGTTTCGCAAAAAAATCTCACTCAACCACAATCATCTAATACTTCTTTTGTGTACTACAGGATTGTACGGAGGCAACAAAGCCGTTCTCATGCACATGATTCAACTGGAGTGCATAAAGAAATTCACCGACGATGCGGTACGTAAACCGGGTTTCATTTTTTCGTCGCAAGACAAAAAATTCGTACGAAAAATGTCGTGCGCTCAATTATGTCATGTTGAAATAATAGACTTGATCTCAATCAGAGTTGCAAATCCCCATTAGTTTTTATTTCAGAAATAACCGTTACAGTGCGTTTTGCTTTGTAGGTGCGATGTAATAATAATAACCTGTGGCGATTATAAAATGATGTGTGAACTTTTGAATAGCTGCGTGGATACCGCATTTTTAATAAAAAGTTGTCAGTGTTACGAAAAAAATGGATGAACACGGTTCTCCGTTACTTTCATAATGCATTAACCGCACGTCTCCATTTCTTCGGGAAAATTTCCGCGAAATTTTATTCAGGACAAATATTCATTGCAGCCATTGAAAAATGTACACATTATAATATAATGCCTCCGTGTTACTATTATTAATTAATAATTACAACACTAATTGTACCGTTAACGTTGTTTCAGAAAGATTTAGGGATTTACAACTCTGAACTGAATTATTTCATGTTGAACAATTGAATTGATAATTATCATGACAAATTTCCGACAGTAGGAAACAATTACCAAACTATTTTTCGTCGTTTTTGTGAAACGGATTAAACAAACAGATGGTCCATTGTGAAGAGATTAGACTAGAATTGTTCCATGGTAAAGACTACAATAAAAAAATGTCTCGCAATTGTAGCAAACTGTGGGAGTGCTCGAATTCCTCGTGACGCAAATGACCAAGATGCAGAAACTGATGTGCGACCAAATGAGTGGTTTCTCGGAGCTGGACCGAATATTCAAGTAAGTGATAGTTGCAAAATGTTTTGATAAAATTCCTCGGTTTGTTAATAGGGATAACAGTTTCAACGACGTCATTTCTTGCCGAGCAGATTCTCGTCCGATCAGGTGTTGAAGACATTCTCGATTCTGGAACACTTTAACGCCAACAAAATCGGCGATCAAAAATTCTGCTGCATCATATTCGTCCGTCGTCGCACTACGGCTCATACGCTGTATCACATACTCAAGGTAAAAAACAGCATGGCTAAATTGATCGTTACGAGGCAAAAAAAAAAAAACGAAGATCTTCACGGAAAAATTGATTATCAAAAAAATCCTAGAACTTGCGGAAGCACGACGAACGCTTTGAATTCCTGCATCCCGGATTTATGGTCGGTTACGCGAACAATCCGTACAAGAATCCGCGAGAGACGCTCTGCCTCTCCAAGTGGAACAAGGATTCTCTGAGAATGTAAGAATTTCCCCAATTTTCTACATACGTTTTGCACATCCGTTGAATATACTCTTAAAGAAAACGTTTCAGATATATACTAGGGTATCTAAAAACATTTTTTTTCATCGGCACTATCATGAAATGTTCATGCTCAATCTCAAAATGTCAGTTAAAATTTGAGACCCGTAAAAAATAATTGGAGGTGCCTCAACGACGTTTTAGATTTTCCATTTGATTAACATGTAGATGAATGCGAGGCTTAGCAAATGGGCGTCAGGTTTCTCAGCGGCTCATTACCCAGGGATCTCAACCTTTATTCCTTTAAATATAGGTAACTTAGAAGAAAAAAAGTGCTGACTCACTTGTCGGTTGAAGTTATAGTTTCCGAGTTATGCATTTTTTAAAATCTTTCTCACTTTAAAAAAACTATATTTTCTCCCGACTCCGCTAAAATAACCCCATTTCGTGTCCGCAACGCGGGCGGAAAATCCCTCATTTTTGACGCGTGACTTACGCATGCGCAGTCCGCTTTCATTACCTCCCTAGGGAGGTAATCAGCTCATTCCTGCCCGCGCGGGAGTAATGGGAACCGTACTACGCATGCGTGTCGTCACTTGTCAAAAATGAGGTTATTTTCCGTCCGCGTTGCACACACGAAATGTGGTTATTTTTTAGCGAAATCGGGAGAAAAGTATAGTACGTTACATGGGAGGAGTGCAACTTTTCACCTCGTGTGAATTTCTGCCCTCGCTTCGCTCGGGCATCAAACTTCACACTCGGTGAAAAGTTGCACTTTCCTCCCTTGTAACGTAATGTACTATTTCTCCCGACTCCGCTAAAATAACCCCATTTCGTGTCCGCAACGCGGGCGGAAAATCGCTCATTTTTTGACAACTGACTCACGCATGCGCAGTCCGGTTTCATTACCTCCCTAGGGAGGAAATCAGCTGATTTCTGCCCGCGCGGGAGTAATGGAAACCGTACTACGCATGCATGTCGTCATTTGTCAAACATGAGCTTATTTTTCGTCCTCGTTGCACACACGAAATGTGATTATTTTTTAGCGAAATCGGGAGAAAAGTATAGTACGTTACATGGGAGGAGTGCTACTTTTTACCTCGTGTGAATTTCTGCCCTCGCTTCGCTCGGGCATCAAACTTCACACTCGGTGAAAAGTTGCAGTTTCCTCCCTTGTAACGTAATGTACTATTTCTCCCGACTCCGCTAAAATAACCCCATTTCGGGTCCGCAACGCGGGCGGAAAGTCGCTCATTTCTGACAAATGACTTACGCATGCGCAGTCCGCTTTCATTACCTCCCTAGGGAAGAAATCAGCTCATTTCTGCCCGCGCGGGAGTAATAGAAACCGTACTACGCATGCGTGTCGTCATTTGTCAAAAATAAAAGCGAGCTTATTTTCCGTCCTCGTTGCACACACGAAATGTGGTTATTTTTTAGCGAAATCGGGGAAAAAGTATAGTACGTTACATGGGAGGAGTGCAACTTTTCACCTCGTGTGAATTTCTACCCTCGCATCGCTCGGGTATCAAACTTCATACTCGGTGAAAAGTTGCACTTTCCTTGTACTAATGTAATAATTTTTAAAAGTGAGAAAGATTTTAAAAAATGCATAACTCGGAAGCTATAACTTACAAGTGTGTCAGCACTTTTTCTCTTCTAAATTACCTATATTTAAAGGAAAAAAGGTTGAGATCCCTGGGAAATGAGCCGCTGAGAAACCTGACGTCCATTTGCTAAGCCTCGCATTCGTCTACGTGTTAATCAAATGGAAAATCTAAAACGTCGTTGGGGAACCTCTAAATGATTTTTTACGGGTCTCAAATGTTAAGTGACATATTTTTAGGTTCAGCACGAAGATTTCCTAATAGTGCCGATGAAAAAAAAGGTGACACACCCTAATATTTATGTTAGATATTTACAAACTAACAAACAAAAAAAAAATATATATATATATATATATACTGGAGCTGATACATTTGGCGTTCGCCGCGTGTTGTCTCGGATAATTCGAGTTAGAATTCCCTAGCAGACGAAAAAGGGCGAAGGTCGTGTAAAATGAGGGTAACGTCAGCGTCTCGGTCAGGATCGGCCCGGACATCGTGAGGAGGCCGAATGGATTTCTCTTAACACTTGGCGTCGAGATGCTGCCGCGACTCTTGATGTTATCGCGGCGTCAAAAATTGGATATCGTACACATTTTCGAATTTGCAGGATTCCCCCTGGTTTTGGCCTGGGTCTGACCCTCGACCTCTCGAATCTCGTCCACAATTTTTTGCGTTGTTATACCAAATCTAATAAGAGGTCGACATTTTTTTTCAGATTTTTTTTCTAATTTGAATTTGTTACGAATGTTCAACAAAAACATTGTTAGCCACGATTTAAAAATCGGATAAATTTCTCAGAAGTTGTATATCAGATATAAAAGTTATTAAGCTTAGAGCCAAAGAGGGCCGACCCTTACTTCTATTTTTTTCGGACTTTTTAAAACTTTGACTTTTTTTTATAAACATTGAAAAGAAAAAATAGAAGCAAGTGTCTAACTTTAATGTCTGATAAAGGAATTTTTAAAGAAAATTCATATTTTTAAATTGTGCCTTACAAAGTTTCATTTTGAACAATTATAATAAATTCAAATTTAAAAAGTAAATCATAAAAATGATAAATTATAAAAATCTGAGAATAACACAAAAAGTTGTGGACGAAATCCGAGAGGTAAAGGGTCAGACTCAGGTCGAAACTAGCAAGAATTGAAAATCAAACGAACTTATCTGTAAGCGATGTTCGATTGTAATTATATGTAAGCCCTCGTTCGAGATGATTACATCGGTAGTACCACTAGTTGCCGCTAGGTGTTGCCACAAACGATTAGAGTTAACATTTTGGAGCTAGAGACTTTTATCTAGTCCATTGGTAGCTCCCCTAACGCTCGTTCTTCATTACTTTAACGTATTTTATTTGAGATGGGTTTTTAAATTGTTGCAAATAATTTACATCAGGTGGGATGTAATCATCTCGAACGAAGCCTTACATATCATTACAATCGAACTTCATTTACAGGTAAGTTCGTTTGATTTTCAATTACATGGCGCCCTCGTTCCCGAAATTACATCGGTAGATGTTTAGAGTTTTCAATGTGAATGTTTTATTCTCGTAAATAGTTTGTTTTTAAACTTATTCGGAATCTTCCATTTCTCTGTCTAGTACAGTTTTCGCAAACCCACCTTTTCCAGATACAATAGGTCTATTATAGAACCGCCCGAATACTTTTGAGTCTTCCGACCAGCCTGCTGTACATTTAATAACATTTAGGTCTAATCCTTTATCAAAGGCCGCTGTCGTCGCCGCATGTCTTTTCAGCCGGCGACAAATTGTTAAAGCCGTCGCCGGTCCATGAGGGTTATTAACCGTCACGATTAATCGGTTGCCTTTCCGTAGAGGCTCTGTTACATCTAAATATCTCACGATAATTCTTGTTAAACATAGGGTTGTTTTTGAAAAAAGGAATGAAAAATCTCGGCTGAGCTGTTCCCGCTCTTGAAGTCTTAGTTAAATCTACTATATTAATGTCCACTTCCGATTCGTTTACTGATATATGCTTCGTATCAATGAACGAGAGCGATCCTGTGACCCGTTCCCATAGCTAAAAGAATTACTAATTTCTCTGTGATTTTTTGTAAGGAAAAGGATTCGAGAGGCTCCATCTTTGCTGCCTCCTTCAAAATAATTTCTGAGTTTCATGTTTTTGAATATTTTGGCACCGCCGGTTTTTGTCGAAACACCCCTTTGAAAAATCTAGATATCATCAGCTGGTCTGTGAACGACTTCTTGAGTAGTAGGGAAATAGCGGATCTCGCGGAGTTTAACATCCCGTATGACGCACCCTCTTTGAACCAATCCGCCAAGAATCTTAGCACCTGCTCCACTTCCGCGTCAAATGGGTCTCAGTTGAATTTTTCGCAGAATTCCCCCCATTTTTTGAGTGGAGATGCGTATTGTCTGACCGTGGAATCTGTTATTGAAGCCATCATAATATCAATTGCCTCCATTGGAGTCCTCTTTTTCAGGTACGCTTGCCTGACAACCTCCTTACCATTGGTGAAAGTTTTTCTGCCAGGGGGTGACGGGTCGATCTAAAAGGACGCGATAGAAGATTGTTAGAGGCCTCAAAGATTATCGGTTCTTCGGTCAGCATGTTAATAAAGATCGTATACCACGACTGCGATGGCCAGCGAGGCACGACAATTATTCCGTCCGCTTTATCTTGACTAAATTTCCGTACCATGCGCAAGATGAACGATAAAGGAGGGAAAGCATAACAAAACCACTTGCCCCATTTTACCGTAAACGCGTCAATAACGAGGACTTCTGGGTCTCCATTCCATGCGCAAAACAGCTTAGTTTTGTTATTAATTCGCGACACGAAAAGGTCGATTTCCGGGATACCAAACGTCTTAGTTATCGTATTGAACGCATGCTTATTAATTTCCCATTCAGTGTCTATGTTGCTTTTTCTGGACTCGGCGTCAGCCTCTACATTTTCCCTTGAAGGAATATGTGACGCGAACACCCACAACCGTCTAGCCTCACACCATTTCCAGATGTCTTGAGCAATCTTATTGAGGTTTGCGAATCTTACGCCACCCATCTTATTGATATAGCAAGCGCCGTCGTATTATCTATTCTAATTAATAATTTGCTATCCCTGAGCCGAGATGCGAAACATTTTATGGCGAAAAAAGCTGCCCGCAGTTCCAGTTCATTAATGTGTTCACGTTTTTCATGATCGCTCCAGAACCCGCTTGCGGTCTCACCGTCGCACGATGCACCCCAGCCAGTTTTTGATGTATCTGAGAAGATTTCTTTCGTGAACGTAAAGCTTCTACACTTATTTTTGGCTACTCTAAGATTTTCTTTCCACCACTTGATGAGATCGTCTTTTACTTTTTCCAGAGGGAAAACCATCTTTTCTTCGTAATCTCCGTTCGCAAAAATCAACACGAAATATTTTTCACGCTCCAACTGTTTACAGTATGCATTTCCATACGCTATTCCTCTGCATACTGCGACTAGCGAGTCAACGAGCTGAGCGAACACTCTAATTTTACAAAACTTCTTCTCAACAAATCCATCGATCAATCTGGAGAGGTTTTCTCTCTTCTCATACGTTGGCTCGACCGACATCTGTTCTGAATTAAGAACAAAACCTAGATATTTTCAACGATTCGTCGGCGTGAGTTTACTTTTCCCATAATTTATCACAAATCCAAGTGATTCTAACAATTGTCTGATTCTCTTCAAATCAGCCGTGCATTTTTCTTTACTTTCTGCCACGCAAAGAATGTCGTCCAGATAAATCATTAGAATAATCCCCTCGTCTCGCAGCTTTGCCATAACCGGCTTTAAGACTTTTGTGAAAATGAAGGGACTAGTGCAGAGTCCGAAGGGGAGGCACGTGAATTGAAATAGGTCCTTGTTATAAGTGAACCTCAAGCATTTCTTCGAATCAGTGTGAATTGAAATTAGACAATACGCATCTTTTAAGTCAATAGTGCCCATAAACGCTTTTGGACTGATCAATCTCATTGCCGTACGCAAGTCCTCCAATTTAAAGTGAGGAGTCTCGAGATATTGGTTAAAATTCTTTAAATTCAGAATAAATCTTTTCGACCCGTCCAGTTTATCGCGCAAAAAATAAGCCGACAGAAACAGCCCCGCTGACCGGCTGCACCGTTCGATTGCATCTGTTTTCTTTTGAAGTTTTATTTAGTCAATATCTCTTTATTACGGAAACACGATTCGTTACACATCCTCGCGCATTAGTATCTCCGAACAAACTGGTCGTCAAGGACTCAGATAAACAACGTGCGTGTGTTAAACAAAAAACATCGATGTATCGTCATTAGGTTTCGAGTCGATCTTAGATGCTTTGTCAATATACTTTAACATTTTCTAATCGATCTAAAGCTATTCGAATATCT
This sequence comes from Pimpla rufipes, assembly GCA_963932165.1. Lineage (NCBI taxonomy): Eukaryota > Metazoa > Arthropoda > Insecta > Hymenoptera > Ichneumonidae > Pimpla > Pimpla rufipes. The sequence continues at coordinate 10,268,904 of OZ010638.1, forward strand.
GCCAACTCTTTCTGTGAGTGTTGAAACACATTTCGTTTTGACGATTGGCATATCTCTCCCGAAACCGGGATTCTATAACATCGTACGCATTGTAAAATAAACTGATCGTCTGTAAGAGATTGCCAGGACCGAATGAATGATTTCAATCTGCACGCTGAGTGTGTTACCTCTACTGGTTGAATCGGTTGATCTGCCGAAATAGGGTCTTCGATTGCCCCTGTTGATTCTTCGGAGACCAGTTCATATATCGGTTCCTCGCGAAGGGCTTCTGGTTTTGACCCGCGTGTCCCGCCTTCTGTGACGGGTCTCTCGAGTTTAAAGGCCCCGCCTTTTGTTGACCTTTCTTCGACGACTGGGACGTGTCTCCGGATAGTTTGTAATCCTTGCCAATTTTGGCTACTTCCTTGGCATCTTTTATTTTGTTTGCCAGGTCCGTCCCGAATAGGAACTTGTCCGGTGCCGTCCTCTCCAAAATCAAGCGAAACTCCTTCCACACTTGGATTGAACTCTATGGATCTCGATTATCGGTTTTGCAGTATCCGAGAGTTCTTCCAGGATAACGCCTGTCGACAGGCTGGGTCTCCTAAAACAAGATTCGCTTAATTGCGCAGCTGAGGGATAGCAGGGCTGTGCCAGCGAGGTTCTGCGTAGCACAGAAATGTCTGTCTCTTTTCTTCGCTATGTCATTGAGGAAAACCAAGAGTTCTTGGTTAAGGGAAGGGGCTTCCAACTCAATGCTACCCTCACGAACATACTTTTCAAGAATTTCTTTTTTAATCTCTGTCTTAACACCTGACTTGAGCAATTTGGCCCAACGAGTCGACAAAAACGAGGGCAGGTTGAGGGGTTTTGGAGTCTTGGACGTGGGATCTTCTCCCAGGACTTCAAGTGTATCTCCTCGTCCACTATTTCTTCGCTCTGTTCCATTGTTTCCCCCTTCCCTTGATTTTCTTTGTCATCGTCGACTATCACTGAAAAAAGAACACATTCATGCGCCTAAGTTTTTCGGGGACTAAAGATCCGGAAAAAATATTCCGGTCTGAGAGATTCTCCGGTTTAGGACATCTAAGTAGATACGGAGTGAAAAGAGACGCACCTTCTGGGTTTTCCGGACTGTCCTCGATATCGTCGGCGTCTTTTCCGCCATCTTTTTGCGCGCTGCCGTCGTGCGACTGGCCGGCACACGCGCTAATCGCGATCGAAACGTCGTCTTCGTTCGCTTTTATGCGCTTCAGGAGTTTTTCTAACGTCTCCTGCGACTCGCTTTTCCTCTTGGATTTGTTCATTTTCCGAAGTTAAACTAATTACGCACCATAATACCTGGTCGAGGATTGAACGAAGTGGCCTCACCCAGCCCAAACAATGTAAAGAAGAACGAGCGTTAGGGGAGCTACCAATGAACTAGATCAAAGTCCCGGCCTAGCTCAAAAATGTTAACTCTAAACGTTTGTGGCAACACCTAGCGGCACCTAGTGGTACTACCGATGTAATCTCGAGAACGAGGGCGACATATAATCCCCCTTACACTTTGTCTCGGCAGGGGCCGATCGCACAGCCGCCTGTGTCGGTTTTGAATCTCCCCAATTATTAGTACATCAAAAAAGAATGGCAACAACGGCACGGGGTATCAAAATAAATTGTTTGTTCGCAGGTTCCGAACTGGCCAGATCAATTGTATCGTGGCGACCGACGTGGTGGACGAGGGCGTCGATATCCCTTCCTGCACGCTTATCGTTCGCTACGATCTGCCGATGGACTTTCGCGGCTACATACAGAGCAAAGGGCGCGCCCGTCAGCAGTCCGGGCTGTACGCGATGATGGTCTCGCGGAATGACAACACGTTCGCGGGCAAATACGCGGGATACCAGCAAGTCGAGACATTCTTGAAACAGGCAAGCGAGCGTCAGCCTTATTTCTAAAAGTAACGAATGGATTTGCAGCTTCGCTGAACTGTCGTCAGCTTCGTGTGGACGCTATGTAGAGTTCGTGATGGCAGATTCGCGTTGAGCAGAGTTGCAAATCCCTAAATCTTTCAAAAACACAGTTGACGGTACATTTGGCGTTGTAATTATTCATTAATAATAGTAACAGGGAGTAATTATAATATCGAGTTACTAAAGACCATTGGGCTTATACGCCAAGTTACGCCCTTTTAGAATTTAAAAGCCATAAGGGCGTATCTGTATGCAACTCCATGTAAAATTAAAAAATTACGATACAGGCACAAGGGCGTATCTCCCGTACATACGCCCTATGGCTTTTAGGTATTCTTTTTTCTGGTCCATGCATCCTATGGTTTGTGGGTCTTCTTTTTTTGTCTATACGCTATGTGTTACACATACGACTTTATGCCTTCAGTCTGCCTACAGTAATATACGCCCTTTTCCCACTATAATCAGCTTTTTGGCGGATAAGCCCAATGGCCTTTAATAACGCGATATAATGTGTAAATTTTTCAATGGCTGCGTAGGATATTTGTCTTTCTATTTCGGAATATTTTCGGTTAACGCATTACGAAAGTAATGGAGTACCGTGTTCGTCCACTTTTTTCGCAACTACTCGCAACTTTTTATTGAAAATTGTGGTATCCACGCAGCTATTCAAAAGTTCACACGTCATTGCCTAATCGCCGCAGGTTATTATTATTAAATCACACCTGCAAAGCAAACCATACTGTAACGTTTATCACTTAAGCTACTGGGGATTTACAACTCTGGCGTCGAGCGACGAGGATTTAGGTTGTATCTTTTAACGATTGTTGTATTAAAGGCATTGGTTGGACATAGCGACAAGCGCGAAGCGGTCACGACCGAGGAGATTGACAAGCTTTTGTACAGAAACGAGATTAGCCCGTACGTCGTCCGAAGCGCGGACGGCACGGTATCGACAATCACCGAGATCTCGGCGATAAGTTTGATCAATCGATATTGCAGTAATCTCGTTAAGTCGAAATTCGTGCATCTAACGCCGACTTGGACGCTGCACAAAATATCCGTCCACGGGGCCACGGAGACGCGTTATAAGGTCACAAAGATATTTCGCTGTGTCACCCGCGAACGGGGATGGGCACCGTTCGAATTGTAAATTAAAGAAGACTTTTTTCTCCCGAGCGGGGGAAAAAGGTCATTCGAATCGTGATTTTGTCATTCGAACGACGCGAAATCCCCGCGCTTTAAGGACGAGCCCGAGAAGTTAGTCGTCGTCAAGGTTGTCGTGTGTTTTTCCTCGTAGGTCTCGCTGACGCTGCCGCCAATTTCGCCGCTCAAGGAGACGATCCACGGCGACGATATGTTCTCGGTGCCTCTGGCTAAGCGCTCGGCAGCACTGAAAACTTGCATAAAGCTGCACGAGATAAAGGAACTGTCGGATCATTTGCTGCCGATCGAGACGAGCGAGATACTCGGTAGCGTTGATCACCTGTTTCCCAACTGGGTGGACGAGCCAAAGGGAGAAAGCGGGTTGGCCGGCACAACGAGGAAAAAACGGCAGCACCCAATAGAGGTAAACGTTTTTTTTCGATATTTCTTCGTTACGACGTTCGACGATAAAAACAAAATGGAATTCAATTTAATAATTTACTGGAAGTTAAAAACGATTGAGCCAAATTAACCCTCGGTGGTCACACCGGGTCACAGTTACCCCAAGCGCAACTTTAAGCCAACATTTCTATAAGTTGTTGGTGGCCAAGGCGACTGGGCGATAACGATTCATTTGAGTTCCCTCAGTAAGTACAAACTAGGGTCGGACGAATCATCATTGGAGTTTCGTCGTGGCAGTCGGTCAAAAACGAAATGGGCTGTCTTCAGATGTTAGAATAGATACCTTTTTTGAAACTCCCAGTGTGGAGCTTTTTTTCTTAAACGATCATATTTTGATAGTATCACCGTAAAATGCGACGAAAAAAAAAAAAAAAAAAAAATTGTAAGAGTTACGATGTTTTTTTTTTTTTATTAAAAAGGGTTTTTTTACGCATCGACCACTTCGCGATTTTTGTCCGCCATTTCGAAACGTGATAAAAATATAATACCGACAATGCGACATTCTAAAAGGTTAAAAGTAATACGTGGGATTTTTATAAGTTATTCGGAACGATATCGCCAATGAGGCAATCGTTTAAACGTGGCTGGAGTCACTGCGATCCCGTGTGACCAGCGTGTCACAACCAGAGTTGTAAACCCCTAAATCTTTCCGAAACAAAGTTGATGATGCAATTGGTGTTGTAATTATTAGTTAATAATGACGTTACGAATCGAGCTAACAGAACGTGATTTTTATGTTTTTTTAAATCTTGTTCGATTAATGATTGAAATCGAGATTCCGCGAAATATCTCGCGAGTTACTTATATTGATTTAATGATTAAACTTAACGATAGTAAAAACACAGTAACAGCAGAGTAGAACTTGTTATTTGTCACCAGTTATGACAACTAACAATCGTAGGATCTAACTTATACCTAAACTCTAAAATTAAACAATATAATACATATTCAAGACACGATTGGTTTGTGGTTCATTGAAGACTGATTAATTGGTTTAATGAAGGTAATCGCGAAAGCTTAGGTGGGTGTAAGATGGGAGAGTAACGGGCGGTTGTCGTCTGACAACATTCGATGCGGTCGGAAACTCCGCATCGGTTGATTTATAGAGGGTATTGAACCGGGTTTGGACTGCGGGAATAGCAGAAGGACAAATTATTAGTATTTCAAGAATACAAAGATGGAAAAATGGCTAGTAGGTAACAAATAGTAACGCTGAATAATTATGATACAGTGTGAACCTTTTTGAATGGCTGCAACGAATATTTGTGATGAATAAAATTTCATGGTGATTTTCATGAAAAAATGGAGACGTGCGGTTAAAGCATTTTAAAGTACAGAACCGTGTTCGTTCATTTAAAAAAAAAAAGCGGTATCCAAGCACCTATTCAAAACTTCATACATCATTTTCTAATTGCCACAGCTTATTGTTATAAAATTACACCTACAAAGCAAACCGTGCTGAAACGTTTATTTCTTAAAGTAATGGGGATTTACAACTCTGATCGCGAACAGAACGTGTGACCACCGAGGGTTAAAATTACCGTCGCGGTTGCCTTTAGTATCCCGAATGCCTGTTTGCGGCGTTTCCGGTAGCGGAAAAGCCGCTTTATCTGCACATCATCGACGCGAAACCGACGTATCCCAGACCATACGTTGAGAATCGAACGATGGTCTTCTATGATCTACTGAACGACGACTGTGGCTTCGGGATCCTCTCCACAAAACCGATGCCCGAGGTGAGGAACCGTGAAAGAATTTTTCACGGGGATATCTTGAAGCTCGCGACTGAAAAAGTCAACGATATCTTCGAAACTCTTAATATCGTCAACGAATTCTCGCAGATTCCGAATTTCCCGATTTTCATGAACGTCGGCGAGCTGAACGTCAGGATAAAAGTCAATAGTTCCAAGTTCACCATGTCGACGGCAGAGATCATCGAGCTTCGGGTGTTCCATTGGATTATTTTTCACAAAGTGCTGAACGTCGTGAAGAGTTTCATGGCCTTCGACACGGAAAATCAGAGCAACAGCTTTCTGGTTGTCCCGAGTGAGTTCAGCGAGAAAAGCGACGCATTAAAACGATGTTTTTACCGTCGATTACTCGAATGATTTCAGCGGACGCGAGCGGAAAGATCAACTGGGACATCGTGAGGAGATATAAGACTATCGAGGAAATTCCATCGGTTGATAACACGAATATCCGCGACTACGAGTTGGGCCTCGTGAGACCGAATTACCGAGGCTCGTCGAGCGTCTACGTGGTGACGCAAATTTGCGAAGATATTATGGCGGAATCGAGCTTTCCCACCGACGACTTTTACTCGTACGTTCACTACTACAAGGCGCGTCACGGGCTGATCGTTCGTGATGTCAAGCAGCCGATGCTCGAGGTCAAACCGATCTCGACGAAAATCAACTGCATAAGACCGCGGTAAGGTTCCAGTGAGACATACACTTTGCCTCCCTCTCTATTTGTCCTCTTTCACGTTTCACACGTTTAAAGTAGTCTTATCGGTATAGTCCCGTCAAACGTGAGTTTCGGGGAAAATTTCTAACACTTCTCGATGAGATAATAATCTGAAAAAATCAAGCATGTAGAAGATGCTGACAAGATTCATTTTGCTTAATAATAATTCGAAAATGTTATTAGCAAATTAATGAAAGAGTCAATTGTTCAACAATTTACCTGGCAACCCAACTTATTTTTCGAATGAAGATTATTCATTCATTTTTCTGAATACGTATGAATTATTTCAGGACTTTGTTTAATTTCTTAAAATTGCGGTATCCGCCCCTCATTTTGCTTAAAAAAAATGCAGTTTAAAAAAATTAGACAAAATCCTGAAAAAATTCATACGTATTCGGAAAAATGAATGAATCATTTTCATCGGGAAAAAAGTTTGGCTGCCTGGTAAATTGTTGAACAATTTTTTCATTGATTTGCTACTGACATTTTGGAATGATTATTATGCAAAATGAATGTTTTCAGCACCTTCTATATACTTGATTTTTTTCAGATTATTATCTCATCGAGAGGTGTTCGAAATTTTCTCTAAAACTCATATTTAACGGGACTGTACCGATAAGACTACCTTACAAAGTCGTTCGCGGACGCTCAGTCATCGAAAAATGAAAAACAGCAACGGAAAAATCAATCGTAAAAGTATCGAACGTTGAACATTCTTTTGCAGAGGCATCAATGCCGGTCTGAGCAAGCGCAAGCGCGCCGATCTCCTCGAGGACTTTCACGAACATTTCGTCGGCGAATTGTGCAATAGAATCGTTTTCTCGGCTCTCTACTGGCTGAAGGCGAGCTATTTGCCATCGGTGCTTCACCGCGTCTGCCAGATGCTCGTGGCCGAGGATCTGCGGGTGCAGATCGTTCTGGAAGCGCGTCTGGGATTTTTGACGCCACCAGCGGGCGTCGGGTGGTCGCCGCTCGTTATCAAACAGTTGGAAACTGAGGAGTCGCCGGAGGCTCAACTTGACGTCTCCGGATGGAGCGCCGACGACTCTGTACTCTCGTCTGAGCCGGCGGTTGATATACCCGGACCGGAAATCGACAGTAATTGGAATACATACCAATTTTATTCTTTCTATTTTTATATTTTTATACTTTTTTTTATTCTTTTATCATTTTTACTTTTATTCTTCATATTCTTATTCTTTTATTCTTTTATTATTTTTATTTTTATTCTTTTTATTCTTATTCCTTTATTCTTTTATTCTTTTTATTCTTTTCCCTTTGCATTTCTTTCGTTTACGTCACCTACACAAAATAATCGCGATCTTTTCACAACGATCTCGTCAGCTTTGGGACTGGACTCGAAGTTGTATCCGTGGACGAAGGACGAGGAGCCCGCGAACGTTTGGAAAGACATCGAAAACATTCAACTGATCGACATCGAGTATTATCATCAATTTATGTCAACTCCGATGGCCACGAGCGACGATATTTTGGTAAGTCGCACGGACGCGACTCGATTCAATCCACGAAATCGTTCGACCTTTATGCAAAAAAAAAACAAAAAAAAAACTTAATTCGTTTAGAAAAAGCAACGACGATCGCGCAAATACGACACGAGGCCGACGGTAAATGCGCCGCCGTTGAGAATTCTCAGCAAGGACGATCCGAACGGTCCGAGCCCGGCGTTCATAATGCAGGCGCTGACGAGCAAAATGGCGCACGACGTCTTCGATCTCGAGAGGCTCGAGACACTTGGCGACTCGCTGCTGAAATTCGCCGTCTCGACGTATCTCTACGAGGCCTATTCCAAGTGCAACGAGGGACAATTGACGCTGATCAAGGGAAAGCTGCTCGGCAATCGCAATCTCTTCTACTGCGGCAGGAACAAACGCATACCCGGACGCATGAAGATCGACAATTTCGAGCCTCTGAGCAACTTCACGGCGCCCGCTTTCTGTGCACCGCGACCGCTGCAGGCGTTGTTGCTAGAGAACGAGGTTTGCACGAAATTCGCCTACTGGAAGTTCCAACCCGGTATAATCCACACTATTAAAAATATTTCGCGAAAGCTTCCATTACGGGTGAAGGAAGCTCTTTACATAAACTTGTCTGTCGAACCCTATACACAGTTTAGAAAATTGTATATACTAGGGTGATCATACTCGCTGGCGCACGTGCCTGAAAAACTTCTCCAAAATCGACCTCAGATTTTTTTTTCTCCCGACTCCGCTAAAATAACCCCATTTCGTGTCCGCAACGCGGGCGGAAAATCGCTCATTTTTTTACAATTGACTCACGCATGCGCAGTCCGGTTTCATTACCTCCCTAGGGAGGAAATCAGCTCATTCCTGCCCGCGCGGGAGTAATGGAAACCGTACTACGCATGCGTGTTGTCATTTGTCAAAAATGAGCTTATTTTCCGTCCTCGTTGCGCACACGAAATGTGGTTATTTTTTAGTGAAATCGGGAGAAAAGTATAGTACGTTACATGGGAGGAGTGCAACTTTTCACCTCGTGTGAATTTCTGCCCTCGCTTCGCTCGGGCATCAAACTTCACACTCGGTGGAAAGTTGCACTTTCCTCCCTTGTAACGTAATGTACTATTTTCCTTTCAAAATTTCACCTATAAATAATCAATTTTGCGTTGTTGTGCTCTTATAAAGTTTTAAATGGTTACGGGCACTGCCGCACCCGTCGTCTTCACATCATAATCAAAGCTCGAATAGTTTGCTAACAATGTTCTCCGTTACTCATGAACTTTTTAAAAGAGGGAAATTGAGTGTAAAAATTAGGAAATTTAATATGGAAGTTAAGAAACTGAGTATAAAAATTTGAAAATGTTATATGTAAGTAAAGAAATTGAGTATAAAAATTTGAAAATTTAATATGGAAGTTAAGAAATTAAGTATACAAATTTGAAAATGTAAAATAAACGTTAAGAAATGGAGTGCAAACATTTTTCTGCACACGTGTATTAAATTAAATGTGAAATTTCCAGTAACGTAAGTTCGAAAACATTTTTAAGAGTGTTATGAGACTATTGCGAGAAAAAAAAATCAGCCAAGCCGACTCTCGGGACTACGTGTGATTTTCTTCATTGTCTACAGATATCACCGAACGTTTTGTTCGAAATAAATATACCGCCGACCGAGCAATTGATCGGCGTCCCGTCGGAACGCACTCAAAGGACTATGGAGGAGCGGGTTCTGTCCTGGGACGACACGAACACGCAAACCGACATGCAACACTTTTTGGGCATGCAGGAGGTCGCGGACAAATCGGTCTCCGACTCCGTCGAAGCTCTGGTCGGAGTTTACTTGAGCGTAAGTTTGTCTTGCGCCGTTAAACATATTGTAACGAAATACTAAGTGACAACACGAATCTTTGTTTGCGGTGCGGATATTATTTGTGATAAACATTTCTATTATCGATCGCGCATCTGCTGACTACTAAAGTTCAATCAAGACTGTCGTCTGTCGCGCGTACTGTGAATTCGGTCATCTATTCGTTTGTCATTTGTCACATCCTGTGTTCCTGTAATCCTTGATCTCAATATTCGTTACAATATTTACATTCCTTTACCTAAATTGGTATAAAATGAATGAATACCAATTAATTGGTTTAATTGATATTAAATTCAATGTACAAGTTAAATGTAAAATGACAATAAGGAATCACAGTCTGCTAAATTCTTTGAAAAATTAGGTAGTTTAATATAAAAATGTGTAATTTCACTATGCTCGTGTAATGAATTTACTATGCCAGCAGATGGATAACGTTTCTTGAAAATTCGCAAAAAAAAAATGCTAACAACGTACGAAATAACGAAACGTGTTTCAAGCCGATGTCGTTGTTAAAGCTTAATTCAATTTGTTCTTGTTGATCGTTCATTTCACAGAGCATGGGACTCATCGGAGCGTTCAAGATACTCATGTGGTTCGGTGTGTTGCCGCCTAAGCTGCAGGTGAACGAGCTTTTGCATCAACCGCCCGCGAGCCCGAGAATAGGAGTCGGAAATCCTGACGATCATATGCCGCAGGCGAGCTACATTCAAGCGCAACTGGGATACAACTTCAGGGATCGCGCCTATCTTCTGCAGGCAAGAAAATACTCCTCAATTCCTCGTTTTATCGTCGTATTTTTTTTAATACTAAAACTTGATTCTGAAACGCTTTAGGCATTCACTCATCCGTCCTTCACGCCAAACAACATTACGCCGAGTTACGAGAGATTGGAATTCCTCGGTGACGCGATTCTAGGTAACTTTTTGGTTGTCCAACGACGCTCGAAAATTCTCAAGCCTGACGGAATCCTCGACTTGATGGAAAATTGAACTTACTGAAATTACAGATTTCCTGATAACGGTTCACATCTATGAATCGTGCGACTATTTAACGCCGGGAGCGCTGACGGATCTTCGATCCGCGCTCGTTAACAACATAACGTTCGCCTGCCTCGCCGTTAAGTACGGCTTTCACACGGCGCTCATGTCCTACGCGCCTAAGTTGCAGGAGATTATCGAGCGGTTTGTCAAGTTTCAGGAAGATCGAGATCACGCGGTCGACGACGAGGTAATAATAACGAAGCAATACGCAGGTGCTGCGTCTCATTCTTTCTGCCCCCCTAAATATGGTTAAGGTAGTTATGTCGCTTAGAGCTCATATCGCATAAATTCAAAAAAAAGTGAGAGAGAATTGCAAACACTTTCCGATTATAGAAAAATTGGAAAAAATGCATGCGCGTTAACAGTGCTGAAGAGATTAATTTTGCATAATAATAATTCAAAAATGTTATTAACAAATTGTTGAAAAATAAAAAATGTTTTAACGAATCTCCCGGTGCGCCAATTTTTTTTAATGAATATGATTCGTTCATTTTTCTGAAAACATGAATTTTTTCAGATTTTTAAATTGACTTGGACATTTGTGTTTTTCCTCACATATTTTCCATATAAAAAAAACACATCATTTAAAGTCAAACTTAGAAATCTGAAAAAAATTCATACGTATTCCGAAAAATGAAGGATCATTTTCATATAAAAAAATGGGTCACCGGGACATTTGCTAAACCATTTTTTTTTTCATCGATTTTTCGACTTGTTAATAACATTATAGAATTATTATTAACAAAACTAATCATTTCAATACCTTTAATGTGCATGCATTTTTTTCACATTTTATACCATCGAGATGTGTTTGTAATTCTCTCTTATTTTTCTCGAATTTATCCGAAATGTGTTCGCAGCCATACAGTTACTTTAAACGCATTGTTTATGTTTCATGCAGTTGCTGTGGATCCTCCTGGAGGAGGACGAATGTAATATGGCCGAATACGTTGACGTGCCGAAAATATTGGGAGATCTCTTCGAATCTGTGATCGGAGCTATTTATCTCGATTCGGGAAAAGACTTGAATAAAGTCTGGGAGATCGTTTACGGTCTGATGCACAATGAAATCGGTAACTTGTGCATTTAAATTGCGTACAAAAACCGTAAAAAAATATGCGTGTCAATTTAAACTATATAGTGGAAGGAACTACAGATTTAAAAACTAATATTTCGATTTCTCAGCCGCTTTCAGCAAAAACGTGCCCAAACAGCCGGTCCGCGTGATACACGAGACTCCGGGAGCCGAGGCGCGATTCTCGTGAGTAAAACTTCATGTCTTGACCCAAAGATGTTTGTTTGCCTTTTGCGAAACGAATTTTCGACGAAATATTACAGGAAAAAGGCGATTCTAATGGAGGGCACGGGATCCACAATGATCACCCTGGAGGCGGTGATCGACGGGAAGCCGAAAATATTCCACGGATTTGGAGCAAACAAGAAACAGGCGAAATGCGCCGCGGCCAAACAGGCGTTGAAGTGCTTGAGAAGCAACGTATGACGTAAAAACCACATTGTTCGATATATATTTATAATTACAATCAAGAGACGCAGAGTAACGTTTCGCCGGCGAGTATTTAAAAAAAATAATTCGGCCTTCACATGAGATTCTTTCTCTCTTGTCGTTCGATTTTACCATATGCGACTAACTCGGATCATATTTATGAAGGAAATCAGCGAAACAGATCCCCGATTTACTCGTATATGGTAAAATCAATTGTTAACGATACAACTGCGTGGATCTGTCTTTGGTTATTTATAACTACCATTGTTTTGCAAATGATTGCATGTTGTTCTCTTAAATGATATACATATATTGTAAGTTTAGAAGTAATGGCGAATGATGTTATCGCTATCGTTCAATCTTAATTACCAGAGTTGTAAATCCCAAAAACCTTCTAGACATGAAGATGACGGTACGATTGGTTTTGTTATTATCAATCAATAATAGCGACATGAAGTAATTATGATATCGTCTCGACGCAAAGTATTGAAAGTAATTTATATGACTCACGGGACTCCTCACGTCCTGGCCGAGACGCTTTTTTAATTAAGGTTCATAATTTTTTTTTGTAACACGTGCACGAATCGCGGCACTTTCCATGGCAGTCTTGCGAGCCGAAAGTGGCCGTTTCCCTGTCAGTTGCGTACCCGTGGTGAAATGACAGAGTCACGCATGCGCAGTTCGCATTTCGTTCACTTTCGTCCCTTGGGAGTTTCTGTCATTCACTTTCGTCCCTTCAATCACAACCTCACTTTTCAGTATTCGTCTCGCGCGACTGCCATTCCAAGTGCCGCAGATTCGTGCACTCGTTACAAAAAGTATGATGTGCAACACGGGTCGAAATGGCAATTGCGACTCGTGTGATTGCACGAGTCGCAATTGCAAACCTCACACTCGCCGCAATTGCCAACTTTCGACCCTTGTTGCACAATATACTATTATTAATCGGTGCCCGCATTGCTGATATCCGGCCAGTTATAATTTTCATTCCGTCAAAAAGTTTTCGCTTCATCATAAACCAACGAGGATTTACAACTCCGGTAATTATGATGTGAATTCCGCGCCGTTTGCGAGGAGTTGATAAAATATATTTTCCGTAAGTAATCAAAGGGTGTCGGGCTGGAACTTCGAATCTTTTTGGGATAATCGCTGCGTCGTCTGCCTGCCCACCAGGCTCGGCCAACCACGGCGTTTGCGACGAGCATTTAACGCGATGTCTGTAGAAAACGTGGAACTATGTAATATACAAAAACCAGTGGACTTCCAGCTCCGTTAAATTTATTTCCCGTCAGCACTCGAGCTACTCGTCTCAATTTGCGCTCTTTCGCTTCTTCAGCGAGGGTTTGTCGAACTGCTGCTTCATGCCCGCCGCCTGGTTGGTGTGAAACTTGAGGTTCTGTGCGGTCTCCGATATCCAAGGCGAGTCGAATTGCGTCGTGTCCTGATCGACGAGATGCGTGTATTTCGTGCGTCCGCTGCGGCCGAAATTCTTCACCTGCATCACCTTCGGCAGGACAGTCTTGTCGAAGTGATCCTCGAGGGTCGCGCCCGAGAAGTCGCGCTTGAGAATCGTCTCGTCGCGGTCGAGGTAGAACGCGCCGCGGTGGTAATATTTCTGCAGGAATTTGTATTTGCCCTTGGCCGCCTTGTTCGTTATCGTTTTGGGATTCACGCGCGCTTCTTGGCGTCGCTCCTCCTCCGTCATGTTGCGGATCCTCTCGATCTCCAGTCGCTCCTTCTCGATCCTAAAATACGAACGAAGCAAAAAAAAAGATGCGTAAAGTTAAGAATTCGCAAACGTCGAAAATACGCGAAAACGCATCGCATTCAATTCCAGCGCCTCAACTTACGCTTCTCGCTCGTCCCGGTCGCGCTTTATCCTCTTGAGCTCCCGCAACTTCCACGCTTCGTACTCAACCTCGTCGTTCTCGTCGTCGGTGCAGACGTCATCGAGCTTTCCCTCCTGATCCACGGTCTTCGTCACTTGGGTCTCCTTGCGAATGACTTCCTCGACCATCTAAAATAAAAAAAATAAAAATGAAAATCAGTCCGCGGATCGTCATAGGTAAAATCACACTGTTTGAAGATTTTCTCTATTCTTTTTGCAAGCAAGGAAACCAATTCGTGAATACTGATTCAGGTAGTCCTGGCGTCTAGAATTCGAGAAAAATGAGAGAGAATTGCAAACACTTCTCGATGGTATAAAAATCTGCAAAAATTCAGACACATCAGAGGTATCAAAAAGATTAATTCTGCATAATAATAATTCTAAAATGATATTAACAAATCTACCGATGAACCAACAATTTTCTTTTATGAAAATAATTCATTCATTTTTCTGAAAACGTATGAATCTTTTTTGCTGATTTTCAAGTTCACTTTGAATTTTGCGTTTTTGTATATGAAAAATATGTGTATAAAAACACAAAATTCAAAGTGACTTTAAAAATCTGAAAAAAGAGAGATTCATACGTGTTTAGAAAAATGTACGAATTATTTTCATTGAAATATAAAGAAAGAAATTGGGTTATTGGGAAACTTATTAAACCATTTTTTTTCATAAATTTTTTTATGTGCATCAATTTTTCAGAATTTTGTACTATCGAGAAGTCTTTGCTGTCTCTAAATTTCTCGAGTTTCGGCGAAATGAACTCTAGGCGCAAGGAGACTTAAAATTCAATCGCCGAGTCTCTTACTCGCAAAGTCTGCCGTTTTCGCTCGTCCACCAGCTTCTTCGCCTCGATCTCGGCCTGCTTAAGCTTTATGGCCTCCTTCTCCTTCTCCATCACCGTAATCCGGTCTTTCTTCCTCACGAAGACGGGTTTCAATCGCGGCCCCGTCTCCTCCTCGGAGTCCGTGTACTCCTCGTACTCGGAGCTTTCCTCGGAGCTCTCGCCCGATTTCTCCTCGTCGATGCCGTGCACGAGTTCCTCCTCGACGTCCTTCTTCGCGAGAACGCGTTGCTTCAGCGCGACTCTGCGCCGCTCCATTTCGGTGTCCGAGAGCTCCTCATCCTCCGACGAGTCCGAGCTGTCCAGTTTGATCCTCTCGCGCGCTCGTTCCGGCTCAGCCTCCAGGATCTCCGGCTCGTGGATGTGTCGGTGCCGCTCGGGCGACGTTTCCGCCTCGACCTCGCGCTGACGCTCCAACCGCGTCAGTCGCCGCAGACGCGGATCGTCCTCGTCGCGAGCCTTCGGCTGCGACGGAGCCGCGAGGTTCTCCGTCGCGTCGCCGTCCTCGTAGGTCTTGTGCGCGCATCTGTCGATGAAGTCGTCGTCCTCGGATTCCTCGTCGGAACTCGCCGCTGGCGCGTAGTCGGGACGCTTGCCCGATACGTAGCGGTGGACCTTCACCTTCTTCATCGATACTTCGCCTGCGAAAATTGAATTTTTATTACGAAAATGTATTTTTTATTCCTGCATATGACTTCTTCAGGCTTTTATGACGCAACATGATTTCGTCGAAAAATGATTCTGTAGATCATTGCCGAACGATATACATATATTAGGTTCACAGGATGCAATCTTTTTTTTACAAAAGAAATATAGTGAAGAGTCACTGCTTAGCATGAGCGTACTCCAAAATTATGAAAACAAAATAATCCTGAATGGTATAGTAACAAAAAACAAATATATATACCGGTATAACAGAGCATTACTTCAAGAGCATATTTGTCCGAATCGCGATATTTCCGAATCATATTACCAAAAATTAATAATGCGGCATTGTTGAACTCAATATGGCATTATTAAATTTTGGAAATTCAACGATTCGGCTATATGGTGATTCGGAAATATTATACAGATAAATTACGTTTTCCAATGTTTTTTGACAAAACAACGATTCGGCTATATGGTGATTCGAAAATATTATACAGATAAATTACGTTTTGCAATGTTTTATGACAAAATAACGATTCTTCAAAACAGCGATTTGGCAAAATGATTTTTCGGCAACATGTTATGGCCCGAAATTCTGCTTCCTAATAGAGCAAGCTTTGTTATCATTTTTTTTAAATCGACATTTTTATGCCAGAACACTTAGAATGGTCTGAAATGTCGAAAAAAATGGTTTAGAAAAATTGTCCGGATGTATGTATATGCGTGTGTGTGATGAGAGGCCAAAAACTCATATTACCATAACTTGTAAACTATTCAACTGAATCGGCTAAAATTTAAACAACATGTACAGTGCTGGCTAATCTTAAATTCGTATACATTTTATAAACATGACTTAATGCATTTTATTTTTATAAGGATTTTCAAATTTTGAAAACGTACAAAAACGCTGTAGCTTAAACAAATTTTCGGCTATTTGGCTGAAACTTCATACTAAAATTGATCAAAGTGATACAACCTTTCTTATTGAATTTGGGCCAAATTGGTAAATCGGATCGGTTTTTATGAGGTTTTGAAATTTTCGAAAAATATTTGTTTTGCTCTAACTAAGGTAAAATTTCAACACATCAACAAAAATTTTCTACGCACAAAAAATAATATTCACCCCTGCTATGTACCAAATTTGGTGACAATCGGTAAAGTGGTTTGAACTTCACATAATTTGGAATGTTTCAAAAATGTATTGGTGTCGCAAAGCTTTTATCTTTTGCAAAGTTTCCCCTATTAGGAAGCTAAAAATAGTAAAGAAACTTCCTCATAGACGTGCCTTTGCGAAAGATAACAATTAATGAGGAAGCGATGTGCAAAGTTGTACTTTGCCTCCTTTTTTTCCTAATGCAACACTGTAACGCATTTGCATGAAGGTACAGGAAAACTGTAAAACACCTGTGCACTTGACTATATTTTAATGTATTCGAATACATTAGAAACTCAGGAAAACTGCCTTCTGGTTAACAGTTGCCATGCAAATCAGTGTGATGTTGAAGTTTGCATTGTTGGACTGCAACAAAATTCCAAAAGAAATAATAATTTGAATTAACCCAAATTGTGAAATCAGGTATAAAAAATCAACGCAGCAATTAGTTGCTATGATGATTTTTTATACCTAATTTCATCATTTGGGTTAATTAGAATTATTTTTTTTTCTGAATGTTGTTGCATTCCAACGATGCAAACTTCAGCATCATAAATCAATGCATGGATAAATGGCTACCCATCTAAGTACCAGCCGCAAGTGTAACTGCTTAACATCACCAATCGCAGAGGCTATACACTGACTGTATGCCCACTATTGTCAGTGCATATTGTTGTTATTTTCAAATACCTGGATAAAGTTCAAGCTCTAATAATTACAACTAGGGTGAATGTAATTGAACAGTTGCCAGTGAATGAACAACTTTTTGAGAATTTATGAGAAATTACGACAACTTGGATGATTCTTAATTTGTCTATTATTTAGCTATCTACTATAAAAATACAATTTTTTTAAACTGCATCACATAATTTAACGCTTTGGTCAATCTTTACAATTTTCGCGAACAGTCTGAAAATAGTAGATTTTATAGAAATCCATGATAATCAAATTGATCTACTTAAGGAGGCATCAGCGCTGCATGCTAGTCAAATCAGTGCTAAATTTTAAAAAGCACTTTTATAATTCTCGGCTCTTTGATTAATTGTTCCGAGGTATTACGCACGTAGCAGCGTCAGTTCTTAATAGAAAAATACTTTCACAGCCGTGATTTGAATAGATAAACGACTGATATACGCGAATTTCCGATGTCATGTTTTTTCGTGCAGTTTTTTTGAAGAATAAACCGTAATAATAGTTCAATTATGACGAACAATAGCTCATTTTTATTAGCGAAAGATTCTTGATCGATTGACCGTTCAGATTTTTTGCAGTATTAGTTCTTCGAAAATTACAGCCATTTGTGTGTCTCCTTTTAGGTTAGGGAAGGAATTTAAGCGGTCGTGTCTTTTGAGCTACTGATACTATCAAAAATCGGAACGGTCAATCGATCAAGAATCTTTCAATAATAAAAATGAGCTATTGCTCGTCATAATTCAACTATTATTACGGTTTATTCTTCAAAAAAACTGCACGAAAAAACATGACATCGGGAATTTGCATATATCAGTCGTTTTCCTATTCGTATTACGGCTGCGAATGTATTTTTCTATTAAGAACTATCACTGCTACGTGCGTAATACCTCGGAACAATTTATCAAACAGTCGGGAATTATAAAAATGCTTTTAAAAATTTAGCACTGATTTGACTAGCATGCAGCGCTGGTGCCTCCTTAATTGTTCGTTCACTGGTGTCTTTGCCCTATTGCCAAAGTGATTAGAGGACCAACCTTTGTCATTTTTTACTGGAACTGCTCCAGCCGTACTTTGAATACCCATTGGAGCCGGAGCCAACGAATTATTTGTAACGAAGTAGTCCATCATGATTGTCCGTTCGTCTCCGGTCGTTTGTAGAAAAATTCGTGTATAAACAGACGAATAACACTTATCGAGATAGGTTATGTTTCTCCGGGCTCTCGCGACGCCCGAATACCCGACCAGTCCCGGTGCCGGGAGCGGCTGTTTATCGTCACTTGTCGAACGATCGGCGAGCTTTCACTCTTGTACAAAGAAAAAAGCTTTCACACCGCGATTTTTGACGACCAAACTTTGTCACAAGTCAATAATAACAGCTGCGTTCGACCCCGATGCTCGGGGATGTCGCACTGAATCGTCGTGCGCAGAAGCAGCGACAGACTCGTTCGAGTTTGCGCAGGTTTTCGCGCGAGGCTCGGTTTTTTTACGCGAAGACCTAAGCAGCCAATCACAGAGCCGAGATTTGAATTCTGGATCCGCGATTGGCTGCACGAATCGACGTTTCGATTTTTGCGCGAAAAATCACAACTGTTTTTGTGTCAGTGCGCGAAAAAATAACGACATTGTCGGTCGATGCGACGTGCCGCGTCGTCTCGCGTTCGGCATCTGATAATCCGCCGCGCAAGTGAAATTAACCCTCCGTGTGTTAACTATATTTTTCTATACACAATCTGTACACTGGGTCTTTTAGAGATCAGTCGAGTTTTTAAAATGTTCCAAGCTTTCAAAAAATCTGAAAAAATTCAGGAGTACTTCTCGAAATGTCTACTACACGACCCAGAAGTTCCCGAAGTCAAACGTTTCTAACTATTGTTAATAAAAATTGAATTGTAGTCGAAAGTCGGGAAAAGCGGGTTTTTGTTAAAAAAATGCATAACTTTGCAATAAACAAATCTAAAAAAAACTGTTACAGTGTTTTGTAGTTTAGACTATGAGCTTTCATAAGAATATAGGTGTGGACTTTGAAAAGTTGAATTATTCCAGTACCTGAATGTGGGGTATATTTTACGAAGTCAGGCATGTTATAATTATACTGAACGGTAATTATCCGGCGCGAAATCAATGTCAGACGTTAGAATAATATAATACAAATTTATGTTCAATAAAAAATATTGGAACATGGCGGAAAAATAAGCCAAAAATGTAAAACATGTTGTTTTCAACATAAAAGAAAGAACAATGAAAGTGGTCAGAAAAAGCTTAAAATTACAAGAAACGGGTATTTTAGTCATAAAAAGACCGAAAACTACGAAAAAAGCAAAAAAACTGCATCCGTTTACCTATCAAAACACTAACACCGTCTGTACACTGACCCTTTGAGGGAACAGTCGCGACTTGCACAGATCGGCGTTTGCCCGTTATCGGCTAGACCCGGGTGCCATTGGAGCTTTTTGTCCACACTACTAAATAGATTTTTCAGAGGGGGGAGTCGAAGCCCGCACTTCATTCGTTGGAGGGAAATTTCAGTTCGAAATTTCGACTGTTCCTTAAAAGACCCAGTTTACACACGAAGGATTAAACGTATTATTGCTGTGTATCATAATCCCAGCGATAAGCGATGCGTCGCAAATGATATCAAGATACGATAATGCGGACACAACGCTAAAGATACGGAAATTTCGCTTCTCCGTGAATCCGTGTACAAAATGCACGGTAGTCGTGGCAACATTCTTATTGGGGTTTTCAAAGGCGAAGAGCCGAGCGGCGTTTGCAACAAGCCATAATCGTAATATAACGCGCGACGAAATTATACCTTCGGTCCCTCCCGGGAATCCGTTTGGCAGTAGCAATTGAATCTAATTAACGTTCACTCGTGAAAACGAACCAAAGTAAACAGCTTCATATTCCGCGTAGATGCGCGGAATCCTCATGCGCAGAAGTCACAGCAGACACGTCGAAGTGTGCGCAGGTGTTAGTGTTTCTCGTGATATATCGAACATCGGTAAATTCTCGTGAATCGGTTCATTACCATAAGCGACAAGCGTGACTTCTAATGCGACTACAACAATGCATCGTGATACACTGTAGCCGTTTGTTTATCATAACCCGTACGATAAGTGAATTCGTTGTGTGCCTCGCTATTTATACCGAGATACGATATCGAAGAGATACGACAAAGTCAAATAGGACGAATGCACTCGTCTCACGTCACTGCGGTGTGTGCAAAGTTCTCTCGGGGTTCGCGGATGCGTCGGAGACGCGACGAGACGAGAGAGAGAGCAGCGTTTGAAGCTGCCTATAGCCGGCTCGAAACGCACACGATAAAAATGATACGTTAGCTCGCTTCTGGTAGTCACTTGAGCAGCAGCAATTGAGCCGGAGTGACATCCCGCCTGTCGTGAATATTCAAACAGTCCGGCAATTAGAGCGGCGACAACGCGTCAATCAGCCAGGATCGGGAAAAATGTTGGAAGATCCGGAGTGCGGTGTTATAGATAGCGGCAGGGAGGGCGCAACGAAAATACCGCACTACGGGTTCAACGTGCGGCTGAACCACGAATATCCCGAGAAATGGACGCAGATAGTGAGACCGCGTTTTATGGAATTCGTAAAATCGATTCCCATGGCCGTGAGGTGAGTTTTTTTTAAATTTATGCTTATGAACTGCTTATTCGCTGTGCTTTTGCTGCGTTTAGCGAATGTCAATAGAAACGGCTGAGGTCGCCGACCGAGCGCGAGATATCGATTTTTCAGGTCATGAATTTTTATATCGCCCGCGGCGCAATTATCACTCGAATGTCAGTGAGCTTTGAGCGATTGTGCTTGCACACACGATCCTGTGTTTTCAGTGTTATCGCTTGTAGCCGATGTCATTCACACTCTCGCCCGGCGGGCAGCCGGCACTCGGTCGGTCACGAAAACTAATTCATCCCCCGACTTATCTATTGACGTCACAGGGTGGGATATAAGAATTTTTCGCGTGTACCCTTGTGGGCGTCGATAATATTTGCAACTACTGTGCTTGTGAACATCCTGTGTTCGGTCGGTAATAAAAACTGTAATGCATCCCCGACTTATCTAATGACGTCATAGCGTGCGAAATATTTTTCTCCCGTAACTATATGTCGATAATATTTTCCAGTACTGTGACATCCTTTGCTCAGTCGGTAATAGAAACTGTAATGCATCCCCGACTTACCTTATAACGTCACATTGTGAGATATTTTTCCCGTTACTCTTATATGTCGATAACATTTTCGACGACTGTATAGAATAAGTGCCGGGCGCGTCCGTACCGACCAGGCAACTATATTGAGCTCCATCATATTTGAAAAGTAGCTTTACGACCATCCTGTGCTCGGTCAGTAATAAAAACTGTAATTCATCCACGTCTTATGTAATGACGTCACAGAGCGCGTTATTTTTCCCGTTACCCTTATATGTCGATAATATTTTCAACAACTGTGTAGAATAAGTACAACGTCGATAAGCCTTTCAATTAATAGCAAACTGTTGAGGCTAAGTGCGGTCGTCTTTTTATCAATCGAGCAGCCACAGTGCACCTTTTGAGAGAGGCGATTCCGAGTTTATCTCTCCGTGGTACCGACTTTCTCAGTTGATCAGGGTCTGTGCAGATGAGGCCACCAGTCCAGCACAGATTAATCGAGAAAATTGCAGAGGAAGACTTACCTGGTTGAACATATAAGGGATCAGCTACACAACCACTGACGAACCATTATTGTAACCACTGCAGTGGTTAGTTTCGAAAAAGCGACCATGATATTTAGTGAACAACCGACGAAATCACCATAGCAAATTCTCTCGTGTAGTGGTTTTTGCGATGTACCACTGTGAAACCACCGACAAAACCACCAACTGCAAACTTTCTACGGTGATTTCGTAGGTGGTTCGCTAAGGATTATTGTCGCTTTTTCGGAAATAACCACTGGGTGAAAACCACCATGAAAACGTAGTGAATTTCATCGTGACCGGACTTGCTAGGGTAAGGCGTTTGGCTGCAGCGGGGAAAAATGTAGAATTATTTTGGGTACCAGCGCATAAGGGCATTCTGGGTAATGAACTCGCTGATCGTGAGGCCAAATCGGCTAGCGGTTCTGGCCGTGATATACTTAGCTGGGTATTCCGCTGTCGGACTTCAAAGGTCTGTGGAAGGAGCGCATGCGGGAGGACAGTGACGTCAGGACAGGAAAAGGGCAAATTGTACTTCGAATGTTATTATCGGCGGGGTTCTCGTCCATGGTTTTATGACCGAGCTTTGAATAGGATCGCCATCATTTCAATCAATTGTCTCAGAGGCAATCACAGTTCCTTGAGGTCCAGTACACCGTTTCAGTATTGTGCCTTCGGCAGCATGTCCTTGTGGTCTGGGTGAGGAAAGGGCTAACCACGTTTTCTGGCAGTGTCCCAGGTTTGACAAGCCTAGATCTGAGCTTTTGCTACGTTTAAAAAGAACCTGCGGTCTCTCTCCGTACAACGTTGAGTCGTTCCTGGCTACTTTGGAGTTCGGGGCGATTAATGCTTTGGCTAAATTTATTAATGCTATTGATATTTTCATTTAGTGCGATCATTTTGTGTTTTGTGATTTGGTTCATTTCAGTTTATGTAATTCCTGTTAAAATGTTATCTATGTTAAGTTCATTAGTTTTAAGATGGTGCTACCGGCGTAAGGTAAAAGTTCCTATATTTCTAAGATTATATTTACTAGCGGCTCGATGGGCGGTGTTCCCAAAGCCATCTATTTTTGTACGATTCTCAATAAAAGAAATAAAAAAATAAAAAAAATAAAAAGAAATCGATAAATTTTCGACTCTCCCAATTTTCAAAAAATTTTCCGGGTAATCAATTTTCGTGTGCCCAATTTATCACCGGCAGCCAAATGTTTTAAACGTCCATATTTTCGCGATTCAACCTGATCTGATCGACAATCTGATTGAACGATTTCCAAAAAATTTTGCGGGCGTTCGATTTTTTCAGGTATGCGATTTACAGCTGGCAAGCGGCGAAAAAGGGCCGATTACCGATAATGGACTTTTACAAAATGCAACAGGGCAAGCAAATTTACGGTTAGTCCCGAGTGATCGGCATTCAATAAGAAAAAAATCGACGAACCGAGTGAAGTGATAATAAAAAAAATAATTTTATGGCAAAAAGGGGCACCGATCGGTGGAATCGGGGCCGGCACAATCGGGCGAGGATTCCGCGGAGAATTTTGTCGATATGCACTCGTTCCTGGAATTTATCAGTACGAGATCGCCGACGCAAACCGATTTATCGTTACCATCAGAGATGCCGATGGCAACACAGTTTATCAGCGCGTCTTGTCTCACTCGAAAATGTAAGAATTTCTCAGGCTCAAGCAAATGGAGAAAATATGCAAATTTAAGAAATGACAAATATCACTGAAGTAAACCGATCTTTATTTATTTCAATTTTTAACCGATTTGTTTCTTAATTTGTACCTTTATCCGATTTATTTCTTAATTTGTACCTTTATCCGATTTATTTCTTAATTTGTACCTTTATCCGATTTATTTCTTAATTTGTACCTTTATCCGATTTATTTCTTAATTTCAATTTTAACCGATTTTTATTTAATTCTGAAACTGATTTAGTTCTTTATTTCAATTTTAGCCGATTTTTTTAAAGTCAATGTCAACCGACTTTTTATTTTTGTTTGTAACCGACTTGTTTCTTTATTTCAACATTAACCGATTTTCTAAACTGACATTTTTAACCGATTTATTCAATTTCAATTTTTACCAATTTAAAGAAATGTCAATTTGTAAACGATTTTTTAAAATGTTACCGTAAAAAAATGGTTCACAAGATCATATCAATTCAGTGAATCTGGGGCTAATCACGACTCAATTTAAAAAAATCGCTCAGAAGTTCATTTATACTCCGCAATCGAAGTGAGAAAAATTTGACGCGAATTCTCGCCGAGAACCCTCGATGTTCGTCAATAGGTTATTAAGTATCTCTTTGCCGCAAGTGCTCGAAAAAACCTGACCACCTGGGACTGGAGTTTCGACGGAAAGGACGCTGATTACACGGCGCTGTATCCGCGCTCGTGGACCGAGTACAGGATCGAGGAGTACGGTGTGCGGCTCGTCTGCCGGCAAATATCGCCGGTAATACCGAACAATTACAAGGACAGTTCGTTGCCGTGCGCGGTTTTCGTATGGGAGATTGAAAATCTTTCCGAGCGTGAACTCGACGTGAGCGTCGCGTTTACCTTTCAGAGTGGACAGGGCGAGAGTCCCGAAGGTACGTGCGGCATCCGCCACTCGTGTATTCAACGGATATTCGACTGGCGGGAGGTTTATTTTACGCGAGGAAATAATAATACGCCACCCCACCCGGGGGTGTATTTGCTCGCGTCGGAAAAACACGGGAAAAAAACAATTGTTAAAATCAATGTTGTCGTTTTACAGGTGACAAATGGACGGAATCGTTTGAGCGGGACGACGGAACCACTCTCGGTGTAATGATACACCAGGAACTGCGAGAGATGCCCTGCACCTACGCCGTCGCCTCGAGGTCCACGGGGAACGTCGCTGTTTCGCGACTGCTGAGCTTCGATCCGCTCGGCAGTGGCAAAGAGCTCTGGGAGCCGCTGCGTCAAACGGGAAAACTCGACGATCAACCCGGGAAAACTTCGGAAAAAACGAGTTAGGATTTTAGTCAATCTTAGCGCAATTCTCGATATTATAGTAGTAATGTTTTTATTGCTTTTTTTATTTACTCCAAAAAGTAACAAAAGTTACTGCAAAAGTAATTTAAAAAATTAATAACTATTTATTTAATAGCTACTTAATAATAATAACTAAAAAATGTTATCATGTTTTTTACTTGAGATTTGTTGTAATTGAAAGTCCTGATTGAAGCACCTCTAAATATTATTTGTCAGCGAATTCCTTTGACACGATTACTTGTTAGGTCAACTTCTCGGGTTTTAGCCATGATGACAAATTGAGATTTTTTTCTTTCTCTTAGTGTTCTTGAATCAGTGGTTGAAGAGTCGACATTATTATTTACTGACCGCGAGAAAAACATGTTGAGCAACATCTTGACATCGGCACAAGACGAAAATTAATTAACGTTCGCGTCCGATACAAACGAATATTCTGCCTCCAATTAGCGTCTCTTGTTCGATCTGGCTTGAAAGAAGAAAAAAAGCTGAAGTCATCTTGAATATCAACCTTGCCAGTTGGTACATCACGAGGAGCAATTAAATGCTATCGCAATCGATCGAATTCCATCGTCTCTGCTTTCTCAATAATTTAACCTTGGATTTCGTTCGAGTTGGCTTAATTGGCGCGTTCGTTTTTGATGATTCCCAAAAAAATCATTGCGCACCGCAAATTACGTCCCATCAACGTAAAATTAAACAGTGGCTGAAGGACCGAAATAATTAAATACACGTTTTGCATCTTTGTAATTTCAGAAAAACAGGTCGCCTGCGCGGTCTGCGCCTCGACGCACGTTCGACCGGGCGGGAAGAGTCAACTGGAGTTCAGTCTAGTCTGGGACATGCCGAAGATCCACTTCTACGACAAAACCCGCCAGTACCTAAGGTCAATATGCGCTGAAGGCCGATTTTTCTTCTTCGTCAACCCAAGAATCCGCGCCTCATTGTTACCGCTTTACGTCCGCGTGTATCGATTTTGTAACGCGTTATATTCGTGACAAAAGGACTCGCATTCCTAAGTCCGACCCGTGGTTATTGTTCGCCCGTCACAATGAACAAGGTTTGCGCCTCGACGAACTTCGTTTCTGTTACAGATATTACACCACCTACTTCTACGACGCCGGTCGATCGGTCGCCCCGGAGATTTCGAGTTATTCACTGGCGAACTACTCGACGTGGGAGGCCGAAATCGCCGACTGGCAAAGCGAGGTGCTCGACGACCCCGAGCTCCCCGATTGGTACAAGAGCGCGTTGTTCAACGAATTGTACTACGTGAGCGACGGTGGCACCGTTTGGGTCAGGAGCGACGAGACGGACAATTTTCCGAGCACCGATCCGCGGTAATCGACGGAAAATTCACTGACCGTGAGCTTTCCGATTTTAACAGTGCTATGAATACTAACGTGATTGTTACATTATGAATAGTGTAACGTAAATCGCGTAGCGGTTGCTACAGGCACAACCGGTAGCAACCTGCAGCAACCGATACAACCGGTAGCGACTGGTCCCCCATGGAAATAAAGTAAATTTGAAAATTTATAAGAGATATTTGACTTTTGTCCGGAATATATATAATAAACATATTTTTATCTATTAAGATATATCTCAGATTTATAGCATTAAAATTTATTCGATGGATATATGGAATATATACAGCAGATCGAGAACTTTTGGCCGATATATATAATTCTATATTCTGTATATTCTAATATCTTGAATATACTTTATTTCCATAGGGGGTAGAAACTGGTAGTAACCGGTAGCAACTGATATCAATCGGTATCAACCGGTAGCAATAGGTACAGAGTTGTAAATCCTCATTAGTTTAAGAAACAAATGTTACAGTACAGTTTGCTTTGCAGGTGTGATAGAATAATAATAACCTGAAATGATGTATACACTTTTGAATTGCTGCATAGATACTTTTTCCAATAGAGTATTGTGAGCGATTCTGAAAAAAATGGAAGAGCACGATCCTCCATTATTTTCGTAATCCATTAACTGCATTTCTTCATATTTTCATAAAAATTATCATGACATTTTTCTGAGAACAAATATTCTTTGCAGTCATTAAAATTGTACTCACCATATTATATTACTCCATGTAATTATTGATTAATAATTACAAAATCAACTGTACCATCAACTTTATTTCTGTAAGATTCAGGGATTTACAACTCCGAACTGGCAGCATTTTGATTTTGAAAAAAAGTAGTAATGGTTACATTACGAATAGTGTAACGGATGCGAATAATGACTGCAGATAATAAGAGAATCGCGAATCGTCGTTCAGGCAAAAATACGGACGTTTCGCTTACCTCGAGGGCCACGAGTACCGGATGTACAACACGTACGACGTCCACTTCTACGCCGCCTTCGCGCTATCCGCCCTGTGGCCGAATCTGCAGGCCTCGCTGCAGTATGAGATTCGCGACAGCGTCGACTCGACGGACGACGAGCTGCGCACGATAATCTACGGTGGCCACAAAGAGCGGAGAAACAAAGCGGGCTTCGTGCCTCACGACATCGGCGATCCCTGTGAGTTTGTCGTAAATTCCTCCACATTTTGCATAAACAGCGCATGACTCGCTTCGCGTTTACGGGATATAATTGGCGGGTCTTCCCGGAGGCTCAATTAACTTTAGGGCTCTCTAATCGTCGAGACACTAAAATTTTCGACAACGTTGCCGCTGTTCATAGGTGAAGAGCCGTTCAAGAAGCTGAACGCCTACGTAATTCACGACATCGCCGACTGGAAGGACCTCAATCCGAAGTTTGTTCTCAACTGCTATCGGGATTACACGATATCGGGGAGAATCCAGACGCTGCGGGACTTTTGGCCGACGATAAAGGAAGTCGTGGAGCGGAGTCTCGGCTGGGACACTGATGGCGACGGTCTGATCGAGAATTCGGGCTTTCCCGATCAGACGTACGACACGTGGCTGCCCGAGGGCCCGAGGCACGTGGAAAGTCTTGGGAAAATTTGGATATCGAGGCGCGGGCGAGCCTCGGGGCTCCGCTCGGTGGATGAATATTTTAATTTTTCCTTTTCAGCGCATATTGCGGCAGCCTGTGGCTCGGCGCTCTGAGGTGCGCCGCGAAAATCGCCGAGATTCTCGAGGACACCGAGACGGTGAGGAGGTACGACGAGATATTGGCCAGAGGCAGCCGGGCTTTTCAGGAGAAACTGTGGAACGGCAAGTTTCTCGCAATATCAGCGGGATATTAAAAAACAAAGAAATAAATTATTGATTATTCCGCGCGAGAGCGGAGGATAATATCGCGGCCAATGGATTTGCATATCCATTTTTATTCGCGAGGAATTCGCGGTATTCGGAGACTGCATCAATTTTTCTTTTTTTTTTTAATACTCGGTTCCAGTCTTGATGATAATTGCAATGCGGTTGGTATAATTTGCAGGAGAATATTATAACTTCGACAGCAGCAAATCCGAGCATCGCAAAGCTATAATGAGCGATCAGCTGTGCGGCCAGTGGCTGCTGCAAGCCTGCGGCTTTGGTCACGAGGTAACATATGACTTTGCAGTTTTCGTATCTTTAAGCTAGTATATGAGCGTATTGACTGACGTCGCATAAGTTCGAGGAAGTTTGATAGAGAATTACGAACACTTCTCGATGAGATAAAAATCTCGAGAAAATCAAGTGCATGTGAGGTGCTAAAGAGATTAGTTTCGACAATAATGATTAAAAAAGATTATGAACAAATTACTGAAGTAAATCAACCAAATGCCTGGCAACCTATTTTTTTATTATGTAATTTTTTTTTTCTGCATACGTATGAATTTTTTCCGAATTTTCTCTGATTTTTAATATTTAGATAAAAAAACGCAATTTTCAACCATTGCCCAAAATTCCGAAAAAATGCATAATTATGCAGATAAATAAAAAGATCACTTTCATAACAGAAAAAAAATTAGGTTGCCGAGTATTTTGTTGAACAATTATTTAATTCACTAATTTGTTAATAATATTTATTATTATTATTGTTGAAAGTAATCTCTTTAGCACATTCCTTAGGCTTGATTTTTTTCAGATTTTTATCTCATCGAGAACTGTTCGTAATTCTCTTTCAAAATCCCGCGAAATTATGCTCCGTTAGTCAGTACGCTTATACTACCTTAAGTGGGATGTTTGAAATAAAAGTAAATAAATCACGTGCAGGCAATTAGCTAATTGAACTATGAACAGGTTTTTCCGGAGGATCGAGTCAAGTCCGCTCTGGCCACGATATTCTCGAACAACGTGATGAAGTTCAAGGGCGGAAAGCAGGGTGCAGTGAATGGTTTTCTCCCGAGCGGTCAGATCGACACCATGACTATACAGAGCGAGGAAATGTGGACCGGCGTGACTTACGGTTTAGCCGCGCTGATGATACACGAGGTGCGTTCCAACGATTCCCAGCAGCTGCGAAATTTTAATTAGTGGAAAATACTCACTGAATTTCGCTCGATGCATTTGACGACGATTCAAAATTACGGCCGCTTTACGTCACTGCCAACGGCTCCTCCGCTGTTTTCAGGGCATGACCGAAGAAGCCTTCCGCACCGCTGAGGGTGTCTACAGAACGGTTTACGAGAGAATAGGGCTCGGCTTCGAAACGCCCGAGGCGCTTTACGAGAATTTGATTTATCGCTCGATCGGCTACATGAGACCACTGGCGATTTGGGGGATACAACACGCGTGGAAGGCCAGAAAGACCAAAATCCAGGAGGGGAAAAAATAAGTAAATAATGTACCGGTTGCTAGCGGTAGCACCTGTAGCAACCGGTATATTATTAACATTACTTTACTTAACGACTTTTCAAAAGTTGCAAAGTCGAACTTTGCACATTGCTTCCTCATTAATTTTCGTTTTTCACAAAGCCACCTCTATGAAGAAGCTTGTTTATCATTTTTGGCTTCCTCATAGAGGAAGCTTTGTGAAAAACGAAAATTAATGAGGAAGCAATGTGCAAAGTTCGACTTTGCAACTTTTTTTTATTTGAACTAAAGGAAGCTCTGTTACAAGCACCGTTACATCAAATTTTGATTAGATACAAAGTTTTGTCTTACTTTCTTAACTTTTGCGGAAGTTATAGCGAAAATCGACATTTTTTGAAAAATTCAAAATAGTGTAAAATCCGAACGACTTTACCGATCATCACCAAATTTCGTACATGGCAGGCCTGTATGTTGTTTTTCCACTATACAACAATTCGGTTCATTTGTTACAATTCGACGTGATTTAGACCAAACATTTTTTTTTTTCGAAAAATTCAAAATTCTATCAAATCTGAACCGCTTTACCGATTTTGTCGAAATTCAATACCATACAACATTAAACGTATCTTCAGTTATGAAGAACTATTTAACTAAATCGGTGAAGTTTTACGAAAGTTAGAGCGACCACGCCCTTTTTTCAACAAATTCAAAACTACACAAAATCTTAATTACTATATACATTTTGTCAAAAATCGCGCCATTCAAAGAGGGGCAATCACTCTACTTATGTGCCAAATTTGAGCCCGATCGCTCGAACGGTTACTGAGTGAGAGGCGATTGAATTTTCGAAGCCCAGAACACTCACACATACATACATACGGACATTTTTTCTAAACCATTTTTCTCGACGTTTTAGGTGATTCTAAGCATACTGGCATGAAAATCTCGAAAAAAAATGTTTTCATGAAAACAAACCTTCCTCTATGAGAAAGCAAAATCAAATAAAAAAACGATTTGAAACCAGTATTCTCAGGGGTAGATTATGCGACTTAAGACCAGATGGTATAGGTCGAAAGTCGATATTTTGAAGAAAAAAAAAAGATTCTGTGATCGATTTTGGCGATTTTCGGTCCGAAGCCCAATTTATGATTTCTGACAAAATGAATGTTGCAATAAATTATTTTTTTTAAGATCAAAATGCTGCCGGTTGCTACCGATAGCTACCGGTTGCACCTGTAGCAACCGGTACACGACTTACTTTATTACACATATCACTTCATTACAAAATTCACAACGTTTATTATACACAATTAATATTATCGTTATTATACAAGGCCTTATTATGTACACTAAATAAATCGATTTAAGCTCGTGGGATACACGAACGGATTATTTTTTTCTTTTCGTTAGCATCGAACGTAATACCTCGTTGACGCGCGGTGGACGCGCGAACTGTCGATGCAATTAAGCGTCCTTGAAAGTTTATTCGGGATCTACACTCGTTACCCGGGTATTCATAGATCGGTGAGCTTGAACTCGAGGGGCGAGGCGATTGTGTTGATGAAACGATCCTTCGTTCGGAGCGGCTCACCTGTCCACTCCAATCGGAAGTTTCGCAATACCTTTAATCAGACGAAATCGCGCGTCATTGCGCGTAGAGAAAATTTAATAACACAGCGGATGGATTAAAAAAAAGCGGTAATAATGTTTCACGTAATTTTCAAAAGATCTAAAAAAAATCGATTTCGTTCATAATGTTTGTTTTTAAGCAAAAAAAAGCAAAAAGTTTGTCTTTAAGCAAAAAAAAGCAAAAAGTTTGTCTTTAAGCAAAAAAAAGCAAAAAGTTTGTCTTTAAGCAAAAAAAAAAAAATGCGGTACTTGTAAGACGCGATATAATTTTATTCATATAATTTTTAAAATATTTGAAATAATCGACTTTGTTCATAATGTTTGTTTTTAACCAAAAAAATGCGATACCTGTAAGATGTGAATTTTTCTGAACGTAAAAAAAAACGTGACTCTTTATTACGAGCTTCTAAAGAGTAATATGGGGCCAGTTTCACAGAGGGTGACGATCAAGGGTCAAAGTTGCAAGCTTTTTTTACGAGCGGGAACAGGTGGTGTTTTTTTTACCTTGAGCGTCAAAGTTTCTATCTCGAGCTCAGCGAACCTGCGGCCGATGCAGGTGCGAGGACCGAAGCCGAAGGGCATGTAAGCGAAGGGATGGGCTTCCTTGGCCGAGGTCGCGTCCACGTTGTCGCGCAACCATCTTTCAGCTATGAATTTCTTCGGCTCGGGGAAATACCTGGCGTCCTGGGCGAGGACCGAATGGCAGGCGATCACGTCGGTCTGAATACATTAATTAAACATTAAACCACACAAAAATTAGTAAGCAATTTTTTGTAAATTTATAACGTGCGAAAAATATTAAAGGAAATTAGTTTACGTTTGAATGGGATCAAGAGAGTATAAAAAATAAGTTAATGTGGCTAAAATGTACAAAATAAATTAATGTTGCTTAGAGATCAATACGCTATCGATACTTCTATTTATCCGAACTCGGACTTTTTCCGGTCACTTTAAAATACAACGCGAATTATATCTGACACGTCACGAGCGGAAAATTTATCAGGTGCAATCTTTTTTTTTTCTTCTCTTTCGTATGATATAACTTACGCCGGACGGGATGTGGTAGCCACCCAAAACGACGTCCTTGTACATTGTTCTGAGATTTCCAACGGCGATTGGCGACAGTCTCAGGGCCTCCTTGATGCACGCCTTGAGATAGGGAATATTGTTCAGGGTTTCGTACGTCACGGGAGAATCTTTTTCTGGCAATACTCTCAACACTTCCTCGCGCAATTTTTCCTGCGTTCTTTGGTCGGCTGAGATGTAGTAGAGCAGAGCGCCGCCCGCATTGCTCGTCTGTAACATAGAAACATCATTTTTGTATAATTTTTATAAAATAAAGAAATATCTTGACAATTATTTTTAAGTTATTTAAAAAAAGTAATGTAAATAAAAATGATTTTTTATGAATTATATTTAAAAAATTAATCTAAAAATAATGTATCTCTCAAAAAAATAAATTTTGATCGTCTTTCATCATTTTTTAGAAACAACTTTTTGGCATTATTATTCTTTAACCCCAACGTTCCTGGCGTCCCGGGTGGATTGACATTTCAGTAGATACATTTTTACTGAATCAGACATTGAGTTCCAAAAATATGTGTGACATATCCTTAATGGCTCGCGGAGCCAGAGTCATTGATACTACGTAATTGGAGTAATTGAAATTACAGTTTCCCAAGATAAATCGAACGTCGTCTGACTTGTGAATAATTAAGCCGTCAAAGTCTGAGGAAATTAATTAAAGCCGCGAAGGCTTTGTGGGGCTAAGCGAGAAAATCGCCAGGTCTAACCGTGTCGATTCCAGCGGTTAGCATGTCGAGCGCCATAATGTATGCGGTCTGCTCGTCTATCTGGAGCAGATTTTCAAGCAGGCTGAGATCGTTCTTGCTTCCCGTCTTGTCGCTCTTGCGGAATCTTTCCTTCGCCTCGTCGATGTATCCTGATGAAATTCTGAAAAAAGCGACAAATAAAATTAATGTTCCATTAATTTTCTTTGATTTCAATTTCGTTAATCGAATTATTTGTACTTGGTTATCGTGTCGAGAGCCCGGAAGAGTTTTTTCAGATTCGGAGTGTCGTAGTATTTCCAGAGAGACGGAACGATTTCCAACTGGTAGAACAGTTCGAACATGTCGTGAACCGCGTTTATCATCTTTTGGGGCTTCGAGTCCTCGTTGAGGTTGGCGTCCAGGCAGCCCATACGTTGGTCCAGGGCGATCACACATATCGCTGAAAAATCATTATTCAGTTATTATACTTTTTCAAAGTAATGTTTAGTTATTATAATTGATCAAAATGTTATTTTATTATTATAATTCTTCCAATGATTATTTCATTATCATAATTTCCCAATGATTATTTTATTATCATAATTTTCCCGATGATTATTTCATTATTATAATTTTTCCAATTATTACTCCATTATCATTTTTTTTCAATTATTATTTTATTATCATAATTTTTCCAATTATTATTTCATTATCATAATTTTCCCAGTTATTATTTCATTCTCATCATTTTCCCAGTCATTATTTCGTTATCATAATTTTTCCAGTTATTATTTCATTATCATAATATTCCCAAATATTATTTAATTCTCATAATTTTCCCAGTTATTATTTCATTATCATACTTTTTCCAATTACTATTTAATTATTATCCTTCTTCAAATTATAATTTTTTAATGTTTATATAGCGATATTCTTGGTATTCTCTTCGCTAAAATTATACCACTAGATCGATACTGATAGCGAGATTAAACACGGCGATTTTTTTTAAAGATTAAGATCGATCTGGATGCCAACAACACAGTCGAGTATTCTTGTTCTCGATAAGAATGTAAACACTGTCGATTGTGTCATACTCCAATCTTCACATCGCGCCGCGTATCAGGAATACACGCGCGAATATCTTTTTTCCTCGTAGCGAGAAAAAGTTGCTCGGGTCGCGATATGATTGTCGTTGAAAAACTCGTTTTAACTCGTCGCGCTCATGTGAATTAATTCACTACGGATACGCTGAACGCACATCAGTGTTTTTGACATTGAGGCGTAAATTATACGGGAAACGTCGCGCCGCGCGCTAACCGGATCAAGACCTTGTTTACCGGGACAATTACCAAAAGGCCGTGTTTATATGCATGAGAATTAAGAGAGCGAAAGTCTCTCGTATATTTTGCACGAGCGTCTTCATTGTCGTGTCTCGTTGAAGATCCCCCGGTTATAATAATTACCTCGAATCTTCATGGCATTATAATTGGTTCTTAGCTTCAATAAAAAGACTATTAAGGATCACGTAAACAATGCCGACGTTGTAATTATCGCGAGAGCTCCCGGATATTTGTATAAACGCATAAAGCGTTTTTTTTACTCTTCACATTCTAAGGAGATGTCTGCCGTACAGTCACGTCAATCGCGTACTAAGATATTTGAAACATTATTTGAAGGTGGATTTGAATTAAAAACAACAAAATGCACACGAAGATAACTCAGTTTATGCAAATAACCTATTAATACGTCATTTTTTGGAAGACAAATTTGTAACTTTTGTTCGTTTAGAGCGATGGCTTATTTTGTTTCTCGCCAGATAATGTGTAAATTTACAGATTACAAATAACAGTCATCTGTTTATGAGAGAAAAAAAACGGAAAATTGAAAAGTTTAATTGAAAAGCAAACCGAAGAAAATAACTCGGTGAATTCGTAAAAAGTTCTTCAACGTACGAAACGAACCGCCGCTCGTCAACGAGCTAAAATGACCAATTTTACTTCTGAAAAACCGCGCGTTGTATACCCTTTTGGTTATTTGCATAAACTGAGTTATTTTTCTATTTTATTTCTGCACAATTTATTTACATTCAGCAGGATCTCTTTAATTCGGATCCACCTTTATTGACACTAGTTTCCTTTTGAAAAGTATGTACAAATAATGTTTCAAATCTAATACCAAAGAATATGAACTATATAGAAGCGCAGTACCACGCATTTGCGTCGTTTTAGATGGGTAAGGTATCCATCTAAAACGACATGAGTTCCTGCGCAGCTTCACGAGAATCCTAGAATCTGCGTTTCTATATACGTTCACTAGCAACAACGTGCTCGCTTCGCTCGCACTCCTTGCTTTTCATTTATCTTTTCTTGTGGCTAATACAGCCATTCAAAACGCGCGCGTGCCTGCAGCGGCCATGACAGTCCGAATCGATTTATATCGAAGCCGCCGCCGACGAATAGGAACGCTCGAAAAGCGGCTTCAGTATTTCGACTCCATGTCTTTTCTAAGAGAGGATGTGCCATGTCTTTTCTAAGAGAGGATGTGCCATGTCTTTTTTAAGAGAGGATAACCCTAGCAGATCGAACAACAGAATTTCGACCGTACTTGCAACCGGGTTGATCTGAGACACAAAACCAACTATAATTTTTGTTAATCTGACCGAAAAACCAACCAGCTTTCAAAAGCTCGGTTGGTTTTTCGGTCAGATTGTTTACAAGAATTACGGTTGGTTTTGTGTCTCATTCCGACCGGGTTGGAAATACGGTTTTCTTTGGTTTTTACGATTGGTTTTACGAGTGTCCACCCCCCTTCAATTCAAGTTTTTGAAACCTGTTTTTTTCCGAGCTACTAGCCAGATTGAGCTCAGAATTTGAGAGAATGTGCAGAAGTATTGCAGAAATGCTCTAAGCTTCTGGCTTCTCGACACTCAAAGCCGTTTGTTTAGCAGAACCTAAAAACGAAAAAGTGAGGTTAAGTGCGAGAGAGACGGCCCTATAGACGTCTAGCATTGCACAGCGAAATCCCGCGCGTGGTAAAAGCCGCCGAAGTTGCACCTATCGCCAGATCTACCTACATCTTCCTACACTTTTTAAACGCATAAAGCATATTTTTTTCCGCTCTTCACATCTTGAATAAGAAGCGAATTCCAGTCTTACATTTAGCGGGGACAAAGCGATGTGAAAAAAAAAGAAAGCAAAGAAAAAATGAAACAGCTCTCTGAAGCCCGAGAACCCGAGTTAACGAGGGAGCCTCCTAATCCGCGGAATCTGCACGTGAATCATCCAAAAGCCGCGGGAGAAAGAAACAAAGCGACGGAGAAAAGAGCCGCCGCCGCGGCGAGATCAAGCGTGAGGCGCGTGGCCGTCCAAGGGCGCGGAGCGAGTAGCGCGGAAGCCGAGCGCGGCGAACGCGTCGTCCTTTTCTAGCCGTTAGGCAGCGGGCGCAACACACGAGGTGGCTGAAAAGCGACGCGAGCGCCGCCGCCGTTAGGACAAACAAGAAAACAAAAATGGCGGAAGTGTGTGGAGCCGCAGCTGCATATGCAGTCGTGGAACGCGGGAGAGCCACCTAAGTAACTCGTCGGCGTTGCAGTTAGTCACGCGAGGATCGTCGAGGAGCGAAGAATGAAAAAGAATATGAAAGAAAAAACGACGACGACGAGGACAACAGCAACAGCAACAGCGAGGCAGTCGCGTGTCGAAGCCGCAGTTGCGGCCGGGCAAATTGGCACTTTGTGTGCCTCTGTGCCAGTGAGTAGGGTGAGTAGACTTTGCCGCTGGAGACGCGGAAAAAAAACTTTGGGAAAATATGATTTTTCATTACCTAATGAAGCCGGGAGAAAAAGAGGGACGCGCGCGCGACGCTCGCGCCGAGCGTGCGTTATTATGTTGATGCACCGCGAGAGGCCGCGCGCGTCTCGTAAAACTTTATTCTCGCTTCTGGACACTTTTTTTTACATTTTTTTTGTCCCCGTAGACCGAGCTCGCTTGTTTTCCTCTATTCCGATGCCTGGGACACTCGCGGTTGGCCCGGCAGCCGCGCTGAGGTCACCCTGGGGTTTAACTCGGCGTGTGAAAAAATGCTGCGTTTGACTTGAGGCTGGGTGTGATTTTTCTAACTAGCGAGAATTTTTTCGATTGCGGAAGATTTGTTTTTGTGTTATAAAACGTGATCCCAGAATATAATGGAAATTCCCTAGGATACCAAGAATTACACTTGTGTACTAGAATACCGATTTTAGTATGTTTTAGTCAATTTTGATTTTTGACCCGAACTTATTTTTCCTGTGACTAGATAAAGTTAAAAAGATCCATCCAGCCCCGATCACGTATGGCGTTATGTGAAAAGTCGGCGCGTGACAAAATACTTCGTTTGACTTGAGACTCGATGTGATTTCTGACTAGCGGGAATTTTTTCGATCGCGATTTCTTTTTTCTCTTATGAAACGAGAGCCCGAAATAAAATTGAAATTCCCTAGGATATCAAAATTACACTGGTGTCCTAGAATATTTTGGTATTAGTACATTTTAGTGAATTTTAATTTTTGGTCCCGGATTTACTTCTTCCGGGGCTAAATAAATTGAAAAAAATCCATTCAGCCCCGGTCACGTATGGCGGCATGTGAAGAGTTGGCGCGTGAGAAAATACTCCGTTTGGCTTCAGACTCGATGTGATTTCTGACTAGCGGGAATTTTTTCGATCGCGAATTTTTTTTCTTTTCTTATAAAACGAGAGCCCGGAATAAAATTGAAATTTCCTAGGATATCAAAATTACACTGGTGTACTAGAATAGTTTGGTTTTAGTACATTTTAGTGAATTTTTATTTTTGGTTCCGGATTTACTTCTTCCGGGGCTAAATAAATTGAAAAAAATCCATTTAGCCCCGGTCACGTATGGCGGCATGTGAAGAGTCGGCGCGGAAGAAAATACTGCGTTTGACTTGAGACTCGATGTGATTTCTGATTAGCGAGAATTTTTTCGATCGCGAATTTTGTTTTTTTCTTATAAAACGAGAGCCCGGAATAAAATTGAAATTTCCTAGGATATCAAAATTACACTGGTGTATTAGAATAGTTTGGTTTTAGTACATTTTAGTGAATTTTAATTTTTGGTTCCGGATTTACTTCTTCCGGGGCTAAATAAAATGAAAAAAATCCATTTAGCCCCGGTCACGTATGGCGGCATGTGAAGAGTCGGCGCGGAAGAAAATACTGCGTTTGACTTGAGACTCGATGTGATTTCTGATTAGCGAGAATTTTTTCGATCGCGGATTTAAAAAAAAATTAATTGTAGAACATGAGCCCGAAATAACATCGAAATTCCCTAGGATATATCAAAATGACAGTGGTGCATTAAAAAACTGATTTTAGTACGTTTTAGTGAATTTACATTTTTGACCCCGGACTTATTTTTCCAGTGACTTAATAAATTTAAGAATATCCATCTAGCCCCGGTTACGTGTGGCGGCATATGTAGATAATGGCAGTACGCGTAGGGTTACTCACACTCCAGGGCCCACTTATTCATCTCGTTGTTGAACGACGGCGGCAGTTTCGAAGTTTTTGCATCCCGGAGTTTTCGCATTTTTTCGACGAACTCGGTGGAAACTTGGTCGACCTGCGAGACGAACGGTTTGATCGCGCGGGGCTGCATCATGTGCTGGTTGACGTTTTTACGAAAATCGTGCCACATCTTTCCCTGGCTGCGATTTAATAGAATGTTCAGTTAAACAGAGCCGAGATATTACGTATTGAATCAAATTGGCCAAATAAAAAATGGTGAAATAATTAAATAACCGTTCGCGTATCAAAGTCGAGAGATTGTTTTGCTCGTTTTTTCGTCATTAGGTGTGAAAATTTACAGACTATGATATGCGAACGGTTATTTAATTATTCCACCATTTTTGTTTACCAAATTTGTTTATTCATTAAGCTTTTTTCGGTCGGGAGATTTTTAATATTTGTAAAATTATTTTTGTTATTTCATCCTTCTCAAAGTAATTCGCAATTTTCTCTATAAAGTGAGTTACATAATACGCATGAATGGCAGCCATCGTACTATATTTCGACATATTCAAATAGGCTTTACTAGGTATATTCCATTCTGCAAATAAATTCATTTATCTATGCGAATTACTAACTTATCAGCTCAATTCACAGAAAAAAAAACCTTGGGCGCTAGTCAAATAATCGACGTATAGAATGTGGTTAAGTGTTTCACTGTTTCCGAGAACAAAGGAGACAAAGAAATCGCTGCAATCAGCTGATCGCCGTGAAACCCATAACATAACTGCCGACTTTTGCCCGGAGGGTCAGTCCGGAGTTCAAAAGATAAAGAGGTATTATTATCACTGTTACTGTCATAAATCACTTGTTATTAATTTATCTATTTTATTCGCTGTGTTAATTTTTTTTTAGAAAATAATTCGTACCTGGCGACGAGTCCAAAGTAGCCGTCGAAAACCTGGTGATTCACCTCGCGATATCTCTTCATCGTTTCAATCGCTATCCTCTGCGGCCACTGACCCTCCTGTCTGTACATCTTCTCGATCTCCTCGGGATCGAAGAGAAAAACACAAGTACGACGCCCGAGAATCCCTTCGAGCTTCACCGTGTCGCCAAATTGTTTTCTGAACAGGCCCATCTGCGATATCATATCATCGTTCCCGTATTCGCCTGTAAACATTTTTTTAAATCTATTTACTTATTTATTTATTTCTGAGCTGAGCAAAAATGTACTTGGAGCATAGTGATTTACCGGTCACTACGCTCATTACAGCTCATTTCGCATAAATTCAAGAAAAGTGAGAAAAAATTGCAAACATTTCTCGATGGTATAAAAATATGAAAAAAATCTGAATTAACGGTGCTGAAAAGATTAATTTTGCATAATAATAATTAAAAATGTTATTAACAAATTGATGAAAAAAAACAATTGTTTGACAAATTTCCCGGTGACCCAATGTTTTTTGTTAATTGAAATGATTCGTTCATTTTTCTGACAATATATGAATTTTTCAAGATTGAAGAAGTTAAATTGACTTTGGAATTTGTGTTTTTGCACATATTTTCCATATAAAAACACAAAATTAAAAGTCAAATTGAAAACCTGAAAAGATGCATACGTGTCTAGGAAAATGAAGGAATCGTTTCTATCCTGTCTTCGAAAAGACATGGCACATCGAAGTCGAAATACAGAAGCAGCCTTTCGAGCGTTCCGATTGGTCACGGCGGTTCGACATTCGATATCAAATCGATCGGACTGTCATGGCCGCTGCAGTCACGCGCTCGTTTTGAATGGCTGTATTGGCCATAAGAAAAGATAAATGAAAAACAATGAGTGCGAGTGAAGCGAGCACGTTGTCACTAGTAAAAAAAAACGTTGAGTCATCGAAATATTTGTTAAGCAATTTGTTTTTCATCAATTTGTTAATAAAATTTTAGAATTACTTTTATGCAAAATTAATCTTTTCAGTACCTTTAATGTGCATGAATTTCTTCAGATTTTTATACCTTCGAGAAGTGTTTGCAATTCTCTCTTATTTTTTTCGAATTTATGCGAAATGAGCCGGAAGTGACAACCTTAATGTCACCTACTCCTATTCGGTTTTTCTTTAATAAAAGTTTTCAAACCAATGTATCAAATTTAAAGTGAATCATATGTAAGGAATGATGTATGCTTCAAAGCACACAGAGCTTAAAAGATTCAAAATGTTGCCTCAGTCGCTTGCAGCCTTAGAAGTACTCGAAGTACTTGAAGTATTTTGCTCAGCTGTGATTCATTTATATAATTATTGATGACTAATTCAATCAACCATAGAATAAACAACTGCGTAATTAAATGTATTACTGTTTTAGAATTTACCTATGAGAGGCAGAAACCTGAAGAGATTGCCGACGATGGGCAGCGGTTTGGGTCCCGGGATATCCTTGAAGGGCCGAGTTTCATTGCTCTGTTGAGCTTCATCGTTGCGCAAATGACCAGCCGGACAGACGGCCACGTTGCTCGATTCGCATCTCACATAACCGACACTTTTTCCCAAATCCCTGAAGCCGCGAAGCAGCTGCCTCGTCTGCATCTTTGAAACGACCGTCATTTCGCGCCGCGCTATCGATTACAGGCTGACTGCGGAGCGATCGACCCGGTAGCTTTTAAACCGCCTTCGAATCGCCAACGATCTTATCCTATTGTTTTAATCGCGCGGCGCCCGATTTATCACCCGCCGGAAATGGATCCTCGCTGCTCGCGGGAATCACAGACTCAAGTCTGACATTCTGCAATAATAGACGCACATGTTTACTATTCTTTTTAAAAATTCTTATCAAGTAAATAGATTACTTAACAAAAAAAAAAAAAAGAAAAAAGGCAAAAGTGCTAGATTATGAAATAGAAAATTGTATTTTTTATTTGTTGTTTAATCATTGCGGTTACAATTATTAATATCTATTTATTGAATTAACTACTTTTTTTACTAAATATTTTGCAGAGAACGAATTGAGAACAGATTTTTTTCAAAAGAATGAAAAAAAGACAAAATTGCTAGATTATTAAATATATAGTTGTATTGTCTATTTATTGTTTATTCACTATAATTATTAATATTTATTTCATGAATTGAATTCTTTTTTTTTTTTTACTAAATATCTTGCAGAAAACTTGAATTGAGAACAGATGTTTAAAAAACAAATGACAAAATTGTTAGATTATTAAGTACAAAGTTGTATTGTCATTTTATTATTGAATCACTATAAATATTAATATTCATTTAGAAAATTACAATCTTTTCCACTAAAATCCTTGCGGCGAACTTGAACTTGAACGAGAACTCGCAGCTTCCCGGTGAAGACGAGATAAACGTCGCGAATTTCTTTTAATACTCGGCACCGAGACGTCCCCGCGTCTCCTGACTGATAAAGCACTCGCGAAATTTTCCTCACGAGCGTTGACCAGTTAAGCGTGTCGGTCGTTCGCAGGGTAGAGACCTGGCAGTACTGCGGTTGCCCCCGATATTGGCGTTAAACGCCAACGAGCGACATCCAATTGGTCTGGCAGTGTGTGATTACCTCGCGGCAACGACGCACGTATAAGCGCGATCCACGTGCCGTGTAGGATGTCGAGGTTGTAGATTTCCTCGACGAGCCAAGAGTCTTTGTCTCAAGATCGCGACCTTAAGCTCGTCGCGGAAAAAAAACCTTCGAGCACTCGTCGACTCGCTCGTCACTGGAGAAACTTATCGACTGAACGTCCTCGCATTTTTCCATTGATAGGAAATTAAAATGCACGTGTATTAAAAAAAGCAGATAGTGCTGACAATCCGACGATAGAAACGCCACTGACTCCGCGGTCGACGTCTTTGTTATTGCAAAGCCACTGCCTGGCAACCCATACGGTATCGACGCCGCAGTTTCTGTCACACAACGGCGAGACATAATCGCGCGCTCCGTACATTTATCCCCTACTACCGACTAGTATTTCTTAGTGCTGATTCACTGCCGTCTCGCGAAAAACGTCGACTCACGATGCGATTAATCGCGCACAGGAAGATAATAACAAAAACAAACTCGACAACAGTCGGTTTTTCGTCGTGTCACTAAAGTACACAGAAATTTCGCTCGTGTTATAGCAAAAAGACCCAATTTTATTTACTTTCAATTGCGGCGATCCCGGAATGGACGATCTTGAAATTTTCTATCGGAATCATCGTTTTCCTTTGATTTCATCAAAAAAAGTACCCAAAGCGAGAGGGGTTTCGGATATTATTTAGTACTGACTCAAACGCTAAACACGAAATATAATAAAAATTAAAAAAAAAT
The DNA here is from genome assembly GCA_963932165.1 of Pimpla rufipes. NCBI lineage: Eukaryota > Metazoa > Arthropoda > Insecta > Hymenoptera > Ichneumonidae > Pimpla > Pimpla rufipes. Next base: position 10,311,669 of record OZ010638.1, read on the forward strand.
CTCATTTCCGAAACGAGTAAATTAAAAACTCTGAAAAAATTGACACAGCGTAATGTATTAATAATATATGGCCAATTATGAATCAGATCCGAGAGCGTGGAGAAAAAAGTGGCCGAGCTGGTGGAGATGCCTCATATAGATTCTCCACCAATTCGGCCACTTCTTTCTCGATCCTCTCGGATCTGTTTCATAATTAGCCATATACAATTAGTATTTAAGGTACGCTGTGTGAAATTTTTCACATTTTTTAATTCACTCGTTCCGGAAGTGATTTTTTTAATCTTAATTTTATTTAATGATGATTAAAGCGTTTGAGGCAGTAATTAAATATCCAAAACCCCTTCCGCTTTGTGTATTTAATTTTTTTCTGCGCAATCAACGGAAAATGATTTGACTCTTCTATTTGAACAAAACAATTTTGATTATTTTCCTTAAAAAAAAAAAAAAAAAAAAAAATACAAATAATCGCAGCAAACGAAATTTGTCCTTATTTTCGTCAGTCGATCATCGTCAACCCACCGGACTCTCGCCGGAGATTGACGAACGTTTTGATGGATTCGAGGGGGCGCGGGGCGGGTTTTCCCTCGCAACCCAACCGGACAATAATTAAGCTGATCGCGCGGGATTATCGGATTCGGGAGAGGCAGAGCGATGGCTGTGGAGGCTGCGTCGATCGGTCACTCGTCAGCAGCGAAGAGCAGGCAGCAGCGGCACTCACGTTCGTCTCACTCAACCCCTTGGCCCGGACGTTCGGCTCGCGCGGGGCGCCGGTTCTAACGGCGGGGGGCGAAGGGGGAGGGGGGGGGGCGGCGGCGCTACAAGGGCCCGGAGCATATAACGCGACCCTATAGCCTCCAATCCGTCGAATCTCCAGCGAACACAGAGCATTGATTGACCGTCATATTGATTGGCATTACGGGCTTCCCGTGCACTTCGCAGACACTCGGGCTTGTACTGTCCGCGTTCAGGCAAGCCCCGCGCCACCCCCCGCCGCCCCCCGCTTCCCGCCGCTCGAGTGGCCCCCCACGCGTGCGTGTATGCTCTGTGCCTCCGATATTCCAAGATGACGATGATGATCCCGGTGCTTAGCCGCAGGCATATTGCGTACGCGCCGGGGCCGCCCGGCCACGGAAGTGGACAATTCCGACTACAGTGGTACTCGGTAATACGCACCACAAGTCAACTCAACGACAGACATCGACGGACTAATTTGCTCCCTCGTAAATTGTACCTCCTAAGACCCGTATTACGGAAGCCCCGCGCTTGATAGACGCGATTTCGATCTTGGCAGTCGGGCCGCGCGCGTGTGGCATATAATTATGTTTCCTCACGTGTGGGATGAGTCACCATAAATTTCAGAATGCCGGAAAATTTGAACGCCTCGAAGGATTTATGGTAGATACAATTCTAAGAGTTGCTTAGTGATATTCTGCATGTGCTCCAAATTTGAACACGATATCTTAAAAGTTGCGACGATTTGATATCTCGTGAATTGGACATCCTAAGATCAGAATGACGGAAGCCCCGCGCTTGATAGACGTGATTTCGATCTTGGCAGTCGGGCCGCGCGCGTGTGGCATATAATTATGTTTCCTCACATGTGGGATGAGTCACCATAAATTTCAGAATGCCGGAAAATTTGAACGCCTCGAAGGATTTATAGCAGATACAATTCTAAGAGTTGGTCAGTGATAATCTACGTGTGCTCCAAATTTGAGCACGATATCTTAAAAATTGCGACGATTTGATACCTCGTGAATTGGACATCCTAAGATCAGAATGACGGAAGCCCCGCGCTTGATAGACGCGATTTCCATCTTGGCAATCGTGCCGCGCGCGTGTGGCATGTCATTATGTTTCCTTACGTGTGGGATGAGTCACTATACATTTCTGAATATCGGAAAATTTGAACGCCGGGAAAGATTCACGGCAGATTCAATCCTAAACGTCGTACGGTGACGATCTACGTGTGTTCCAAATTTGAGCACGATATTTTAAAAATTGCAACTAATTTGGTCCCTCGTAAATTGGACTTCCTAAGACCAGCATTACGGAAGCTTTTTTGATAGTTGCGATCATTGGGACAATCGCACTGCACGCGTGTGGCATATAATTATATTTCCTTTCACGTAGGACGAGTGACGATAAATTTCAAAATTCCATAAAATTTGGACTCTACGAAGGATACATATAAGATTCAATCCCAAGCGTTGTTAAGTGACGATCTACGTGTGCTCCAAATTTTAACCCGATATCTTAAAAATTGCGACAAATTTGATCCCTCGTAAATTGGACCTCCTAAGACTAGAATTACGGAAGCTTTTCTCGATAGCCGCGATTTCGATCTTTGAGGCCGCCGCGCCGCACACGTGTGCGATATAATTATGTTGCCTTCCATGTGTGACCAGTCGCTGTATAAAATTCAGGCAAATATTGAGCCGTAAACCGAGCCTAAAACGTCCGGCGAATATCGCGCGCGCGTTGATTGATCGAGACAATCGGAAGTCGATTAAAATTAGAAAGTCGTTGAAAATGCGCGATCGTGCCGCGTCCTCGGGGGGCTCGCCGCTCGCCGGTAGCGCACGAGAAACGTCTGGATCTGCTATTTACGGACGATGGGTATCATCCGTCTGTCCGCTTGGTACTTTCCATCCACGGAGCGACGGCTCCGATGTATTGCCTATCGCGTCATCGATCCGCGATCATTTGTGGAGCGCCGGGCCCCGGCCGGAGATCGAGGCGCTCCGAAAACTTAAGGTCGCGGAGTCACGCGAACCCTCGGCGAGCTGCTTCGCCTATTAGACAACATTTCACCGTTCGCTTGGCGCACGTACGCCGCATTCCGCGTCAATTCAGCCGCTGAACAGCAACAAATTTTCCTCAAGTAACTTTTAAAAGTCGGTTTAAACACTTCCAACACATTTACTCAGTTACAGCTTTTTATTTATTCATTTTATTTCGCTAAAAAAGAGACCAATCGTTGATTATCGCCAAAGAGCGATACAATTTGAAAAGAATAAAAACTTTGTATGTTACTTTTGATTGTTTAGCCAGTTTTGTACAAAGTTATAGTGTTTTATTTATTCATTTCATTTCGCTAAAAAAACCTATCGTTAATTATCATCAAAGAGCGATAAAATTTGAAAAGAATAACGTGTATCACTTTGGATTGTTTCGCCAGTTGTGTACAAAATTGCAACGTTTTATTTATTCATTTTATTTCGCTAAAAAACCTATCTATTTACATCTAATACAAATGTAAACTATTTGTATGACTTTCGATTGTTTTGTGGCCAGTTTTGCCGGAATTATTTGCGAAAATGTCTTTCCCTCGAGTGGCTGACTTGACTCGAAACGTCTCGTGTATCTATAGCTGTCTATACGTACCCCGGGGTATAACGCGCGCCGTTCTTCCGTTCCCGGGGAGCAAAGAGCGCGCGGAGATGTGAAACGTTAGCCGCCGCGCTACCTACCGAAACGTTTTGAGAATGGAGGCGAAGATCGCGTGGACGCGAAGAGTAAAAGCAATCTTCACCTACGTATCTATGCTAATGAGAAATATTACGCTTGGTAACGGGAGGATAGGAAAGGGGAAGAGAGCAAGCGAGAGAGACTTTTCTACGTGCCCGTATGCTAATTTCCTCCCATGCACGAATATAGACGCTATAACTATACGTATGCTCTGCACACCTCCCGTGCATCTCGATATTAATGTTTATGAAGAAATAGCCACTTTGTCGATCGATGCTACTTATCAATTACTCAGTTGAGACTTCATTTCTGGGGTTTACAATAAGGCTCACATTAATTCATTCTATATTTCGTATTATTATGATTACGATAAAATATATTTTTTTATCTAAAAAATGGGGCATTTTTTAGCTTCTAGGTTATAATGTTCTTGTTTTGACGGGACAACCACCTATTTTACAAGAAATAGAATTGGACACGATTTTGTTTTTAGGAAGCAATAGGAATAGTAACAGACATAGAAATTTAGTATTATAATAAAAACGTAATGATATAATTCAATAAGAGCAATTTAAGGTAGCTCTGTCGCTTAGGGCTCATTTCGCATGAATTCAAGAAAAGTGAGAGAGAATTGCAAATACTTCTCGATGGTATAAAAATCTGAAAAAAATGGATGCACATTGAAGATACTGAAAAGATTAATTTGGCATAATAATAATTCTAAAATGTTATTAACAAATTGATGAACTTTTTTTTAACAAATCTCCCGGTGACCCAATTTTTTTTTTACATGAAAATGATTCGTTCGCTTTTCTGAATACGTATGAATTTTTTCAGATTTTTCAATTGACTTTGAAATTTCTGTTTTTGCACACATATTTTCCATATAAAAAACACAAAATTCAAAGTCAACTTGAAAGTGTGAAAAAATTCCTACGCATTTAGAAAAATGAACGAATCATTTTCATTAAAAAAAATATGGGCCACCGGGAGATTTGTCGAACAATTTTTTTCATAAATTTGTTAATAACATTTTAGAATTATTATTATGCAAAATAAATCTATTTAGTACCTTTAATGTGCACGCATTTTTTCAGATTTTTATACCATTGAGAAATGTTTCGCAATTCTCTTTTATTTTTCTCGAATTTTTGCGAATTGAGCTCGAAGCGACGTAATTACCTTAATCGTTATGCGAAAAAGAATCGCGATTTTGTTGTTTTGTTTGTATCCCGGGGTAGCCGGAAATGTGCAAAGATCGTTACCGATTATGTGAGACAGGCGCAGATCGCCGCGGATCTCTGCACACTCGACGTGTCTAAATCTTGATAAAGTTTAACGAACGTCGATAACACACGTTGCGCCTGATACGGCCTCGGGATTCACCTCATCTCATCGTTATCGATTGTGAACCACCGGTTTCTCTCTGTTCATATCTCAATCTGGATTAATTGCGCGTGCGACTCCTCAAGGGCGAATAGCGCTTCCGCCGGCCGACGGGGAATTTAGTTTTTATTTTGATTACGTTCATTCTATTCGCCGATCATGATCTGACTGTCCTCTTCAACCTCGAGGCCACCGTCGATCTGTGGTTTCTCACCATGCGCCAATTGCTCGTCTGAAACGAGCTCAAAGCATAGAGCAACAAGTTTTTTTTTCTTCCTGTTTACACGGAGAGAAAAAATTCGCGATGACACACCAAAATGTTTGGGAATTATCCACAGACAGTTTAGTAAATGAAAGACAAGTTGGAAGTCTGGGATTCTATCCTATGCTGTTGATCGAAGCGAAATCACTGGCCAATCTATACAGTCGTGAGTTCTGGCGATACTGTCTGGGGCTTAGCCACAAACTCTCGTTTGTTATGTCAGTGTAGATTGTGCTTACAGCGGGATACACGTAAGTGTTACGTCTTGCACCGTTTTCCGGCTACCCATTAGCGCATGGCAAATAAATAAATCTTCAAAGGCACTGATACTTCCCCCCCACTGCTAAAAATTTCGAAACCCATTTTCTCCCCAAAATACTCGGCAGATGGAGCTCAAATTCTGAGAGAGTGTGCGGAAGTATTGTAGAATTGGGCTGAACTTCTTGCTCCTCGATACTCATAGCCGTTTGTTCAGGAGAATCAAAATACAAAAATGTGCGAGAGAGACAGTCCTATAGGCGTTTAACATTGGGCGACGAAGTTCCGAGCGAAGTATCCTATCTTCTTAATATTGCGAATGCACTTTTATCGCCTTACTACCCACATGGAAATATTTATATGTGAAATATATGTCGATGAAAAGTTCTATATGTCGCATATATGTAGCATATATTTTTATATGCAAAATATATGTTGCATATACAACTTTTTGGTGACATATGTTTTACATATAAATATTTCCATGTGGGTATCTCACGAACAACATGAAATAATGGGCCTTTTTGACTCGGAATACATATCGGAATACATAGCAGTTTGCATATCGATGTCGATCGAGCACAGAGGAGAACTCACGAGAACACAACACAACACCGCAGTGTCTCAGGATTGACTAACGGTTTTTCCTTCTTCTGCGGTAATGGCGCGACACACGAAAATCGCTTAATCTATCGGCTTCGAACCTTGTCATCTGTAAATTAAATCCAGACATTTAAGAAACACCTAGAAATTAAGGTGTATCCTCATTACTGAGTAGCTGTTTTCATTATCACTCGTATATAGCAATAAACTGCGAACTTCGTATAAGCTGCAAGTAAATTTTGAGTTATCTGTAAGAAATTATCTTCATAGATATAATATGTGTTGGCCGGTAACTCCCAACATTTGTGTGCGCGAATTATGGTAATAATTCATATTCTAGTTTGTAGTACAGCGAGATGCGCGTTTAATGCTCCACAAATATTTAGGCCTGAATCGCAGTTTTACAACATAGCTTTCGATTACTAAAAATATGTGGGGGGGAATCCCAAATTTTTCTCTCCGTGCGTAGAACCAGCAATTATCGCAATCTCAGTCTGGGTATCACCGATAAAAAATGGTCCGCAATTAGCACACAATTCGGGGAGCTCTTTATTGTAAAATCAGCGGCGGGAACAGCAATGAGAAAGCACGACGGTAGCGCCGGGTCTCGCGATGTAATTCGCGTAATTCACACGCCGACGCTGCGGCGGACGTTCAGGAAGCCGCGAGAGACGAGTAAGTAATCCGCGCGCAACGTATCGTCTTATTCGCGTTCCGCGAAAGTCCTTGAGGTGTACGAAATAATCATCGCGGGTTATTGCAACAAGGTTGTTACGGGGGCGCCGGGTTCTCGCCGTAAAACGTACGTGCGTGGAGCGGGCGTCGTTGACGCGGCGAGTGGAAAGAGCGGGCGGACGGATCTGCCTCCATCTGCCTCCCGGTGCATCGGGAGGCAGATGGGCGAGTCACGAGAGCTGCCGGTCGGGGGCAAAAGTCACGACGATTATGCTCGTCGGCCGAAATCGAACTTTTAATATTTTTTGTTTTATTTTTATTTTCAAGGTGTCGATTTTTTGGACTTTCACCGAACGTCTCAAGTCGCTTGCTCTTCTCCGGGAAATACTGGTTCCAATCCTCTTTCGGTTGATTATGGAAACAAAAAATGGAAAAAAATGAATTTTATGGGAAAATATTTTGCTTCCCCGTAACGAAAGCGCGAGAAAAATATTTTCGGATGAGTAAGAGGGAGAGCAAATATTTTTAAGGAATTGGAAAGCCAGAAATTGTGGAAGTTTGAGGAAAAATTAACTCTTTTCTAATATAATTAAAAATGCCATAAAATTTGTATTCTTTGGACGGATAATCGCCAAGTTGGATCCCAAACCTTGTCTGATGATAATCTATTTGTAAATCAAACTTCAGGCCGAGATCTAAAAAATAACGAGATCGGAGTGCGCGGAGCTACAATAAGAAAACGGAAGAGTGGTGGATAGACTGAAGGCAGTCAGTCTATCCTGAGCCGTTGACAAGAAGACATCGTATTCTAAATAAATATCGTTTGCTACGAAAAGTTGTTATTTATCTTTAAAGGCGATCTTTACACGAACAAAAAAAAACCAAATTGCCATCAAATTTGGATCCTCAAAGGTTTCATGTCACATTCAATCCCGAACGTTGTTCAATTGCAATCTACGTGGCCTAAATTTGAGCCCAATATCTTAAAAATTGCGATCGCTATCGCGCTAATATGACTCGACATACGCAGATACAGGCGCTTCGTACAAATCACTTTCCTCAACGTTTTGGAGCACTTTGAGCATCCTGAGATTAAAATACCGAAAATAAATTTAACGAAGCTAAACTTCCTTAAAACGCGGTAGCAGAGAATAATAATTTTGTCGACCTTTCTAATGTCACTAATCACGTATTCGCCTTCCGGTCGAAAAGTGCCACAGTCGAAACAGCCACAGTTTTATAATACCTAAATCTATGACAATTGCTCCAAGACACAAGGTAAATTTTACCACAATCTTCCCGTCGCATCTCGTGGCCGGGCGACATAGGACCAAAAATGATTCTGTTTAGAGTAAAAAATTATGATTTTTCGAACAAAAGAATAATCTTTAGAGTAGAAAATGATCACTTTTAGAACAAAATAATCATTTTTAGAGCAAAAAGTAATTATTTTTCTGATGTCAGTAATCATAGATCCGACTTCCGCTCAAAAAGTACAACAATGTAAACAGCCAGTTTCATAATATCTAAATATCAATCTTTTCGTCGCATATATTGGGCGACATAGGACCACCTAGAGACCCGACGACATCGCGTGTAGAGCAGACGACTCGGACTGGCCGCGGTGCCTATTGCGTTACGCGGTGCGCGCTCCCCGCGATTATGGCCTTGCTCTCGATGTTACAGTTGGAGGTTACGCAAACCGGGCGAATGTCTGACGCGCGTCCCCCTGGCCCTCCGGCCGTTACTACTAGGACGCATCGCGCGGCGCTCTACGCCTGGCTTGCGTTACAATCCATCCGTTGTTCATCGCTCATCGGCGCAACCTCGCGTCTCATCTCCGCGTCCGTCCGTCGCTCGGTCCGTCCTGTCCCTCCCCACGCACGCGACTATCTACCTCGATCTCCCCTTTCCGGCTGTCCCGCACTGTCCGTCTCCCAATCTCGCGAAGATGAATAACGCCTCAATTGTGTTTATGCGAACGCGAGGCGAGTGAGAGATCGGGGATTCGCACGCATATTCGGGAAGCCCGGGGCGACATGGTGCGCGATGGTTATCACCGACGACGCGAGATTAATCGATTCTATTTTTCGCGCGGACTCTGGAATTAAGAATTTTTTTAATTCCTAGGTATTTTTCAAGATAGAGTGTGCATACTATTTATTAAATTAATATTTCCGAATTTTTATTGGGCCTGTGCAAATTTCATTGCTGAGAAAGACGAATTAAATTTCTGTTGTTCTGTCATTTTTGTGATTTGGTGCTGGCTCTAATTGTTATACAATCGGGATTGGAGATTCGCACGCATATTTGAAAAGCCCGGGGTGACATGACACACGATGGTTATTAGGCACGACGTGAGATTAATCGATTCTATTTTTCGTGGGATCTCAATAATTGAGGATTTTAGCATTTTTATTTTTCAAAACAAATGTAAAAATGTTGTTTTAATCAATATTTTACGGTTTTTTTTGGGCCTGTGGAAGTGTAATTGCTGAGAAGGAGGAATTAGATTTGTATTGTTCTATCATTTCTATGATTTTGTGACGTCTCTAATTGATCACTTTTTTAACGACATTCATAAAACACATTTGATGAATTCATTCGTTACACCTTTGGCACTTATGACACCTTGCCTCAAGATCCGCTCCAGCTGTTGTCAGTTGATTACGTAGACTCTCCGTCTGGTCCTTTTTCACAGGGATTGGCCGACCTTTGAACTTAAGCTCGTTATGATTTTTTATGACGTGCTGTTATTATAGGAACGATGCAAGATTAATCGATTCTATTTTTTGTGTGATCTCTATAATTAAAGATTTTCACATTTTTATTTTTCAACATAAAAGAACAAACCGTTTTTTTAATTAATAGTTCAGAATTGTTATTGAGCCTGTGCAAGTTTAATTGCCGAAAAGGAGGAGTTAGATTTCTATTGTTCTGTCATTTCTATGATTTTCTGACGGCCCTAATGGTTGTACAATGGAGTCACTTGAGACAGATACAAATTGCCACGTGCTCTCGATCATTTCGCCCGTGTCATGATCCATGACCAATCGTGAATGTGCTCCTTGCGACCTATGTTACCCAATTGGCACCCACGACTGAAAGAAGAATGAAAGTTCGGTGTGTTTTTTCCATGCCTCACTTTGGGTGCACCGCACGGCGTGTTTTAGTTTTGTTATGCTAATAAGGCCGAGGATTTCGTGGCTCGCGCCGCGTCGCGTTTCGTTTGCGTCCTCCGCAAGGGACTCTCATTAAAACGGGAACTAATTGAAGTACTGCCGGAAAATACTCGTACGGAATAAAAATAGTGCGCCGGTCGCTCGCCCGTTAGCCTTGCCCTGTTGGGCTTGCTCAAGACTCCCTTTTACAACGCTGGGCCCCACAATTTTTCTCCTCGGTCACGGAAACTTTTGGCCCGCGGTCGATTTCGCAATCCCCTTAAAACCGGCGACCCGGCGCTCACCTATAGTGACCCGCGAGAGATTTAACGACATTTGCGAAGCATCGAAACTCCTGTGAAGTTCTCACGAGAGTAAAATGAAAAGTGAGAAGAAAAAAAGTGCACAAATGGGCCAGATTTGGTGGCCGGACTGGTCTGGGAGGACACGAGAGGGATAGGTGAAGATCGGCCGAGCGGTGACGTCGCGTCGGTTCCCGCGCGGATGGCCACACTCAGCGCGAAGCATTCACTTTTACATGCTTTGCCTCGGCGATCGCTCGCGTTACACTGTGCAATACACTGTTGAGTTGTAGTTATAGGAGCACGCGGTACGTCGCGGCCAAAGAAGGAGCATATTGACCGGGCCGCCCTCCCCAGCCTTGGTCCTCGACTCCCGTGCCCACCGAGAACGCGGCGGCGGTTAAAGGCCCCGGCGCTGGCGCTACACATCTCTCTATGTATGTATAAAAGGAGGGTTCAACCTCTCTGCCAAATCAAATCAAGACGTGCCCTCACAGAGAAAACATGCAGGTAAGGAAGGAAGCGAGCGAGCCTCGAGCCTCCGAGCCTCCGAGCGGGACGTTCGCTCGGAACGGGGCTCGAGGGTCTCGGTCGAGATTTTTTTCTTCGCATTTTTTCTCTTTTAATTATCCTTGTTTCGCCTGTTTCAGACAATACCTTTTTTTATTATTAACAAACAAAGAAATCCAGTGTTTTTGGGAAACGAAAATAAGACGCTTTTTTTGCCTGAAAGCGACTCTATTTTGCAGTTTAATTTTGAAGTCTCTTGCCCTGTTTCTCATGATTTTTAGTAAATTTTTAATCGACCGATTGACAATAACCCAATTTGTTGTTACTTTTAATTACGCAGGTCTTTATCGCCCTCGTGTGCTGCCTGCGTTGGCTCGCTCTAGTCTTGAGTCAGCTGGTTACAGGCCTTCTGAATTTTTTTCATACAAATTTTTTTTCAGATCGCTAACAAAGTAAAAAACATCGTATTTTTTTAAGAAAAAAAGGGGGAAAAAAGAAACGCTTTCTTGCCTAAATTCGACTCTATTTTGGAAATTAGTTTCAAAGTCTTATTTCTCGCAATTTTTAATTGACTTATTCATGGTAACTGAGTTCGTTGTCTTTGTCAATTACGCAGGTCCTTATTGCATTCGTGGGCTGCCTGAGTGTGCTGGCTCGCGCCAGTCTCGAGTCAGCTGGCTTCAGGCCTCCTGAAGCCAGCTAAAATTTTCTTGTTTTACTGATATCGTTTATTTCAGGCAAAAAGGGTTTGTTTAAATCGTTAACAGAAAGAAACACTGTTTTTTGGGAAAAATAAGAGTAAATAAAAATAAAACGTTGTTTGCCTGAATTCGACTCTATTTCGCAATACAATTCCGAAGTCTCCTCCCCTATTTTTTTGCAAGATTTTAGTTAACCCATTGATAATAATAATTCTCATTTTCAGTTACGCAGGTCATTATCCTTTTCGGGTGCTGCCTGAGTGTCTTGGCTGATTTGACAGATTTTGTTATTTCAGGCAAAAAAGTTTTTTTGTAAATTGTTAACAGAAAATGAAAATCCTATTTCTCTGGAAAAAGTAAGAGTAAATAAAAATAAAACGCCGTTTGCCTGAATTCGACTCTATTTTACAGTACAGTTTCGAGGTGTCCTGCCCTGATTCCTCGCAATTTTTTGCAAATTTTTAATCAGCCGATTGATAATAATAGTTCTCATTTTCAATTACGCAGGTCCTTATCGTTGTCGTATGCTGCCTGAGTGGCCTGGCTCGCGCCAGTCTCGAGCCAGCTGGCTACCGGCCTCCTGGCTCGCATCCGCATTCGAGCTACTTGCCGCCCGCCTCGAGCCACAGCGCGCCGGATAATCGTTACATACCCTCGCCCGTGGGATCCGTCGGCCACCCCGCGACATTCAACAGCCAAGTGTCGTCGTCGAGGGGTTTCTCGCTGCCGTCGAAGAACACGCCAGCCCCGTTCGCCCAGTACCTGCCGGCGAATCGCCAGCCGAGTCATCCGGGCGCCACGGCCACTCGTGGCGGCAATTTTGCCCACAATTCGAGTCCGGCCCGTCAGTACATTCCGGCGAACGTGGACCAGCGTTCCTACACCCCGAGTCTCCCGGTCAATGACTATTTGCCACCGAGGCAGAGTCAAAGCGGCGTTTCGGCTCCGTCGAATTCTTACTTAACACCCAACGCGCATTCCGCCCCGTCGAACGCTTATTTGGCACCAAACATCGCCACGTCCGGACCGTCGAACGCCTATTTAGCCCCCAACGTGCAGTCCGGTCACTCGACCGTCGGTTTTTCCGGTCAGTCCGACTTCGCCTCGGCCGGACATCACTCGGGATCGATTTCCGTCAATCGCCAGAGCAAATTTCAACAGGCGAACAGTGGACACTATTCCACCGCCCAGACTCAGCAGTCCGGCTCGGCTGGATATCGTTACAACGCTCCTGAGAATCAAGTAAGCTGATGAAAATGAGTCTGCGACTGCGATCCTTAACAGATTCAGTGACCGGTCGAAGAACAATGAAAACAACCACGTTCATTTTTGCCCAAAATGAAACGGTCATTCGTGGTTTGGATTTACCGTCTTGTGAATTTCGTAAGTGGGTTAATCGTACCGAATTACCATCCCAGTAACCGTCCCAGAGACATCCGGTTGTTGAGACGGTTATTCGATATGGTTGACATAGTTGCGAAATTCATAGGACTACAGTTATCGAAATGATCATTCGGTACGGCTATGAAATTCATGGGACGGTCACTCCGAACCACATGTGACCGTTGGTATTGGACACAAATTAACCAGGTTGTTTTAATAGTCATATCGTACGGTTTGGGCCAAAACTAACAGATTGTCGAACCTGCTAGGGTTGGTAATCAACATGATTTTTTTCAACAGGCATCAAATTTGTATACGATTATGTTTGATAGTTTTTAACGATCAGATAGGTTTAATCCGATTGCTGAGCGAGAAAAAAAATATATATGCGTTTTTTAGATACCCGCCAAGTACGACTTTGAGTACAACGTGAAGGATAATTACGGCAACGATTACGGCCACAGGGAGAGCCGAAGCGGAGAGAACACTGAGGGTGTCTACACGGTCGTGTTGCCGGACGGACGCCGTCAGACCGTCCACTACGAGGCGGACAGTCACGGTTACAGGCCGACGATTACTTACGAGCAGACGGGCTCGAAGACCGCGTACAACAACAACAACAACAATAACAACGATCAAGGATATCACTACTGAGAAGCGGAGATCGCTCACTCTGTCGTCTCGACGTCTCTTATGTCATTCTGACTTTCTATTGTACATGAATGTAACTTATGCCATTAGGAAATAAATAAGCGTTTCTAAATTTATCACGTTTTCGAATTTGCTTGGAATTCCATCGAATTTATTTTCAATCCTACATCTAGCCCCAAGTGCGCGCATATGAATCCTACATTAAAAGCCAACGCCGACCGTTTCAATCCCATACCAGAGACGGCGCCAACCCTGCGGGTTTCAATGCTGCACCATAGTCGAAGGCTACACACGTCAATTCTACACCAAGACAACGCAGACTATATCAATTCGACACCACAGACGTCCCCAGCAACGAGAGTTTCAATCCTACTCCAGAGTCCAAGTCTACACACGTTAATCCTACACCAATACCCAGCACAGTCCATTTCAATCCTACACCATAGAAGGTACCAACCCCGCTGGTTTCAATCCTATAACGGTGTTTAAATCTACACGCGCCAATTCTACACTAAGCCCAACACAGACCATTTCAATTCTACACCATAGAAGTTTCTAACCGCACGGATTTCAATTCTACAGCGGCGTCCAAGTCTACACACGTCAATCTTTCACCAAGATCCAACACAGACCGTATCAATTCTACACCACAGACGTTCTCAGCACCGAGTTTTAATCTTACACCAGTGTCCAAGTCTACGCACTTCAATCCCATACCAGAGTCCAAGTCTACGTATTTCGATCCTATTCACGATTGTAGAACGGACAGCGTGATGGTTCTTGTAATTATTTTCTGTCCATGAGATACAGATGAAGGCACTCTTGCACTCTTGAACGGCATTGCGAAGCGTCAAAAGCAGGATTGGCAAGGTGCGAAAATAAGAGATGACGAGTGTGAGAGAGAAAGAGAGAGAACGGCAGTGGAGACCTGGATTATGAGGAAATCCCAATGGGTGGGCACGTCGAGAGCCATTAGATCACCGAGCATTAGGCAGTCTCACCGCTCGGCTCGGCTCACTCGTTCTTCCTTCGCCGCATCCTCCCCTGAATTCTATTACCCGGCTCGGTCGTCTCCTATTCGCGCGAGTGATAATAATTCGCGCTTTGAGCATATATTCGAGTGAGCCGAGCGAGCGAGCGCTCAGACCGGGCAGAGACGACGACGCAACGACCGCGCGGCGACGTTCGCCAGCGCCGCGTGAACTTGGATCTCGCTCATCACTTTCACATCCTCTCCTGCCTTTGGAATGTTTCTGTCGGGATAATTGCGTCAAGCGCGTTATACCGAGCGTCTGCTCGCGGGCACCGCGAGCAGCGCCGTCTCTCTATTGCTCCGGGTTATGCGCTATGGAAAATACGTATATGTATGTGGGACGGAAGGGAGGATCGCTTGGCATCTGAATTCGTAATGAACAAATTCCTTAAGCACATATTCGCCGCTGCACCTTCTGCTTCTTCTCCTTCTTCTTCCTCTTCTTCTTCTTAGCCCTCCTTAAGTCTCGTTGATCTTGGATCTGTCTCTGTGCGTTTTCTTACACTATTCTGAAATTACAGTAAGCGCAATTCTGGGCAATATGAACCAGCGCGGTGTAATGTGGACCAGTGCATATCGATCCGCACGGGGCAACTAAATAATTTACAACGTACGCTAACTTGGGTTGATATCAGTGAGGTAATTTGCGGGTCAGACTGAACTCATATATATTATCAAATTTAACAACGTTAAACGAATTCCCTCACCCCCTGAATTACAGTGATTCAGACAAGTTTTAACTTTTTTATTTGGCAACTTCTATTTTTGACCTCAAATCAAGCAAGCAAGTCGAGCCCAGTCGGTAACAAAAACTGTAATGAACGTTTTCGACGGACGTTTACGTTTACAGCTAAAAGAAGAAATTCATTCCTTGCGGATTTCATCAGTGTAGGGAATGAATTTCTTCTTTTAGCTTTAAATGCAAATATACGTAAAAAAAGTTCATTACAGTTTTTATTACCGTAGTCGGTATTTCACATGCCGTTAAGGTAATTTTGAATTTTAACGCTCGAAACTTTGAGCACTCTTTCGATACAAAAGACACGGCGAGATATATTTTTTGTATCTACGGCAAAAAAGCTGACGTTTCGCGTATGTCGCACGCACGTCATATTCATTGCGGTAAAAAAAGAATAACTTTTTTTTTAATGCGCTATAGTGCAGAAGCCCTTAAGAGTGGTGCTTCAGCTGCTCCAGGTTTTTTCTTTGTATGTTAACTCGGACGAATTTTTATTTTTTAATTCCTTAACGACTATTTTTTCATTTCAAGCCGGATTCGATACAAAGGACACCGCGAATATTATGTATTTTTAATAAAATAGTTCACGTTTCCCGCATGCGGCACGCACGTCATATTCATCGCGGTGAAAAAAAGTAGAATTTTTTTTTTCAAATGTGCCATAGCGAAGCCAGCTGCCCCGGGCTTTTTCTTTGAATCTTGCAGTACGTAATATATAACGATAAAATATGAAGCGAGCGTTGCTAGGGCGATTTTAAGATGTATACTTGAAGAACAACGACAGCTCAGTTCGTTCGCACCCTTCGAGCGAAACGGACGTGATTCAATAAACGACGATGAATTATTTATCTCCGTGTCTGAGTACTTATTGAATATCCTGGCAATGAATTGCAGAAGAGTGCAACAATTTTACCTTAGACAAGTTCCTATTTTTAATTTCCCAACAACTATTTTTTTTATCTGAAGAGTTCATTGTGAACCTCAACGTCATAAACTCGAAGCGCCCTTTCGATACAACACTTACCGCGAATAATACAAATTTCTTTATCTACCTCAGAAAAAATAGTTCACGTTTCCCGCATGCGGCACGCACGTCATATTCATCGCTCTAAAAAAAAAAAAAAATGTGCAATTTTTTTTTCAAATGTGCCCTAGCGAAGCCCTTAAGAGTGCTTGCCAGCTGCTCGGTGCTTTTTCTTTGAATGTTAACGCTTTGAGTCGCTGGCGCGCGCGCGCGCGCGCGGTCGTTGCCGCCGCTGCCGCTGAAGCAGCGCGCCAGCCGGCTGGCGTATATGTATCGTGAAAAAAATCTTTTGCCAGGCTCCGGCCATTAGGACAACATTAAGAGTTAGAGAAGGGCGGCGCGAGCGCCGTGACGAGGGGGAGAGACGGAGAGCGAGCGAAACGCACTGCGAAGGTAGGTCAGGCGTGAGTTCAAAGAAACAAGCTCGGCTGGCCTCGCGCGCGACCTGGTTTGTGCACCGCGCGCACTGCGCAGCCGCCGGGCCTCGTCGTTCGCGGCGCTGCTGCTGCTGCTGCCGGTGCTGGTAGCTCCGCGGTGTTCGAAGCTTTCCCGCAACGCGGCTGCGGGGCATTTATATCAACGGCATCGGCCGAAAGGGCCAAGAGAGTCTGGCATAGGCACCGCGCGCGCGCGCCGGGTTTATACGTTTGTGAATGAACGAGTCGTGTGTGTTTTTCCTTTTAATGCACATAACACGCCTGGCGGGGCCTTCGGCGCACCGCGCGAGCCTTTCCGAGGTTGGCCTAGCGCGAAAGCGACCGGGACGGTGGGGGGAGAGAGACGAGTCTTTGGAACCGCGCGCAGCCTCGTTTGAACGTCCGCACAAACGCGCCAAACGGAATTTCCCGCAAACCCTTCTTTCCACCTGGAATCCTCGTACCGCCAACCTACTCCTCTCCGCCCGGGAGGAGGGCGACGTCTGCCCCCTCCGTACACGGGGAATTCATTACCAACACCCCCGCTTCGGCTCATTAGCATAGTCCGACCAATTAAAACTATTAATGGGATATTATAAAGTTCAAGCTGCAATATTAATCGATATGCGCTGTGTATATCGGGCGTTCCGCGTGGGTTTCACTTGGATGTGGGGCGAAGCGGAAAATTATGGTATCAATTTTCGGTTCATTCGAATTATCACTGTTTAACTTTTTAAAAAGTTTTTTTAGTTTGTTTCGTAACGTTTGTTTCAATTTAATTTCATTTAACGTTCTTCCTACATATTTTATCAAGAGATATTATTTTGTCAACAAATATTATTTCGTTCCTCCTATATATTTTTTCAGGCTATCTACATGGAAATGTCTGATTTTATTCAAGCTGATTTAATGATTTTGCTTGCCATTTATTGATTTATTGAATGTCCAAGGACGTCGGCTGCCAATTCCGACGTATCAGCATTTTTTAAGTTCGTAGTATTGAAATCGTAATTAGGTTCTATTTTTTTGTCCTATTACTCGTATCTCAACTCGCTGAGAAATCTTAGGAAAGACTGCAAACCAGAAACTGTCATCGTAAAACAGACAGATCGAAAAATAACTGAATAGGAAAACATGAAACATTATGAAATCAAGAGCAGTTTATATTCTAATTGAAGATTCCATTGTGACTAAGAATATTACGATCTTCCTAGAGTTGTCAGCGGTAAGCAGTATATTTGACAGGATCGATAAATTTCGTGGTGACATTGACAGATGATAGATTGGAAAACAAAACACTATCGGAACAAGAGATTATCGGAATCGAGCGCGCATTGGAAAGCGATGAGAATTCTTTCCAAATTTTCTACAAACTTTATTATATAAAAACAATTTTTAATTTCAATGAAAAAGCTTTAATAAAAATGGTTTTTGGTAAAGCATAATAATTAATCATTTCTAAACTTACTTATTTTTAATAATAAAAATGAATAAAAAGTTGTTTTGGTTAAGTAAAAATGAATACAAAGTTGTATCGGTTAATTACAAATTAATAGAAGGTTCTTTTGGTTAATTCGTTTATTGGATGAAAATAGAAAATAGGAAACAGAAAAACATTTGAGAGTGTTGTGGGTACAAATAATGAGAGAAAGTTTGATGCATATGTGTGTATATTTTTTTTTTTCGTCGTTGGTAATTGTTACATTGACATTACGATATCTTCATCACATAGAAAAGAGTTATAGTTATAGAACACGAGGCTATATTACAGAAAATGTTCTCGAGGCACTCGCCTCATTTCCCACCGACGATTTTTCGTCCCTCGCCGCGTTGTAACGAGAAACAAGAGAGGGAGGAAATATCGTTCGATTATACCGTGGACGACTCGAGCGTATAATCGACTTTTTATATACGCGACAGAGTTTTATGGCAATGAAAAAAAAAAACGTATTTACGAAGGATCGATGAACGCTCCGCGTCTGTGTCTACGAGTCGGAGAGTGTAAAAAGTAAATATAAATAGAGAGTGAGATAGAGAAATATTTGCGATGTCGCACCTGAATGCGATTGTCGAAGTCGGTTTTAGTTCTGTCCTTTTTATCAAAAAATTGCGTCAGCTTTATGCAAAAACTGTGTGCATACTGCGCGCAA
The DNA here is from genome assembly GCA_963932165.1 of Pimpla rufipes. Taxonomy (NCBI): domain Eukaryota; kingdom Metazoa; phylum Arthropoda; class Insecta; order Hymenoptera; family Ichneumonidae; genus Pimpla; species Pimpla rufipes. The sequence continues at coordinate 10,330,394 of OZ010638.1, forward strand.
TTTCTCATCGTCTTGTCGTATAATAATAATATTATTATTAATGATATATGTGGGATACGATATGTTTTTTGTCGAATAATAATATTAATAACGATAACCGTTGTTTCCACCCGGGTAGCCACCGGCGTTGTTGTTGCCATTTCCTCCCCCGATACCCGGGCCTTCCTGAACGTAAGTTACTTTCGGCCGGAAACCGTTCTGGTCGGCCTCGTACTCGACGGTCTGGCGACGTCCGTCCGGCAAGAGCACGTAGTAAAGTCCCCGTGTAAGATCCCCGTCCCTGCTCTCCTTATGCCCGAAGTCGTTTCCGGACTCGATGTCGTTCACCATGTACTCGAAGTTGTATCTCGCCGGTCCCTGTTTCACGAAACGGCCACACATCGTTTGTATATTTTCGAAATTTCAAAATAATTTAAGTTTTCGAAATTTCAAAATCATTAAACTTTTAAAAATGTCAATATCATTTAATCTTTTGAAATTACCAAATCTTTTGAAATTACCAAATCTTTTTTTTATTTATCTTTAGTCTTTTGATTTTTCATTATCTTTTGATTTAATCTTTTGAAATTTCCAAATCATTTAAATTTACGAAATTTTGAAGCCATCAAGAGACGCGGTAGCGTCTCGACGCCATTTTGTATTTTCGTAATTCCGGAATCATTTATATTTTAAAAATTTCGAAATCATTTTAATTCTCGAAATTTCAAAATCATTTGTGTTTTCGAAATTCCGTAATATTGATTTTTCGAAATTTTAAAATCATTTGAACTCTCAAAATTTCAAAATTTTTTACGGTTTCGAAAATCTGAGATCATTTGAATTCTCGAAATTTCGAAATCATTAAAACTTTTCGAAACTTCGAAATTATATAATTTTTCGAAAGTTCAGAATTTCTTTACTGGCGAAATTCATAGCTTTTTTTTATAAGATTCGTTTCACGGATAAAAAAAATTTATGAACAATTGGTTGCAAGCGTCCGTTAAATTTGTCGAAAATGATCGAAATAGGGAAATTAGAGTTGAAAACTTGCGTTATTAGATCCATCGTCGTAGCCGGCGTTACCGCCAGCGCCGGGAACGCCGTACTGCTGATTTGGCGGAAGGTATTGATTAGGCGCAAAGGGGGCACCGGGGGCACCGGCACTTGGACCACTTTGACCCGGTCGGCCGTATCCACCGGCGAAAGCCCCGAAGCTGCCGCTGCTGGCCCCGCCGTTTCTCTGCGGTGGTCCGTACTGCTGATCTGGCGGTAGGTACTGCTGGCTCACCGGTGGTTCCGGTCTGCCTGAGATTCCGACCACGAGTAACGTTAGTGCTATCGCTGCTCCTGCCACGAACATATCTGTAACAAGGACACCGAGCTTTGCACACTGTACCAAACTAGTCCGGGGGTGACGTGGTGAGACTCTCCAGTCGATTGATCGTCGCTTCCTCATTTCGCTTTTGATCGTTAAAACATGTCCAATTAATTCATTAGCGCGAATATCTTATTTCATGTATTTACATCAATTATAATAATCAGAAGAAAAAATCGACATCAAACGTCATCGCTGTACCCGCTTCGCTCGATAACTCGTGATTTGCTAATTAAACATATTTTTTCAAAGTATTTAATTAATTAAGATTTTTCGTTAACAATGAAAAAAAAAGATCATTGCAAATGAATAGAGGGATTTTTTTGTCAGCGATATCAGATGCTACCTATGGAGTATTTCTCGTTCGCTCGATACCTTGTAATTTGCTAATTAAAATCGAAATATTTCCGTCGACGTGTATAATTAATTAAATTTTTCATTTTCAGATATTGCGAGAAAAGAAAGGTTGCACGTCGCAAAATCGCAGTCACAAGACTCCAATTAATGGGTGTGAATAGCCCGACCATTGCGACACTGAACTTCAGTCCGCATGGTCGAAAAGGGGAAGATCGAACAAAATTTGCCTGAAAAACCCGTTTCGCCAGAAAGCACAGCTGAATTATCAACCTCGCGTCAGCGCGCGTGGGGGGCTCGCGCGTCAAGCGCTGGGACATCCAATCAGCGAGTGCATAACACGGGACGGAGGAGAAGAAAAAATCGCGAACCCGGAATAAATTATTTTCCATCACGTATCTCACCCGGTCGGTGTTACGTGTCTCCGTAATACTCGGCGCGCTGTGTTACCCGCGCTGTAATACTGAAACTAAAGCTGTCGCTGCGCTCGTAATACATCGGTAAATACATGCACGTAAACCGAGAGACACCGTAAGCGGAGATGTAACTCGTGTCACGCGTTCGTCCGCGGATCGCGGAAAACTCTGCCTGTACGATCTAGACAGTTAATTAACTTCTTCTCTTGTCATTCATTTTTTCCCCCTGAATTTTTCAACGTGAAAACTCCCCCAAATTCGCACGTAATTATTTATTTTAAAGTTTCAATAATTTTGGCTTTATTTCCGTCCCTACACAAATATTAATAATTAATAAAAAAAATGGTATCAGAACATTTATTCTGATTCGATTTTTATTTATTTATTTATTACTGTACGTCCAGACTGCCAATCAATTTCTTGTATTTTTAGTAATTTTGCCTTCCTTAATTTTTCAACGTAAAAACCCCCGAAGATTGTACGAATTAATTTATTTCGTGATATCAATAAATTGGTGTTTTCATGCGCCCACAAAAACAAATTAATAATTGATTTAAAAAATAAAATAAAATGGGATCGGAATTTATGCTGATTCAATTTTAATTAATTTATTAATTATAAACTGTACATCTAGACAGTTAATTAATTTTCGTTTCTGATTTCATTAATTTATTTCGTTGCATCGATAATTCTGTCTTTATTTTGGCCCACACAAAAATTACTGATTAATATGAGATAAGCCAGAAAAAATGGAATCAGAATATGTATTCTGATTCGACTTTTATATATTTATTTATTATACACTTTACACCTTTATTCATTTATTTCGTATTATCAATAATTCTTTTATGTTCGCCCACAAAAAAATGAGTAATGAAAAAAGTAGAAAAGGAATGAACATATTGATAAAGATTAGATTTTCATTTATCTATATGTTGATTATTACAGGCTGCACTGAAATCTTAAAATCGAGCGAATCCTTCAGCCTCCATCGGTAACAACCTGCACGTAGACGAGAAGCACCATAATCAGGGACATAATACGAATCCGTACGTGCTCGTGGATCACGGAAAACCCTGACTGGTCGGCCTGGGAACTCGCGGCGTCGTTGGCCTCGTCGGCCACGACCGGCCATTTGCGTAACACACGAAACGCTGGTTAACGAATCGCGAAGAAGGCTCGATGCATATAAAACGGCTGCACACCTGTCTAAAGTACACAGAACCGACGTGGTGCCTATATATTTGTGTGTTATATGAAGAGTCGCGATAATCTGTAACACGGATCTTACGTGTACGAGAGGAGGAATTTCCTCGGGCACGCGTTGCGTCCCTCGGGCGCTGCGTGTTGTTTGCCGAGATGATAGCCGCTCTCGCGGGTCTCGCGACGCCGCTGGCCAGCCCCGTGAATAAAGCCGATGCGCCGCCGAGATCGGCCCCGACTCGTTTATGCTAATTTCCTACACGCCTCGACGCAGCTTAATCTATCGCTAACTCACGGTAATATCTCGTTGGGATTTTTACTGCGCGCGCGAAAAGTGCTTTACGATGAGAGCGCAGCGCACGACATCGGCGAATTAATCGTTACGATTTATCGAACGGGGATGTTTTTTTGCAACTTTTTAGCGCAACTTTTCCGTAAAAGGGAAAAAATTGTTGATTAAAAAAATGACACCATTTTTTTATTTGATAAATGAGTTATTATGAAATATCAATGATCAATCTAACATCGTAATATATCGAACGAGGATTTTTTTCTTTTCACTTTTTTCGTGCGAGGAAAAAGTTGCTAATTCAAAGAAATAGTGATTTCGATTTTTTTTAATTGGGTCAATGAATTATTATGAAATATCAATGATCGCTCAATGATCGATAGAAATGCTATGAAATATCAATGATCGATGAAATATTATGAAATATCAAACGGCGATGTCTTTTTTCAACTGCTTTAGCGCGAGGAAGAAAAATCGTCGGTCCTAAGAAACGAAACTAATTTTCTAAAATTGGATTAATGAAATATTATGAAATATCAATGATCGATGAAATGTTATGAAATATCGAACGGGGCTGTTTTTCAAATTCTTTCGCGCGAGGAAAAAAATTGCTGATATAAAGAAATAGTCATTCCAATGTTCTTTAAATCGTATCAATGAAATATTTGTTTACGTTAATAAAAATACTGAATGAAATATTTTTTCCATGAAAACACCTAATTCGTGAATTCCGTATTTTCAGTTTCGCACATTAAATTTGCGCGAAGCAGCTGATTACAATTTTTGCTGAGCTAATTACACCAACGAGTTATGTGAGAAGCGTCGGAATCCGAGGTAACACAGAACCGAGTTCCACCTGTTACGATTGTAGTACGCGAGAGAATAATATAATTTCGCTGAACGAGAGAAAAAGGCACAGTGGCCTAGTTGGAGTTCCCATATATAGGAATCCGAATCGATCAACGTAGGTGGAATGGATAAAGTAGGAAGAGCGCGCGATATACAGGAGAGAAGCACCAGATACCGGGGATAGGAAACTCTCGCGGCTGAGGATGCGACGCGGCTTCGGATGCAATTTGACTCGGGCTTTGCGTAACGCGATCACGCATCTTCCACATAGAGAGCAATCGGCCTCCGGATAAACTCTCCGCGTTCGCTCTCTGTCTCTCCCTCTCGCTCTCGTCTACTATTTCCCCAGTATTCATTCCATTCTTATTTGCCGACAAAAAGACCGTAAAAATTTAATCGTATTCCAGATATTTCCACCGGTGCGGCATCCGGGTGCATCCAAACGCATCGTAAATATTGCTAATCTGAATACGCGTTGTAAATATTTGTCAGACATTTTTATCGTCGGGAAAAAATTGGAAATTAAATCATTTGTTTAGTGCTTTATTATTGTTATTTAACAAAAACTTGAGACACAATGATTTTTCCATTGAGGACCCAAATCAAATAATTTTTTGTATGCTTTATTATTATTATTTAACAGAAACTTGAGACACGACGAATTTTGAATTGAGCGTCCGAATTAAATAATTTTTCTTGTGCTTTATTATTATTATTATTATTATTATTATTATTATTATTATTATTTAACGAAAACCTGAGAGACAACAATTTTTCCATTAAGCACCCAAATTAAAAAGAATTTCTCGAGCTTTATTATTATTATTTAACAAAAATGTATGACGCGACAAATTATTGTATTGAGCACTCGTTAAAAAACTGTTTCATCATAGATAAGACGGAAATTGAATGTATTTTGTGGTAAACGTTCTGGCCTCTCGTTATGGTGAAAAGTGTTTCACCGAGGCTGTAGGTCAGCCACGCTCACGCACGCATTCGAACATAACTAAACACGTGCATCGTGTATCTCAAAAGCCACGCGTCATAGAATCCCGGGCACGGATTTCGCTGCGTTTGTCTGACGTTTCGTAAGAGAAAGGTGTTGGTCCTATTCGCGTCTCGCGATGCGAGACCGAGTGAATACCAGAGTGATTGAGATAGGTCCGCGTCTCGGTTATCGCATTGTTCTCTACGTGTCGCTGGTCCACCCGAGACCCAATTCGACGGCTAATTAATTCTTCTTTCGCTAACTTTTCGATCCAACATCCACCAAAGACCAAAAATGGCTAATTAATCAATAACATTTTTCTGGTTATCTCTGATTTTTTATTTAGCAAAATTAAATAGACAAAATAAATAAAAATAGCAAGAAAATATTTGTCCGTCCACCAATGCACCTTTTGACCACTCAGGATACCCAATTAAATAATTAATCTTATCTTCCTTAAAAATTAAATTACACCTCAAGTCATCAAATTACCAATTATCAAAAAAATGATCAAAAAAATTGTAAAAAATATTATAAATTGTACCAATAATTTCAGATTTCGAAAAAAAAAATCGTGAAAAAATGTCTATGTTCACTTAAAAAAAAAAAAATCTCGATAAACCCACTTTCAAAAAGCAAAAAAATGTACTCACTGTATCGGCCGCTTATCGTCGATTCCCAAAAAAAAAAACTTGCGAAAAATTCGCGTTTTGCACCACGTGGAGGAGCGTCGAAAAAAATAAATAAAAATGTTTGTTTTCGCAGGACGAGACCGCGAGTCGATTACCGATCCTTGTGGGAGATGACTATGGTGCGGAGTGCGAGGTACCATCTGCCTTGGACGGATTTTATACTTTCGCGGGACGCTCAGCCCCGGAGGATCATCCTCCGCCGTTCTCCGATATATGTAACATCACGAGCAAGGCCGTTGCGCCACCGATTCGCACTTACACAACGCCGATCGAGAGGTGAGTATATCGCGTGTGGATGTAGCGTGGAACGCAGAGGTCGACGCGTCGCGTTCGGGGGTGGTTGCGTCTTCGCGGCTTCTCCTCCGATATCTTTTTCTCCGCGCGGTTACGCACGATCGCTTCGCCCATTTAAAAAAAATTATTTTTCTTTTTTTTTTCCCCCCCGGCTCGAGAGATAGAGATGCACTCGACGCTCCGCACGTCCTCGTCTTCGTCATCATCATCATATTTCCGTCGAGTACTCTCGATTCCAGACCGCCGGCTGCCCGAGGACCCTTCGCTCGTACGCTAATCAATACTTATATAGAGAGCCGATTTCGATCGATCAATCGCGGCGGTGGCGGCCGCCGCGCTCCGTGTTACGAGAGTCTGGATATGCTACTCGAAAGTTGCGAGAAATTGATCCATCAAGCCGCACACATCGTGTTATTATTTCTTGGCGCGGTGTCGGGCATGAGCGGCGGATAGTTTTTTTTAATTGTGTCTCTCGCTGGCTTAATAAGCGGTTTTGATTTATTTCAGGAAATTATTTTTCACCCTTCCGAATCTGAGGCAACGTCGGTCGGACGTAGAAACGACTAGTTGCGACTAGTAGCAGGGATTTCACGTCAATTTGGCTAACAAACCACTGTTAATGCACTGTTAAATATGTTCATCGTTTCAACGTTGTACGGTGGCAATCAGAGGCATCGATTAACAGTCTAAAATTAACGTGGAACTTGTGCAAAGCAACTAGTGGCGATGCGGTCTATCCTGGTGCTCATAGTAGTCACGAGACGGACACTCGATTTGCGTTATACATGTAGACGACCAGAGTTGTAAATCTCTAGAAGTTTTAGAAATAAAGTTGATGGTACGATTGATTTTCGAATTATTAACATTATTAATGTAGAAAAATAAGAAGATCACTTTAATAACAAAAAAGAGTTAGGTTGCCGGATATTTAGTTGAACAATGATTTATTTAAGTAATTTGTTAATAACATTTTTTAAATTATTATTGTCTAAATTAATCTCTTTACCGCCTTTCATACGCTTGATTTTTTTCAGATTTTTATCTCATCGAGAACTCTTCGTAATTCTCTCTCAAACTCCCTCGAATTTACGCGACGTTATTCTGTACGCTCATACTACCTTAAACTAATGAGGATTTACAACTCTGTCAACGAGGTCAATCACGAAATGATGCTTGAACGACAATCGTGTCGGAGATCCGCAGGGACATCGTGTTATGAATATGAACAATTATTATACAATTCCAGCGTTATTTTAATGAATTTTCATTAAGTTAAACCGAAACTAGTAGCCGGGTTCGAGATCGATCGTAAATACGTTAAATGCAAACGTCGCGATATTTGCAAACGTCAGCGAGGGATGATTACGGGTAATGCAAAGACGGAGACGCGCAGCCTTAAATTCGTGGGGGATTCCGTCGACTCTGCACGCGGCGAAGCTGCGCGAGGATCCTCGCTCGCGATCCGGTAATACCCAGCTTGACTCCCGTTCGCGTTCTTGATACGAGAAAAAGAAAGAAAAGCAGAAAAAAAACGTGAATTCGGTGCCGCGAGGAGCATCACGAGTTAATCGAAGTTGCCTGGTGTAGCTGGGTTAAAAAAAAACGAAAGAAATTACACTCTTGGCCTCCCGGAGCTGCGCAGAGGAAATACGATACCGCAGATAAGAGCTGCGATCCTCGCAGTGGCCGAGAGTCGATGAAATATAAGATGCTGCCGGCGCTGCTCATCCGAACAGGGGCTGAGCGCGCGAGTCTGTCGCTAATTAATATCTCTCTTACACGCGTTGCACAATTAAGTGAGAGTTTCGTGGAACCGCGCGATACATTTGTTTCTGTATATATATTTTTTTTTTATAAAAAAATATATTTTAATTAATGAGGCTCAAATTTTACCTAAAGAGAAAATATATATTGGGGGACACGAGTCAAAAAGGGACGCTGGGGCAGAATGGGACGGTAATTTTTTTTCATTTTCCATAATTGTACGGGACAAAATGGAACGCTCCGACATTTTTAGAAACTCCCGTTTCTAGAACACAATTCAAAGATAGGGAATAGGGAATTCAAGATAGGGAAAGGCAATATCCCATTTTTTTCAATAGTACTTAATGCACCAAACCTTACATTGATGAGTTTGAGGAGCGTCCCATTTTGCCCCAGAATTTTTATTTTTTGCCGACGTTCAACATCGATGATTGGAATCGAGTTTTTGGGTGAATAGCAGCATAAATATCTACATTTTGGGTATCATCATAAAACCATTTTTCGCTTATGCATTCCACTTGCTACGTATTCCTCCATATGATATACCCAATAATAATGATAATAATGAAGATAATAATTATGATAATAATGATAATGACGATAATTATGATAATAATGAGAATACTGATAACGACGATAATAATGATAATGATGATAATAACGATAATAATTATAATGTCGATAATGATGATAATAATGATAATGTCGATAATAATGATAATAACGATAATAATGACGATAATGATAATAATGATAAAAATGGTAATAATGATAATAATAATCATAAAAATAATGACAATATTTGTTGAAAATAAATCGGAGATAATTTCGATCAGCGAAACGATGAATGTTTGTCATTGTTAATGAATTCGTACCAATTGACGATAATCGATTTTCGCAATTCAAATGAAAACATTTGCAGCGCGAAACGAGGAAATTATTTACTCCGTCGGGTGAGTCCCGCGACTGCATAACTCGCGGGAGCGCAGAGCCCGACACTGGCGCTATTATAAATTGTTATAAATTCATAGAGTGTGACAGACCTAATATGTTGTTGTGGTGCGCATGAATCGCGCCGAGGAGTCGCGGGGGTTTGGGCGGGGCGAACAAACCGAGGGTTTTCGTATTATCACATAGCTGTATCATTGCACATATTATACGAATATATTTACGCGCATACTCGGACAAATATATGAGTGCGCAGAGGAAGTCACTCGTGCGCCCCACCTGGGCCATTGTCACGTCGACTGTACAGAGGAATTTCCGTGGCTCGTTTTAGTAGTTTGCGAAATCACCGAAATTACGGGCAAAATTAATTGTGGCTTTGGAACATTGATTTTAAACAACAATACCGCTACATTAATTCACTAAAGGGTCGAATTTTATTTCCCTCGAAATTCTCTTCGTGGAATTAATTTATTGATTTTTTGTTTAGGGCACGGAGGGATTTCCGTGGCTCGTTTTGGTAGTTTGCGAAATCACACCGAAATTACGGGCAAAATTAATTGTGGCTTTTATACATTGATTTTAAATAACAATACAGCTAAATTAATTCACTAAGGGGTCGAATTTTATTTCTCTCGAAATTCTCTTCGTGGAATTAATTTACTGATTTTTTTTTGTTTTGGACAGAGGAATTTCCGTGGCTCGCTGAGGGATGGCGCTGCGGGCGAAAAGGCGAACACGAAATCCCGCGGCGAAGGCAACCAGAGCACCCAAGCGGCGTGCACATATATCAACCTTGGCGCTTTCGACTACAATTTATTGTCGAGTAATCAGTGCTCGAGGGGTGAGTCTTCACCTCTCCTACTATGCATGCCCGACTATGTAGGTGGTGGTCGATAAACTAAAAAAAAAAACAGAAACGCAAAATGCTCGCGTTAATTTCGAAGAGCTGTTTTTTGCATTCTGGAAATTATCATTCAACATCGAGTTTTCTGGTTACGCGATGCATTGTTCTCTTTTTTCCAAAAAGATACAGAATTAAAAAATTGTAAAAGTATAATGAGTAGCAAATACTCTGAAGTAATATTAAAGCCCGGCTAATTACGAAAAATATTTGGGAGGGTAGAAAAAAACGTGGCTGAATATTCGGAGAACACCCCATATTTAAAAACGATTTTTTGACGAAATTATTTTATCAAACCCCGCAGGTTTTGCTCGTGCTTTTTTTCCTGGCCAGACGCGGCGGCAGCAGGCAGCGATCCGCGGTGAAATCCGTGACTCCGCATTAGCCGCGAATAAGCGAGGCGCAACGCTGAGTCTTATTGGAAATACGAAAATCGCTGAGCTTTACTGAAAAATGAGGGTGCGAGGGCTCTATTTTGGCCGCAGTGAGCTTCGCTCGTGGTGATGAAAAAAGAAGAATCAAGAGGATCTAAAAAATCCTCATCCACCCTTTTATTTTCGATAATTAATCAGTGTATCAACTGATTCTTTAATAACGACGAGAGATATCCGGAAATTAGTTGAGGCCTAGTTTTGAATTTTTCGCGGCGAAAAGCTGGGAGAGAAAATTATTCTTCATTAGCGCGCAGGGACTCCGCGAAGCTTCCACGTCGATGAAAATTAATTTGCAATTAATAAGCGGTTGATGCACCCCGCGCGGGTGGTAGGAAACTGTGTCGCGTTATAAGGTACGGCAGACGCAAAAGGGGCTGCTGCGAGCTGATCTAATTGATATTTATTATTAAATACACGTGTAATTACTTCTTGCTTTATCGATAATCAGTAAATCAATTGAGCTGAAAATCCGCGCGATATTTAAGCTTTGAATTTATTTTCTAATTACTTCTTTTTTAACCTTTTTGTTTCTTTTTTAATTTTACCTTCGTACATTTTTACCTTATTTTTAATACAAACACTCGCTTGTAGAGGTAACTTTTTCTAAGGTGAAAAATAGTAGAAAAATAATAAGGTTGTATCTGGCAATTTCCTTTTTTATTATTCCGATACTAAATTATGGCGTTTTCAAATAATTTATCAATCAATTAAAATTCTATTTTATCGTTTGAAGCAATGAGGATTGAAAGTTTTGAACCTTCCACACGTTTTCCACGTTCCATTGTGATGAAAATTAATTCGCTCTTAATAATCAGTTGATCGCGCTCCGGGCGACCATCGGTGGGCGGAAGCTGTTTTTACAACGCAGCCAACAACACCACTAAAAACTCCCAGCCAGGGATAAACGTGTGAAAATATCTTTTTAGTATTGCAATAAAGTCGTATACAAAATTTATGGCAAAGTACGTTGAGTATATATTTATTCACCAAATACTGACATTATAACCGGGGGGAAACCATATTTTTCACATAATCAAACAGCTAATCAATATTTCAGTGTAATTAATAATCCATTAATTCCTCTGTCCATAAACGTTCCATTTTCATACACGCGAGGCCGGTATAATTTCGCCGCCGGAAATAATTTTATACATTAAATCGCGAGAGATTTTTCATACGATCAAACAGCTAATCAATATTTGGCGTAATTAATAAACCGGTAATTCCTCTGTCCATAAATATTCCGTACATGTTTGCGGACTCGCGCGAAGATCCCGGAGCCAGTGATGCTGCAACATCTACGCTATCGCAGGGCTTTTACCTACGGTGAAAATTAATTTGCTATTAACAAGCGGTTGATAATCCTCGTCGATCCTGCGGGAAATTTCTCCTCGATATTAAGTACTCGGGAAAACAGAGCCACGGCTTTTGTGGTGTGGTAGAAATACCTTTATTAATATCGTTATTAATATTATTAATAATAATAATAATAATAATAATAATAATAAAAATAATAACAACAACAACAAAAATGATAATAATAATAAGAACAGTACTAACAAAAACGAACATTTGAGTGTTTACAAAGCTAACTGAATCAGGATGTATATTTCTCTATTCTGGCTTCCTCATAAAGGAACCTTTGTTAAACTAGCTCTGAGTATTACTTTTCATCTGTAAAAAATTTGGATTTGTCTGGTGATATTTTACTAGAGTTGCAGCAAAACGTAAATTTGCACAAAGAACCCATAATAATGGAACCTATTTATCGAAAAAAGAATCGCCAGAGTGGCACGGATCAAGGTTCCGGTATAAACAAAATCGTTTGTGTGGACATTTCGAAAACATCGAGACCCTCGAACCGTGTCACTCTGGCGATTTTTTTGCGATATCAACAATCATGCAATAATAATCTGTCACTTTTTCAGCAAAAAAAAAATTGTTTTTGAATAAAAAAATGTTTGCTCCGCTTTCGATGAAAAATCGGTGTTACCGGTGTCGCACTCTTCAGTAATCACATTGCCAGGATAATTTATGAATTAATCAAAGTCCGAGGTAAATTTGTATTAGTCATTTATTAAATCACGACCATCACGCTCGAAGGGTGCGAACAAAGTAACGCTCGTTGCTGTTAAAACAAATATTACAGAATCCTCACTAGCAACGCTTGCATCTTATTTTATTAAACGTCTTATGTTAAAAGCCACACTGGAACGTGAACATTATTTTATATATTCCGTTCGAACGCTAACAAAAAACGACAACTTTTATGTGGTGACATTTTTTTCAGTAACTTTAAGTTTCTGTGATATGTTTGGAAAAAATAACGATTTTTTCTAAAATGATGAAACAAAATCGAAAAAAAATCACATAGAGTGCTTTTCAGTGGTCCTTTGATACATCCAATTATGGGGCAGATCAGAGAGCGCCAGAAAAGTGGCTAAATCGGCAGAGAATTTTTCATAGATACATTTTTTTTAAATCGTTTTTATCAACGTTTCCGATAATTCCGACTGTTCTCACATGAAAATCTCGAAAAAAGCACAAAAACAAAGCTTCCTCCATGAGGAAGCAATACCAAAATAAACGTGTAATAGTAATCGAAATTTGAAGTATCTGTAATGTAAACAAAATTTCCTCGATGAGGAAGCAAAAATGGGAATGAATAAATGTGAATAATAGTTGTAATTATCGTGCGATTATTTTGTCGAGGAAATAATAAGGAAATTGAGGATAAAACGGATGCGCTGGTATGCGGCGCATGCGCCACCGCGAATCACGACTATTATCGGCGAGGGGGAGCGAGAGAGAGCGAGAGGGAGGAGAGGACAGGGAACTGCATCGTCTCGTTACGTAATTCATCAGCTATGCCGGTCGGTAGGGTTTGCGTGCCGAAGAAAGCAATTATATTGCCAAGCCGCGAGTCCGAGATGTGGTGACGGTTCGCGTTCGTCTCTTCTCTCGCTCGTTCGCTCGGCGCGCGCCCGCGCGCGCGCAGCTACATAAGGGGAAGGTTTGGAAGCAATTCAATTTCTCCCGTCGTCGGCCCGTCGCGTGATACTTTTGTGTTTTATAGCAATACCACGTATAAACGGTGTACAGAACGTCCGCCGCCGCCGCCGACTGATGAGGAAGATCATTTCAACGCGGCAAATCATAACGCGCATGCGCCTTCTCACCTATATAAGGTCTCACCTGTAATAATGTTGCAGAGAAAAGAAAGCAGAAGAAACGAAACAAAATTCCTTTTCATGTAATAATGAGAGGATGATGCGGTGACGACGCGGATCGACAGTCGCTTACGTGCCGCTCGTGCCGCTCGGTCTGTGCAGCGCAGTCATTATCAGCGCAAAGGGGTAGTGTAAATACAGTGATCAGACCACGAAACAAAAAGAACGTTTTTTTTTTCAAATATTTTGTTTCCTCAGCTCGCAGAAATCGTGGTCCGAAAGAATGATCGAACTTTGTCGAAAAAAATCATAAACAAATTTAATTCACGTTCCAGAGAAAAAAATACCACTGCAGATTTTATTGACCCATCAGCATTGACGACCGTGAAAAAAAAGATTTTTTTTGTTTTCAAATATTTTATTTTCTGCACTCACATAAATCGTGGTCCCAAAAAATGAAGGAACCTCATCGAAAAAAATGATGAAGAAAGTCCATCTACATTCCACAAATAAGTATGACCATTAGCACCCACGAAAAAAATAATCATATCATATTTTTCCTACTCACAAAAATCGTGGTCCCCGAAAATGATCGAACCTTGCCAAAAGCAGTTTAAAAAAGTCAACCCACATTCCAACAAAAAGAAAACCACAAATAAATATAACGTACCGCGATCTCCGGAGCAGAAAAAAATACGATATTATTGACCCATTCGCATTAACGACCGCGCGCGTGCGTCGCGCGTATTTCACACGCGGAAAAAAAGAAATGGATGGAAAAACCATCTCTAGCAGATGCTGTACCGCGAATTAGTCGCAGCTACGAACTTGCGTTTGTTTATGGAAAAATAGTAGGTAAAGTTAATGAGTTGGTTGGTTCCTGTAATCAATTGCAGTGCCGTTTAGACTAACAGCCGTAGGTGGCGCAAACGACCGACGACCGACGACCGACGAGTCCTACACGGATAGAAAAGTTTGGTCGTGGCAGCTAATCATTCACATTGCTGTACCTTAGTCTTCTGTGATTAGTTGCGACGACTTACACGGTCATTGCCAAAATCACTGCGAATGATTGCGGTAACTATTCAGGATTTATTCTACACAATCTAATAACGATACTATTAAAGCTACAATTGTGCCGTTCGAGGCGTGTTTCGTGTCTGTACGTAACCTAAAGACGATCCTCTCTAATAAAGGATATAACACATCGAAAGTCGAAATTTTGAAAACTGAGGACACTTTTCAAGCGTTCCGGTTGGTCGGCAGCGGCTTCGATATAAAGTCGATTTTGGACTGCCATGGCCGCGTCGTATGTCGGGCGCGTTTTGAATTGCTGTACTGGTCAGAAAAAAAGATAAATTAAATGCAAGGAGAGCAAGCAAAGCGAGAACGTTGTTGCTAGTACTATTAAAGTTTTAATTGTGCCGTTTCCGACTTAATTGTGCTGTTTCGCGTTAATTTGTCATAAGGACAATACGAGTAGTGCAATGCTATTTTGATGACGCGATTGGTACGAAAATGTAATCGGGTACTTCTGCTCCTGCCTACTCGAATAGTAATATCAACCATTTGTCTGGTTGCTGCAACTAACAGGGCATCTGAATGGAAAACAAAAATATCATTGATCCAATCAAATCTGCGCTTGCGCGCTGCCAAAAACAAGTGTAGTCAATTCAATGTCACTTCTAGTTCCCACAATGTGGTATGATATTGAAGCGATAACTCCAAAAGAGGCAAAAGAATACTTTATTCGTTCAATATTAATTCGGATTGTCATAACAATAACTACTTGCCTTAATTTTAAAACAATTTTATAACAATCTTAACATTTAATGGTAATAAAATTTAAAACACTTTTAATTGATTTTGGCAGCCCATAAGCGAATGTTTTATTAAATCAATGTTATTTTTTTTCTCTTGTACCAAAGAAACTTGGTTCGTTCAATCAATTCCCGTTGGCTGTCATAAGCAAGCGAGTAGTAACGAAATTGGAATAATCAATTGGCAGTGCCAACTAATTTCTCGCTTGTGTCAGCTAATTATTTCGTTTCCTATATAACCAACCAGCAGCTCGTATAACCACCAAGTACAGTTGCCATAACCCACCAAGTAGACTTGACGCTATATCAGCTCCTTCGAGTGGTTGTCGGAACCCATTTATCGTTTTCTCAAACTGCTTCTTTTTCTCAGTGGCGGATTCGCAATTAAATCGAGTTGTGACAACAATAACCAGCGTTAACTTTAAAACATTGTTTTTGGCAGCCCACAAGCAAAGGTTTTCTTAAATCAATGACATTTTTTCTTGTCTACCAAAGATACTTGGTTCGTCCAACAAATTTCAATAGGCTGTCATAACCAAGCCGAGTTGTAAGGAAATTCGAATAATCGATTGGCTGTACCAACTAATTTCTCGCTTGTGTCAGCTAATTATTTCGTTCCCTGTACAACCGACCAGCAACTCGTATAACCACCAAGTACAGTTGTCATAACGCACCAAGTAGATTTTACGCTGTATCAGCTCCTTCGAGTGGTTGTCGGAACCCATTTATCGTGTTCACAAACTGCTTCTTTTTCTCAGTGGCGGATTCGCAATTAAATCGGTTTGTAACAACAATAACCAGCGTTAACTTTAAAACATTGTTTTTGGCAGCCCACAAGCAAAGGTTTTATTAAATCAATGTTATTTGTTTCTCTTGTATCAACGAAACTTGGTTCGTTCAATCAATTCCAATTGGCTCTCATAACCAAGCCGAGTTGCAAGAAAATTCGAATAATCGATTGGCTGTGCCAACTAATTTCTCGCTTGTGTCAGCTAATTATTTCGTTCCCTGTACAACCAACCAGCAGCTCGTACAACCATTAAGTACAGTTGTCATAACGCACCAAGTAGACTTTACGCTGTATCAGCTCCTTCGAGCGCTTGTCGGAACCCATTTACTTATCGGTTTCTCCAACTACTTCTTTTTCTCTCAATGGCGGATTCGCAATCAGCGAATCGACGAGCGCGATGGGCGCGCTCGAT
Organism: Pimpla rufipes; assembly: GCA_963932165.1. Classification (NCBI taxonomy): domain Eukaryota; kingdom Metazoa; phylum Arthropoda; class Insecta; order Hymenoptera; family Ichneumonidae; genus Pimpla; species Pimpla rufipes. The sequence goes on from OZ010638.1 coordinate 10,347,072, forward strand.
TAATTCTCGGTAATAAGAGGAATTTCTCAATTCAATCCTTTGGTCCTTTCGATCGCTCTCCGCGTGTATCGCGACGTCCGATTCGTTCGCACAGCCGCGAGCCGATGTGCATTATATCTCTTCGCTCCCGAGGCGGCCGCTGATGTAATTGCTCGACGAGCGGGAGATGATCGGCATCGCGAAGCTTAGAAGTGTAAAGTACGTCCTCCGCGCTCGCTCTACATATCTGTCTTCCGTCGGGTAGCGCGCGGCGAGGCCGACGTGTGCTCCGTTAATTTCCAAACCGTACAAATCGCCCCGATTGCTCTCTCCGAGCCCCCCCTGCAGCCATTACGCAACTCTGTAGCGAAAGAGCCCCCTGCCCCCTCTGCCCCCCGTGCTTTCTTTTATCTATGCTACGCCTTGTGGCGCGCTTACACCGCACTCACATCGCTTGATTCACTGTGAATGCTTAGTGGAGCGCGGGCACGAGCCACCGCTAATTGCGCAACCATTCACAGAATAGCTGAAGACCCGATCTACGCGTAGCATAATACTCGTCGGCTCGTCGACTCTTACGCTGCGCGTCCAAAGCCTCGGGTAACCCACAAAAGGCGCTCACTCTCCGTACCTACGCGAGCGCCTCTGAGTTTTTGCTCCGCCAAATTCGAGATTCGTTGAATGAAAAATTGTCGATTTTGTAATGACGGCTGTGTGAGATTTGAGGTTTACGTTGGAAGTTGGAGTGGCGGTAATTACGATTTTTCTTAAATGATGGCTTTGAGCAAAAATAAGTTGTTGGTCTTAATTTTCTTATTTATTTTATGAAAAAGAAAAAATAGATATTATAATGATTTTGTGAAGAGAGCTATTGCGATTTGAGGTTTGCGTTGGAAGTTGAGCTACTTACGACATAAAAAAAAATTGTTTCCAGAAAAAAATGGTTGATTTTAATTTTCATGTAATTGTTTTTTATGAAAGAAAAAGAAATTGTATTGGATCTATGAAATCTTGAGGGTTGAGATCTTGGGGGTTTTGAATATTACGTTGAACTTAAAAGTGTGGCTAATACCTTTTTTTAAATGACAATTTCGAGAAAAAAAAAAAAATTGTTGATTTTTTTATTTTCAGATTCTTTTTCTGTTTTTCTTTTAATAAAACAATGGAAAATTGTATTGACTTTATAATGAGGGCCCAGGGGGCTGTGAGACGTGATATTTATGTTAGAAGTGGAAGTGTGACTAATTACAATTTCTTGTTAACAGTATATAATGGTATTATTTTATTTATTAATATACATAAATTATAATTAAATTAAATTATAATTAAATTATAATCATAATATATAATTACAGCGCAAACGGAGATTTTACGGCTTTTTAGAAAATATGCGTACAGTTCTAGGATTAGGTAATTATGATTTCGAGAAAAAGATTTTTTTTTATTTACCAACGATTTTTTTTCTTCGAAACTCGACTGAAATTTTTCGCAAAAATTGCACAAATTTCAGACTGATTTCATTCGACATCGCGGATCATGCAAAATGCCCCATGGACGTTCGAAGGTTGTCCGAAGACGGGAGTCGTGCTCGCAAACGTCGATTACCAAGCGGAGGTTACCGCAGCGCCGTGCAACGATGTATAATAATGTAGCATCGAGTGCACTCATCGCGAATTTGCACTCGGGGGGCCATCCCGATACTTACAGAATTGAACGAAAAGAAAAAAACGAAAAAACCTCGAGGACTCTCGAGATCTCAGTGCGGCCGCGGTTGGTGGATTTAGAGGCCTCATTACTTTTTATTATGTCAACGAAATTGTGTGGCGCTCAAGTGGAGAGAAGATGCTGCACTGTTTCCGCGGTTGATGGAAAGCGGCGAAAACGAGGGCGTCCCAGTGCAAAGTAACGTGTTGCACGCTCCTGTCTTCTTATTTTCGTTTCTTTTTTTTTTTTTTTTTTTTTTTTCAAATTCTTCGTGCGGAGACCGAGAGCGAGTGTTACGTCACTCGTGGTAGGAGGGAAATGCACTAAGAGCGATAAGGCGAGTGGATGGATGCATCTCGATCCTCCCGGGCGTCGATTCCGCGATCCTTCGCTCGCCTGTTTTATGGCAAATCGAAACCTCGGGAATTTGCACTAAAGCGCCGAATAAATTAATACCTTCCCGCTCCGTTACTGCACGATTATTCGTCGTTGCGCTCGACGACTGCGGAGCCTCTCGGTGCGGCTGTTTGTCTGCAGCCGCGAAAACTTTCACGCTCGGTCGCCTCTCCTTACACCACGGTGCAGTACATGGATAATGTACATAAATACATGTACGGGGCATTCCCTACCAATTCGACCTGCATCTAACGCTCGAAATCTCGGATTTCGTCCACGATTTTTTGTATTATTGTCCCGACTCTAAATAGAGCACGACATTTTTTCCGATTTTTTGTTTTTTGAATTTGAATTAGTTACTATTTTTGAAAATTAAAATATTGGTGGCCGGTATTTGAAAATCTGTAAAAATTCTCAAAAATTTCGTGTCAGATATCAACATTTTTTATCCTAAACCCGCAATAGGCTGACATTTGCTACTATTTTTCTCGTGTTTTTTTTTGTCGACAAAAAAAGATTACAGAAGTGAAAAACTCCGAAAAAATAGAAGCAACTCTCAGCTTACTCTGGGTTTAGGCTTAAAAATGTTGATATCTGACACGACATTTTTGAGAATTTTTTCAGAGTTTTAAATCCGGGATACTAATATTTTCATTATTATATTCGTATATTTTTAGCATCTGACTGTTGCTTTTATCTTTTTCGGAGTTTATCAGTTTAAATATTTTTTTTTGTCGAGAAAAAATCCGAGAAAAATAGAACCAAATCTTAGCTCATTGTGGGTTTAGTCTTAAAAATGTTGATATCTGATACGAGATTTTTGAGCATCTTTTTAGATTTTTTAATCCTGGCTAACAATATTTTCGTTTTGGAAAATTGTAACTAATTTAAATTTCAACAAAAAAATTGGAAAAAATGTCGAGCTGTTTTTAGAGTTGGAACAATGACACAAAAAATCGTGGACGAAATCCGAGAGGTCGAGGGTCTGACGCAGGTCGAATCGAAATGGAATGTCCCATATATACTATGTGCGCTGCGTCGCACGACGCGGTAGCTGCATTCGCACTCGTAATGCACATCTTCTGTCCGGATCCGCATCGCTCGGGCCGTTACCGAAAAAAACTTATCTCGGTTGCCACAGTTTTACGCATTCGGGTTTTCGAGAGGATGTTTCGCGATGCATATAAATTTGTTCTTTTTCGTTGCATTTTCGTTTAAATTCATTTTGGGCCACTCGTTGCATTTTTTCGTGCCTCGGCGGTCACGAAATTGATGAGAATCATCTCCAGCCTATTCGGCTTTTCTGTTTCGTCATGGAGATCCCGATGCCGAGATTTTGTCTCGAGGATATTTCGCAAGATGCGACCGGGGCGTCGAGTCGAATCGCCGATCCGCGGCGGCGATTAAATTCGTCAAAGTACGCGCAACTCGTTATAACTCCTCGAACGCTAATTTGCCCTCGGACGATCGATTTATTTTACTTTTTATTTTTGTTTTTTTTTGTTCGAAACTTAATTTACATCTGTTTATTTCGTTTGCGCCGTTGGCAGGAAATTCTTCGGGGAATTCGTCGAGAATTGGTGGACGAAGAAAACGTAGGCTCCGAGGACGACGATGACCTGGAAAATAGACAAATAAATATTCCACACGGTTTTACGGTAAAGAGTGGTTAGAAAAAAAGGGGAAAAATCAAATTGAATGAACGAGTGAAAAACTCGAGGGGGATTAGAACTCAAGAGCCTCGGGTCTTTCTTTCGCTGAAAAGCTATGGAATATAGCTCCGGTTTTATCTCGAGTGACCACGTGGCCTCTCCCATTCACCTTTTTCAACGTCGGATAATCGATGTCGAAGAAATTACAGGCGGTTAATTGAAGAACTCGGCTGTCGACCCGTCGCGCCATCGCCTCTGTCTGTAATGAGGATTTTATTTTTACCCCTTTCTTTTCTATTTACTTATCTCGACTCATCGATCCCGGGGCGGTTTTTTTTATTTTTTATTATTTTTCTTCACAAGAGATCGAACCTCGTTCTTGAGCGGCTGGTGATCGGCGTCCGTGCATTTCTCGCGGAGCAGTCGTGCCGACAGCTTCGCCTGTTGTAATGACAACGGAGAAGGCGTTAAACAAGCGACGAGGAAAGAATTGAGTACTTAAATCAGATATAAACGAGGGTCGGGTCGTGCAGACTGGCCAAATCAATAATATCGATTATTCACTAGACAATACTCGAGCTTAAAAAAAAACATCAGGTAAAAAAAAATTTCAGGATAAATATACATTTTAAGAAAAAAATATAAATTTAGGAAAAAATATACATTTTAGGAAAAAATATAAGTCTTAGAAAAAATATAAATTTTAAGGCTGAAGGACCTCGGTCAATGGCCAGTTGGTCGCTCACAAGCACTGCTAATTATACAAACTGTTGTATCCGCTACTGACAATGTTATGGCCAATAAAATGTAATTTACTATACTACTACAAATTTTAGGAATAGTATACATTTTTTGAAAAATATAAATTTTGGGAAAAATATAAATCTTGGGAAAAGTATACATTTTAATGTAGCATGTAATATATAATGATAAAATATGAAGCAAGCGTTGCTAGGGCGATTGTACGGTGTTTGTTCGAAGAGCAACGACAGCTCAGTTTGTTCGCACCCTTCGAGCAAAATGGACGTGATTAAATAAACGACGATGAATTATTTATCTCCGAGTTCGAGTACTTATTGAATATCCTGATAATGAATTGCTGAGGAGTGTGATATTTGGAAAAATATAAGTTTTAGGAAAAGTAGAAAATTGAGGAAAAATATAACATTTAGATTTTAGGAAAATTTAGAATTTAGATTTTAAGAAAATTTAGAATTTAGATTTTAGGAAAATGTAGAATTTCGAAAAATAGAGATTTTAGGAAAATTTAGAATTTAGAAAAATAGAGATTTTAGGAAAATTTAGAATTTAGGAAAATAGAGATTTTAGGAAAAATAAGAATTATAGCGGAAATCAGAATTGCAGGAAAAATAAGAATTATAGGGGAAATCAGAATTGTAGGAAAAATGAAAATTATAGAGTAAACAAAAATATCAGAAAAAATGAAAATTGTAAGAAAATAAAATTAATTGTAGGAAAAATAACAATCGTAGGACAAATAACAATTGTAGGAAAAATGACAATCGTATCGGAAAAAAATTAAAATCAGGTTGAAAAGCATTTTCTTTTCTTTCAATGTATAATTCCGTTTGGTACGAGCACTCATAGATTCAGTAATTGCTCGTTTTACTGTTGACGCATCCGCAGGAACGACGTTTGCGTGCCACTGCTATGTTTGTTCGATCAATGCGAGAGCGCACCAAGTTCGTGCGGAGCGTGACAAAAGAGATTTGCTCTTTTGTCGCCAAGGAAGTGTGGCAGGGTTACTGCAATGCGAACATTGGTAAATCGGTTACACCGACCGTAGCGCACCGGGCGGGTATTTTCGCGCGGACAAACAAGACATTTACACCCGTTCGAGTTAGACACTCGCTCTCTGTAAGGCGAGAGATGAATAAGATTTAGAACATGGGAGTTTTGCCCTGTAGCACGTGCAGTATACGCGAATACGCGAGGACTTTGTGCTCGGCGTTTCGCGAGCGTAGGAACGGGGGGGCTTCGGTGCCTCGAGTCACCGTGAATGGATTTCTTCAACGAGTCATTGACGATTACGTGGACGCCAAACTATGCGCCAGTGTGCGCGGTATAAGAGGAGTAGAAAATACAGAGAGAAAGAGAGAGAGAGAGAGGCGAAGAATGACTCGAAACTGTGGCACAAGGATTTGCACTGTTATGTAGTTTTGTATTCATAGGAGACACCGGGGCGAGTTGGCACACGATTAGCTTCCTTTTCTGTCCGAGTCGAATTTGGGGCAATGAAATGAATGAAAAAGTGGTCCATCTCGACCCGGCCTTCTTGGTGCCGATGGACCATTTTTGTTTAGGGTAATTCCAGGGAATATGGACCAGTGCGTATCGGAGCACACGGGGAAATTAAAAAATATATAAGTGTGGTACGGTAACGTGTTTTGATGTCACTGAGGTAATATAGATGTTAAAACGCTCATTGTGAAATTGAACAAGTTACACGAGATTCATCGTTTTTCAATTGTAACGTGCACTCATTTGGCTATCGAAAGAGGCGACAAATCCACATTGAAAACGCGTATGTTGGAATATATATGATTCACATCACGAAGTATGAATTATAAAGTAGCTGAAAGTTGGGGTCGCTAGCTACAGTTGTTGATTTATGGAAGCAATTAAAAAATTATGAACTACCAGACGATAGGTAATTTAGACCACCATTGTACATTATAATTTCGTTGCAATAATTCAATTGAATCAATTTCTATTATCCTTATAAAGTCTGCCAATTAACCTATAATGAAAAATACATTGTTCAAATTGAATATGGCTTCGTAAAGGACGCATCGATTTTCAGGGATTGGTGCTTCAGGGCTTTAGAATATAATATTGTTGTTCCTTCGTACTGAGTTCGCTGAATGTATCGAATCATTCTCCAGGTATTTTCAGGTGGTTCATATCAGTGGACTTTGGTGTCATCAATATTACCAACCCTCGAAAAACGTGCGAGTCTTGTGGTCTACCGGTCAACGGGCGTGACAAAGAGTCTTAACAATATTTCAATGCCAGTCCTTCATATATAGTGTTTGTTCCTAAAAATAATTTTTCCTGCCACCATACAAAGATTCATCAAAACATTTTAGTGGCCCACATTCCCCTGAATTATATCAAATAAAAATGAACCATCTCGCCCCAAAGCTCCGAGTAAGATTAAGATAGACCATTTTTATGCGCACATTGGCTACTTCGATTCTCGAGTAAACACGAGGCGAAAAAAAGCAACGACCTTGTAAAAAAAAAGACTGACGATATTACTCGCCCTTGCGGCCTTTTTTCTTCTCGTTTATTATTATCGCAACGAGTGTGTTACAGCGTGTACGAAGAGACCGCGTGGCCTTGCCAACCCATCGATCAGCGTCACGCGATCAGCAGCACAATCGGACGCTACCCGGGGGATACGTCAGCTTCGATCCGGCCGACGATCTTTGATACGCGCGCAGCGGTCTCTCTACGCCAATCCCGGCCCGGTGTACCTGCTATTTCCAGAGTGTCTACATAATCTACATCTTTCGAAATATCGAGCGTCATTTGCGGCCGAGGATGATCAGCTCGAAGGAGGGAGAGATGGATTGATTATTCGAGCGCGGCGAATGCGACGCGTGGATTTTGCAACGTTTCCGTCTCGGAAGGATCTTCAATCAACACCGACGCACTCGACGACGAATGGCAAGCGAAAAATATATATCGACGGCTCGCCGCGTCCTCCCCGCGCGCGGCCTGAATTGATGATCCTACGCCAGCCAGACGGCCCACTTATATTTACAGAAAATAATTGGTGAAACGGACGAACGAAGGGAACGACTCGAAGGCCGTGACGAGCCATCAGGAGTGGCGGGCTAATTGTATCATTGGTCGAGCAAAAAAAAAAAGACGGGTTTTTGCTTTACATTTCGTTCATTAAGGGGGCCGAGTCAGACGACTTAAAAAATTTATATTTAGACTGACACGTTCAGTATCTATTCCTCACGTAGTATGTCGGTATTAAAAAAACATCGTAAGATAGCGACCAAAATTGTAACACTTATTTTGGCATAAAAAATTAACGAAGTTCGGTTCATTTTGTTTCTTTTGTTGTCTATTGAGACTGTGTATTACTATTTTTCAAATAATGGATATAGATTTGAAATAATCGCGGAGTTACAGGGTAGACCGAACAATGACTGAACAAGACAATCATTAAACACTTGGTTCCTAATTCTTTTTCGAAAGCTTTCGAATAGTACGGGTTGAACACATATAACAGAACGATGTTTAACATTAAGGCGAATCGAAACCGCCATGAGTGCGAGAGAGACAGAAAATTACTAGCAGAAAACTAACTAGACACATGCCTGAAGAAATAAAAGTTTTACATCATGTAGAATTGAATGAGGAATGATGTAAAACTTTTCTTTTTTTCGGAAACGTTAAGTATCGTCAGAATAATTGTTTACAGTTTTTATTACCGACTGACTAGTAGTCACCTCGCCTTAAGGGGAGGCCGAACAACATTTTTATTTGATGTATTAGTTCATACATATAAGGAAACATATGATTTTGTTAATTCATTGGCCAGTCTACCCTAGCGATTAAAAAAAAAAAACACAATTTTATGTTTTTTCGATGTTTTCCATTTTATATTAAGAACAAAATAAACATTATTCTTATCACTAGTAATAATCATAATTGCACGCATAAATAGCGATAGGGTAAACAGAGTTTTTAATTGTGCTACATCGATTGAGAGATAAAAATTTGAAGGAGGGGGAGTTTATCGGGAAAAAATTGACAATTGAATTATTTACCCGTAAGGCGACGTTGTGACAGGCGTTGATAACGTACACGTACTTTCCGAGATAGAAAAAGGTCCACAGAAATTCCACGGCGAAATCAATGGTATCGTTCACCGAGCCGAAAGTCAGCGTCACGACGCGCAAGTGTGCGCAACTCGTGAGAAAGTAAACGATGAAACTTGCCAGGAGCGCCAGCCCGTGAGTCTCGTTCAGCATAGTCGCGGTGTTGAAAAGTTTTTCGTGAATTCTGTTCAAAAGTCGGAGTCTGAAAACTTCGGAAGGCAAATTCATGGAAATTGAACATTTGTTTGACCTGGTTCGGAACTATCGAATTGTCCAATTAAATCAATTATTCGCTGAACGTCGCGTGAAGAAAAAGAAAGTGGAATAATAGTTTGTCATAATGAAACATAATTGAAAAAGATTAAAATACAAGTGTGAATTTCACCGGCAAATGTCATCAGCACACCGATTCAAGTGTGCTGATGACACTTTTGTCCAGGATCACGAGATTTGGTATCAGCTCGTCCAAAAAATGAATGCTTATTTGTTATTATAAAATAATTGACATAAATAAAAATGGAAACAAAGTTTTCTTTTAATGAGGACAATTTCCACTTGTTAATTTACCATTATTCATCTCTAATTCGAGTATGCTGATGTCATGTTTGTCCAGAATCACGAGATTTGGTATCAATTCGTCGAAAAAATGAATACTTATTTGTTATCACAAAATAATAGAAATAAGTAAAAATGGAAACAAAGTTTTTTTTAATGAAGGTAAATTCCACTTGTTAATTTACGATTATTCATCTCCGATTCGAGTGTGCTGATGACATTTTTGTCGAGAATCACGAGATTAGGTATCAGCTCGTTGACAACCCCCAATCGTCGGTCAATCTTGAGGATTACGATAACGTAGCTGGCTATGACTAAGCTGTTGACGAATTGCGGCAGCGTGTTGACGATCCACAGAAGATCGTAGAATCTGTCGTAATCCGGTCCAACTTGAGGAAAGTACTCCATGAGATTGAATACTATAGTGACTACGACGACAAGACCGACGTGCATAGCCTCCCTCCTCATTGAGCTCGTGTAATCGAATCGCACATTGAGCAGCTTCATCTTCTCGTCCACGACGTTCAACTCAATGTATAGCTGACGAAGTTTCGAACTGCCGAAGACGCTCGCGACCATCATGATTGTCATGAAGACGATGTTGTTGAACGTCTGAAACTCTCGCGTTCTTGCCGCTTTCGTGTAGAGGCCCATTGCTTCAAAATAATCAAGGTTGTCGTTCAGGACAAACAGAGAGAGAAGATAATACGCGATTAACATCATCGCGACGTAAATGTAGCCGGGAAATGATCTTTTGCAAATTCGAGGTGGTCGAAGGCCTGAAAGAACAATTGAAGAGTAATAATTTTAGGGGGCTGAGTTAGTAAAAAAAGTTTCTTTTTATTATAAATAAGGACCACTTTTTTCCTCACTGATGAAACGATTTGGAATAATTCTGTTCTTTTAGGATTGCAGCGAAGGATTTTTTGTCACTGGACCAACCATTTGGGTCATTCGGATTGCATCATAGTCAGGTTTGAGGGTAAAACCCGCGTGTGATCCAGAGAATACTGCTCGAACAATTGGCTTTCGGTACATCTCACTTTCGTTGCTGTTACATTGCACATCGGTTAATTAGAGTGATTTTTTAAGGCCCTTAGTTATAGACAAATTTATGAAATGTTAAAATAATGTTGGCATTCGAGACATGAATCATTTAGTCAAATTCTTTTTTTAATCGCCCCATTTAAATGGTGCGCAACGTAAAAGGGAAGAGAATGAGATGCAGCAAAAACTAATGAATCACATGTGGAGTGTAAAATCCTCAAATATGGTTTTGATCCAACCAGTGGACCCACCCGGTGGGTCCAGTGACAAAAAAATCCTTCGCTGCAATCTTGAATGAATACAGTTATTTCAAATTTGTTCATTGTTGAGGAAAAATATAGTCCTTATAATAAAATTGTTGGAACGCAACCAGTTGACCCAACCGGTGGGTCCAGTGACAAAAAAATCCTTCGCTGCAATTCTAAAAGAACAAAACTATTTGAAATCATTTCATCAGTGCCGAAAAAAGTAGTTCTTACAATAAAAAATTACTTTTCTGACTGACACGTCCTCCTTAACAAGTTTGATAGATTTTGCATTAGTCAATCACTGTCAATTTTGTCTTAAGCTCTGTAAATTTCGACACCGCGTTGAAATTGCTGAAAAATAAATATCGTTGCAGGGTGCAAAAAAAATGAGCGAAAAAGAAAGAATCAGGCGGAAATTGCCATTAATCAGTGTGACCAGTGTTAAGCGCCGGAGCCGCCTTAATCGGGTCTAATTGCGTCAACGGAAGCGTCAATAATTGGCTTACCCACGAGACCGGTAATGAAAAACATCGGTCGGCTCTCCTCGAATATATTTTTCGCGCCGTCGACGCACATTTCCCGGCTGGCTGGGCACTCGTTTTTTTTTTAATTAAAATTTTTCTTGTTTTTTCAAATCTATAATTATATTCGCCAAATTATTATTTGCAGTCGATTGGTCGAACGAGCGTGGACAGGACTGACGGACTGACTCGGGCGTTGCGTCGTTTCCGCTGAACTCTGCCAGACCAGAATCTCCCCCGGGAGCGAGTGCAACACGTAGATATAGGATATATCTATATACATCTGTATGTACGTATACAGGGTGATTCAGAACAATTGCCCAAATTTTTGTCAGCATTCGCAGATCGCCGTTTGCTCAAAGTTTCGCAGCAATTTTTTATAATTTGCCATAATTACTTATTTGTTATTTAATATTTATTTTAATTATATATTTGTTTTCTTTTTGTGATTTGTACAATTATTTAATTGTACTATAAATTTCACCAGATGAACCAATCGGGTTCCTCCGGAGTCTCTCAGAGCCGCGAAATATTATAATTCTTTAATACAATTTTTTTCATAAAATTAAATAGAATTTATAATTCTGACGATTAAATACCTGCAACCATTTTTTTATTATGCTAATTAATATACTATTTTTTAAAATGATTTTTAATATATATTCTCCGGCAAAATTTGAAGAATCATTCTGAATCACCCTGTATTGTATATAATATCTACCCTCGTTCGCCAACCACCGTTCTCATTGGAAATGCGATGCATTAATAAATGAAACTTCGTGACAATAATGTGTGTAGCCCGGGCTTTGGCTCGTGGAACGGGTAATGAATTTTTCATTAATCACGAGCGCGAATTATGGATTCGCGGAGGTGAGTTTATATCTGCTGCGAAGTAGCGGAGAGCAGCGGCAGCTCTGTGCCACGGCCAGACGGCTCGATATGCGACCCGCGCGCTCGTGCGTGCCTCACGGTATGACCAATGTCATCGACTGCGATCTTTTTCTCCGGCTCTGCGCGCGGAATTTCGTTATGCGGATTATAGTCTCGTTGGTGTCAAAGAGCAATTACGGGAGAATTTATTTGCTCGGATAGTTCAACGCGACTCACAGGGCACAGCAAAAGTTTATCAAAACTGCATATGAAATTTTTATTATTTTTTATTCATTAATAAATTAGGAAAATATATAATTCATTGATGAATCCCTCTTCCAAAAATTTCTGGATAAAATCTCGCATTTAAAATATCTCGCGACCATTAGGACGCAGCAAAAGTTTACCAAAACTGCACATAGAATTTTATTTATTTATTTATTCATTAATAAATTAGGAAAATAAATAATTCATAGATAAATCCTTCTTCGAAAAATCGGTGTATAAAATATCTCGTATTTTCGATATAGGTATTGCTGTCGGGTTATTCAATCGCTTATTGGCCGTCGGGTTGCCTGTGACTCGTTGCTAACTAACGAGCAGTTTCAGTCGTGTTATTGTATTTTGCTATGGTGAATTTCGACCTAGGCACTGTAGGCTTAGTGTCGAGGGACGGCAAACGATGACATTTTTTTATGGGAAAAAGAAAGAAAAAAAGTCGTCGCAGAAAAACGACATTTCTGTGAACGATTCTTTTTCAGATATTCTTCAGAAAAATTAGGTTTTGTTTGTTCACAATCAATAAAAATGTGAACGCTGCGACAGACAGTTGTTTTTGTTTTGTTATTGGAAGTCTTACTTAGGGCGCTACGATACCTAAATCCGGCGCTGGCTATTTTTACATTTCTCGGGCGTAAGAGGTTGAAGGTTTGTTAAGGTTATTTCGGAAAGGGTGCTCGGGCAAAGCGTATGGGCTACAATATTATATTATATTTGCATTGTTGTTAATTTTCTTGGTTTCGGGCAAACAACGGTGCTTTTCGGATCAGTATGAAATTTACCATCGGACAGGGTCTTTAGATTTTACGAAATCGAGAAAAAAAAATTCGCAAGAAATGTATGGAAATTTTTTCGATTTTTGAGGGTCTGGCTGTAGAATTCCGTGAAAAATTTAGAAATCAAAACATCCTCCTCTTCGTCATTGCGTTTTCTGTCGAACGAAGGAAGAAAATCCTAGTTCGATCGATAAAAAAAAGTAAACTCAATTTTAGTGAAGTATCGAAATTTCGAAAAAAGTGCTTAAACACTTTCTCTTTAAAAAAAATGATTTTAACACTTCATTTCGATGTACTTTTACCCCACACAACGAATTCGCTATTAGTATTTTGTCTAAACGCAATAATTTTCACGAAAAAATGCAAAAAACTTTATTGTATTTTATAATTTTATTTTTTTCTTCAACTGGGTAAGCTATCAATAGAATAAAGAATTCGTTAATAAGTTATAAACATAAATAATTCATTAATAAAGTAACAAGACAAATAAACTACAATACACAAGAATAATAAAAAGTCACCTCTTAAAACTTTCGCGATCCCTTTTTCTCCCCCCTTTTCACTCCATTCCCCAGAAAACCTCTGTGTCGCATGAGTGTCGCCCGCACTGCCACTCTTCCTAATGCACTTCCGTACCCCATTTGCGCGAAGCCGCAGGCGAAAAATGCAAAAAAGCCGTGATAAACAGAGGCTTCATTTTTTGTTATATTTTTTGGAGGCTTAAATTTTGTTACATTTGGAAAAAAGCGACTGTAACCGTGTGACGGGTTTCCTTTTAAGGTAAATGGCCTTGTTTGTGATCCTGCCCCCGTTTGTGATCCCGATAGCTATTTTTATCTATCATAAATGTAATTTACGTCGAATTTCAACTTGTTTATCACCAAATTAAAGAGGTTTTTTATAGTTTTTTTCTACAATAAAAAAAATTTCGTAACGCATTATTTAGTAATACAATGTTAGAAACCCGGTACACGTGGGGGTTCGCAAGGTACGACATGAGTGTCAGAAACTGGGAACATGCGAGGGTCACAATGTACAATGAACTTGAGTGGTTCTGCAGGTTCAAGTACGCCGGCAGTACACAAACAATATTAAAAAAATGTTTTTATTCATATTCTCAACATTTTGCTTTTGTACAATAGTCGAATCTGTTGCAGAAGGCTTTAATGCACGTATTGAAATACTTTTTTCCGTTTAACAATATCACGCATCTGTAAATAACAGAAAATCGACACCGCTGCTCTAAAGGCGTCACAAACTGGGCCGTTTACTTTACCGTGGGACTATTTTTTGGGCGCTCGAAGGATTAACTCGCGGCGACTAACAACTAATTTGTCTATACCGATTTATTAACGAAATGCGTAAGCAACGTTTGACGTTCGTCATTATGGCTTCGTTAGTAGAATACGCGCTTTGAATTCGCGATGCATGCATGAGGGGGTTGGGGGGGGGGGGGGGGGGTGTCGGACGCTTTTCGGTCATCTCGTTATAATTATACAGATAATGATCGATGCACACGGGTCAATGGATACCGCGATCGCAGTGTCCCCTGTAGCTGGGGGCGGCCTAACCGCACAGCCCAGAGCCTCGCGCGAATGACTCTCCAATTATTTTCGTTCGGCAAACACGCGCGCACAACAGGCGTTTCGGCCCCAATTTTCTATTGAAATGCAAAATCCACGAGTGATATTTAATTAAACGAATTTGTCGGGATTCACGACTTCTCCATTATTTTACGACATCGGCCGCCAGATGAATTGCAATATTTACGTTAATCCTTCCGCGTTTTATTACGGCAACAACATCCGCGATTCCGCTGCCTCTCGCTGTGTTTTTGCGTGGGCGACGACGCTGCGAACATTACGGATTCAAAAAGTTTACCCGCTCCGCGATTTTCACCCACCGAGTGTTTCCGGAAAATTGTTGCAAATAATTATTGCGACGGAGTGGCAATACCCAAATATTAATTTTGTTAATGAATTATGAGCTGCGTGGGATACACGACGTTTTATCTGTATTCATTCATTAACTCCCGTCTGGCCGAAAATAATAATAATGATTTTTTTAAAATAAGTTGCGCTTTTCATGGGATTGACGTGAATTTGCTTATTTTTGTTTAACACTATGAAATGGTTTTTTACTTTTTTAAGGGGACCGAGTCAGTAAAAAAAAGTGTATTTTTTTACAGGGGCTACTTTTTTCCTCACCAATGAAAAAAAATTCAAATCTGTAAGGGGGCTGAGTCAGTAAAAAAGGGTATTTTTATTACACGGGCTACATTTTTCCTCACCGATGAAAAAATTGAAATAATTCTATTCTTTTATGATATCGAAGGATTTTTTGGTCACTGAACCCACCAGTTGGATCAATTGGGTGCTTCGACAAAACAAATATGGATTTTTCATTCTGTACGTAGTCCAGAGCAAATTGATCACAGGATTGGCCTTCGCTAGGGCTCAATCTCTTTGCAATCACATTTCATAGATTAATTGTAGGGATTTTTTTAATGGTTCTTTAACCCAAGTTACAGAATAATTTATAAATGTGATGATAAAGTGATAATGGTTCTTTTAAATGATTAACGTAAAAAAAATCCCTAGAATGAATCCTTAGGAAATGTGATTGCAAAGAGATTGAGTTTCCTACTTGCACCGATTTCCCACACAACGTTGCTCGGCGAAAGGAGCCGAGTGTCGTTCTCTCGTGGCGGATCGAGCAAGTTGATCGTGTCTCGATCCTCCGAGTGTTTTTACCACAAGACAGTAGCGAATTAACTGGCAGCCGGTAAATCGTTTTTCCGATATGCGAAAATTTATCCCGGAATATTTCAATTTTTTCATTAAATTTTTTTTCATATTTTCAGAGATCTTAAAATAAAGTTGGACACAATTATGAAAAATAGTTTATTCTCTCGTGGTTAAAATATTGTCATCGTGTTTACATGAAAATTTTACATAATAATAATGCGATGAGTTGCGACGGGGCGGAAAGCGAGAAAAATTCGTGTATTTCGAACTGCCCAAGCGAGTCGGGTATATCTCGTATATTTATTTTTATATATCTGCGGATCTGTGCCCTCGATATACCGAAATAAAATATCACGGCGAAAATTTGATTATTTTTTATATTTGTAACCCTCGTCGCCGCCGCCGCCGCCCCCCGCCGAGGGCGAGGGGTACGACGCGGTGCCCTCGTATCGAATGTTCGGACGGTAACCACCGCCGTCCGCGACGTACTCGACTATCTGGGTTCGCCCGTCGGGAAGTAACACGTGATAGGTGCCCTTGGCTTCCTCGTCCTTTCGCATTTCGCGGTGACCAAAGTCCAGGCCGATCGGGGCGTCCTGAACCTCGTACGAAAATTCGTAATTCGCTGGATCCTGAAAAGAGAAAATTGTCAATAAATGTTTCGTTACAAAAACGATTAACAAATTAATTCTATAAAAAAATAAATAACTTAATTCTATAAAAAATAACAAAAACATGTATTCTACTAAAAATAAATTCTACACACAAAAATTATTTAAAAAATTAATTCCATAAGCAAAAATTGACAAAAAAGTAAATTTAAATAAGAAAAAAATAATAAAAAATAGCGAATGCCCGTCTTACTCCTGCCCACTCATCGGGATGTCCCCCACCACCGCCACCGCCGCCGCCGCCGCCGCCTGGTGGTCTTACCCCGCTGGGTGGCAGGTACCCCGGTCCCTGTGGCTCGCTGCGGATCGTCACCAGCATCGTCGCTAGCAGGACTGTGGCCTGCAATTGTACAACCGTCGAGTAATGAGCCCTCGGTGCTCGACAATTTTCCGTCAAACGTTTCCCCATTTCGGCGTCGAAACAACATCGCGGACGTTGTTTATTAGGTTTGTCGTTGCAATGATAAAAAAAAATTGAAAGAGAAAATAAAAAATGTGCGTGGATTTATATCCCCGGGGGCAACGAAATCACGTATGATTGAAACGCGATTCAATTGAAATTTAACGACGTTTTGTGAACCCCCCACCCCCGTCGTTTCTGTCCAAACGAAATTCGGTGCCTCCACCTCATTTTCCTTTGTCCCCTGTATAATTGTTCGACGTTGCGACTCATGTCAAAGGTTATTCAAAGCAGTATAACATTCCGCAGACTGGTAATCGAACAAAGGCAACCGGTGTTTGTATTCAACCGCGGATCGATGAATTTACATTCTACACGATTAACAATGCAGACGAATTTTTCTTTCATTTTTTTCGATGTACTTCATTATACGTAGCCCCATTAATTGCAGTTTACCGCGTGTTCACTAATATTTGCCACGACGATAATACACCGAAATTCGGATCCGGGTGTGGAGAATGTCGAGAAATAATATATTGGAATTTAAAAAAAATCTATGCTATTAGCATGTACGTAAAAACGAAATTGTTATTTCAATGTTTGTAACGAAAAAGTTTTTCCCTGTATACGAAATATTTTCGTTCGTTCGAATCGTATAACTGTTAGTTCAACGCGCTCATTCTCTGCCAAGCGCATAAAAATGTTTGTCAACTGATTGCGATTTTACAACGTTACTTTTCGCGTTGTAGGAATTTTTTTTTTCCACTAATATTTGCCACGACGATAATACAGCGAAATTCAGAGCCGCTTGTCGAGAATGTCGTCGAATAGCATATCAGAACATTTTTTTTACAAAAATCCGCGCGTTCGCCACCGTCAATGTTTACGTGCGCAAATACGAAATTGGTATTTTAACGTTTTTAACGAAAGAGTTTTCGCCCTGTTTTCGGCCACGGAAACTTTTTCGTTCACGTAACGATGTTATTCCACCGTCAAACGCAAAAAAAAGAATTGTTTGTCAACCGATCGTGATTTTACAAAATGATTTTCCACTCTGCAGAAAAATCTCGTTTTTAATTCTGTTTATAAATGAATTATGTTACTCGGCTCGTACGCGTTGACTAATATTTGCTACCACGAAATTACACCGAATTTCGTTCACCGTTGTCGAACAATATATTGGAGTAGCAAAAAAAAAATCTGCGTGTGTGTGCAACGGGCGAAGGGGGTGAGTATTCCATTATGCATCGAGTGGCTGTGGAGGGAGGTAGAAGGGGGGTGGGGGATCACGCTGGGCGCGTCGAAAACCGACGTGACGGGGGTTGAAAAGGGGGGGTGGGGTGGAGGGGGGTGGAACGTCGTCGCCCGCGTTAGACATTTAAATAGCCTTTCGGGGGATCGCGCATCGACTAACGCCAAGTGGCAGAAGCTGGGCGACAGCGACGTCGGTTCGGGCGGTCGGAGGGCGGCAGCTCGCCGGAAGTGCGCGCCGGCGGCGGTGAGACAGGGGACACGGTGAACGGGCGGAGGGAAAAGGTTTCGGGGATGAGGGCGCTGCGTACTTGGCTATGCAGATGACCCGTTGCCTTAAGCCAAGTAGTTGCAAATTATTGTTTGAGCAGCTCCCGAGGGGCGCGCTTGCCATTGTAGAGCCAGGCGCCTTATTCGCTACCAAAACCGCGCGTTCCCCCCTCCACTCTCTCTCTCTCTCTCCCTCTGGCCCCTCAAATAAAGTACAAGTACCGCGAAGCTGGTGACTTTTTTTTCGTCGACGTAAAACACACACAATCACCGAAAAGCACAAAAAACACTAATTCTCAGAGGAGTTATGAAGATTTTGACTTTTATTATTTTTCTTTTATTTATTAATAATAAATATACCATCCTTCAATTTTACTTATTTATTTATTTATTTATTTAATTTTAATTTTATTTTTTTATTTTTTTATTCATTTATTCATTTATTTATAATAACAACACGGTGCTTTAATTTGATTTATTTAATTTATTTATTTATTTAGTTATAATAAATATACGACCCTTCAATTGTGTTTATTTAATTACTTCAGACCGCGATTTGTCTCAATTTTCCGTCGAGCGAGAAATTTAACTTTTTTTCTTCATTTTCGATAAAATAATGTCGTACCCACCTTAAGAAGCATGAGCAGATTTTAGTCGCCGCGAGCAGCGAGCAATAGAGTTAGATTCCGAAGTTAAACTACGAGATAAGCCAAGAAGCCCGAGCGTCCTGTGCTTTTATACCGAGCGTCTCGCGGGGTCCCGAACTCCGTGTATACATATAGAGTGGAACGGGGAGGGGGCGGGCGGGGCCCGGCGATGTAATGAAGATTGAAACACAGTCATTTGCCGAATCGCCGTGTTGATATAATGCAAATGTACGACCGTTATTACACCTAATAATAAAACCGCAATACTCGCGCCGGGCGGCGAAGACGCCGCGGCGCACAGAGACCGAGAGACCCGGTTGTTGCTCGCGACGCTGAACCGCCCTCGCGGAGAGCGTCTATAATACTCTTGTTCGGGTTACCGCCGAGAGTTCCTGATTCTCTCAGGCAATACTCGCCGTCGCTCTCGACAATCTTCGCCGTCTCGAGCAATTTCGCAAAACCCCCCCACCCCAATCCAGCGCGGCACAAGAGCCGCGTGACAATTGCATTTTGCGAAGCGTAGGAAATGCAACAGAGACTGTAAGGGTACTTTTTTATCTAATAAATATTCGCCGCAGCCGTTCGTTGTTTGTGGATGTATTGTTGATACGCGCGGTTACACGATGAGTTCTTCCCTTTCAAGTACACATTTTCTTTACATATGATTCACTTGAAATTTGGCACTGTCTTCAAAATTCGGTATTGAAGAAAAACCGGACGGAAGTAGGAGACATACCAGTATGTCATTACGCTTCAAATGGTCGAAGCTTCGTTTTAAATTCGATTGACGACACATGAGGTCCATGCGATTATATCCCAAACAAATTGATCTCCGTCAATTGAACCCCATGACAAAATTATTCTATACATTATAGATGTGTTCATCCCTTTGAAGTATACATTTTTCCTTACATATGATTCACTTGAAATTTGGTACCTGGATCAACATTTGTTATTACAAAACCCTGATGGAAGTAGGTGACATATCAATATGTCACTATGCTTCAAAGGGTTGAACCTTCGTTACGAATTCAGTTGATGACTCATGGGGTCCATGTGATTATATCCTGATAAAACTGATTTCCGTCAATTGAACCCCACAAATTGGTCCCGAATAATAACTCCCGGTAACAAAATTATTCCCAACAAACAGAACCCAAACCAAATTGTACGCGGTCGAAAAAGATTCCGGACAAATTGTTACTGCAAAACGGATACCAGCAAAACTGTCTAACATACAGGCAGACGTCTAAAGAAATTTAAAAACTGGGTACCAAATCATTGAAGTGCTACAAGGAAATGCTACAAGGAAGTCAAATAAAGTAAAGGGCCCCAACGATGACGCGGGATCTGAGGGATTTGTAGGATCAGTTGACGATGAGATAATATTTGATTCCTACGTACGTGTTTACGATTTGACGTTTCTCTCCTCTTCCTTCATTCCTGACTTCATTCCTGACTTCATTCCTGACTTCATTCCTGACTTCATTCCTCACTTCATTCCTCACATCATTCCTCACTTCATTCCTCACTTCATTCCTGACTTCATTCCTCACTTCATTCCTCACTTCATTCCTCACTTCATTCCTCACTTCATTCCTCACTTCATTCCTCACTTCATTCCTCACTTCATTCCTCACTTCATTCCTCGAGTGCAAACTGCAAACTGTCTCCCGGTTAACAGTTGACTCGCATATCAGTGCACAACTAAGCGGTCACCCATCCAAGTATCGACCACGAGTCGAGCTACCTAGCATGGGAAATCGCCGAAGCCATACATTTATTATTAATGTATAATTTTTATATTATGGGAGCAGTTGCCAATGAGACAAATGTAACTGTGATCAGTTGATATTGGGACCAATTTAACTGGAATTCATTTGACCGAGAATTATATGTATAAACGAGGAGAAAAACGAGTGCTTCCTGACAAACATGACAATGGTGAAGCCTGATTCCTAAGTCCTGACTCTTAATTTACTGATTTTCTCAAATAATATTTGCCATTACTGTCGACAATCTTCGCTGTCTCGAGCAATTTCGCAAAAACTTCAACCCATTCCGTGCAGCACTCAAGCTGCGTGACGATTATATTTTGCGAAACGTAGGAAACGAAAGAGGTAGTTTTTTTGCTTCCAATAAATATTCACCGCAGCCGCTTATTGTTCATGGATTTATTGTCGATACGCGCGGTTACACGATGAGAGTTTATATACCTTCGTTATGAATTCGATTGACGACACGCGACAACGGTTAAGCCATCAGCGACTATAATTTATGCATATATACAATTATATGTATATAACTACGGGCACAGATATTGCATAATACGTGTAATGACGATAATAATAATAGTAATAATAATGATAACAATTACAATAATTGATACACGTGGTTACGAGTCCCACGCGGCTCGATAATGCTTGAACGAAATATTTATAGGCGCGTCACCGTCGGACGCGTCGATGTGCGTTAATCGCGTTGCGAAAATACGGAAATACATGAGACCCACATGGAAAACTTGTTATCCTAGGAATATACGTGTGTTAATTGTCGACGGAGCGCGAAGGGCTTGGTTGTTAACGCTGATTGTCGAGTATAAATAGTGATGGGGTGTCAAGCCCCCGCGGCGGAGCCGTCGGGCCGGCTTTTGACGTCCCAGTTCGGGCCCTGGCCAGGATTCGGGTCGCCCGATCCTGGCCCGGCCAGTACTGAGTTTCAATTTTTTTTGTGTTTTTTTCGACCACTTTTCGCACTGTCGAGAATCCGCTGGGACGACAACAGCCAGCCAGACCGAATTCGCCCGAGCTTCGCACTCCTACAGGTTTCTTTTTTCGCTACCATTTTTGTACCGATTGAGTTAATCAGTATTGATATCCGCCGTTGGCCTCGGCGTCGCCACCGCTGCCGGATGGATATCCACCGCCTCCTCCGCCGCCGCCGCCAGAGCCGAATCCCCCGCCGGACGAGTATCCGCCGTTTCCACCGCCTTGGCCGTTGCCAGCATCGCCGAAACCACCGCCCGGCCGTCCTGATGGGTAGCCTCCTGCAACGTCCACGTTATTTATCGTTGGTTACCGGCGCTGCACAATTCTCACTCCCTCCGTGGATACGTAAACATGCAAGAAGCGAGAGGGAGCGAGACGGGAAGACTGGAAACGCCGAGAGCGGTGAACCCCACGTGGTGATTAAATTTACCTCGATATACATTCGTTATGCAAACCCCCATAACTCACTATCTCTTTGCTCTTCCGCAGCTACACACGACGCGCGCGCGCACCCGGAAACCCTCAAAGTTTCGCCACTGATAGAGTTCGCCGAGGAATATATCTCAACCAATGGCGGATTTAACCCTTTAACGGGCTCAACGTTCCCCGGCGCCCTGGGCCAAAGGTAAAGGACTGATTTGCAAAACGTTTGGTAATATTGTTGATACAAGGATGTCTGACTTCTGGAGACTTGGGGCTCGAAAGTAAAAGTTCTTCCTTCGGTTAAAAAAACCAACCGTCCACCTCCTCCAGGCGAAAAATGACCAGGGACTGATAGCTAATCGATTGCTGTGTTAACTAATTTTTAATGTTTGAAGTTTGCGGTTGTGTATCGGCGAATTCAAAGGCGAACGTGATGAAAATGATTAGGGATGCCCTAAGATAACATAGGGTCATGTCGGGTTTTAACGTGGACATCACAAAAGGGTTTTCCATATCACTTCCAATTAGGGATCTAACAAGAAAATTGTAGGTTTTCATGCCGGAATTTGACGAGGCCATATTAATCAATTGATTGAGGGCCCAGTCAGGCTTAATCATGGTACCAATTAAATAAATCAATAATAATTTGGCAGATTATTAGGGATGCCGTAAGATAACATTACTGTGGACACCATAAAAGGGATTTCCATATCACTTCTAAATAGGCACCTAATACGGAAATCGTAGGTTTTCATGCCGAAATTTAATGGGGCCATAAAAAGTCAATTAATTAAGTGCCCAGTTAGGCTTAATCACCAAGTACCAAGTAAGCAAATCGATAATAATTTGGCCAGATAAGGGTCTCATGAGGCAACGCTAGGTTTCTATGATGAACTTCGATAAGGTCTTGATAGGGTAATCATTTAAGGACACAATCAGGCGTCATCAAGCTAGCAATTGGTTCAGAGGGAGTGTAGAGAAATAATCAAATTAAACTTCAATTTTGGTTACAGTGACGTTTCGGTCTTTCGTACGAGAATTTTTGTTCAAGCTTGAATGCAAACTTAACAAGTATCATTTTCTAGTCTGTGGCCGACCTGCATCTCTGCATGTTTCTGTCAACGAACGTCTAATAAATGTAATCAAATAAATCAGTTGATACTATCAGGGAACTTTAGATGTTCGAGAGAGGTAGTACGAGCTGTGAATTGCTGCGATTGTTAGTAGGCAATCGTTTTTTTGTTCACAAGTTTCGGAAACTATTCACTTTGAAGCCGTCATCAACGAAACACTGCAGGCTTCACGGGAGGCTCAGAGTGACGTGCGTTACATGTTTGCTTATTTGTGTGTCAAACGTGTCACTCACTCCGAACCACCTTGAAGTCGGCCGATTCACAGCCGCAAGCTGTCAATATTAAGGTGTTCCTATGGGCGATGCACTTCACATGCCACCGTTCTGAAGTTTTGATAGGATGTTCGCCAATAATATTCAGTATTTTCTGCTAAGTGTAAATCTTATCGCCTACCTCGGAACTTCGAAAATCTCTAATGTCAAAGTTGCACATGCAATATGCGCCATAGGTTTTAATCGCTTAGAAAGAACGAACGATGAATGAAATTAAAAAGCCAAAAAATAGTGCCGAAAGGAGATTTTTTTTTCCAAACTTGTGTTCAAATTTCAAGTTGTTTGCCTATTACATTTTTAAGATATCACCAGAGAAAGTACCTGTTTTGGCGTGCGTCTCTCTCTCTGACATGCATTCTTGGATTGTCGCGCTCTTTCGCACCAATGCGTTGATTGACTGTTTTGCATGAAATACAATTGATATCTGCCCCTCTCACACCCGCTCAGCGGGAAGAAGTATTAAAGAACACCTTGATACTTCTTACGGCCTAAGTGGCAGCTTACTGACACCACCCTACTTTAACGAATTCTTTTCCACCGCAGAAAAACGTTTAGCTGTCACAGCAAATCTTTAGCTACCGCAGTAAACGTTCCGTCAATATTTTTTTCCGCGGATTCAGTGGCTGCCGTGATTTCTGCACCGATCGCGAGAAGCTCTGGCGTCGCTTTTGGCCCCGGGACCGTCCGACGGAATTGATCCCGGTGCCTTTTCCCCCCCTGCACACGTTTAACGGGATTCCCCGGGACTGAATATTTTATTCGCTGTTGATTCAGCCGTTACTCACCGTTGCCCGAGGAGCCGCCGCCATTTCCGCCTCCTCCGAAGCTGTCGGCGCCCCCGCCGGACGGGCCGCCCGAGGGATAGCCGCCGTTGCCACCGCCAGATCCGCCGAAGCCACCGGCGCCTCCGCCTCCGCCGTTGCCGCCGCCGTTGCCGCCCCCGAAGCCGCCGCCGTTGCCCGAGGGGCCTCCGGACGGGTAGCCCCCGGCGCCGCCGTTACCCCCGCCATTGTTTCCCGCACCCGCGGGACCGCCCGACGGGTAGCCGTCCTCGCCGCCCGGCCCGCCGCCGCCGTAGCCCTCGGCGCCGTTGTTGGCCTCGCCCTCGTACCTTATCTGCGGCTTGAAACCGTCCTGATCGGCCTCGTACTCGACGATCTGCTTCCTTCCGTCCGGAAGCAGCACGTTGAACATGCCCTGGGCGCGGTCGCCGTCCCGGCTCTCCGTCTGACCGAACTCCGTGCCCGTCTCCGCGTCCTTGACCTCGTAGTTGAACTCGTACTTCGCCGGCTCCTGGGATTCGAGCACTCATTTTACTTTACGATTTTGAGGGTACTTATGATTTGTGTCGTTTTGGGGGACGAAATGGGCGTGAAACGGAGCTAAATATGGCTTGAATGTCGTATACCATTTTTTTACGTGACAAAATCTTTGGGGAGAGTTTTCTGGAAAATGTCCTCAAAAAGCGTTACGGCCATTCGGGGAAGAAAGTGAATTTGGAGGAAAGGTCCTCAAAAATCGTTACGGCCATTCGGGGAAGAAAGTGAATTTGGAGGAAATGTTCTCAAAAGTCGTTACGGCAAGTCGGGGAAAAAAGTGGATTTGGACAAAATGTCCTGAAAAATCGTTACGGCAAGTCGGGGAAAAAGTGGATTTGGACAAAATGTCCTCAAAAAGCGTTACAGCTATTCGGGAAAGAAAGTGGATTTGGACAAAATGTCCTCAAAAAGCGTTACGGCTATTCGGGAAAGAAAGTGGATTTGGACAAAATGTTCTCAAAAAGCGTTACGGCCATTCTGGGAAAAAAGTTAATTTGGAAGAAACGTCCTCAAAAAGCGTTACGGTCTCTTGGGGAAAAAGTGGATTCCGAAAAAATGTCCTCAAAAACCTTTACGGCAACTCTGGAAAAAAAGGGCATTTTAACAAAGTGTCCTCAAAATGCGTTACGGCCAATCTGGGAAGAAAGTGAACTCCTGAAAATCCCGAACTGCTGAAGTGAAAGTCCTGAACTGCTAAAAATGTTTTCACGTAATATTCATGAGCACTCGCAGATGTATTCACTATTTTTAAAGCTTTAATAATGTTTTGTATTTGTGGACATTTTCAGAAGCTAACTTTCATCGGTTTTCTCTACTTTTTACATATTCCTCTTATTTTTACGACGTATTTCGTTGAATAAATGGAACTTTTTATGGTCAAAACTGTTTTTCATTACATACGGGTTAGAAAGGATTCTTCTTTGAAAATAACCTCTGGGCCTGGGGTCCCTAAGAAGTCTGTCAACCGAAGCAGTTATCAGCCCAATTGCGTCTCCGTACCAACTTTGATGCCTTAGAAACACTGGCATTCGCCAATAGTGCAGAGACACCACAGTAAAATCTACACCGAGTGTAGCCGGGTACAGACTAACCCCCGGAGCCCCAATGTTTACTCGAACAGCGTGACGCGGCATACGGCAGCATACACTGCATACCCCGCGCACAGCTGCTCGAGAAAAATATTTTTTCCCTCACCGGGAATCGAACCCGAGCTTCCCAGTCGCACCAAACCTCGTACGTAACCATCAGGCCACTATTGCCGGTTAACAGTTCAAGAATGAAAAGGAAAAATTCTTACGTTGCTCTCCTCATCCTGTCCGCCCGGTCCGCCGCTCCCGTAACCCTCAGATCCGCCATTGCCGCCGCCAAATCCGCCATTTCCGCCGCCATTGCCGCCAGGTCCACCGGACGGATATCCAGCGCCACCGCCCTGTCCGTTGCCGCCAGGCTGACCGGCAGCCGGGGGTCCGTAGCTGGTGGAGGGTCCGCCACCTCCTCCGCCACCGCCGTTGAACCTACCGGCGCCATTGTTACCACCACCGAATCCGTTGCCGGCTCCAGGCGCGCCGTAGCTGCTCGAGGGTCTTCCGCCACCGTTACCACCGTTTCCGCCGTTACCACCGTTTCCGCCGTTTCCACCGTTTCCGGGCGCGCCGTAACTGCTCGAGGGTCTTCCGCCGCCATTACCACCGCCTCCGCCATTGCCATTACCATTACCACCGCCAGGCGCACCGTAACTGCTGGAGGGTCTTCCGCCGCCGTTGCCATTACCGCCATTGCCGCCGTTACCGTTACCGGGTGCCCCATAGCTGCTCGAGGGTCTTCCGCCGCCATTGCCGTTCCTTCCGCCCTGTCCGCCAGCCCCGAATCCGTTTCCGCCCGCTCCGGGCGCCCCGTAGCTGCCAGACGGCGGCTGCGCGCCGCTTCCCGGCGCGCCGTAGGAGTCCGAGGGCGCTTGTCCGCCTCTGCCGCCCCCGTTTCCGCCGTTCCCGCCGCCGAATCCACCGCCAGGGGGTCCGTACGAGTCCGAAGGACGTCCGGCGCCACCTCCGCCGTTGCCGCCAAATCCACCGCCACCTCCGCCATTGCCGCCGAATCCGCCGCTGTTTCCGCCGTTGCCGCCGCCTCCGCCGTTACCACCGCGGCCCGGGGCGCCGTAACTGCTGGACGGACGTCCACCACCGTTGCCACCGCCGTTGCCACCACCGAAACCTCCTCCGCCGCCGCCGCCACCGCCGTTGCCGTTACCGGGCGCCCCGTAACTCGCCGAGGGTCTGCCGCCTCCGTTTCCGCCGCCGCCACCGCCGTTTCCATTTCCTCCACGTCCGCCGGAGCCAATCGGCGATCCTCCACCGAATCCTGGCGGTCCGTACTGGCTGGACGGGCCTCCGTTGCCGCCGCCATTACCGCCCCCTCCTCCTCCGCCGCCCGGCCCACCGCGACCCGGCGGCAGGTACGAGTTAACGGGTGGCTCGGGTCTCGCGAGAACCGCAACGAGCACCGTCGCTCCTAGCAATAACTGAGAAAAAGACATTGTTAGATGCAGTAGAAGGATTCACTTGAGTAGATTTTCATCAAACTTGGCTCAGGGATCGTCCATGCGGCGATTAGCATTTCGGTCAAGGGCCTGACCAGTTCCGGGTTTCCAGGTTCGAGCCTAGCCACTTCCCGAAATGTTAATCGGCAGTCGGGCGACACCGGCCGGGTGATTCGAAGGATTCATTCGAACGGAATTTCGTCAATCTCAGCTTAGGGATCGTCCAGGTGGCGATTAGTATTCCGGGCCAGGGCCTGACCAGTTCCGGGTTTCCTGGTCCAGACCAGGCCAGTTCCCGAAATGTTAATCGACGATCGGGCAACACCGGCCGGGTGATTCGAAGGATTCACTCGAACGGATTTTCGTCAAACTCGGCTCAAGGAGCGTCCGGTCGGCGATTAGTATTCCGGGCCAGGGCCTGACCAGATCTGAGTTTGCTGGTCCAGGCCAGGCCAGTTCCCGAAATGTTAATCGACGGTCGGGCGACATCGGCCGCGTGATTCGAAGGATTCACTCGAACGGATTTTCGTCAAACTCGGCTCAACGATCGTCCAGCCGGCGAGTAGTATTCCGGACCAGGGCCTGTCCAGTTCCCGGTTTCTTGGTCCGGGCCAGGCCAGTTTCCGAAATGTTAATCGACAGTCGAGCGACGCTGGCGGGGTAATTCGAAGGATTCACTCGAACGAATTTTGGTGAAACTCAGCACAGTGATCGTCCAGGCGGCGATTAGCATTCCGGGCCTGTTCAGTTTCGGGTTTCCAGGTCCGGGCCAGGCCAGTTCCCCAAATGTTAATCGACAGTCGGGCGACACCGGCCGCGTAATTCGAAGGATTCACTCGAACGGATTCTCGTCAAATTGGCCTCAAGGATCGCCCAGGCGGCGATTAATATTCCGGGCCAGGGCCTGTCCAGTTCCAGGCTTCCCGGTCCGGGACAGGCCAGTTGCCGAAATGTTAACCGGCTGTCGGGCGACACCGGCCGGGTTGTTTCTGCGGATTTTCCGGGCCCCGGGAACTCACTTTGAACATTGTAAACTGGTGTTAATGGAAAACCGTCGATGTGTTTACAGGCAGGACGAAGTTTGCCGAGCCCTTGTGACGCTGTCTCAACTCGGTCCCCGTGAAGCTCAACTCGCGAATTCAATGCGTTTAATCTGACTATCCACCCGGGGCAGCTCGCTGCTGGAGTGGCTCGCCGCGAATGACAAACCTCGAACCCTCTAATCCGCTTTATATATTCGCAAAACAGGGATATAACGTGACGTTACGAATCCGGAGCGCGCGCGCGCCGGGGCCCCCGAGACACGAGAGCGGACGGTGCGCCGGGGCGACGCGTCGGTGTGGAGATTCTAAATCATGGATTTAGTGCAGCGCGGGGGAAAGATTTATCCGTGAATAACGGTTGTAAAGCGTGTCACAGTGGTGAATCCTGGTATCGGCGACGAGGACGACGACGACGACGCGGCCGAATTGAGGGGGAAGCAGCCGTATTGCACGGAGCTCTAAGACTCGCGAGAAGAGGATCCTAGTAGCATCCTCGAGATAACGAGTCCCCCCCTCTCTCTCTTTCTCGCTCTCGCTCGCTCGCTCGCACCTTCGCTACCGGCAAGTGTTTCGTGTTTCAGCCCGGTCCGTGTGTGAATCCGTGTGCAGCGCCGTTGCTCCGATTTACCATCCGGCACCGACCGATTCACGCTCGCCTATCCTCCTCCAGTGTCCCACCTCTCCTGCCTCCCCTCGCTCGCAGGCTCAGCGCCGATGCGGTGGTTGGCACACTCGAGTCTTCTGCCCAATGTAGGTTGACGTCGAACAACTGGAAGCCCTGGTTGGGAATTTAAAAAATTAAAAAATGTATTGTGGGATTTGTAATTATTATATTTTTTTATAGCTTTTTACTCACTACTGTTTCATTGTTTCTGCCGACTCACACGCTATTATTATTTTGCGGATTTTTCCAGGCCGTCCACTGGCAAATAAATATATGTATAAATTGCGGGGGAAATGGAGTCAATGAATAGGGGAGGTCGGGGCAAAACGAAACAGTAATTTGGGATGAATTTATGGGGCAGTAAGAAACACAGACGGTTTTCGTAAATTGCGCTTCTAGAATATAGAATTCAACGGAACTATCGAAAATATAGAGATACGTGACTTCCTGGTTTGTTTTTTCTTCAACTCTGTTATTAGGCGTCTACTGAACGCGAAAGCACTCCGCGAATGCGTGAATGCTGCTTCTAGAAAACGTAGTTACGTCCTGTGCTTTACCTACAGTTACGAATACAATACAATCAACGCTGATGACGTCAAACCATATATTGCTGAATTTTGGCGATTGTTTAGTTTGTCTCAGCATTTTTTTGCCAACGCTCAAAATCATGGAATCGAGTTCTTGGGTAAAAAGCAATCAAAATATACTTTGGTTACCGTCATAAAACCATTTTTTGCCCAGGTGTTTGATTTTGCCCCGACCTCCCCTTTTCGCAAACAGAGGTGTGAATCTCTCAATCATTTAGAAATAAAGTTGATGGTACAATTGGTTTTGTAATCGCAGTCATGTTTTAATGGCCGCAAAGAATGTTTATTCTCAACAAAATGTCATTGTAAGTTTCTCGAAAAAATTGAAAGATGCGGTTAATGCATTGCGAAAATAATGGAGGATCTCTTCCATTTTTTCCGCAAATGCTCAGAATTTTTTTGATTGAAAATGAGGTATTTACGTAGCTCCTCAACAAATTACATATCATTTTACAATCGCAGCAGGTTATTATTGTTAAATCGCTCCTACTCAACCAATCGCAATATAACATTCATTTCTTAAGGTTTCTTTAATGAAAATTATTTGTCCATTTTTCCGAATACGTCTGAATTGTTCCAGATTTTCAAGTTCACTACTTGAGCTTATAAATCTGAAAAAATCCATACGTATTCAGAAGAATGGACCAATAATTTTCATAAAAAGTGAATCATCTGGATATTTGCTGAACAATTTTTTTTCATGAATTTGCAAATAAAATTTTAGAATTATTATTATGCAAAATTAATCATTTCAGTACCTTTAATATGTATGCATTTTTTCAGATTTTTGTACCATCAAGAAGTGTTTGCAATTCTCTCTCATTTTCTCGAATTTCTGCGAAATAAATACTGAACGCAAGGCCTAGCAAGGCGCTAGGGACTACAATGTTTTGCAAACCAGTGTTACGGGGGTTTACGACCCTACGGTTGCCGCAGCCCCGGCCAAGAATCCCGGGTGGCCAACGACTGTGGCGCGCCAGTAGCTCGTCGTGTAGGCGTCGCATCCGCAGCCATTATACACGCTCGCGTGTATGGGAAACTTGGCGCGAAGCTATCGCGCAAGTTGCGACTCTACCCCGGGAGGACACGAGGCGCTCATCGCCACACGAGAATTGGCTGCATATGTGTCGCATCGGGTTGCGCGGGTATGCGGAGTCTCCCTTCGACTACCGTTCAACCGGAGATCGAGCAGCGCGAGCGACTCGTCGCGACGATGGTGTTGCGAATCACTTGCGCAATAAACCGGAGCCCAGCGATGTCTTTGACTCGCGCTGTATATTCGATTACGGCGCGCACAACGAGCTCACTTTCGTGCGTCTATCGCGCGGCTCCGTGTCGCGCGCTATACAACCGGGGGATGCGTGCGGGAACGTCGATACCGCGAAACGATCGGCAGCCGCGGCGTCGAGTGACGTTTGATCGAGAACTTCAATCTATCGTCGCGATCCCCCTCTTTTCCCTCGCGGAGGCTGCATACTCTGCGAGGGGAGGACGACGCGCGACGTCAAAAATAAGTTTCCGGCGAGGACTTTTAATGTCACACTTCTTATCACGGCGTGAATTTTTTATTTATTTTTATACGTCTGCGCGGGAAATGAAATTATTATTTTTATTTCTCTACTTCTGCTGGAGCAAAAAATGTGGCTCTGAGAAATGTTTTAATTCTTCGTCCAGAGCTATTTTTTCATTTAGTGAACACTGGAAATATTTTGTTTTGTTTGGACTGTAAGGAGATTCTTCTTTTTTTTTTACCGGAAGAAATTGTGCAGTGTTCTTTTTTGTTTCTGCTACCCCGGTAATTGCGGCTCTGAGAAATGTTTTAATTCCACGTCCAGAGCTATTTTTTCATTTAGTGGTTACTCGAAATATTTAATTTTATTTGAACTACAAGGAAACTTCTTTTTCCGCACGGAAATAAAAGTTGAATATTATTTTCTTTTATTTCTGCTACCCCGAAAATTGTGGCTCTGAGAAATCTTTTAGTTCCACGTCCACAGTTATTTTTTTCATCGGCTACCAACTGGAAATATTTTATTGCATGGAGATGATAAAAAAACTCTTTTTTCGCCCGGAAGAAACCGTTGAATATTTTGTTTATTTGCGCTACCCAAAAATGTTAACTCTGAAAAATGTTGTAATTCCTCGTCGATAAAAAGAATAGTTTTTTTCATCGATCATCTACTCGAAATATTGTAAATTTGTCGTGAACGTCACAAAAATAAAACGAATTGACCTGTTCGTTTTATTTTAAGAATGATTTTATTATAATGCAAAATATAGTTATTTACGTCACGTCCACCGAGGGAATCGATATAAAAAAACGCGCTCGGGACGTAAAGGCAGATATTATTCCTTTTCTGTGTCATATTTCACAGAGAGGGAGAATTCCTCGTCGTCCCTGTTCTTCGAGATTAAATGCAAAAGCTATCGCCTCTTTGTAACACGATCCCGGCGCGTCTCAGGGTTGCGAGTCTCTCTTTGAGGGGTGATACAATAATGCAGCTGTATAATGCAAAAGAAGACGAGAGTTTGTATCGCAACAGCGTTTTCAATTCGTGTGTTTAAGATGCAAATTAGTTGGACCGGAGCGTCGACGAGGATCCGCGCGCGCGTTTCACATCCTCGAAACCCATCGCCTTTCCATCTCACCGGCAGAGCCCGAGACAGCCTCGAGACTCTCGTTATCGTTCGCCGGAATGATTTTTTTTCTCTCCTGGGAGCGCGAAATCGGGCCGCAGGTACCTCCCGCTGCTATGACGCAGCTCGCTTCCTCGATTAAAATACAAAAAAAGAAGTCGAATTCGTTGCACTAATTAAATTTGTATATCTGATCCGTTATTTCAATCAACCGAAATTTGCCTTTCATGAAAAAGCATCTGTGTTTCTGTGCATTTTTTTCTTATTTTTACCATAACCTAGTTTAAAAGCCAGATCTTCTTCTGGGTGTAATAAAATAGATCATGGGTGTCGAGGAAGAATAACACATTTTTCGAAAGGAAGAAATAGATTTGCGAAAAATTTGATTTTTCGTTGTTTCGACTGACAGAAATTTGCCTTTCTTGAAAAGTATTCGTACTTTTTTCTCTTGCATTTTTTCTTATGTTTAACTTAATTTAGTTGTGTAAACCATTGTGCAATAAGGTACATCCTGAGTGTCGAGGAATAACAACACGTTTTTGTGATAAAAAGAAACAAATTTGAGAAAAAAACAGAAAAAAATACGACACCTCGTCTCTCGCATGCGATAGATACTTTGTGTAATCTCGTTGTACTGTATCTGATGCAGAGAGGATGCAACGCGAGAAAACGAGGAAAGCGATCTGGTAGCACTAATTAAATTTGCATATTTCATTTTTCGTTATTTTCGTCAACAAAAATTTGTCTTTCATGAATCGAACTTGTATTTTTTTCGTGCGCATTTATTTTATTTTTAACTGAACTTCATTCTACGAACCAGATTTTTTTTTCTAGGTACAATGAGACGGATCTTGAGTATCGAGGAAGAATAACTCATTTTTGCGAGAAGAAGAAACAGATTTGAGGGAAAACGAGAAAAAAAAACACCTCGAGACCGTGTCTCTCGCATACGAGAGATACTTTGTGCAATCGCGTTGCACTGCATCTGATGCAGCGAGGATGCAACGTGGGACGGTTTGCCCCACCGGGGTAATACGGGATGGGATAGGATGTGCTAGACATCGATTGCATCACCGACACTTTATTGAAACTCCACTTTCTATGGATACGGCCAAGCGAGGCAGAAGGAAACACAAGAATAACCGTATATATTTATATAGGGCATTCTCGGTGGTTCGATATTCCTAAAGAATTTTTGTTCGTTCCCATATTTCGCAACGATCAATCGAATATTCCTTTTCGCAATTTTTATCTTATTTTAGAAAATGTGTATCTATTATGTATGCGTTCTTTCCAGCACTGAGAATCTTCAATTTCTCACCTGTAAATTTGGCCTGAAATGCGCTGTACACGAGGACCAAAAGAAAACATCTGAAAATGATCTCCGCGCGCTCTGCATATAGATTTGGCGCGTATCGATCGTGTTGTACCCGCAATCCTAATATATATTTTGGAAAGTTGTTTGTCTGTTTGCCTGTTTGTCTGTCTCACCCTCCTTAATCCAAGGCAGCCCGAAATAATAAAGCCATACTCCCCTTAATTCAAGTCAGCCGCAAATAATAAAGCCTTCCTCCCCTTAATTCAAATCCGCCCTAAATTATAAAGGAAATAAAGGAACTTACATTTTTATTTAATTGCGCATTAATCTTACAGACAATCTAATTTTTCCTCTCATTTTGTGAGCTCGCGAGCCACTATAACCTTCTAGTATATTTATATAGGGCATTTCCGTTCTGTTAGTTCGAGTTTTCTAAGATTTTTTTTCTCCCATGTTTTGCAACTACCATACGACATCAATTTTTCTAATTTGTATCTCACTGAAAAAACGTGTTACATATTTTTAATGAACGTATTTTTTTCACTGAGGATCCTCCAGTTTCTCACCCACAAATTTGGCCTCAAACGCGCAGTTCACGAGAACCAAAAGAAAACAAATCTCAAAACGATCTCAGCGTGCACCGCATACAAATTTGGTATGCGTATCGATCGTATTATACCCACGATCGGCCGCACGTACCACGGATCCACATTCACTCGAGTGTCCCTCTCGCGTTTGACTCACCCACGAACAATTACGCTTCACATACAACGTGAATAATACGTATCTCGTCACGATTTAATAATAACGCGAGAGCCGCCGCGTCGGCTAACGAGGCCAACCTCTTCCACTCTTTTCTCCCCAACTTCCGGTATGCTAAACCCGCGTTGCTCGTCATATTTCTCTCTGCAAACACGACACAAACGGCTCGCGTTACATCTCGAGTGCTTTCGTCATTTTTCTTCCCACTCGTCGACGTGCGAGCATCAATCATCAATCGTTATTATTGTTTTTAATGGCGTTCGACGTGCGAAAAAAAGTCGAAGAGAAAAAAAAAGATCGATTGCGGCGACTCGATAAAACGACTGACATGTTCGGTTATGCCACTCGGATCTCCGAGTTGCGCGCGCGCGGCGAAGATGTACAGATAAATATGTAGAGGCTGCGCGCGCGGTGAAATTTCCTTCTCGCGAGATATATTCTTATGCAATCCGTGCGGAGCTCTTCATGTGATCTAATTTAACGCAGCCGCATCGATCTCTCCCCCCGTGGCCGCCGCTGTCTCGAGAGCCGAACCGAGGAGCCGATCGTTCCTCGTTGCGACACCTTCTCTCATCCGCGTTCTGCCGTTTGTGCTCTCCTTTGTCGCTGTGAGCGTGTGCGCGATGCTCCCGAACGTTGCGTCTGTGTGGCTCATGCCAACGTCTTCGGGATCCTATAAATACCCTGGACTCCGACTACCTGAGACGCATTATTCCCTCGAACGCGACGCACGACACTCATATCCTCCCCTGGTAGAAAATTCGTGGCGTTAGATTCGGTCATCGAATAAAAATCCTTTAGTAATCGTAAAACTGGTTTTTACGCTCTTGTACAAATTCCGTGACGTTACATCCGGCGCGAATCAGGCACTGGTCAGGCCCGATCAGGGCCACGCTGGCCCTGCCAGAGCCCGATTTGGGCCGGATTTAACGCTGCCGATATTTTATTGGGGCTCAGGAGTTCGCCCTGGTAGAAAATTGGTGGCGTTAGTTTCGGCCCTGGTCAGGCCCTGATCAGGGCTACGTTGGCCCTGCCAGAACCTGAGCTGGGTCCAACTTGGGCGGAACTTAACGCTGTAGATATTTTAGTGGGGCTCAGAAGATCGCCCTCGTCGAAAATTTGTGGCGTTACATTTGACCCTGGTCAGGCCCTGATCTGGACCACGTTGGCCCTGCCAGGGCCCGATTTGGGCCGGATTTAACGCTGCAGATATTCTACTACGTCTCAGGAGCTCGCCCTGGTAGCAAATCTGCAACGTTAAATGCAGCCCAAGTCGAGCCCAATTCGAGCTCTGGCAGGGCCAACGTCGACCTGATCAGGGCCTGACCAGTGCCTGACTCGCGCCGGATGTAACGTTACGGAATTTTTACAAGAGCGTAAAAATCAGTTTTACGTATACAAAAGGATTTTTATTCGAAATTATTTTAATTGCAAGAATTTAGTTATTTTTCTTAACCATTTTAAGGGCCATAAAACATAATTGCGATCATTTTGTCGTACTCGACATTTGAAAAATTTAAAAAACAAACTTGAAAATTCCAAAATTTTTGTAAGTACCAAAAATTGGTTTCCAATTTTTTTTAACTGTCACTACTTGTTGCAACCGTACAGTTTTTCGCGTATTAAAATCACATGACCCGCTTTAGTCTGACCAAAAATCGCAAAAACCGCAGTCGCCGAATTCGTCGGAGTAAATAAATTGGAAGTCGCGACGCCGTCGGGGGAGGCTCGCGGATGGCGCTCTCCAGGTTTTCATCGCTCGTTTGTTTTCGCTCGGGTTTTTGAGCGCGTCTCGCGCGCGGCACTCGAAAAGCCCGATGTCCACTTGGAAGAAAAGCACATATTGCGCGCGGGGGCCGAGATTGAGCGTCACGAGAGGCGAGAGCAAACGAGGCCGGCCAGGGCCGCGACGCGGTCCTGGCCAGCGTCGGGCTAGCGCGCTCATCGATTGTTCACCGCGCCGCGGAATGGGAAATGAAAGTGCACCACCCGCGCGGTATAACCACTCGAGTCCTCGCGCGCGCCGCGCGACCATGCGTATAGACTCCTTCCGCAAACTTTATTTTCGATTTCGCAACGTGGAAAAACCGAGACACAACCGATTTTCCGCACCGATGCAAAAATTTCTCCGCGCTGGCTTTGCGCGCGGGGGAAATTTTTATTCCAGAAAAATCGCGCGCGATTCGACGTCTGCACCGGAAGACGTCGGGCACAAAGGGATATCGGGTGTTGGGAGATAAAAACGCGCGCGCCGCCCAATCGGCTGACGTATCGGGGCCAACGCGGGTGCTGCGCGCGACCGACAGACGCGGCCGCCGCTCTTTGGTCACGTTTCCCTCTGTGTTCCGCGCTCCTCGCAATCCACGCGAATATCAGCTTTATCAGCTCTCGTCGCTTTTCGCGCGGCTGGGAAAATCATTCGGTGTACGCCCGTCGGATTCCATTGTCGAAAATGAACACGTCAGAGATATTTGATGGGCGAGCGCGTGTGCTGCCACGTTTTCGCGGGTTTTTTTTTGCTCCTTGTTCCCGCAAATTATTCGAACGCGGGCCGCGAATTAACGGAGGCAAGGAGTTCCGTTATTATTACCGGCGTAAATGTATTTAATCTGCGGATGTATTTAATTTGTAAAGTATTTAATTTATGCTTTACTCGTGCAGACAATTTCACTTAATTAGGTGGTAGTTATTTCGTTGGAATTAGCGATTGGTAACGGAATCCGTAATCGACGTGTATTTAATTTCATGAATTATCCGTAGGCTGTTGAACTCAATTTGCGGTGGTTATTTCATTGAAATCGGTGATCGGCAGCAGGATCTGCAGTCGAATTGAATGATGGAGAATTTGGCATAGATTTTTTCTGCTGGACAAAATTGTTTAACCGCGTTCAAATTGGCTGCTACATTAATCAGTAACCATACACTTGGTGGCGTTATGATTATTCTCGCAAATGTATTAATTATTAATGGGTATTTAATTTATAAATGTCCCTAATTATCCGTGTAGACAGTTTGAATCGATGAGGGGTGGTTATTTCATCAGAATTCGCGATCGGTAGCAGAATCTGTAAACGAATTGAATAATGGAGAGGTTGACCTACGTTTTTTCTGCCACGCAAAATTATTTACCCGCGAGCAAATTGCCTGCTGCATTAATCAGTAACCACAAACTCAGTGTCGTTCTGATTATTCCCACGAAATGTGTTTAATTTATAAATATCGCTAATTATCCATGTAGACAAGTTGAATCGATTGCGGGTGGTGATTTCATTGGAATTGGTGATCGGTTACGGAATCTGCAATCCAAATGTGCATTTAGTTCACGAATTATCCGTATAGGCTGTTGAACTGAACTAGTGGCGGTTATTTCGTTGAAGTCTGTGATCGGTAGCAAAATTTCTCCCCCGTCGTCCCGTCTACAGATCTCTAATACTTACAGGGTGATCCAGTATCCCCGCACCAAACTGGCCCCGGAACTCCGAAGTGATCCCAGGAACATGTGTGCAACATTTTAGATTTTTATTCCCAGTAGTTTTTGAATGAGAGTCAATTTGTGAGAGTGTCAACTTGCTCTTAATTCACCCTCAACTTACTCTCAACTTGCTCTTAATTCACCCTCAACTTACTCTCAACTTTCTCTTAATTCACCCTCAACTTACTCTCAACTTGCTCATAATTCGCCCTCAACTTGGGAGTAAGTTGAGGGCGAATTATGAGCAAGTTGAGACTAACTGGGGCGAATTCTCTGATTGGCTGTCACAAATTGGCTCTTATTTAAAAACTGCTGGGAATAAAAATATCAAATTTTGCACACGCGTTCCTGGGGCCATTTCGAACTTCCGGGTCCCGTTTCGTGTGGGGATTCTGAATCACCCTGTATATGTACAGCTAAAAATATTTCGCCATACCTAACCTAACCCTACTTAAGTTCTTCGCTCTTGCAGTTATAACGAATTATAACGTCAACAGTGAAGTTAGCCTCGGTTTTTTTCTGCCAGCCAACATTTTTTACCCGCAAGCGAATTGCCTGCTGCATCATAATCAGTAACCATAAACTCAGTGTCATTATGATTATTATCAAAAAACGCATTTAATTTACAATTATGCAGTGACAATTAGCGATACATCGCTAATTGTCACTGCCGATGATATGACTCAATCGGGGGCATCAATTACTTTACCACAATCCGACCGGCGATCGGCAACACAATCAGCGATCGACTTAATTAAACAGTAGCCAACTCGGTCTACTTTTCGCGGCCAGACAAGATAATTCAGTCCCACCAAATCGTCCGATAAATCGTGAAATTTTCTTTTCGTCCAGGTTCGTCGCTGACGGACAGAAGCTGAGGCGAGCTGAAAAATTCAGGGAATTCCCAGCTCTTCTTTCGTATATAGTTTATTGAATAGTCGTGGGTGGTCGCACCAATTGGCGAGAACAAAGACGGTGGCTGGAAAAAGAAGCAGAGACAGTGCGAAGAGAGGGGGGGGGGGAGGGGGGGGGGGTTACGTCGAGAAGGAAGAAGAAGCGGACGAGTGGGACGGAAAAGCTTACAACTTTGGTGCGGAAAACCGAGGTATGAGTCGCGCTCGCTCAAAAGTTTCCCTCGTCGAAACTTCCCCGAAGGCCGCAGCTCTTCCTCTCCGTCTTCCTCGGCGGCGCCGTCCGCGCTATCCCCGTTTTTGCGCCCTCCCACCGCGAACCTTTGTGCCCGGGGTTTCTTTCCCTCGCATGGGAAGCCGAAGGTGTGCGGCGCGGTCAAAGCGCGGGCGTGGATATAAAGAGCGATTTTTCCACGGCGCTCCTTTCCGCCGTCTAACCCGCGACAACGTAGCGCCCGGCCCGCGAGTAATAATACTCGAAGCGGGCATTTGTATCCGTCATCGCCTCGCGGCCCGGTGGGAGACGCCCCGAGCCCGGAGCATCTGTCATTCTGGCGACCGTCGTTCTGGGTCCTTTTTTTCAAGTTGGTTTTTGTTTTACGACCTGCGGTGGCGATGAGAGTCACCTGGATTTTGTGGAAATTGCGGCTTGCTCGAAGCATTTTGTGTTATTATTAAAACGCATGTAATATTTTAAAGGAGATTTTTTATTTGTTTTTATTTGCTGGTTCGAATGATTTATTTGACTGCAGTGTTCAAAGCCCGGAGCATCTTCATTCTTGGCGACCGTCGTTCTGGGTTTTTTTTTCCAAGCTGGTTTTTCTTTTACGACCTGTGGTGGCGAAGGGAGTCACCTGAATTTTGAGAAAATTGTGGCTTGCTCGAAGCATTTTGTGTTATTAGTAAAACGCGTAAAAAAAGTTAATTTAGGCTCATGTAGATCAAATTGTATATGCGTTTTGTGTTTCTTTTAACGTGAGTGCCTAAAAACGTTGTGGAATTGATCATTTTAGTATTGTGATGTGTATCGTATGTGTAATGATTTTATTGATTCTAATCGGATCTTTTAACCAGGCATATCGATTGTCATAAGTGTTGAATTAATTTAAGGGGACCGTTTTAGAGAAAAGATTTTTCTTATTATAAGGGTTACGTCTTTTCTCACCAATGAAAAAATTTGGAATAATTCTATTCTAGGATCGTAGCGAAGGATTTTTTATCACTGTTTTTTGTTTTTATCATCTTTTGGGTCAACCGGTTGCTTCGAAACCAGAAATATGGGTTCTTACTTCAGCGTGTAGTTCAGAGAAAACCAACCATAGAGCTCATACTGTTTGCACTCATATTTTCTGTAAATTAATTGTAGGGATTATTTTAAGTGAATACTTTTAAAAATCCATATCAGTGATGCCAACTATATCATCAGTTTTTATAAATTATTTTGTGACTTGGGTTTAAGAATCATTAAAAAAATTTCCTACATTTAATCAATAGGAAATGTGACTGCGAAAAGATTGAGCCATAGCAGAGGCCAATTCTGTATTGCTTTCCTCTGGACTGCGAACAAAGTGAAAAACCCATATTTCTGGTTTCGAAGCCAGTGATTGACCCGGACACTGGATCCAGTGTAAAAAAACCTTTGCTGCAATCCTAAAAGAATAGAATTATTTAATTTTTTTCATTGGTGAGGGAAAAAGTAGCCCTTACCTTAAACATGAACATTTTGTTTGATTTGTTCCCTTACTAGAAGAAAAATATGTGTTCTTGCTGTGGTTACTTGACATACATCAAGCAAAGTAAAAATGCAGTGATTCTTGACTATGATGAACCTCCAGACCATAATATGTAGTGCACACTGATTTTTAAACACACAAATATTCTTAATTTATTGTGGTAATCAACACTTTAGAATTATCTAAGAGCAAAATAAAAATATCTTGGACACGCAGACGAAATCTCTGACACGCAGACGGCCGACCAGACGACCAGGCGCTTTTCCGGCGGTATCGCAGTCTGATCGTCTGTCGTCCCGCTTGTAGTATCGCTTGTTGACAGGTTCAAATTTATAAACGATAACAAAATAATTGCAAATACAGTTACGTGTGACCGTAAGAATAAAAATAAAAAAGACTAATAGAAAATATACATGTTAAGCTGTTAGTTCCGCAAGTACGGTGGAAGTGACTAATAATATGACTTACGAATCTGTGTTTAGGTTATGTTCACTTATTCCACATTTTTGTATATTAATAATAAACTATCATTATAATTAAATTGTACACATATAATGAATGAATAACAAAATAGAAAATCACTTTATGAAATTCATTTTCGTTTTATGATGTGTATAATATGTAGTATGTAATGAGTGTCCACAGTAAAAAGTACATGAACTGTCGCAAGTGTTGAATTAATTTAAATGAAATATTTGAATTCATGCGTGGTCGGTAATCACTAGAATTAGCTAAGGGTAAAACACAAAGGGTATCTGAAAAAATGTAAAATATGAATACGCTGCAAGTTATAGCCAAATTCATTTATGCGCAGTGCGAAGATAGTACCCGTACACGTTTCCACACCTGAAAAGTACCATCTTTTTAGGTAGGGTAGAACGGGGGAATCACGGTCACCGGGCAATGCCAGTCACCTTAATCTTCCATAAACTAATGATTATATTCAACTTTTTTTTTGTTCTTTCAGGTTACGTACATGACGATCAACTAATTTAATACTCCATAACAATTAAACCAAGATAAATTAAATAATATCATGATTTTTTAGATTACACAGTTTTACTTATAAGAAAAGCCGTAATTTAAATAAGGGATTGCGAAAGCTATAGTCGTTAAAATCACATCTAACCGTTATTCATATCTTTTTCGGATCTTTAGCTTCAATTTTGCCAAGTTCAAATGTTGACACACTAAATAGATATATTGAAATTTAATGTAACAAATCTTCTCGGATGTCGGGGTAACGATGATCACGAGCGTGGAGTAATCGCTGTCGCTTTTATAATACATATTCAATTGAATTAATGACTTAGAAGTTACTTAAAATGGAATGATAATTGATGTATAACATGTTTAATTCGATGGAGTTTTCGATGTTGGCAGGAAGCTAGAGTTTTGAGGTTATAATTTCCAATTTTTCTATAAACCATAGATTGACATTTATACGTGCAAATACAGATGCCTCGCTGATAGTATAAAATTGCGCTGTTGAGAGGGAATTAATTTTATGCTTCGTTGTACATTTGAAAATGTATACGTTATTGACCGCAGTTGTAAAAAATGCGACCGCAATTACCCGAATCGTCGGACAGTGGCGGTCAATGCACTGGTTTTTATAATTCATGAAAAATCCAATTATTCAACTATTTTTGCGATTTTCATGCTATTAGTTTTCAGTAATAGTTGACAAAGTATCCAATAACCATTCGTTTTTGACGGAACAGACATTTTATTTACAGAAAATAGCAAGTCATTTTAAGTGACAGTGATTCCCCCGTTCTCCCCTAAATGCCTACATAAAGGAATTGAAATAGTACATTACGTTACAAGGGAGGAAAGTGCAACTTTTCACCGAGTGTGAAGTTTGATGCCCGAGCGAAGCGAGGGCAGAAATTCACACGAGGTGAAAAGTTGCACTCCTCCCATGTAACGTACTATACTTTTCTCCCGACTTCGCTAAAAAATAACCACATTTCGTGTGTGCAACGGGGACGGAAAATAAGCTAATTTTTGACAAATGACGACACGCATGCGTAGTACGGTTTCCATTACTCCTGCGCGGGCAGGAATGAGCTGATTTCCTCCCTAGGGAGGTAATGAAACCGGTCTGCGCATGCGTGAGTCAGTTGTCAAAAAATGAGCGATTTTCCGCCCGCGTTGCGGACACGAAATGGGGTTATTTTAGCGGAGTCGGGAGAAAAATTCTTATAATATTTGTGCGTACTTCTCAATACTATAATAAGAGACATTGCAAATTTCAGCTTGTTCGGTCTCCTCAGTCCAATGATACCATGGGTTACGGACGTCCGGGTAGGACCAAATCTTGTTTCCACATTACAAAATATTAAATAATGAAAATGTTGTGTTCTGTTATACCAAGAATATATATTTCACTAAGTTTGAGAAACGTGCTGTAAAAAAATTGATAATTTCAAATTATATTAACTTTTTCGTATAAAAAGGTAATTTAGGCGAAATGTGACCGAATTTAATAGGCACTTCTGTGCGTTTTTGCAAAACGCACAGAAACGTGCGTGCCTAAAAATAGTTATGGTTAAGTTAAGTTTGCAAAATGTGAGTGCCTAAAAATAGTTATGGTAAAATAAAAAATTCCCAATAAAATCGAGGAGTGCATCGTAGTGACGTAACTTATGGTTGAGAGATACATATCACACCCATCACTCGAATTTGTGTTACTTTAAAGTGACACTGAATATACTTCTAGGAACTCTACTTGGCTTACGACAATCTACTATATGAACTATAATGAATAAGTATACGATGCATCCAACCAAATATTTATTAACACTAAATCAACGTCTTGTCACAAGTAACAATTGCGTGATTGATTTAGCGAAGAAATATCGTTCAGCAGGTAGAAACGGTTCTTGATGGAACTGTATGCGAATTAAACAGAACGAACGAAATGTATGTTCCAACCGGTTGTTGGTTTTATCTAAATAAATAATTAGTGCACTAAACACGTTATTGGTCGGCGATATTAAATCATTTGGTCAGTTCCCAAACATAATATTTTTTAAATCCTCCGATTATTTTGACACAACGAAGTATTTTGTTAATGAAAGTATACATTTAGTCTATGAACCCAAGTATCTTTTAAGTTTGCTAGTTATGCAGTTATGCCAAGCAATTTTTTGCTGAAAAAACAGCTTACTATTCCGTGGTGTACATCCAATTTATTTGGTGTAAAATAATATTTGTATCGCCTGAATTAATAATTGGTGAAACTAACAGAAAACTGATCGTTGACAAGAAATCATGCGGTTGTTTCAGTCGCATGATTATTTCAGGA
This sequence comes from Pimpla rufipes, assembly GCA_963932165.1. Lineage (NCBI taxonomy): Eukaryota > Metazoa > Arthropoda > Insecta > Hymenoptera > Ichneumonidae > Pimpla > Pimpla rufipes. The sequence goes on from OZ010638.1 coordinate 10,390,838, forward strand.
ATACCAATTGTTTGTTTAACATAATTAATTATTCTGTATATAATAAATACATGTTTATTTCGAGAGTAAAATCACTGTATGGTTTTTATCGTTATATATTGTTTGATACTAATCGGATTGTAACAACTGTTCCGTAAAGAGTCATGTAGATGGCACATGCGTGTTCTAAAAATAGAACAATTGGGCAAGCGTCAACTGCGTTTTTCAGTCACGACCAGGTTTATTACTTCTGCAATTAGAAGCAAATAATATATTTACGAACGTAAATATCGATTTTAAAACACTGCGCTAATCACACGTGCTGGCGCGCGTGCCTGAAAAACTTTTGCGCTGCTGCGCTCTTCGAACCTACCGTTCGAAAAATCGCAGCAGTTCTGTCAAACAATATATGTGAATAACACTAAATAAAAGATATTCAAGACGATCAAATCGGTGACGGTAGTTTTAAATAAATGCGATGAATCATATCGCAAATGAAAGTAGCATATTAAGTTCGTTTACCTGGTGCTCAGTTCGATTGAGTACAAATTATTTGGTCTGGTTAAAACTTCGGCCAACTAAACATGCGTGTTTAAACGAACTGAATTTTTTTCTCAGTGCACAAGCGGTGGGTTAGCTCGACAATTCCAAATGTTCCATTGAAAATTCCATTGATTGCTGCGCCTAACTACCCTGATAAACGATATTGACGAATTCTTTGGGGCCACCACGAATTCTGTTCGTGAGCTAAGCGTCGCCAGAACAGTACGGGCCGTCATTGTTTCACACGAAAGTTTCTCTCTTATCAACAATTTAATTCTAGTATTTCTTTCGTCGGTGGTTTAACGTCGGTTTATATTTGTTTGCAGTGATCAATAAAGTGCAGTCAAAATGAAGACGCTGCCTCTAAATGGTCGAAGGAAACAGTTCGTGTTTGGAAGTATCGAAACTTTTGACGGTTTGGGGTTACGCGAACCTGATCTCTCGATTTCAAGGTATGTTATGTTGGAATATATAAAGGACGTATTGTTTTGAAGTTTTCAACCGAGCCAAAACAGTTTCTGGCTGATTTAGTTTATATGCTAGCCAGAAAATATTTTGACTCGGTCGATCAAGTTTCAGCCGTTGACGGTTTAGCTGACCGAGGCAAAATATTCTCCGGCTAGCTTATAAACCAAATCAGCCAGAAAATATTTTTTTTCGGTCGACTGCACCGTCAATTGACTGAGGGAAAAATCACGTTTTCCCTAGTTTCAATGACTACAATTTTTGTTTGTTTTGCTTTTACGATAGATAGAGCCTGTTAGTATTGCGGATTGAGCATGAAAAATAGATGTAAACAAAAAAACTACCTACAGTATTCAGGGATATTTGCGTCGATGTGCCGTGGATTAATGGCAAGGGAATCATGTATAAACTGAAGACCTGTTTAAGCTAAGACAACTAAGAATTGTATCGCATGAAGGAAACACAAAACAAAGCGAATAAACTTCTTTGCTATACGTTTGTTCTGTTTCTTTATACATACTCTGTTAACAACAGTTGTAGCAACTCACAATAAATTGTAACTACCGAAAATGCACTCACCACATTATCGGACCCTAGACGTGTTACAATACAAGTGTTATGCGACAATTATTATAATATATGCACATGTATACATGTGCATATATTATTTCAACTATTTGCATCAGTTAGTTAAACCAACTGCGGAAGTTAGTTGCATCGATCAAGAGAGTCAGTTGACCCAACCAAGTGAGTTAGTTGACCCAACCAAGTGAGTTAATTGACCCAACCAAGTGTGTTAGTTGACCCAACCAAGTGAGTTGATTAGATCAAGCTAGCTTGTTGGTTGGCTCAATGAAGCAAGTTAGTTGCATCAACCAAATAGGTTGGATAACACAATAATATAGTTTATGGTTAGCCTTACTACTAACTTGGTTGCTCGTACTATTATCTGTCTAACCAAATCCTATTGATTGGCGTAACCAGAAAATCGCCTGGCGCATATGTAACCATAGGAATAGGTAGGAACTACCAACTTTTTGTGTATTTCAACTAAGTATTTTTTTCCGTGTAATATTTTAGGAGGTTTTATTATTTATATTTTTATCTTGAAGACGTGAAGCAATTTACTTGCTGGTTCGAACAATTTAATTTAACGCTAATATTAACTATAAGCGACTAAAATAACGATCAGATTAGAAAATCGCGAGTGAATAAATTGTGACATAAATCGCACATTCGCGTTCCACATTCGTGATATTTTACCAGTCAGCCGAGCGAAGTTTATTACCCTGGAGTAAGCCACAAAAATACTGAACTGCATGTGCAACGAAGAAATTGCACAAGCGCGATGCGCCAGTTGCGGGGCTTATGCATACTATACGTCGTGTGCGACACTCAACTCGTGTCACACGTCTCCTCGCATTGTCTGTTACACATAGGGCAGACTTGGATTGCGCGGAAATGACGTTGGAACATTCCACGTCTGTTGCTCGTCTTCTTATGATTTTATATGTGTATTTTAGCGTCTCGCGAAATCTTGGAGCTGTCGCTCACCGAACAACACGGCGTTTCATCTTCACCTCCAAAAGTGGAGACTCGTCCTTCTATTTTGGAGAAAAAAAATAGATCTTGTCACTGACAAAAATCAAGTGACATATTTGTATTTACTATTCAATTTACTGTAAAATATAATGTTACGAATCGTGCTAATGAAACGCGATATTTCAATCAATATTATTTATTGATTTTGGGATCTTGTTCCATTAATGATTGAAATCAGAATTTCAAACTGTCTCGCGAGTTATTTATATTGATGAAATGACCGAACTTAACAATGATAAATACACAGTAAAACAGAGTAGAACTCTGTTTGTTGTCACCAGTTATGATATCTAACAATCGTAGAATGCAACTTATACTAAAACTCTAAAATTAAACAATTTAATGTATATTCAAGACATAATTAGATTGTGATTGATTGAAGACTGATTAATTGGTTTGATGGGGGTGAGCAGGAAGGCTTAGGTGGGTGTATTGTGGGGGAGTAACAGACGGTTGTCGTCAGGCCCAAAAATGCTGACTATTGCAGGTGAACACCCGATGCGGTCGAAAACTCCGCTTGAGATGATGTATAGAGGTTATTGAACCGGGATTGGAATGCGGGAATCGCAGAAGGACAACATATTATATGTAAATAATTAAATATAAAGGCGGAAAAAGTGGCCAGTACGTAACATATAATAATCATTGTTATTGTCATTGTTATTATTATTATTATTACTATTAATATTAGTAATGTACATTTTTTCAAAAAACTACTTTTATTTCCGAAAAATACTCCGGGCTGTGTTATAAGAATGGAAATCGGAATGAACCCAATCTCCATTCAGGCAATACGTCTAATCTGGGGTTTGGTCAAAAGAATTCTATCCATGGAAGATTACAGAATCCCAAAGGAAATCTTCCATAGACTCTGTGATTTGGCGAGCCGTAATTTTGGTGACACAAAATACCACTGGGTGTAGCAGTTTAAAAACATTACCACAGAGCTGTAAGCCTCCAAGACCTCCTAACGAGACCGAATGTCGCATATTGGACTTGCGTTGAATCGCAATTCTTTGTTAAATACAGCTGAGAACGAAAGACCTCGGCGACTACGTCTGTCTGCTCTACTTTACTGCAAATTCGAAGCCCGGACTACACCGAAGACGTTACCACGTTTTTTCTCGAGTCTCGCCGATCTTTGACTATGAAACGTGTCCACAGGTCTGGCAATGTTTTACAGCAATGGCGGAACATTTAATAAAGTCTTAAGAGGCGCTGGAGCAAATGTTCACATATTGTCTTGTATACGACTCACAAAGGCGTTATTATTCTGAATTGCCCGGTGGATATCGGAGGCGTGCACAATCCATTGATGGCCAAGGATGTTGACTCTGTAACGAAAGTCTTTTTACTCGTGACATGCTGCGTGCGTTCGAATTGAAACGAGTAAATGCTTATATCACCTTGGAACGCCGACACTGTTTTTGTTTTCCTTCTATTCACAACTTCTCTATAGAAGCTAAGCGTGGACAACCATATCAAAGTGTACCTTTCTGCATTGTTATAAGAATCTTATGTGTTCTAACAAAGCCATAGACATTTCCGTTTATTTATTTAATAAACATATAAATATTGTAACGAATATTGCGATGCAGAATTACAGGAATACAGGATATGGCAATTGACAAACGAATACATGACCGACTCCTCAGTGCGCGTGACAGACAACAGTCTTAAGTGGACTTTGACAGCGAGCAGACGTGCGATCGATAATAGAAACATTTATAATAAACTAGGGGGCTTCGCCCCCTGCGCGCTTCGCGCGCTCCCCCCCCCCCCTGCCCCGTCGCCTCATTAATAGATCTCTAATATAAAGATATCTCCCTATATTTAAAAAGTTGCAAAGTAGAACTTTGCACACTGCTTCCTCATTAATTCCCCTTTTTCACAAAGCTTCCTCTATGAGGAAGCAAAAGTTGCAAAGTAGAACTTTGCACACTGCTTCCTCATTAATTCCCCTTTTTCACAAAGCCACCTCTATGAAGAAGCTTATTTATTAACTTTGGCTTCCTCATAGAGGAAGCTTTGGGAAAAGGGGAATTAATGAGGAAGCAGTGTGCAAAGTTCTACTTTGCAACTTTTTTTGAATTTGAACAAAAGAAAACTCCGTTACAAACACTGTTACGTCTAATTTTGATTAGATACAAAGTTTTGACTCACTTTAATAACTTTTCCATAAGTTACAGCGAAAATATTAATTTAAAAAAAAATTCATAACAGCGTAAAATCCGAACGACTTTACCGATCGTCACCAAATTTTATACGTAGCAGCGCTGTATGTTATTTTTTGACTGTTGAATATTTTGGTTCGTTTGATGAGATTCGACGTGATTTAGAGCAAAATTTATTTTTTTCGAAAAATTCAAAATTCTATAAAACCGGAACCGCTTTACCGATTTCGCTGAAATTCAATACCAAACAACATTGAACTTGTCTTTATTGATGATGAAGTATACAGCTGAATCGTCGAACTTTTACGAAAGTTAGAGCGATCACGCCATTTTTTTGAAAAATTTAAAATTCGATAAAATTTGTATACATGGATATATTTAAGTTTTAAAATATGTGAATTACAGAGGATTTAATACTCTACTTGCGTGCCAATTTTTAGCTCGATCGATCATGGGTCATTCCATATGAAATCAACCGATAAAAAAAGAAAAAAATGCATGTAGGTCACGGATATTCTTCATAATTTACGTAAAGACAGCGGGCAGGGTATAGAAAAAGTTGGCATGGTTCATTAGACCCAACAAATTTTTCTTTGTTAATACCGCCATGATAAAATGTACTATCAATTTCGATTATGAAAATTACGCTGATGGTTTTTCTGCTCCCACGGGCTTCCATGTTTATGGATTTCGATGGGTCTGGTATCAAATTAAAGGTATTGAAAATACGCTTTTATTCAACTGTGGCAATTTAAAATCGAATTTATATATAGCGAGTTATCGCATTTTACCTGTATTTTTTTCATTATTTTTTTTCTCAAAAAGCTATTTTTTTTTTTTTTTGAAATTTACAGCAAACATTGTACGAACTGTGAG